>BCIM01000001.1:393275-1138442 GCA_039545315.1 Kondoa malvinella | reverse complement strand
CGCCCCCCCCAAACGAACACGACCTTCATGCGCAAACCTTCCTGGCATGTGGCTTGAATGTCTCTCTAGGTCGTCAAGATTGTCGAATGCACTTTGCATTCTTTTCTCCGAGCTTGCGCAGAAATACGAAAGCGATTCCTGTCAGACGTCAATAACCAAGCTATCCCGTACTCGCTCTCAATTCTCGCAACCCATGCTGTCCCTCCACCCTCACTACACCCTTACTGGACCGCCTGCAAGTCTTGTCGGCTTGATCTCCCATCTCTGTAAAGGTAAAGCAAAAATCGGCAAAGAACGGTCCAAAATCCCTTGTTCGGAGCGATTGCCTTCTTCCTCATCGTTTCCTACAATTCCAGTACCATACCAATGTATCTACCTTGAGGCTGCACCAAGAAGGCCACCGAGAATGATGTTCTCGATGCTGCCTTGTTGGACCGCAAACAGCTCGAAGTCTGGTGATGGACGCATTCATCTCGACACACTTCTCCCTCGTCCGCTAGGCAAGCCGCCTTTAAGGGTCGCTGATATGGACACCTTGCTCGGTCCAGACTGGCTGTAATGTAGCTGCCTTTAATGCTGGTCATCACGGAGAACTGGCTGGTGGAGCCCGCTACACCGGAAAGTTTCTGGCGGGAAGCAGACCGTGTGATCAGCATCTACATGTATTCGACTTGACTGAAAAGCTGGGCTGTTTGGTCTATGATGTCTTTGTGGAGGTCATCAAGAGGAACGCGAATCCATCGCTTAAGCGAGTGAGATGCTCTTCAAACCGAATAAGCTCAACCTGCAAGAAGATCAAGGTACGGATATATTGCAGACAAGATCTAAAGGTAAAGGTTTTTGTCTCTATTCAAGTCCGCTCTACGGATCTCTTTGCTAGGGAGATGGTATTGTACATCAAGGAAATCAATGGTTGCTTAGGAGTCCCCAGGACATCGCAGGGCAGGAAATCGCTGCTGAGCGACCTGAAGTGTTGACGGTCATGTCCGAGCACCTGTTACTAAACACGTAGCTCTCGTACGGATGCTTGTATAGTCCCGTCACGTTCGAGAGTCACAATCACATGTGTCAATTCGTCGCGTCATTAATCATTGGTCAAAGACTCCAGATTTTTCAAATTTAACTTCTGCCTTTGTCGCCTAAACCCGTACCAATGATGTCAAGTTGCCCAATCGAAGTGTATTACTGCCTGGGACAGTCTTCTGCGCGTGTCGAAGCTGTCTCTCTTCTCGGTAAGGGCTAGTTTCGGAAAAAAGCTGGCATTCAATCGCACCCTTACTAGGCAGCGCTAGAATCCTCTCGTTGGATGGGCTCCCTAGCGACGATTACTTCTGCGTGATCTTCGTCGTGGACCAGGCCGAGGCAGTTCAGATTGCAGCTCTGCGTAAAAGGTGATACGCTAGCACACATGAGCTCCCGGGAAGCCACTGACGAAGTGGCAGCCAAAGCGACTTCGTAACCTACGAGATGCTCCTCAACCCAGCTTACGACTTTCAGCCTAGGCGTCTTTACCATGCGAAGCGGGACAAACGCCAATCTGACTTGATCGACTCCCCAACTTCCACACCAACTTGTCGAAAGAAGTTACACGGCATGTGAGAGCAGAAATGGGGTTGAGGGAGCAGTACAGAGAAAGATACGCGATGTATTGTAGACAGATAAAGGATGAATTTGTACTTTCATTTTCGCAAAATGGAGTGCTTCGAACAGATATACCACAAGCGAGGCAAAAGTAGGTGTGGATGAATATGCAATCAATAGTCAATCAAGCATGTACTGTACATTCCAAGTCTGAGTGTGCTCGAGCGATGTTCAGAACTACTCCGCTTCAAAGTCGTCGTCCCCAACTTCGATTGCATCTTTGGAGCTGACAGATGAAGAAGCCTGTGCTGTAGTCGAGACGATGAAGCTACTGTGTGTTGCATTCAGTATAGCGAGATGGGGTAAGACAGAAGGCGAGTCTCCATTGTCTATAAGTTCAGGTCAGATTGGTGCTGAATGCAAAAGAAGGCTACACACAGTCCGCTAGAGCATGACGCCGTTGGACAGCTTGCTCTGATGTCCGACGAGCAAGTATAGACCCATAAGTCTCGACCGGCACTGTTGCGCTGCCTAGTCAGCGCAGACTGGACAACTCAAATCAAACTCACTATGCGGACGAATATCAGCAAGACCAAGAGGTAGGACCGACGGAGGAGTCGCGGCGTAGTTCGAAATCCCTGAGAGAGAATTGTCAGAGGGATTGGCTATGAACGAACAGGTGCTTGCAAACCTGGCGTGGTTCCAGATGTACTCAATATGCTGGCCGGCAGTACACGCAATTGCCCATCCAATCTCTCTGGAGTCTAAGATCGACAGTCATCAATGAGCTATCCCGGGCGAACGGACAGTCAACTTACAACAGGGAATTCTGAGACCTCCCTGCAAGTATCGTCTAGAATATCTGTGAGCCCTCTATATGCTGCTTCATAGTCGATTTCAGCAGCTCGAGGAAGTGTGGCCGATGCTGTACAAGTCAACATATCAGTACAAGCGAAAAATCTGGGAAAGCTGGCAAGTAGTGTCCAACCGCCAACGACTTACAGCTATTATCGATGGCATCGCGCCGCTGCTGGAGCGCAAGCAGCAAGCCATAAACAGCCATACCGCGTTGATAACCGCCTTCATCCCGCCCTTTGATCACCCAGTTATCCCAGTGCACACCGAGTTCAGTCAAAGCATGATGAGCATACCGCTCCACATCTTCAGGCTCGTTGAAGTACTGCTTAAGAGCAGCGACGAAATAGAGAATTCCGGCGCGATTGATAGCGGAAGTGCCTTCAAAATCCTCGCCTTTCAACAATTCCAGGCTCGCTGTGTAAGCTATCGTGTGTTGTCCATTCGTAACCAGCTTCCGCACTGCTTCTAATCGCTCGCGCACTGAGTCAGGCGGGAAGCGTCGGTCTTGCTCTTTGCGGAATTGATCCAGTACTTGCTCCCCAACCTTTCTCAGATGTGTGCTCTCTCTGAGAGCGAGACTCCTCATAGGGCGCGGGAATTGCATAGTTGCTGTTCGCTGTTCTTTTCCAGGCCTATGTCTTGTCCATCCAATCATTGATAGTGCACGAGGCAGCGCCTCGCTTGGGCCATTCTTCTCCTGGTTCTTTCATCCCAAACGGTCTGTTCCTTATACCCGAGATGGCTCTCGATTTGGAGTTACCTGGGCTGCTATCGGAAGTCGAGGCAAGATGGGGCTTGACCTCGCAGGAAATTCAAGCGTTTTCATCTCTGCTGCCTTTCATTTCTGCCATGCAGCCCTCGTACTTCCTGTCTGGAGGCGACAAAATGTCTCTCGTGTGGCTTGTTCTCGATCTGACCGTCATGGCTATGCGCTTCAATGCAACTCTCCCCCCGTGCCTCCTAGAATGGGAAGACATCGTTAATCTGACCAACTGTATATGGGATGAATCATTGGACTGTAACGCAGACATCTTCGCCTATCTGTGGACCGCTCTGCACGATGCGGCTAAATCTGGTGAACTAGACATGCATGCAGTGGTTGAGGCCGTGATGCGGAAGATGCCATCTGCAGTCCCGGATGGTAATGCCCACTCAAACAGTCCGGAAGAAACCGTCTCTACTACAAATCATGGTGATCTTGCGACTGAGTTACAAAGTAAGCATTCAAATGTCAATTCTTGTTTAGTTGCGAATGATGCCATTTCGCAGATCATGACTTGGCCTATAGCGGACATCATGCAACGTCAAACTCTGCAACTCGAGGAGCTCTGCCCGCCGGTGTAGCGCTCGTCAAGGATGGAGCGGTCGGGTGCAGCCAGCTCATCAAGCGTCTTGAAGAATGTCACACGAAGGCCGAGCGTATCCAGGCCATGTCACAGTACAATCGAGACGCATTGCGATCAACGGTCATACACTTCCGCGCAAAACACCCACACGCAGATTGGCCGAAAAAAGGCGAACATGCCAAACTGAGCGTTGTTCCTTGCAGAAACGCCCTCGCTAATCTCATCCCCGATCGCAAAGATTCCATGTTATCAACTGTCACTAGCTCTCTGCCCGCTCAAGCCCAACCAATCGCACCAGCTCTGCAGGAAGACAAGGACGCAACAACAGCCAAGAACATGCTGAGCAATATGCCGGTCGCTACTGAATTGGCTAGCATCTGGACCAATTCTACTATCACACCTCCTCCGGCAGTCACCTGCGACATTCCGCAAGGCGACATGCCCCCCTTGCGCCAAAAGTTGCGCGAAGCCTTGAAGACCAGTGACAATCTGACCGAAGAGAGACTGAGGCTTGCCAATGAAGTTTGCTTGGATCATTTCTTGGTTGGCATTCAGAAGATCTGCAATGAGAAACCAAGCATGGTTCCAGAAGTCATCAAGGCTGCGTGCATCTTGCCACTCAAATATCTGAAACAGCTGCTCTCTGTTAATCTTGTCGTCTTCCAGAAGCCACTCCAACAGTTCTACGTCAAAATCCAATTGGGCACAGCACCAACACCCGAGGTTGGGATAAGACTGTTGAGCGAATTACCAAGATATAGCTTAAGCATGACCGTGCCGCAAAATGTCAAGCAGTATGAAGGTTGGATTCGACCAGGGTGCTACACTTCTGTCTGTCAGGATGTTCCGAGGGTTGAGAAGAGCGAGAAGCGATCTGATCCAAGTCTGGGCGACGAGAAGTTCGCCAAGAGGCTTGTTGGGTGTCTGAGTATTGCGCCAGGAGTAGGGAGGACAAACAGGAAGCAAGTGGGAAATCCGGCTTACCGGATCGTCGAACACAATTCAAGTGACAAAGTACGTGATCAAACTCGCAGCGGACGCCTTGTTGCTGAAGCAAAGCTAGGGAATGGATGCATTCTATAAAAAGTCAGGAGCTTCTTGGTGCTCGGCAGCTACTGTCTGTACAACATCAGAAGTAACAGACACAGAAGAATTCAAGACCATCAACCCTCTTCTCGCAGCCTCTCCGATTCGCTTTGAAGTCGACGCTGCTCGAAGATTCGTCGACATAGTGGCGTCCTTATCTGAAAGAGCTATTATAGCTCTAACCAATTGCGCGAACGGCTTTGAATCGAAAATCGAACATCTGGTAATTCTGCAGAAGTCCGTGGGTTTAGACGTGGGACCGCAGTTATGGCATTGGGGAGGGAAGCTACCTGGCGGCGAAGGCTATAGATGGATCGTTGGTGGGAAAGCGGGAGATGTGGCCTCATTCTACGCCGGATTTGAGAACGTGTCCCAGGTCTTTGGTCAAGGCGTGAAAGTGGGGTTATACTCTTCGCGCATCGTCTTCGAGACTGATATAATCCTGGACAGGCGCATTTCGCTTCAGATGGCGTCAGTCCTGTCAGGGTTCGATTGATATGAGCTGACTTCCTGTAGCGGATTGATTGTGTGCTGGTTGAATGCACCGCCGCGCTAGAAAAGAAATTCGCGCGAGTTAGCCTGAAGCCTCAAGATTCGATCATTGCGGATATGAATACAGCCAAAGGCATCCGTTTAACCGTCGAATTCGAGCCGAATGATCAAAATGCTTATCCAAACGCGTGGATTGGCAATCAAGCAACAGATCTGGACACAAGTCGCATTATGGCTCGCTTCGAGGGAGGAGCGCATCCTGAAATTGAATTCAAGGATTGGCGGCAGCTCAGTCTCCGATTATCGTATGTCGATAAAAAGGGCAACAAGAAGGAACAGTACATGAAGTCGTCACGCTGGTCTCCTGCCCCGTGGGCATATTTACTGCATGCTATGTTTATTCGTCACAAGCAAGCGAAGGAGGTGGTAGCAAATGCTGTGGAACAGGATCAGTGAACGGAAAGAATGGCACTTAGCCTCGACACACAACACAACACAACACAACACCGCTGCCCGTCTTCCCTAGATGATCGATGATTAAGCCTTGGCGGCGCAGATGAACCCTCAAATCACTGAGCGGAGAGCAACATTTTTGCCCTTCTACCCGTCGATTTTGTGTCAACGGGTGACTCAAACACCGGGTCTCGTTTTTTGCCCCAGCAATCTTCTCTGCATGTCCTGGCTCAAAAGCATGGGGGCAAATGTAAAGCAAAGTTCCACGTTACAAGCATCTGTACAGTAACCCTTCATAATTTCGAGTGACCTGTCGCCTTGAGCGCTGCGGTCTTTGCTTTGAAGCGCTTAGCCTGGAAAACATATCAGCCTGACTTTGACCATCGGTCGCTGAACATACCAGCTCTGTTAGCATGCAGACCTGATCAGCATGATCGTCTTGTCGATATCATGACGCACCTCGAATGCCCAAATCGAGAAGAACGTCTTCACTACCACCTGTACGTGGTAAAACGATCATTGAGAACAGCCTGACAGAAGGATTTTGTTTGGCTCACCTGGAATTCTCGCACCGGGCACTTCTCGATAAAGGCCTGCAAATCTTATCAGTAATCAGTCAGAAGATGCGCAGCGTAACGCACGTTCTACCATATCACCTTGACCTCCCTTAGTGAAACCATTACCTCCAAATAACAGAACAGCGCAACGGGCGCATTCATCAAAGACTATACCAGCTTGAGCCTTGACCATGGCTGTCAGTCCACCCCTACCGAACGTATTAGCTACTACAGTTGCGAAAGTCAGCAAACGCACAGCTCTTCATTTGAAGTCTTCTTGTCCAAATTGTTCATCTGGTAAGCAATCTGCTCGATCCCTTCGGAACAAGTTCAGACAAGTTCAGGACGAGCGGGTAGCAACGCACATGCTGACAGAGACTCCAATTGCGCGCCAGCTTTGGCAAGACGATGTCGGACCACTGGCTGATCCATGAGCGGTTTCCCGAAAGCTTCTCTCGCCATGGTGTACTCGAAGGCTGCTCCAATAGCCAGACGAGAGCTTCGGCAGGCCTGTACGCTGGCTTAGTCAAGACAAAGCAGATGAGAGCATCAGCTCACGCCGACAGCCACATTCAAGCGCTCGTGGTTGAAGCTGTACGCAGGGTCAGTGTATTGGCTGAGAAGCGATGTCAGAGCTTACTTTGTCATGACTGTACGTACAACAAATCAGAAACAGGGAGCGCGACTCATCTACTGTAACTTACTCATCTTCATCCCGTGCCCCTCTTTGCCGATCAAATTTTCGACAGGCACCTTGACCTCATCGCTGTGCCCGAGGATCAGTACAGCTCATAACTGGATCGAGTGGTAGCTTACAGATCAATGAAGGTAGTACCGGTGAGACTCAGCCCGGTGCACTCGATCTTCCGCATGGACACGCCTGGAGTGTCTTTAAGCGGGACACTGCATACCTTTAAAAGTCAGACAGGCCATGGAGGATGAATGAGCACATACACCAGTAAAGATAGCCCAGCTGGTCCCGGTCCACCAGTGCGTACAGCCATTGTAGCCACGTCAGACCACTACAAGAGGATATGAGCTGCCATCCGTATGCACTCGAAACAATGGGTCTGACCAAGCCATTGGTAATCCATTTCTTCTGGCCAGTCACAATGTAGTATTGCCCATCTTGAGACTTCTTTGCTGTAGTCGAGATGTTTGCTACATCTGATCCAGCCGATGGCTCCGTGACGGCGAGACAAGAACGTTTCTGTCTAAACTGTTCAGACTATGATTTACCAGAAGAAGACTATTCTTCTACCTTTCCTAGCAGAAGATCTGGCAAGAACTTTTTCTGTAGCTCTGGACTGCCAAATTTAATGATCACAGGCTGTCGACAGGTCAGCGAAAGTCTAGTGCCCAGTAGACGAGCTTACAACACCATAAGCCATGCCAGCGATGAGCTGTAAATAATTAGAACAATTAAGACGAGAGATGAACACAGCGTACAGAGCCGTGGATGCCACCGTTGCCATTTCTGTTCATCTACTCCCAGTTTCAGTCGAAGCCTCTGCTCCATCGAGAAGCGCACCTCATCCCAGTAGATAATTGCGTGCATCAAATCAAAATCTTCAACTTTGATGCCCAGGATTTCCTTGATGCCCACAGCGTGCAAGGCTTCGACTGGTAGAGGGCAAGGAAGATTAGGGACGAGCATGTGATGCTTGCTGAAAGTGTCCCATAGATGCTTTGGTACTTCTCTCGAGTCGGTCCACTTCAAGCGAAAATAAGATCGTGTACTGTCAGCGACGTCAAGCGGTCATACCTCAGCTGCGTTCTCGCTAATATGCTCGTCAACGAATGCATGACACTTCATCTGCCAAGCTTTGTGGCTTGCATTGTAGTACGGCGAAGGCAGGCCCATGAGATGCGGCGGATCACTGAAAGGGATAACAGGATTCATAGCTGGTAGATAGACTTCGAGCGGATCTATAGACAAGTTGCGGGGTAAAGTTGATGCTCTCGTTTGAACTGTCTTGACACAATGAGGCTGCAGATATAAGCACAGATGGAGACAGGCCAACGAAGGAGCTGAGACGACAAGCACGAGATGGAGGTACGAGGAGGAGAAGCAATCACATGTGAAGATTCAAGGCAACGGTAAAGCATCAGCGGCTGCCTCGAGGACGGTACGGCAGATGTATAGCGAGTCTGTGCACCTGTGGATGACGCTTGCATGCGCTGCCGGTCATGGTAGTGAGGCGAGGACGCTTCACGAAATTATGCCCCTTGTTTCGCCTCAGGCGCCAGGAGGGTGTTATGGCACTTCGCAGATGCCTGCTCACATCCGAAGAGCAAGGAGTAAGAGCAGCTAGAACGCGTAAAGCGACACAATTGTGATCAAGTACATTGGAACAGCATCAAACAAATAATCGAATATCCCTTTGACAGAAAAGACATGTTTATAGCTTCGAGACAGCTTGTCTATTGACAGGCCCTTGAGATGGCATCGGCTCGGGCTTGTTGGCAAATTCGCTAAAGGCCTTTCGACTTCGAACTGTTCGTAACTGTCAGTCTAGCATATACCCGCAGCAGGCGGCTCGTACCTTTCTCGACGCATTCCTTAGTAATGCCTTTGCATTCGTACCCAAACTCGTAACCAACTCTCGATCTTCCATCTGCGCCGCCAGACTTGTAAAAGTCAGGTCGACCAAGAATCGCTACAGAGCAGCTTCCGCCTATCATTTGTCGTCAGGGATGATCTACTCTGCCTGGAAGTGTGCTTACCGAGACCAAGGTTGTGCGCCAGGCAATATGCTGGCTTCCCTTTACTGTTTTCTGCCTTGACACCGTCTACTTGTAGTGGTCCAGCAATGCCTCGAAGCTGAGCGACCAGGTAGAATATCATTCCCAGTCCGGTTGCGCCTGTGTGTAGAAGTTAGATCAATCTCATGTGACCTGTATGATGCTTACCTAGAGGATGTCCTTTCGACAGCAATCCACCCGATGGGTTAATGCACCACTTTCCACCACTACACATACATCAATACAACGATATCAGGAAGCGCGATGCGACTCACTAAGTGTTATCCTTGGCATCGACAATTTTCGCCGCTTCTCCTGGCTTGCAAAGTCCAAGCGCGTCATACACAAGCAGTTCGTTCGGTGCAAAGCAGTCCTGTTTGATCAAATCTTGTCAATCAAATCCTCATGCGACTCTCTTCCGCGTACATGTAGTTCGATGACCTTGATATCGTCAGGTGTGAGCTTAGCAGCTTTGAAAGCTTGTTGAGCCGCTTGTCTCGACATGTTTGACTGCAATCCAGTCAGTAGATGTATCTGAGCAAACGGGATAACTCACGCCAGTCAGCTCGACTGCACTCTTCTTCTCGTACAGCATCGGATTGTCGGTCACCACTTCATGACTCAGTATCTCAATACTGTCATACAAAAGAAGATGGAGCACAACTCTAGCAGAAGGTGATGTCTTACGCTTGATTCTCGAGGCCATGCTTCTTTACGAAAGCTTCTGACGCGATCACACAAGCAGCTCCGCCATTAGAAGTAGGACAGCACATTGCACTGTCGTTGGCGTCAGCTTATCTGAGTGGACTCGAATGTAAACAACTCACCGAGTAAGCAGGTTGCTGATTGGCATGTCTTTCATTACTTCTTCCGTCGTCATTTGGTTGCGGAACTGACTGTATGGGTTGTTTGTTGAGTGCTTGTGGTTTTTGGCAGCTGCTTGAAAGGTGAGCAATTATCGCGTCCTAGATGAGAACACTGACCGACTGTCGACATATCAGCTCAGGATCAGTTTAAAAATGAAGGGAAGCTCACTAGCTGCAATATGCTCCCATGTAGCTCCGGTATTGCGCACATACTCTTCTCCTCCATTGCCAAAGATTTGAGCCGCAAACGGTCCCTGACCGCCCAAGCCTTCATTTACCAGAATGACAGTCTTGTCTAGCGGAGCAGTAGACTTGGTGAAGGCACTACCAAGCGATCCAGGAGCCATAATGTCGAAGCCTAGAGCTAGGGTGCATTCGGCCGCTCCCCATCTGACGGCTTTTCCTGCGTGATAGAGCGCTGTTGAGCCGGTCGAGCAGGCATTGTTCACGTTGGTGATGGGTATACCAGCTAGATACATGTTAATCAACTGTTCATCAAGCAGCGTCGTCACGTACTCATCCCGAGCTGGTAAAGGACCCTTTGACCGCACGTAGTGTCTCCGTCTATACAACAAGATCAGCACAGGTTTTCCGTTCTTGTGAGGATGCAGCGCACAGCAGTATCCAACAAAAGCCTCTTCTATCTCGTCGTAACATACTCCTGCATCCAATAGAGCTTTGGTAGCCGCTTCCAAGCCAATCTCTGGGTAATCCGCTCGTCCCCTCGGCTTTTCGAATTTTGTCATGCCTACACCAATCACATAGCTTTTACGTTGTGCCATGCTTGCTGATCTCGGTAATGGCAAAAAGTAAGTCGGTGGTCTCAGGTCAAGAATCGCATCTGAAAGTCATGCCGCGGGGCTCCGGCAATAGTTTGGCGAGGTTTGGCGCGCGCAGGCAAAGCTGCTATCTCACGAAGGCGACCGTCACAATGTAAGACAGCATTGATCCACATGTACATTCAAAAAGGTCCAGCGCTCTCAGTCAGCCCAAACATCAACTGATCCTGTCCAAGGTGTCAGCGGGAGACGACCAGAAGCTCAAACATCGAGACTCACCCAATCCTTAGGGTCATAGTTGGGCATGCCTGTGTCGTACCACAAGCCTGGCTGAGCGTCTGTTTGTAAGGGCTTGATCCAAGATTTCAGCGGGATTCGTCTGGCACTGTGACAGACTCACCCAGACTCCCCACTCAGCTAGAAGCTTTGCCGTTTCGTCATCCGAAGGCGACGAGCCAACAGTCATTGATATTGTTTGTACAGGCGAGTCTGCGGAGTTCGTCGCATTTTGGTTGACATCAGCGGCAACTTGCTTGAACACGTCAGCGAGAGAGTCCGAGTTTGACACTCGTCGAGCTCGACGGTCATTTTCCACTTTGACCAGAGCAGCAACGGTCAAACGGCTGTGCTCCGCCATTTTGCTATAGGCAGGATCTGAAGATTTGCAACCTTGTTGAAGCGTTTGCGAAATGGTGTTCAAGTGTTGTCGATGCGCTATGATGCTAGCGTCGCTTTCAGGTAGATGCAAAGAGCAGAATAGCAAGGTCGCCAGTGCGATCGCGGCATTTAGGTTGTGGAGAACTACCTCAAGTCAGTGTGCGCCATGGCTAGGAACGTCAACATACTGATGAATGCGGGTTGACCCATCATCAAGTCTGGATCCGTCAGAGTGCCAAAGGATTCGGCGATCTTGTAGGCCGAGTCTGTACAAATCGCGATCGAGTTGTGGTAGGCATCGTTGCGGAAGGCTCGATGCAGGAAAGGACGGTGCAGGCGCAGTACCTGCAACGATGGTCAGCTCATGCGTAATAGGCTGATGATCCAGCATGCGTACTCTGTTGTTCAGACCTTTAGAGCGAAATTTGAGCACGAATCTCGTATTCGAGATGAGCAACTAACCGGAGATCGAGAGCGCGCCCAGCCATTGAGCTGCCGAACATTCTTAGCTACCAGCTACGACTCTGACCGACATTTCAGGCTTACCTTCAGCGGCCTTTTGCTGATGTCCTTCCAATGCTGCTACCCGAAGACCTCGCTGGAAGACTTCGCCCATGTCTCTGCAATTCTTCTCTATTTCCAGTATCTTGGCATACGTCAAGTTGCCGCTCTTCTTCAAGGCTGCTACAGTGTGGGCAAGGGAAGCGAGTTGAATTTTAGCCTGCATTCAACATCAGCGAGCTGTTGATTTTTGTTGGGCAGATGCCTAACGATATCAAAGGAGCTGTCTGTCATTTCCGCTGCATGATATGTCAGCAAGATAGAGACGTATTTTTGTGCCGACGGCTCACCTTTTGAACGCTCCTCGAGGTGTACATGCAATCCAAGATCGCTGTCATTGACATTGAGAGGTACAGCAGTATTGAAAGAGTTCTCGTCGATGGTGTGTAGGCTCTTGCCGATTCCGCCTGCCATCCAATCTACAATTACGATGCTAGAATTGGAGCGTTTAGTTCGATCACTAGTCTGGTAGAGATATTCCGCTTACTGCCACCACAGACTAAAAGGCATAATATCAGCTCTGCCTGAGAGGTTTGTTCGTGAAGGTTCTCACCGACAACCGATCTGAATGTCTTTCGTTCAATGACAGAAGACATACAATAAATTCATAACTTACTTGACGAGCGAGAGAAGAATTGGGTGGCAAAGACTGATCAGCCGCCGGCATGATGTTTTCATCGTTACCAAGCTTGTCTAGCTGAAGAGCTTTGGCAGATTGCAGAGCGCAAGATCTCCACATTGTGCTTTCACCACTATCTACGTCAGACATGCCCGTGACGTGACCCGGACCAATCAGTAGCTGTACATGTAAGCCCTGAGCACCACAATGACGGACGAGAATGGTGTTGCATACCATTGCTTGTATGCAACGAATTTGAGGTCTTTGCCAAGCATCGGCAAGGTATAGAGCGCCCTTCAGACCTTCGGACCACTTCTTGGCCAGGTCATCATACTCGTGCGGCGATATACCAGGGATGGAGGCGTTGGGCAATCTCGCAACAGAGCGAATTGATTGGCGCAGGATGGCTAGAAGGAGGGCGACCCAGGCAATATCGATAGCTCTTGTATTATTCTGCTCTCTGAGGATGAAGAACTCGCGCAGTTCTGTAGAAATTATCAGCATGAAAAAAAGCTCCCTGAAGCACAACTCGCCGTTGTCTAGCTGTGGCCGACTGGACAAAATGATGAGCACTCAGCTACACTTGTGAGAACCATACTAACCAGACGAGATGATAGAACCATGCGAGCTTGCTGTGGTAATGTGCTACCAGTCGAGCAATAAGCTCGTTCGAGGGAAGGAAGGCAATTATGGATTCTCGGAAGTTGGCTTTGAGCATGAAGACTGGTTCTGTGGACGCTTGTGAAGTTGAAGCTAGCGGGCTGCTGGTCGTAGCCACGGGCTAAGTGCCATGTAAGAGGTAGAAGGACGGAAAAAGCATAGCAAACATACACTCTCGTTCTTGAAGCTGTTCTCTTGCTTGGGCGGGGCAGACGTTGCCTTGACTATACGATGCTTCAGAGCTGATCTGTAAGACAAAGTGATACATACACAAAGACATGTCTTCCAGAATGACCTTTGCGCGAGTCAGCAAATTAACGCCAATCATTCGTCCTCTGACATACCGCAGCTTCTTCAGTATCAGAGTCTGCAACACGAATCAATACTGCGGTCCGTTATATAGGCTGAACTGACCAGGATCTGCTCGCGGCTGCGATCTCACGACTGGCGAAGTCAACTGGGAAGCCGGATAATAGCCAGGAGAGTTGAAGCTTCCTTGACCATTACCAGTGTAAGCTGGATTGCCATAGACATGGGCTTCCAAAGCGGCCAGTCTTGCTTTCACATCGCTCAACTCGTCTGATGCTTGACTTTGCGATTCGTTTCTTCGAGCTTGAAATTCGGGCTTGCAATCATGCTGCTCTCCACGCTTGATACAAGCTTCGCAAGGGATCTGCCAGCATGATAAGCCTTGATACATGCAAATTTCGGCCGCACACTTACGGTCTTTGAGCATTTTATTTTACGACGTTTGCATTCTGCAATTGCATCGAATCAAGGCAAGAAAAGAGGACGTCTGGCAGACTTGGACGTACCGCTGCAGCTCAACTAACAAAAAAACAAGGGCAGCTGTCAGCTTTCGGCCGTTCTGCTGCCGCTAAGAATAAGAAGGGTTCGCTCACCGCTATCCGTTTTCGCTTGGCACCTCTGTCACCGTCGTTGTTGGCTGGCACAAGAGACGCAGAAGGGATTGGATACATCTTGCAAGCACAAGCGGTTTAAGGTCAACGTTGGCTCGAGCGGATTTGACTTCGGTGTCGACTTTTTGGTGAATGGACGTTGTGAGCTGTCTGAGAGACGCCAGCAGAGAGTACAGAGGTGAGTCGATTGTCCTGCAAAGATGTTCAAGCTGATGTTCCGTCTGCCAGAACTCAACTCTGCTCAAGTGACTGAACTGCATAGGATGCCAACGCCGTTAGAGTTTTCTCGGTACGCTGGATGATGGGCCATTATACAAGTATTGGGCTCATCTAGCATCAGACATGTTCACGCGAATCGACCTTTCGTTGTACGGCAATGCTGCACAGAAGAGTCGTATCCCGCTATGCATCTATGGACGCCTGAGTATCTCGAGCACGCTCTTGGCGATACTCTGCTGTCTATAGTGCGGTCACCGAACGGGTTAGTCCGTTATCTTGACCGTTTCATTGAGCTGATGTCCTGTAGTCAGGCTGATTCAGTAGTCGAAGGGCACTTTGTGGAAGCTCAAACGCAAGCGATGACTATGAGTGACTTTCTGGCAAAATTGCGGTCGAACAGCTCGGATGCTTGTACGTTTTGTCTCTTTTACGGTATTGCTCAGTCGATTTTGGCTGAAACAGGATGCAGTCTACCTCCAGAGTCAGAACAGTAATCTTGCTAGCGAGCTGTTATGTCTGTTACCAGATGTACAAGCGTCCCCATCTTTCGCTTCGCAGACTTTTGGTACGATCCTCGCAGCCTGTCGCGAGGTTCAAGCTAAAGTTATCTCAGAGACTGTTCCAGATGCGATCAATATCTGGATAGGTGACGGGAAGAGCGCGACGTCTCTTCACAAGGATCCCTAGTAAGCCTGAACGTAACATCATTTTCCTAGTCTGACTTTCCTTTAGCGAAAATCTATATTTTGTCATGCAAGGCTGCAAGACTTTCACGCTATACCCACCTGTCGACTACCACCTTATGGACGAACGCAAATACCCAGCAGCAACATGGCGACTCGAAGGCGATCAATGGTCTATAGATCCAGCTCAACCTCCTTACGAAGTGCCTTGGATCAGTCAACTTCCTGATGAACCAGAGTTTCCACCCATGAAAGTCACACTGCAACGGGGCGACATGCTCTATCTCCCAGCGTTATGGTTTCATAAAGTCGAACAAGAAATTGGCATTGGTCCAGGAGGTGCAGCAGACCAGCAATTGGCAATCGCAGTCAATTACTGGTACGATCTAGATTATACTGCGCCATTATGGACGATGCAGCATCTTATTCGATCATTGACCGCTCTTGCAAAAAAGGAAATGCATTAATGCCCATATTTATACAAATGTCTATCAAACAGCCCTCTAAACTTGCTCTGATTTGCTCCTCGGCTTTTCCGTCCCGCCTTTCGCTGCCAGTCGTCTTTCTTCTTGCGCTAGTATCCGTTTTGCTATTCGTGATTTGGAACGAATCTTCTCGCCGTACTTGAACAGTACGACTGGTATTGGTATCAAAGCAATTGCGATGCCTGCTAATGTAGATGATGCTGCTGGATAGCCTAGACTATCGTACATTCCTACTGCAAAGAGCGGGAATGTAGCACTAGAAGACTCTTTAGCTTTAGATTACCGACATAGACAGACACTCACGCAAAGACGTTTCGTGTGAATGACTGAGCTGCTAATGCTGATGATGCGTATTGATTATAGGCGTCTGCCAGATAGACAAAGACGGCGAGGTATATAGGAAAGATAGACGCCATAAAGATGACGAGGGAAATAGCTGGTGCGATCCAGTGTACTTGCGGTCGGCCAGTCCAGGCAAACCTATCATTCTGGTCAGAATCACACTCTACTCAAGCTCCCACACATACATGAAGAGCGCAACCGGGACGCCCACAGCTCCAACGCATGCGCCATATAACCTCGACTCTGGCTGTTGTCACTTAGCACGCTTCTCGTATAGTCGAAGAAGACCTACACGAGCCATGTTGATGGGCGACCTGCGTGCATCTCGAGCATAGAGTCGGTCTTGGAAACGATTGAGCAGGGCTCCCAAGATGCTGCCGATCATGATTGCCAGAAAGGAGGTACCTTGTAGACCCTGGAAGATCGTCAGCTTGTATCGGGAGAAGAGGACAAGATATTACTCTATTCCAGCCATATTGTGCGAAAACGAGTCGTATGCTTGCAAATGCCAGACTACATAAAGGGTCGATCAGAGCTGGTCGGCTGCTAGCTGAAATTGCTCACAACTGCACAAAAAGGGTATCATCAGCACGACTTCGGTGGCAGACGGAAGTACTCACAACTACGCCCCACAGAAACGACACATACAACGAAAAGAAAGTGACGATCGGTTCGGTGAACAACAGAATGAAAGGTCGTTTGACCGATTTCGATATAAGATGAGACATAGTCGGTCTTGCTTTGGTATCATCTTGCATAGTGACATGCAAGATCCCAGTTTCTTTTGTCAACCGTGCAGCTCTTCGATCCAGTAGCGCTGAACCTCTTGTTTCTCGAAAGACAATGCCCATGATTGCTAGATGCACGCCAGAGATGATAAGGTTGATCCATGCGATCCAGCGGAAGCCCAGCGTTAGATCCACCCAGCCAAATAGACCTAATAGCACGTCAGTAACCACTCGCCTAGTAGTATAAAGTCGTACCTCCCAGCGCTTGCCCGCTCATAATGAGGACAGCGAAGAGCGCCATAGGCAGACTACGATCTTCCGCGGCAAAACAATCAGACACTACTCCCCCGACTATTGAATTTCCCTGATACACGTAATTTAGCACGCGACCAGAAAGTAACGCAAATAGAGACGGACCGCGCTTCCTGCTGCGCCTTGCAATATCCGAAAACCGACAAAATACCAAACCTGACATACAGCATCTCATCAGAGCAGACGTAGACAACTAAAATGGAACATACATTATGCGCCAGCGCTTGTGGTACGAACATCAGGGTATACACGAGATGCGAGCCGAGGAAAACTATATGACGTTAAGCATAGAAATGAGTTCCACATGTGGAACGACCAGAGGAAGATACGTACGACCATATCTCCCAAATTGCTCTGATAAAGGTGCCAACACCATAGGAGCAAACGCGCAGGCCAGAAGATAAGCAGTATTGCCCAGTTGAATTTCCGTATACGAGCAATTAAGCTCTTGGATCATAGTGACGCTTCCAAGTGGGTAGGCTGTCGCGTTGACTGCCGTAAGAAATGAATACGCTGCGGCTCCTAGCCCTATTAAGATCCATTTCTTGCGATTCGACCACTAGATAGCCGTGAATGTTGGTCTGAGCGACATGACAGAAGGGCAAGGGTGTTTTAGCTTACATTGTATGGATCTTCAGGACTGTACGACTGTCAGCCTGGGTTGTCAATGGCTGCAAAGAGCACCAACTCGTCTTTTGGAAACTCGATCATGACAGTTTTCTGCCTGACGCGAGCGTTGCCCTCAACTTCTGTGAGTGTTTGCTCCGAATTCGCATCTTCATCGATGAAACTGGCAATTGGTGTAGAATCCGTCATAGCGCTGTTGGCTGCATTGGTCCAAAAAAGAGTCATGCACGCAGAAAGCGGGAAAACCGTCGATGCCGAAGTGCGTGCCGAACCGTCTGTTGATCCGCAACGACGTACACGACCGCACGAAGATGGCAGACGTGGATTGGATGCTACGCCATGGTTTGATCAAGGCTTTCGACCACAAGAGTGCCTTGCAAATCGCCTTGAACGACTATCGAGCTTTGCCAGACGGATCTGCCTCAGAATCAGCTACAGCGTTTTGTAAACGCATTCTATCGCCTTTACTGCAAGATCTACCTGCCTATCGAGAACATTGGCACTTGACTAGAGAACAACAGCTCTCTGTCGCCGAATTGGTGAAAAGTGTCTCTTTAAAGAATTTACGTGCGAACCTCAAGGACTGGCAAGATGAGGATCCTATACCCTGCATGGTCGAGCCTTATCGAATGCGAGACGAGATCATCTTTTCACGCAAAACGATGCAAGCGAACCAAGCGCCTTCCGAGCCAAAACTAGATGATTTCTTGAGCTTTCTACAGCCGCACATAGACATGACTGAGCTAGACGAACAATGCGCTGTGGCCGAACAAGCCATTCCTCCCGTCGATACTTTGCTTGAAATCAAATTACAAAGCTCTAGAGCAGATCTCGATAGCATTCGCAAGCATTACATGGAAGCCCAGTCGCTGAAGAGCTCAGCTCGTTCAGAAGTGACCTTTGACCCATCAGATCTGGAGACCGAAGAGGTAATGCATCCACGCAGTCGACAGCTCGAATTGACCATAACTTCAGATGACCTTGCCGCCTTATCTCACGCCTCCTCTCTTTCCTCGCGTACCTTCAAACGAGCCGCTTGAGCTACACCTCAATCCAATGCACCTCCTCGAAACTCTGCAACCAATCACTCCTCCTCGACAGCAGCCGACCGCTCTCTTACCAACAGCGGTTCTGAACGAGTGGGAGGGCGTTCGACCACTTCGTACTCCGCCACAGAACCCCAGTCCCTTGACGGAGCAGCCTAGCAGCAGTATTTGCATGACCGAGCCAACAAGTCTTGATCATCTCAAATTAGGTATGCCTCCCGATCTCTTAGCAGTCCATCACTCATGGTTTACGTAGAACCGATGTTGTTCCCTCGCGAACGTCAATCAGGCTCTACAAACCTTCTTGAAGCATTACGGCGTCCAAATCACCCCGAATCAGACGAAGCCATGTGCGTTTCGCTCCACCCACCAATTCCAAGCTCATCTTGAGCAGGGACAATGGTGTCCAAACCGCATTTGATCTACTAGCGCAGGAGTATGAGCCTTTGCTTTTACCTGATGCCGATGATGAGCCGATGGATTTCGCTCAAGCTGCTGGGCTGAGCGAATTATTGGACGCTGAGACTTTTGATGACGAAAACAAAATGTTGGGCAAGCTACCCAGTGGGTTGCTCCAAATTCACCTATGTGTTTCACTGAATTGCTTTGATAGTACCCAAAATGTCTTCCTATACCCCACAGCCAGACATTGCTATGGACGACTTCATCAAGCCAAATTCTGCTCTTAAGCTGTCTAAATTGCGAGGCAACAACTTAGACCTCCAACTCACCTGGACTCCCATCACATTCACCGAAGCAACAGACATGAACGAACTTCTCGAAACCGACGAGATCTTGCCTCGTGGACATGCAGCGGAAGTACAATCACTCATCGAGCGGATGGAGCAGGATGTCTTTATGGCTCAATTACTGGAGAGCAAGCCTGATGAAGATCTCAGAGAAGCGCTTGAAGTGGACGACATGGTCATGCATGAGCAAGTGCCGGCTAGTCCTGTTTTACAAGCTAGCGAGAGAGCTTCTGTGCTTGATGGTGCCTCCTTGATCGATAGCGATGTGCTGGAGATGCCTTTGTCTGAGCGGGAGGCGCAGACTGATCGAGTGCTTCCATCGGCATCCCTGCATGGCAGTCAAGAACAACAGACAGAAGAAGAAGAGGAAGACTGGGCTTCTGTGATCACATCATCGCGCGCCAAACCGCATGCAGTAAACCATGGTATCAAAATCTCAAACGCAGCTCGCCTGAATGCATTCATGACTGCTCGAGGCAAAGCAGCTTTACAAACGGTTCAACATGCAGACCCAATTCTTTCTCATTCATCCTCACAAGCAGATCTTGTCAGTGCCGAGAGTGATGCCCGGGCCGACACCGTAGTCAGATCGCCTGCAACTACTATACCTACTGAAGATCAAGCTTCTTACCAACCTGTGCGGTGTCTTGCGTCTCTTCGACTCTTGCAGAACACAAGCTTGATGTCTCGCCTTTCATCAGCTGGATTTGAGCTAGTCGAAGTAGACGAAGAACCAGATGAAGGCGGGAAGATCACTCAACCAGATCTAGTGCTCGACTCGACGACAGCTGTTCTCTTCTACAAGCTGCTCAAGTTACCAGGTCAAGAAGCTCTTCTCGCCGAATCACTGCAATCATTCGGGACCTGCTACGATGGCATTCTCCTGATCTTCGAGATGTATTTGTCAGGCAAAGAAGAGAAATCCCTCAATCTCACACCGCCTTTATCGAAATCACTCTCAGTCTTGAAAGATCATTTGAGCTCTTTGTCTTGTCGGCTGGTGGTCAAGTATGCTACTTGTTCGGCTCAGGCTGTTAATCTGTCTCGAGACTTGGCCGAAGAGAGGAGAAAGGTCGTACATGAGGGCGAGTACACCTCTTGGGATGATCGAAGCTGGTTGAGCGATCAGCTGTCCGAGGTGAGTTCGATCCCGTTGGCATTGTACATACTTGACACCTGGGAAGGATGCTGCGTATTTGAAGCAGATCCAATGCGTATCCAAGTTTGGAGCTCAATTCCTGGCGTCTCTCGTTGGAGTAAGGCTGCTGTATACTTGATCCGGACGCGTTTAATGACGTTGCAGGTCGACCGATTGCTCGCATGGACACCAGAAGAGCGGTCTGAGCGCCTGGCTGGCGAGTTCGGCACAAAAGTGGAAGTGATCAATGAGGTGTTGGCCCAACCTCCGAATTCAGGATGAAGACACGAATTAAATGGAAGATCAAATGCAGTTCGATCTCAGTATCTCAGTACTTCAATTCAGATCTGCAGTATCGGATGTACATCGCAGGCTTAGGTTCGGTCGTCAATAAACAACATACGCGCAGCGTGACGAGGGAGTAAGCGATTTGATATCGTGGGGCTCTGAATGTCCGCCGAGGCGCATGTCCTGGTGGATGTACATACCGGAACTCTCAAAATACTTTGCATGTAGCTGTTTACGCTCGCTGCTATGAATTGAGAAATCAATCTTGGCAAATAAACTTGAGCTCTCTTGACCCATAACAACAGACGTCTCCGGCTACAAGATGTCGAGCGTGTCAAGATCAGCTAGCTCGGAGCCTTCCCTATTCGGAAGTCAGACAGCCAGTGTAGGCTTTTCAACACTCGATGTTCCATTGATTCCATTTGACCCGGCGAGACGATGAATAGGCTTCGGCAGCATCAGCAACTTCGAGTAGCGTAGGAGGACAACCGAATGTCGCTGGCGATCCTATAGTAGACTCGCAAGAGCCGAGTACAGTCCTTTCACGCAACAATGGAATGCTTCTGACCCGTGACAACAGTATTTCAATGTATACCTGCCTCGTACAACTTTACAGGTAAGCTCGTTGGATGGCCGTATATCAGGAGAAGCGCTAATGCCCCAACGCAGGCGGAGTTCCACCTTATAACGACATATTCATCATCGAATCCGGAACCGACGATGCAGACATACTCAAGACCTTGCCCGGTGCTGCGACTCCAGGAGAAGCAAGTTGGGGAGTTGATATTCAGCCTGGGACCAGCATCACTATAGTAGTGAAGGTTGGTAGTCATCTTCCTGCATCTTCTGACGATGCTAATTCCGTGGTGTAGGATTCGCGCAACATCACTGGCTATTCAGCACCGATAGTGATCCAAACCAGCGACGACTCTTCCTGCTTACCTCAAAGCGATGCGACACCAGTTGGAACGATAGCAGGCGCAGTGGTTGGCAGTGTAGTCGGCCTAGCATTGCTTTCTTTGGCCGTCTGGTTCTTTTACATCAAACCAGGTCGAACGCAAAAGAGCACATTGGGCGGTACAGAAGCATTCTATGCAGAAGAAGGCAAAAACACCAGCAATTCAGATGTTCAGCTGCAAATACAAGCTGGCACATCAGCTGGAGCTACTGCACTCGCTCGACGACCAACGGGCACTTTCAATCTGGCTGAAGTCAACTTTCGACCCGAGTCTTTGGATGCGCAGCTGGTGCAAGAACAAAACTCTCTACCATCGTATTCAGAAGCTTTCAATAACAGGCAACGACCACCTGGCGAGAGGAGAGAAGTGGAAGGAACGCAGTAGTCTCGTAATCTTGTTGTAATACCGTTCGTGTTTCTGGCTGTTTAGCAGTATTTGTGTAGAGCCTGTTTCGGGCGGTTTGTGTATATCATGCATGGGTCTTGATCTCTGGTAATGGTATACTATACAATGATTTCGAGTGTTGCGAAGCGCAAGATGCGGGTATCCCTGTTCTTGAAGACAACTAGATTGCGAAGTGGGCTGTTTTGTGGAAGACTTTCGTGACGTTAGCGATGCGCTCGTGTGTGGTAGACCGCGCTGCTTACTCTTTATCACGAGCCCTGATCTCGAGCAGTGATGCCAGCGAGATTGTGCAGATGCCAAAACCTCTTGCTCGCTTGAGGGAAAAGTTGCCTGATGTGACGAGACCCATCGGAAACTTTCTGTCGTCCAGCAAAAGGTCCTAACTGGGCTGTAAGATGTGTATGCACCATCTAAGAAGAAAGCATACCTCCTCGTAATCAATCTCCTCGACTTGACCTTTCTTTTTGCCAAGTTGATCACCAAGCATAGCAGACCACTTGTACCAGTCCTCAGCATTGAGGTGAAAGACCGTGGCCATATCCTCAGGCGAGCCTTTACCTACAGGCGTCAAGCGTGCCATGACCGAGATCTGATCCAGGCTTTCGAAAAATTGTTGCGAGTTCTTATGCGGCCAATCGTTCGGGAGTCCGCTCTTCTTATTGATGGCATTGACGCAAAGCATCCAGAGTGCCTTCGATCGCTGTTCATCAACAGAGCCTGGCTGATCAAGCTTGTCGCATTTCTGCAGGAAATCGAGAAGCATCCTGCCTTGGAGCAGTATCGGCGGCTTGGTAAGACCAAAATCAGGCTGACGAGCCAAGAACACGGCAGGCGTCAGATTCCACGGATGCTCAGTCCCGATCTTTGCGTAGTTGACCCGTTTCGCAGGCGGCTTTCGTTCCCAAGTTTCTTTCCAGATTTCGCCAATCTGTCTCCACATCTCCAGGCCTGGTTGAGTGAGGAGAAAATCTTGCGGGAAACAAGGTTGACCAGCTTCAAAGCTTTGTTGGGCCATCTCTCTCTGTCCGCCAATACGGACAGAACAGAAAGCGATGGAATTCCAGAAAGGCATGCCCCAACCTTGCGGGACGACGAGAGTGAAGCCGCTGATTGGATGCTGGTCTTTCGAAGTTGAAGTAGAAATGTCACGGCGGTAGATGAGTATTGGTATGCGATCGTCATCAGCTTCAGGTCGCAATCCTCCTCCTTCTTTGCTGTTCTCGTTTCGGCGCTTGTCGAGAGCAAGCTTGCTGAATTTCGGTGGCTCTTTGCTGAATATAGACTTTTCAGCTGTGTAGAGATCCGTCGAACCTAGGATTTTGGCTTTTGGGTCATGATGGATGTTTGCATTCTTTCTCGGCGGGAAGCTACAAAAGGATCAGCCACAACCATACCAGCCCAATTACTAACTCACCTCAAACGAGGATCATACACTTCCATCCTGACGACCATGCCTTCACCAACCGCACTCGGTCCTTGTTCGCTAGCGACTTTCAGAAATTCCAGCTTGTCCACCGCGGTTCCCAACACGGGCCTCAGAAGCTTGTACAACACTGACCCGCTCTCCGGACCCATCAGCTCGAACACAACCGGCTGCCTCGCTTGAGTGCTGTAGGCTTTGATTTTTTGGGTCGCAAAATCGCTGTTCGCCAATGCACGCTTGTAGGAAATCGTTTGCTTGATAGCTTCTTGCATTGCAAGCTGTACGGCGGGTGTATTGCCCAACTTGAGTAATTCTGGGTCAAAATTCTCATCGCGAAGGGCTTGCCGATGTTGTTCGTTTGTCATGTCTGATGAGGCTCGAGCAAGGAGATCGTACAAGTCATGCGTGATCTGCGTTGTCTCTTGAATAACCTTTTCGGCGAGTCTTGTTCGCGTGGTTTGCCCGGCGGCTGCAATGGTGTCGATAACCCGGACAGTGATTGATGGATGAGTGAAGACGGTTACGGTATAGATCGTTTGTTCGTCTATCTTCGTACCAGCAGGCAGAGGATCCCAGACGAATCGCGCTGGACCGAGCATGTTGAATGGAAATTCGTGCAGAACATAAATCGTCGAGGTGCAAACTCTTGCTCCGGACAAGTATCTGTGCGCCACCGATTCTATTCATTAGCCATCAGACTGAATGATAGAATCTGACCGCACCGAACAGCAGTAGGAGAAACTTCCGTCGGGTCGCAGACTTTCGCAAAAGTCGCTTTAAACTCGGCCACGGTCCAAGTGAACGTTGTCGTATCCGTATAAGACGCATCATGCGCTATACAACCATGCTGAGCTGCGCGGTAGGAAGGTCTAAAGCATTTCTCTGTTGGTGTCATTGCCTGTCAGTTACACAATCTTACTTAGATGAGGTCGTCATCAGGAAGACAAGGGAACTGACGATTCGTCGACCCCATAGTTCAACCATCTTCATCCTCTTTGCGTGCCACACATGCGTTTCAAGCCATCCTTTCGCGACTGTGCCAGGAAGTGACCGAGGTAAATACTCAAAGCATTTATAGTTCACCCATACGCACTTTTACGAGCCAGCATTTTTTCCTTGTATGATAAATGACGAGATTTAATCATCTTGACTTTTTTCTTGTATGGCAAATCGCGCAACTTGCGTTTCTTTGGTCCAGTGTGTTTGTCATTCGCCATCTACTTACGTATCAGGGAGGAAAAGAGCGAAGGGGAAGTGAAGACGCACTTCACGAGCTGCTTTTGCTCGTAGACGAGTAGGCAGACGACGTAGATCATGCGAAGCTGCTCGACGACGTAAATGTCGGGGAAGCGATTGGAAAGCTCTTTGTGCGCCCGCATGTCTGCAAGCAGGGAGATTTTTAAGCACTTTACCGTGCAGCAGAACTTCAAGAGCTCACTTGGCTGAACGCATGCTGTTTTCCATAGCGAGTACTTCGAATGCCCGAGACTTCGGGAAATCACATCAGCTTGACCAATGCATTCTCAAGGGCATACTCACCTCTACCAGATCCTCTACGTTGACGCTCTCAGGTAGCTTGGCCCTCGCGTCTGTCACCCAAGCATCAGTCCAACTCTGCTCCCCAAAAACATGTGAAGCTGACCTTGTCTGCCTTTGGACTTCTGCACTTGAATGTTTCTCGCATCCCTGTTTGACATTCTCGCCCTTTTCCTAGACTTGTTATCATCTTCCGCTTTACGCTTCGGCGGCATTTGTCGGTAGTTGGGCGGTTGTCTCTTGTCAACCACGCCGTAGATATGCAGACGACAGCTAGAAGGGCGTTCAGTGCTTCAAGCAAGAAATGGGCAGAAGCTGTTCCTGTTCAAGTAGCGAAACCTGTTGTGGTCACTCCGCCTGCAGCTGCACTTCGACCGTATGTTGATGTTAAAGTGTTCGAATATATGCTGGCAAAGCTGATTGTATTGATGTAGGAAACGGCCAATAGGCGGCTTCAGAGGAGGACTAGTCGGTTTCCTTCTTGGTGTTGCAGGAGTTGGATCGTATGCGAGTTTAAAGCTGTTTGAAGAGTACCAGGTCAGTTCTGCCTTCCAATAGTCCAGCACAAGCTAATTGTAATACAGGTATGTCCCATCATGCTTCAAGCGCTGTACAAGGGTTTATAGCTGGATGGGCTTGATAGGCAGCATCAAATCTCCTGATTGTCAGCGTCGAAGAACTAAAATCAAGCACCAAAGTACTCTCTACCCATCTCAGGCGCATAGAAGAAGCAGAACGCGATATTGCTTCACTCAAGGGTAAAGTCACTACGCAAGAAGAGCTAGATAAGCTTAGGGCAGAGTTGAAGAAGACTACCGTGCGTTCTCCATTCAGCGTCTGACGTGAATTCGTCTGAGCTTCTCGACCATGTACAGAACGCGCAGCATATCGATTTGTTGAATCTCAAATCACATCTCATGGGCGTTGAAGCGGTCAGTTCATCGACTTGACATTTTGGGCCTTTCGCTGACAACAGAATGCAGGATTTGCATTCTCTAGGAAAGAAGGAAGGATCCTCAATTCGCTTGTAATACCTAAAAATGGGAGCGTTTTGCTTGACGTTTTGTTAATTGCCCTTTTTCCTTGTTCCGCGATTGTTAGCATACTCGACAAACACCTGAGCTGCGCATTGGCGCTCAAGCCATAAGCAACAGCCATCTCTTGATACCACCCTCTCGTAAGAAAGCGGCCCCAGATTCGATCGGTCAAAGAAGAGAGGCAAGCAGGTCTGGACCAAAACGGACTTTCAAGACAAGCGGGCTGTCTATACGGTGTTGAGGCTTGTTGCTGCACATAGCTTGAGAAGCTTTGAGGCTCTCGCAACTCAAGGCTAACCAAAAGCCTTTGATCCGCTCTTTCGTCTTCAAGTGAACCTTACAACATGTCCTCGCTGCAAGCTTCTGTGTCCAAAAGACCTGCCTGGGACTATGACGGGTAAGCTTCAACTCTCTCAAACAGTCCTCGGCAAGGTCTCAATCGGGAATAAATTCTGGTCGAGCAGTAAAACTGAAGAAGAGCAATCTTTAGTACAAGAGGAATCCCTCTACCCTGCTTCGACGCATCGTCAATCCTCTTCAGAAACTCGGAATCACAGACGCAAGACTTTCTCGTGGCTTGCTGTTCTTGTCAGTCTGCTCTGGGAAAGGCTTGGCACGACTTAACAAGTCTCTATCAGGTCATCATCTCACTTCTTGCGGCCGTACTAGTCTTCTCGGCACCTCAGGCTTTACTGGAGCTGAAAGGAGGGCGTGGATTGCCATTCACTCAGACAAAACAGAAAGTAGAATGCAAGAGGGCTGTAGTCATTCAATGGAGTGAGTTCCAAAGTCGCTTCAAGTTGACTCGGTACTCAGGCGCAGTTGTACAGGCACCTTTTGGTACGGCTTAGGCGCATTTGTGAGCTTGTGCATTTCAAATGTCAAAGTGCCTCGACTGATCACGCAAAATTAGACACAAATCATGCTACAAGCAGCTCATTGGGGACGACTTCATGATTGGCCAGTCCTTTTCGATCGATCCGCCAATGGTTACGGAACCTATCTCGATCACTTTTTACCTGCTGAATACGATTGCGTTGTTCCGGAGCGATTGAGAGACTTGTCGCGTTGCTGGGATGGAAGGGCAAAGTGCGAGGCTTTGGGTAAATCTATGAAGCCGGGCGCGAATCTTGATGACTTTGAGATGCTTTGGTTCAATATGGATCAGTGAGTCAAAAGCCTATCCATTGCGCTCGATCAGATTTGATTTGGTGTGTAGAATCTGGGATGTGAACTGGCACTCGACGAAATCTTGGTTCAACGCTTCAGACTTGGTTCAGCTTCCTCCTTTGGATTCTCAACACCCCTTCCCTGCAGCAGAAGTCGTACCTAAACTTTTCACAAAAGCTTACGACGACATGGCCGCAATGTCATACAAGCATTTTACTCCGAATGCTTACATTGATGCTAATTTGGCAACAATCAAATACAAGCTCGACATGCCACCTGTTCGAATCAAAAGTCCTGATGAGCCCCCTTTAATCGGACTACACTATCGAGGCGGAGACAAGCTGCGAGATGAATGCAAACCTTCTGCTCGTATGAGCTGGTGAGTGCGATCTCACGTCGAGTAAGGTCCAGGCTGACTTTGTGATAGTGGAAACATCACTTTGCACAGCGAAACGGCCTGGGAAGCTGCTGAGCGATTCCAACCCTTTGAAGGCAAACCGAAACTACTTCTAATGACTGCCGAACCTGACGCGCTGGAAATGTTCCGCTCCGACACTATCGGAAAACAATTCGACATTATCGAGCTGCCGCACGAGGCGAAAGGCAAGTACGATCAAGGCGCTTTCAATAACCGACCTTTGAAAGAGCGATTGGAAGAGACGAGAAACATGTTGGCTGAGCAAGAACTGATGGCGCATTCGGTTGATACTTTTGTCGGATCTTTCAACAGCAATCTAGCGCGCAATGTCATGCTTCGAGGTGGTTCGAAAAGAGTTGCTGAGGGGCGTGTTAGATCAATCGATATTGTGAGTCTTGCGTGGCACCTTGCCCAGATGCAGCTGATGAAGAGTGTCCAGTATTATTTCCCTGGGTTGTTGAAACCGATTTACCCAGAATGTGATGGGACTATCCGATGTGATTTCATCTCGTAGCATGGTGTGGTTTGTAAGGGTTTGTGTGCATTTGTTTGTGGATTCACGGTATTTGGCATGTAAAGATGAATGCATACGTTTCACCTATCTGTCCGGCGTGCATCTGTATTGCGCAGATTGACGGGTTGACCTAGGCCAGCAGAAGCTCGTCTGGCTCGGGCACGCCAAGCAGCAAGTTTGCAACTCAAAAACGACAGACTTGAGAAGCACGAATGAACCTGATGCTCGCAGCTTGAGAGCAAGCCTAAGTGTAGACAGTCATGCAGAACGCAGATCGCCTGAAACGAGGCAGGCTTATCGCGCAACTTTGGATCCATGATAGGGCGATCAGAACACAGCGTGGACCATGCGGATAACAGATCTGGGTTCTCTCAAGCTGTAGCAGACCAGCGTCACTTAATCAGACGCCAAATAGATTTCTGCAGCATGACTCGTGACCGTTCTTCGACAAGCGAGAAATATAGCTTGCACTTCGTCTGCAACGCACTCGCCGCTCAACCTGAACTAGCGCAAACAGCAACAGCAACGCAGCCAGCTGGTGTATACCCTCTTGCTCTTGGTTCCCTGCCTTAAATTGGCCGAGTCATACCTATTCAATCAAGCTGGGCATGCTGTACATCCTCGACTATGGCGCTGGCAACACGCGCTCTCTTGCAAATACAATCACAAAGCTCGGCTTTGAGTACAAATTCGTCGAGAACCCAGAAGATATCGAAAAGGCTGATGTTCGTCTACTTTACCATGTGCTATGTCAGGACTCTGTGTGCTTATCCCCAAATCTCTTCTATGATTGATCAGAAACTGCTTTTCCCTGGTGTTGGCGCATTCGGCTCAGCAATGAAAGTGCTCAGAGAAAAGGGTTATGCAGAACCACTAAAGCGTTATATTGCATCTGGTAAACCTTACATGGGCATCTGTATCGGCATGCAGACGCTCTGTCAATCTTCAGAAGAATCAGATGAACCAGGTCTAGGCGTCATTCCGGGTTCATGTCGAAAGTTCACTTCAACATCAAAGACCGTTCCTCACATTGGATGGAACGGCGCAGTCCCGCTCAAAGCTTCAGGCGAATCAGCAGAAATAGACGAATCAATCCGGTATGGCTTCGTAGACGGAACCTCGTACTATTTTGTCCATTCCTATCAACTTCCTTACGACGAATCCCTCTCCGATTGGGCCCTCACTGCAACAGAATACGGCGACGAAACCTTCATCTCCACAGTACAAAAAGACAACGTCTTTGCAACCCAATTTCACCCCGAGAAATCAGGGCAAGCAGGCCAAAACGTCCTTCATGCTTGGTTATCCCAAACAGGCGTCATTTCACCTTCCCTCACTCAATCAATACCCATCTCTTCCAAACGCGCCCAACTCAGATCCAACGGTCTCACAAAACGTGTAGTCGCCTGTCTCGACGTTCGTACCAACGATAATGGAGATCTAGTCGTCACCAAAGGCGATCAATACGATGTTCGAGAAACAAGCTCAACAGGTGCCGTACGAAACTTGGGCAAACCAGTCGATTTGGCAAAACGCTATTATGCAGAAGGAGCAGACGAGATTGCTTTCCTCAATATTACATCTTTTCGTTCGTCGGCGTTACAAGATCAACCCATGTTGGAAGTCGTAGCCAAGAGTGCGGAAACGGTCTTTGTGCCTTTGACTATTGGTGGTGGGATTAAAGATACCGTTGACCCAGATGGGACGAAACGATCTGCTCTGGAAGTTGCTGGCGCGTATTTCAGGGCTGGAGCGGATAAGGTTTCTATTGGGAGTGATGCGGTCTTTGCTGTGGAGAACATGTTGCAGTCTGGGTCGAAGAGCGGCAAGACGGGCATTGAGATGATTGCGTATCGATATGGGAATCAAGCTGTTGTCGTTTCTGTGGATCCGAAGAGGGTGTATGCAAAGACGAGGGAAGAAGTGGATCCGAAACATCAAGCTTGCGTGGTTGATCTGTCAAATGATCTGGGCAAGAAGGAGGAAGGGCCGAATGGAGAGCGGTATTGCTGGTATCAGTGTACAGTCAGCGGTGGAAGAGAAGTAAGGGATTTGGATGTGGTGCAGCTATGTCAAGGCGTTCAAGCGTTGGGTGCAGGCGAGATATTGCTCAACTCGGTGGACCGTGATGGCTCAAAAGCTGGCTTTGATCTGCGGCTGGTCTCTCTTGTCAAGGCGTCAGTTTCCATACCGGTCATTGCAAGTTCTGGAGCGGGCAAGCCAGAAGACTTTGAAGAGGTGTTTGGCAAAACTAATGTGGAAGCGGCATTAGCAGCTGGAATCTTTCACAGGCAAGAGGTGCCGTTGCAGGATGTGAAGGAGCACATGCGGTCAGCGGGTGTGCAGACTAGAAAGGACTTGCAATCGTAGATTTGATTGGCAGGCCAACACGGATTGCACATGAGACTGATGACGACTTGACAAGGCAACAGTGACATAGCCCAGAGAGGTATACCAGTGCTCGTGCATCGACGACTAGACATTGGAAACAATGTTTGGAAGTGATGTTTGAAGCATGAGAGAAGAGGCAAAGCAGTAGCTTAAGAGGAACGGAAAGAAGCGAGAGCAAAAGCATAACAAATATGTTGACTAGCAAATGACAGCAAACGACAGATATTTTAATAGTCAAGCACGATACCAATACATTCATTAACCTTTGCGCGTACATTCCCATGAGCCCATGAAAAGACGCTTTCAGATTCAACTGCACACCAGACCATCGTCTTCGCAACCCTTCGACCCTGAAACCAAACATGCCAACCGAAGTTGAAGCAAGAAGGCAGAAGTCGAAAGGCCAAGGACATGGTTCGCGCCCAAAGGGCATGTACCAAGGCAAAGAATCGAGGCCAGGTCATCGAGAGCCTACTTCAGTAAAGAAGAGGCTAAAAGTTCTCGCTGGTAAAGGTGGCAGTCGTAAGAATCATCTTGAAACGTTTGGGATATGGCAACATTCTGTGAAAGGTCATTAGCATTGGACCGAGGGAGGTGAAGAATTTTCACTTACGAGTTGCAAAGACGTTTCGAAAATTTCATATAAAATGATCCTGACGAAGCTGTGATAGGAAAAGTAAGTGATTTGCAAAGGTAGGGTTGAGGAGAGAACTTGCTTTGGTCTTGGTTCAAAAGAAGAGATAAAAATTGAAGGTCGTTCAATCGCCGGAGGGACTATCCGAAGCCGGGGGACGGAGCTTGCCCCGAGAGATTAGGTGATGCTGGGATGTGACAAGCTGGCACCCCGAAGTGGGCGATAGCAGTAGGACTCCGCTACTACTCTTGCAAAACCGCTTCGAGGCAAAGTCTGGACTCCGCAGGCTTGTTGTTCAGGACTTTGCATTCGTGCCTACAGGCTGGTAATGCTCAAGGAAGGTTTCACAAAGAAGTTGCAACAGGAGAGGAATCCTGCGATCGAGTTGATAGTAGCAGCACCTATCAAAGCTCATTTTGTGATCCGACCGAGCGTTCAAAGGTGAGCGATGTCGCCGAGGATAACACAACAGACAAGGCGCGCTGTCAGTGTCGGAGAGGATTTGGAGCAGTTGCGATAGAGATGAGCTCGTACGAGGACTGGATTGGCAAAACGGCAAGCCAGGAAAGACCAAGTGCAGACTAACGCGTCCATAACATGCCTAGAGTCGACAGCAAGGAACACATGCAGCACCAGCGTAGAGGAAATGCAGTGACGCCAGATTATGTGCAGCAGTCAGGTCGGGCGCAAGTGAGACAGATGTCGCCTCTAAGTATCTTGCTTGAGTAAGGGCCAGTAGAAGTAATGCGACTCTGATTGCATTAATGATGGCATAGAGGCATCTCAGTTTGGTGCTTGGGAGGCAGCAGCTGATGCAGTGTTGGGCAGATAAGAGCTTGAAGATCAGCGCTGAGCATGAGACGGCCGAAGCAGACATTGGGATCCTGCGCGCGACATTGCTTGGTTCCGACCTCGCGCAGATCATGGAAGGGAGCTTGTACACTTGCATGTCCATCAGGAGGAGCACTTCGCGGTTCCGGGACAACGCGTCGCGAGACCGATGATCTTGAGGCTTGATGTTGTTCCACGACAATGCTGGCATGAAGCTCTTGAATTCTCGAACAAATACATTCGCACCTCCTGCTTGACCTCTGCCATCTTGCTTTCTGGCCATTTTGTAGCCATCAAGTCTGACACCATTCTCTGCGTCTTGTCTCGCTTTCCCTCCTGTACCTCTCGTATGCTTTCTTTCTCGCTCTGTTATCTGCTGTTCAGCCGCCGTCCGGTGCGTTTTATGGCCGCCTAGCGTCATACCTGCCAAAAGGTCGCTCTCACCACTTCCGCTCCCGAGCTAGAAATCCAGTTTCAAGCAATCATCTGTACATCTTCTGCACTGACTGTGCTCTCTACCTCAATGTTGCATGACCCGGAGCGACTCCCTCTTCGAACAAAGCGGGTCACAATAGCGATCGTTCCGGTTGCTATTCCTGCTATGGCATTGCCTTCACGCCCATCAGCCGGTACACCAGACGCCGGGTGTGCAAGTACATATGGCCTCGTTACACGTCTATCACCAGCTGGCTCCTCCCAACAAACTTTTGCAGAATATTGCTCGGAAGCAGGTAATTCCCCTTTGCTGATACTGAAGTCTCATGTGTATAGATCCAGCCGTATAGCTGTCCACTAGCAAGGTGAGACACGATGAGGTTACATGCGATAAGGGCAATGAGTAGCCCAAGAGAGGTTTCATCCCAACTTTAAAGTTGTATCAATAAGCTTTCATTGGCTTTTAGAGACTGGGCAACATTATTCTTGATCAGTTGTCTTGATCCTCCTGGTGTAGACTGTGTTTCCGGATCAGAAGCGATTTTTTGTTTTTGACCCACAAGCCTAAGATTTTCACTGACCTGTTCGACGACCTTGCCCTCACCTCAAGGGAGAGAGAATCTTGCTCAAGACAGTGAGTCTCTTGAACTGGCAGACGCTATACCCAATCGCTGACAGAAGGAATTAGACATGGATTCCGCCAAAGCGCCAGTGAAGCTCGCCAAAGTCATTAAAATCCTAGGCCGAACCGGTTCTCGAGGTGGTGTGACGCAGGTCCGCGTTGAATTCATGGATGACCAGAGTCGGACAATCATTAGAAATGTGAAGGGACCAGTAAAGGAGGATGACATTTTGGCTCTGCTCGAAGGCGAACGTGAAGCACGGTATGTCGAAATGCTGCTCTGAGAGGTGTCTTTCTGACGTTGTGATATCGGCATACAGTCGTCTGAGATGATTCCCACACCTTTCGCATGCTATTCTATCATCGCGCGTTTGCAGCTCTCATTCATCCAAGACCGAAAATCCTTCCTTTCAATTCAAACAACTAGCAACTCGATATCAACACAATAGACAGAAGAGGTGTACTGCTGCAGGATCAAGTGATGCTGGAGCAAATACGTTGAGAGAGTGAAAGGTGGATGGCAGGCTAGGACGGATTGAGGCTTGCAATGCACTGGCATCTGTTTGTTTCGGGAATCTGTTGGCAAGACATTTGGCCGCAAGACTTATACCCTTCGCTCTCTATACCTTTCCGTCAACTGGTATCAAGATCTTCTATCCCTTCTGACTCTTCGGTTGACATCTCGTCACACGTCTTCGACTTCGGACTGCAGGCTCTGCTCCTTCTGCTGTGTCAAGTTCAACGCGTGCCCTTCTGTCAGGCTCGCTCTTTGTTCTGCTGCCTTCAGATCGCTAGATTGCCCTCTGCTCTAGCCTAGCCCACTGCACAGCTCTCTTTTTGCTTGCATCGCCTTCTCTGTGTGCTGTGCATATTACTCTACCGGTCGAATGATGACTATCTGTTGTGGATGACTGACGTGCTTGTCGAATGAAGTGCCTCCAATACCATGCCATACTAATCTACGAAGGAAAACACAGCAAACAGAAATCTATATGAACACGTCTATTTTGGCCCGTTGCGTATCTCTTCCCACTTCTAACAGACAGACCAAAACAGACCATGAAGTACTTCAAATTAAGACCGATGTGCATACTGAAACTCAGTTCCAGCTGAATGTTTAAGGCAGAGGATGTTGTTGCATTTGCGGTGAGCCATTTGTAGAGCTGCCGTTGGATTTAGGTGATGAGTGCGCACTGCCGCCTGTTGCTTCCATTTGTTTAACAAATCGATTCAGAGCAGCTAGACCTTCTTTCTTGATCGTGTTGGTGTCCGTTGAAGGATCAAACACTCTAGCAGCGGGCACTCGAGGAGCAGGGGCGACGAGCGAAGGATCAGGTGCCAGACGCGATGCAGAATTCGTGGGCGAGCCAGAAGCGGACCCGGCTAGTTTGGACGTATAGGCGCTATAAGAAGGGATCTTGCGATGCGAAGTGCCATTCTCGTTGCCTACCGAGATGCCAAAGTCGCCAATCTGAGGTATTCTCGAAGAAGAACCGACCGAACCTTCATTTCGACGCATGTGAGGTCGAGCTGACGGACCACGAGCCAAAATCGCGCCAGGTTTGACTTTGTATCGGATAGGCATCCTTTCCTTTTCTTCCGAGTCGTCTTCATCCTCATCATCTCCATCTTCGCCTTCCTTTTCACTCCCACTTGGGTTCTCTGCAGGTGGAGAAGGTTGATTCGCTCGGTCTTTGCTGCTTGATCGAGATGCGCTCTTCTTCTGAGGTGAATTCGAGACTTTCCAACTTGGGCTTTTAGGTTTCGACAGCTGATCCGCATACTGTTTGATCCCTTTGAACGAGTCCCAAGCATTGGTGTAGTTTAGACTGAGACCAGCTGGCAGTCCTTGTGATGTAGGAGGTTCGGAAGAAGAAGGTTGATCCATTGGAGGTGTAGAAGCTTGAACTTTGACTTGAGGCGCTTGCAATTCGCCAGGGAAGACGCGAGATGCTTTCTGCTGTTGCTGATTCTCTTCCCACGGGAAAATAGATCTAGCACTTTGAGGTGTGTTGCGTAGCACATCCTCATAATGCGATTTGATGAAAGAAGGGATTGAGCCATACTGAGGCTGTTCAAAGAATTGCTTAGACTCTCGGCTCTTCTCATCCCATGCGTTCGAGTAGTGCGTGTCCATCGGTTCTCGCATCTGTAATTGAGTGTTGTCTGGCCCGGAAACAGCAGGATTCCAAGGCATCATAGGCGGAGACTGGGGTCGAGACTCTGTAGTGTTGGAAAGATCTGGCGGAGGCACAGGATTCGGATCGGAAGAGGATGGACCAGATGTGCTGTCTGAAGGAGGTTCGGGTTGCGTTTGCTGTCCGATAAACGCTTCTCTCCCTTCCCAAGGCATTGTAGTGTACAAGCCCACGCCGCCGGTAGACGAAAGAGCACCTCCGAACATTGTCTTGAGCTGTTCGACTGTAGGTGGTCGATAGCTGACATCGCCGTTTTTCTGATCCCACGCAGCAGCGTAATGCGGCACGACAAAGTTCTCCGATTGTGGGTTGCCAAGATTGCGACTTGCCAGTGTCGCAGTAGATAGCTGGCCGTAGTGCTTCTCGTAAGTGTCAAACCAGCGATGCAGGAGACCGTTGTAATCGTTCTTTGCTTCTCCCGTTGATGAGCCGGCACGAGAGCGATTCAGGCGATCCCAAGGTTTGTCTCGACCGATAAAGTGACAGACTGAGATGCCGTTACCATATCTTCGTATCGCAGGTGCGTACCTGTTATGGAGCGAACAATCATGAGCAAGCTAACGAGTACTGTCAACCAGGCCACTCACTGATACAGAGCAGAAGGTGTGACATTGTACAAGAAGCTGAGCCGATTCCAGTCTTCAAAGTAGTCATTCAGTAGCCCTTGATCTCCTCCGCTGGTACGTCATCGAGATCAGCCAGTCATTAGCATTGGGTTTCGGGAAAGAACATACTCCCAGCTCCCTCTCTGACTGGCCATACTCGTCAAAGCTTCGAATGTCGCATTGGAAGGTGTCAGGACCATGAAACCAGAATTGAAGCAATCCGGCCAGCCAATGTCCGGGGCAGCAGAGAGTTCATCTTTGAGCGTAAAGAGATGCGAGAGGGGTCTAATGACTAGAGTGTCGGCGTCTAGGTAGATGAGCTTCTTGTACTGGGTCAGTCGGAAGAGATGAAGTTTCGTCAGCGTCGCAGCGAGATCAGGTCGACCTATAATCTGATTAGCTCTTTCCACTGAAGCCGGGAATCGATCAGCTCACCTAGCAGTTGTAGTTCCTGCTTTGAATGCGACTCTATCGCCTCTACACCGATCACCAAGCTAAAGACTTTTCTGAGCGCTTTGATGCTCTCTACGCTGACTGTTGCTGGAGTGACCAAGCAGACCGTATCAAAGTCGTTGGCTGAGATGTTGCCCTCGACATCCTGCAGGGAATGTATGCAAGTGAGAGCGCCGGGAAGGTAATTGTCGGACGTCAGCAGCGTCACGAATGCGAATCCTGTTCGCGCCTAGTCAGCCCATGTCTGCTTGCCGAGTGTGGTATGAGCATACGGTTTGCCATTTGGGTTGCAGGACAAGCGAGATCAAAGCTGTTCGGACAAAACAAAGTGAGACCAAAGTTCGCATGACTTCGATTGTGACAGCAAGAACTCACACGAAGGGAGTCTTAGGCAATGAAACAAGCTGTTCACTTCACAGATCCGTTGTCTCGTCTGTCACGCTGCTTCGCGTTGAGCTGCAGCTCAAGTCCGATAATTTATTGCGAGAGAGCGCAGGGAAGCTTGGTGCACACAAATCTTGGCAGTGACGGGAAGCGAGAGTCACAAGATTACTGCTGCCTTGCTGTTGTGGTCGCTCAGGTCAACAGACTGAGGCTCCGCGTTGGCAGAGAAAAACATGCAATTCATTTGGGGCTCAACAAAGCAGTCTTCAAGTGGGTCGGGATGCTCTATATATCAGCTTACTCCATCAGCATTCCCTGAGATCTCTGCTCTTGACCTGGCTATAAGGTTGGGGCAGATCCCGCTCACTAGCGCTACCTGATAAGCTTAACTAGGTCCCGCTCTTGCTCTTCTTTCCTGATCCAGAGGCAAACGTCTTCCAAGCCCTATAGAGAGCACTGAGTCTCTCTGAAACGAGACTAGGCAGGACAGTCCTGTCTGTTGATGCCAGACGATCAGCTTGGGCTTGTCGCTCAATCGAAAAAGCACGCGTCGAGCACGCGCAGAGAGCAGCACAGAGTATAAATGCTAGAGAACCAAAAGGCAGAGACGCTTCGAACCGAGGAGTAAAAACGCTTTATAGACGTAAGGCAGACAAAGCAGATAAGCACTTGAGGCTGAGCCACAGCTATAACGAAGCGAAGAGAGCACAGTAGGAATAGACAGGGACAGGTGATCGTGAAAGACGCTGGTGAGCACGAGATCATTGCAAACAAAATGGCAGACAAAGTAGCAACCGGGAATTCGGTCAACTGAGAGTCGACAGGTGACCGGAGCGAACATCAAGGTGCTGCCTCCTCCTCCTATACGCAACGAGGAAGCTTCTACATGAGACATGGCGATTCAGGAGCATTCGACAAAGTGACTCGTCGTCGTATTGGGGAAAGCGATAGAGAGCGGGATCTGCGAGTCAACACCTTCGTCCCGCTCAGCCGTGAGCTATCGTTCAGGCAAAAGCAGTGCTCTACACCGTGCCTAACTACGACCGCGATGGCTGGCCGTCTATCGATGCCTAGTACGCTAACTCGCTTGTGTCGAACGCAAGACTCGTCTCAACTCATCGTTCGCGTGGACTGTGGTCTGTTATATGCCGTGGCCTGGCTACGCGCATCTCAGATCGAGAGATTAGCTTCACTCGCTTTCATAACAGAGCAAGAATCCCACTTCGGATCATTGTGTCAAACGTTGTGCTAATGACTTCACCGCTTGCTCAATCTGCTTCGCCCTACCCTATGCTGTGCTATCCGTGCCGTTTTGCAAAAGCGCTGCACTCCTCGTTCTGCTTCTGGACTTGTTATCTCACCATCTGACAACGGACTATGCGTGCCTTCGATTAGTTACGCGAGAAATCTGACTGCTTCTCCAACCTTAAAAAACTTGCTAGCCAAGTAGTCCACGGCTCTCCCTCTCCTGCTTAAGAGCAACGACTTTGCCCTACAAACAGCCTCGGCCAATTCTCATGAATCGCGAGGACCTCTCTCAAGCCGTGCTTTCAGCTCTCGCGCAAGATGCTTCAGAACGAGAATATTCAGCTCAAGAGATCCTTCAAGACTCTCAGGTCCATTCGCCTAATCCCTTGCTCAGGCGAACTCCTTCCTGCCCTCTTCCGCTGTCGCTTCCCGACCTGGATCATTTTGATGTTGACGCGGATACCTACTCGGAATCACCTCGCCGTCCTTCTCTTGGCTCGCTCAAGTCTGCAGACTTGATTGACTTCAAGCGCTCGCGTCAATGGGAGGGATCAGCAGGGCGAAAGATCACTCACAAGTCAGAACCATCGTAAGCAAGACACGAGGCTGTACCTAGGTCATACTGACGGCTTGAGCAGTACACCTCTGTTGGACATGTCCTTTGCTCAAGCTCAATCTGCCCCTGCTAGCCCCGACGTTTCAGTAGCTGATGACGAGCTTGCGCTAGCTTCGAATACAAAAGCATCCATAGAGGTAAAGCGTACTCTTCAGCCGCAATGGCATCCACTCATTCTACTCAATCAGGACGCAACAGAACACCAAAACAAAAGGCGCCTTCGAGCCTTCAGCTTGGCATCACTATCCACAACTATCGCAAATTATCTTCACTTTTCACAAACTCCCACATCAACAGCATCTTCCACAACAACAGCATCTGCATCCACATCATCTACTAAAAGCAAAACCAACAGCAGCGGTTTCCATTCACCGCCTTCACCAGATTCACCAGCTTTGCCAAGTCCTGAAATGCCTACGAATCTCATGTGCAAAGCCTACATCACCGAAATGGAAGTCGCTTGGGCTCCCTCTCTGCCAAGTTGCAACATCAGCAGACAACTAGTCGTCCGATTACGACGTCTTTCAGAACCTGGACCTCCCTTACAACTCGGCACATCGAAAGCTCCGCCTCAGCCAGGTCATTTCACTACGTCTCGTTCTGCACCTACTACACCAGAACGTAAATTCCCACCACCAAAGATTACGACAACGCTTCTGACGGACAAATCAACGGGTTGCTACATCAAAGCAGTGTATTCAGATGGCTGTGAGTCGACCTCACGTTGCCTTCTGGCATCCTAGCTGATCCCGCACAAAGATCGCGAAACATTCGATCCTTTTGGCAAGACTCTGGACGAGCTGCTGGTCGAAATTCAGCGACATGCAAGGGTCATCAAGTGTTTACGAGGATGAGAACAGCAAAAGATAAAACAACCACAAAAGCTCAGGTAGCATGTTACCCAGCACTTCATATAGCATCGCAATTCTTGTACAATTAGCATAACATACACCCTTGCACTGCATTCACGGATAAGCGTCCACACCAACGTGGTCCTCACACTCACTGCCTACGAAACACCGCTACCGCCTAGGTTTCCCAACGAAAGCCGCGATCTCCATTCCCGAACCTTCAGATACAATCGAGCTCACTGCTTCGCCTTTACCCAGCCTTTTTCGCACCGCAGCTAATTCCACTTCTGCTTCTCTGATCTTCTTTCTCAATTCTGTCACAGTCGCACTAGTAGCGGCGTCTTGTTCTATATCCGCTCGAATTTGAGCCGACTCGTGTTCTCGGTTGAGCGCGTGCACGTTATGCGAGACGAGGGTTTCGCTTTTAGTATCGAAACCGCATGTCCAGCCAAAGGTTTCTTCAAGCAGACCAGCCATATTGACTGAATGCAGTTTCTCTTTCCGCCAAGCTTGATACATTGCCTCAGAGTCTTTGAGCGAGATGTTTGCTTCTGGGTGCTCGGCGATAAGGTCTTGATGGTAAATGTCTGAAATCGAGACGAAGCGGTTAATATGAGTATGCGCCAGGACTCGGATGGCGGTATCGTCCAAAGCTGTGGCATAGCGATTTGTGGATTTTGGTGATCGAGAGAGATCTGATCCTGATGAGAACTGCATAACGCCTGTCGAGTGCACATCTTTGAGACCGAGTACTAGCGCAGTAGGTATTGTTGATAGTGGATAAGGCGAAAGAAGACGCGCGTCCAATGATGAATGAGCCGCACTGTAAATCGGGGCGGAACCTGGAATCAGCTCGAGGCTGATAACGATTCGCCCGACTTACAGATCAACATAAGCACTCTTGAGATTCATGCTGTACACATCTTGCCTCAGCGCCTCTTCGTCGACTTTCCCACTCATCCCGCTCGTGCTCTGACTATTCCAGTCCAATACCTCGACATTCCCCTCATCACTGCACACTCGACTCGCTTCCTCTATCAAATCATTCCACCCGCTCTCAGGTACGGCACAGCCTAACAAACTTAATCGAACGAAATCGAATTCACCATCTTGGAAAGGCAGTCGGTCCGATAAAAAGTTTGCTTGGACGAAAGAGATGCGGTTCCGGATAGATTCAGGTAGATGCTCGAGCGGGATGAGGTTAGGCGCTAGATCTAGACCGATAAATGTTGCGCTGGGCCATTCTTGGGCTGCTTGGCTGATCCAATTGCCTGCATAGCCACATCCGAGGTCGAGTACTCTTTTAGGTGTAGAAGGTTTGGTTGAGGCGGTTGAACTGCCGATTGATGGTCGAGTGACTTTGCGGCCGTAGGACGAGACGTCTTCTGATGTTCGTTTTGGCGAATGTGTATATGTTGATGAGCCAAAAACTTGTTGAAAGATACAATTGACTGTACTAGCCCTGTGCGAATATACTTTGTAAGGAGGACAAATTTGCCATACTCGATGGGCACGCACCATGTATCGACGCTCTTCTCATAGCCTAGCAGGTACGGCGCTTCTTTCATCGGCAAAGGTACGTGACGCTTCCCAGACTTGATCTTGAACCAGTCTATCCCTTCACCTCCACCAACCCTCGAGTCCTGAGCATGAGTGGAGGCCGTGCTATCATCATCCTGAAATTGTTGCGAAGGAGAAAAGGTAGACAGTCTATTGTTCGTAACATGAGAGCGTTGCTGTGGAGAAGATTGCGTAGAAGCAGTAGTATTGCTTTGGACAGTTTTGCTCGAGAAACCAGAGAAGTTTGAATATTCGCTATCAAGAGTAGACCAACTTGTTTCTTTCCCTAGTCCAGATCCGATCTGAGGGGAAGCCATAAAGGTTGATTTAGGCGTAGCGGGACCGTCTGAAGAAGCGATAGAAGTGCCTTCACTTAGAGCTGGAGAAGCTTGTAAACTCTCTTGATGTCTTTTACGGGCAGTAGGAGTCAAGGGATTGACCTGGATATCAACGGAATGCCTGGGTATTGGAGTCATCTTGACAAAAGAGGTGCTCAATAAGTGCTGGATTAGGCAAAAGGACCAGCGATCATGGACCAGCGAGCGAAGTAGCGAGACGGTTCAGGCGAATATGAGTTTGTTCGATTCAAGCACGGAAGAGAGAGAGAAAGAGAGCAAACGGAAACAAAAGGGGATTGAGCTCAAAGAGGTCCGAGAGCAAATTCAGATCCGCATGACAGAGGCCAGGCCTTTGTTGCTTCCATCGAGCTTGATGCATGGCAGCACTATTGTGAATATAGCCATATTGGACAGGCGAGAGGCGGCTGTAGGACAACAGCGGTCGAATCCGAGTCGGGTTGCTTATTTCCACCATCTTCAGTCAAAACAGTGAGTAGCGCTACAATACAGATCTACAAACGTCCTGCGAGATACCCGCAATGCGAATATACCAGCGTCAACGAGAGATCAAAAATCTCGTCTACCGGTGCCCTTGGCCACTTTCATCTCTCGCTGCCAGGCCCTACGCTACGGCTGGCTAGAGCAGAAGTCTATGCTGCTATTGCACTGTGTTTCGACTCGTTCTGACACTTCTCTGCCGAAATATCTGCCAAACATCGCAAGAAAGCATTCTCACTCAATTTCTTGCTCGATAGACTAGATCAAGATGAGGTCAACTGCAGTCAATCAAAGCGGTATGCCAACTGGTTCGTAATCTTTCGTATCCGCTGCTTTAATGCCGCTCATGCATAAGGGTCGAACAGGCAAGAAATTCGTATGTCTGTGGCTATAATACAGTTCTCCTCTGATAATCCAGATAGATGGGCTGGTGGGGTGACAGTAAGCTCTTCTCTCCCTCCACATACAAGCAAGCTAACAAGTCCTCAGTGGGAGGTCTACCACAAAAGCGCATTACTCAATATTGTTCGTCCCCTTGCTTTCTTGTCTGCTCATGAGACTCACAGACAACTGGCATGAACAGCCCTCTCTGAATACCGCCAAAACCCAATGCAAGGCGCTTTCAAGCACTCGCTCTTCCAAGGTACCACCAGAGTCCTAAAGCAGGTCCCTTATGTCGTTCCTCCTTTCGTGATCGGTGCGTCTCTCTTTCTCGTTGCTGTATGACAGCTCCCGAGCTTGAATTCGATGTACAGCATACGTCGTCATGCAATGGGCGGGAAAGAAGAACGAGTACTACAACTCGAAGGCTGGTAAGTCTGGTGAAAACGGTCTCGGCCAATGTGCAGATTGTGACTATGGTCCTCACAGGTCACTTGGCGGGCGAGTCGGCATAGAGAGCTTCGGCTGTATTTGGTTGGCAATGCACATACTTTCACATACTCTCAGTCAGAGCTTGCTGCCGCCCTCATTCGTCATAGTATCAACGATGCTGTGTGACGATAGAGCTTTTCTAAATTGTTCACAATGCAAGATTATGCGATTTTAGTTTCCTTCCTTTCGTTTCCCAAGAGATTGTCAAATGACAGCATGCGGTTGTTTGGAGGCTATACTTTGACCGCGCTTACTCGAGGGGAGGCATGTCATCGTCGTCGCTGATACACAATCAGTCCGCGAAGTAGCATTGTAAAAAGAAAAACTCACTCGTCATCCGCTGCAGCCTTTGCTTTGCCTTTGCCTTCGGGCCCGGCATTCTCTAGCGGAGGCATCTGTACGAAGTGGCCTCTTCAGCACTCTGCGAGCTGAAAGTGTACCAAACGTACGTCATCATCATCTTCATCGTCTCCACCCATACCGCCCATGCCGCCCATCTTTGAGAAGTCAGGCATACCACCAGCACCGCCCATTCCTCCTCCTTGGCCCATTTGCTTCATTAGAGCTTCCATGTCCATGCTAGAGATACATTACGTGAGACCAGACCGCAGATCTTGAGAATTTAGACTGACCCGCCCATTCTGTGAATTATCGTCAACTGTAATTCCAAGTGAAACAATGGGCAAGAGCTTACCCTCCTTGGCCCGTGTTGTTTCCGCCCATCTCTGCATACATAGACATGAGCGAGATCAAGATAGTAAGGAAAGGGACTACTTACGCTGCATCATCGAGGCCATGTCCATGTTGTCACCTGGTCCGGCTTGGTCTTGAACTGGTTCTGGTGCGCCGTCCTCTGTGTGCAAGCCCTCACGTCAATATGTGCAACCATAATGACAATCGAGATTGCGCACGCTCGTCTTCATCTACCCACTGTGATGAAAAAAGAAGGTGATCAGCTCAAGGCCGGACACGACTACTTCCCTCTCACCTTGGAGAAGTCAGTCTTGATGAAAGCGACTCTCTTGTCCTTTGATAGTCTCGGCCAGAATTCTTCAGCGAGGACTGTGCACCAGGGCCTGGGTATCAGAATGACTCTGACACAGGTGCTTTGGACACACCCTTTTTCGTCAGGACCAAGCTCAGGTCTTTGCCATTAAGAGCTTCTTTCCTCTTGTCAGCATCAGCCTCGACTTCGGCGTATAGCTCCAGATCAAGCGCGTAAGTCTTGTTCTTGTCTAACTTGGACTTGCCCTCGAACACGAGCTTCTTGCCATCTGGAAATTCAAGCTTGTATCCAGCCTCGAGATCCGCTATTTTACGACACATCAACCTTCTGTGTCCAGTTGGCTGCCAAGTGTGAGAACTAACGAATGACCAGAGTGACGAATAGGACTGTAAAGAAAGCAGATCTGAGCAAAAAATACTCGTGCATCATGCAACTTCTGCTCACTGTTCTTTTCAGCTTCGCTATCGCTTGAGCGTTGCGCCCATGTAACCTGAGAGCCTGGTCAATTATATGCGACAGCCCGCAGCGCTATACATACAGGAGGATGTGTAGTAGTCATTTTTACGGTTGTAATGCAAGAAGCTTCGAGAGAATATTTTTGTTGGAATGACGAAGAAGACTGGCCACTGGTGACAGTATAGACAGATGCACAAGTTATCGCCTAGCCAACAAACCCCTATAGCGCAACTCTAGTCCATCTAGCTCATCCAACAACTTCTGCTGCCGACGATCCAACACATCCCATTTATCCTCTGGCTTCTCCTCTACAAAGACAGGCGATACAGGCCTAGGTGATCGAGATCTTGAAGCGCTCATCCGTTTCTTGACGCTCAACACACCATACTCTAGCGTCTGTGCGAACGCCTGCAGATCCGTCACAGGCCGTTTCTTCCTTGCTGTAGTCGTAGTGCCTATATCAGGTCGACCAAGTCTAGCAGGCGTGACGAAAGACATTGGACTAGGTGATTTCTTCAAGATCGGCGGAGGTGGTAGAGGTGCGAATTCGGGTAGGGAGAAGATGTTGCCTGGTGGGAGGTAGGTGAAGCCAGCCCAAGAGGTAGGTTGATTTTTTGGGACGGAAGGAGAGCGGCTGGCCCGACTCTGGCGTAGAGCATTGAGACCGGGTGACGAAAAGAACATTGAAAAGTCGAAGGGTCGTGATTGGGTAGAGCTAAATGTTTTGGATGCTGATAAGGGATTCTTTGGGTATCGAATGGGTGGTAATGTGTTGATAGGTGTACCTGAGTTACGATTAGTAGTACTCGTCAGCTTAAATGCACGTGATCTTACCTTGTGATGATGCTAAGAAGGGATGACATTCTAGTGTGAGCATAGTTGAGCGCTGTTCTTGGTCGACTAGACAGCTATCCCAGAGATCAGCGTGATTCCATGCCTTTTAGACCACCAACCTTTGCATAAAGTCGAGACACTCAGACGAGACATCAAGATCAGGTCGATCAGGGTATTCGAGTGTGTCCTGTCAGTCCAATGTCGTGTCTATTATTGAGCTTTAGCCCAAAGTCAACACCTCAACTGACTGTATGATCCAAGATATTCTGATAGGTGGCTGCCACAGCTTCGTGAAAGAAGGGCGCTTCGCCATACAGAGCCTATCATACAATACAATCCATAAGCACTGGAGGCGAGAGACAGTAGAGGAAGCCCACTTCGTACAGCACAACACCTAGACTCCAAGAATCGATACGGGAGTCAAGATTTGACATGTCGTCTTCCTCGATATGTAGAGGTTCGGGAGAGACTGCTGATGATAAATCCATCAAGGCAAGAGCATCTTGATGGGCAAGCAGCACTTCCGGTGGGATGTAGTCCTAAAAGCTGGTCAACATAGCACACGACGCGACTGGTTAGCTTACGATGGTACCAACGACACATGTGCAGTATGTCTGTGGTACTTTGCGAGATGACCCTTGCAGCGGAGCAGCACTGCCAAAGTCGGTAATCTGGATGGTATTGGCCAAAGTGATGAGCATATTGTGCGGTTTGATGTCACTAATAAAAGTGTCTTAGCAGCCGTACAGGGCTGGTTTACAGACACGTACCGATGAACCCAGCCAGCGGAATGCAGCCAAGCCAAAGCTAGAACACTTTGCTTGATCCAAGGTCGCAACACATCCTCGTCCAGTAGTCCGTTGACTGAAGACTCCATGAGGTCCCATAGACTACCACGAGCAGCATACTCGAGGAAGATGTAGAGCGATTCTGCGTCTGCCAGAGCACAGAGCAGTTTCGGTATGTCATGCCTCGACGCTTTTGACGCTTCAAGTAGGATTTTTCGCTCGAGCAAAGGCGAGGTTTGCTGCACCCATACGGTCAGCGATATGCGAAGACACATGCTTGAGGACCCTACTCCTTTCATTCGGTCCGCCCATTGTTTGGTGACCGATTTCCGCACAAAGACTGATCCATTTCTCGCTAGCGGTGTTGAGACGAAGCAAACAGAACTCTGAGGTGTTTGTACGAGGGTCTCTAGTGCTCTGAAATCCTTTTTCGGGTGAAGACATAATTGAGCGACTTCGCCTGTTTGCTTGTCATCGAAGCGTCGGTCCAGGTCATCATCGCGCAGGTCGAGCAGATCCTCTAGTCTATCTCGCCGCTGCTGCCATGTGTTCATTCACCTCGACATGGATGACAGAGCTCAAACGTCTATTCGGCTCGCGCACATTCGAACGCGTTCCACTGGGCCCTGCTCTCCTGTTCGCTGTATTCAATCTCTGCAGCCTGTGTCTATGTCTCTGCTCTTCAGCGCTGGCGACGCGTTCGGCATCATTTTCGGCGAAACGGGGTATGACGATGCCTGCTGAATGGACAGCCCTCCTTGCTTCTGACCATCACTCTCGTGTTCTCTTCTTATTTCATACAACAATACAGATAGCATGTCAACTTTCGCACCTGCACCGTAAGTCCGACATTCGACTGCTCGTCCTCTCGGCTGATATACCTCGTCCCATCAATAGCGGGCCAGCAACTCCTCTAGGCCGCCTTAGAGTCTTGTCACCATCATGCGGCCTGCGCGTCTCACCTCTGCAGCTCGGAGCCATGTCTATTGGAGATGCATGGAGTAGCTGTAGGTCTTCCAAGTTCTAGCTTCCGCATCTCTCGGCCCGCTGACGATTACTTAAGTCATGGGTACCATGGACAAGGAGAAGAGCTTCAAGCTACTTGATGCTTTCTACGAGTGAGCGGTCGCCGTCCTCGTGATGGTTGATGCTGATGCACTTGGTGTAGTGCCGGAGGCAATACTATCGACACAGCAAAGTAATTTGCGCAGTCTAGCACATACAATTGCTCATGTTATACTTCACAGCAACTATCAAGACGGCCAGAGCGAGCAATACATTGGCGAGTGGATGCAGAAGCGCCAAAACCGTGACGAAATGGTCATTGCTACCAGTGTGTCGCTCTCTTCTTGCATTTGTACCCAGATCTGATGCAACAGATAGAGTTCACTACCATGTACAAGCCTGATGCAAAAAACATTCGCGCAAACTACTGCGGCAACAGCGTCAAGAGCATGAACCTCAGTGTGGAAGCTTCCTTGAAGAAGCTACAAACTAGTTACAGTGCGTCTACCGCTTGCCGCCTGAACTTCGTTTTGCTCAAGTTACGTTTGGGCAGTCGATATTTTGTATCTACATTGGTATGACTGGACTAGCAGCATTGAAGAGATCGTACGTACAAGTGATCTGTGTATTGGCAATCGCTCATTCTAACCTAGATGATTGGCCTCAACAACCTCGTCAAGTCTGGAAAAGTGCTCTATCTAGGCATTAGCGACACACCCGCCTGGGTCGTTTCAAGCGCAAACAGATACGCTCGCGATCATGGCTTGTCTCGTGAGTTTCCATAGCTTGGAATGGATCTTCGCTAACGTACTTTGGTTCAGCTTTCGTCATCTACCAAGGACGGTGGAATGTCCTCATTCGTGACCTTGAGAGGGAAATCATCCCTATGGTCAGACACGAAGGAATGGCTGTACGTACTATATTGTTGCTGCGATGTCATGTTGAACTCTCGTCACAGATCGCGCCTTGGGGTAAGCTACAAGCTCAGCAGCTCTGGGCGAGTACCCTGATTGCTGTACAGATGCTATCGGCGGTGGGAAATTCCAGACAAAAGAGCAGTTGGAAGAGCGCAAAAATGCTGGTGAAGGTTTGCGCAGCATGATGGGCAATGACAAACAGACCGAAGACCAAGTTCGCGTCAGCGAAAACTTGGACAAGGTCGCTAAAGAGTTGGGCGTTGGCATTCAAGCCGTCGCGCTCGCGTACGTTCAGCAGAAGGTGCCTTATGTCTTCCCTATCGTGTACGTCCTATCTTCCCTGTGCGTTACTCTGCTCATGTACTGTGTAGCGGTGGACGTAAGGTCGAGCATCTCATGAGCAACATTGACTCCTTGAAAATCACGGTGAGCTATACTTCAGCCCTGATCGAGTCATCACTCAAGCCTTCTGTCAGCTTACGCCCGAACACATCAAGACTCTAGAAAGTGGAAGCAGCTTCGACATCGGCTTCCCAATGAAGTGAGTTTCTTCTGATGCCGAGGAAGTTAGCGACTGACTTTCGAGTATAGCTTCATCGGTCAAGACCCTACCACCAATGGAGGCGAGACCACCTTCCTTATGAACTTCGCTGGTCAGTACAGTGGCTCCGAGCCTTGTATGCTGCTGAAAATGGTGTCTTCACAGGTACATTCGATTTCCCACAGGCTGGTTCAGCTATCAAGGGTCATGGTCAAAAGTAATTGCACTGCGCAATCGCTAGCTGTAGGATAGTATGCTTGTATCGAATACAAACTGCTTTTCGAAAGTGTAACTGTAACTGTAACGTCCTTCTTCCGTAACAGCGATTTCTGCGAAGTCTGCAGCCTGTCGGATTGTCAATGAAGGCGAATACATGAGCTGCTCAGCTAGTCGACTATCAGCAAGACGCGCTCATACTGCCTGATAAACTTGTCTCGCTTGAGACTTCGAGATGCCTCTGAAGCATGCCAGTCCATATCGTCTGTGCTGTCTACGCTGCCTATACAGGTCTCCTGATTCACTCCTTACCTCAGAGCGTATGCTATCCTCTCCTCTGCGCGTCTGTGTGCACACCGGCTTGCATCTCCCAAGAGGTTTCTCGTTTGAAAGCATGCATCTGTCTGTTCTTACTTGCTACTCTAGACTTCCTCATTCCTCTGCATTCTGCGACATCGGCATCTGGCCAGTCCTACGTCGTTCCTCACAACCTGCTGCATTCGCAGTCCAGCAAACCAGTCTCTTCGAGGTCAAACTACCTTACCTGTGCTCGCGAAACTTTCGAGTCTGCTCTAATCGCAGGCAAAGGTCAGTAAGACGATGTCGCCTATGCTGAGCTTACGTTCAAGCAGGCGCTGACTTGAAACGCTTTTATCCTAAATCTGCTCTCATCCCGTCTTTGATCGACTTGGTGCAAGCTCAACTCCGTCGCAGAATCGCTCAAGAGTTCTACCACCTGGATAAGAAATGGATCAAGGTCCTATCGCACGAAGATCCAGCAAGCGCTCTCCTTCGCAGTCTACCGGAAGATCCTGCTTCGGTGAAACCCTTTAGCAAACCGCATCTATCCGAGTTTACAAGTCGACCAGACCTGCCAGTGTACAACCTGTCGGCGATCTTTGCCAATCCGTCAGAGGAAGAGGCAGATCAATTACCGGCTGTTCAGCAAGTGTTGTCGCTTGTTGAGACACAACCGCAGGCTACATACGCGTTGCTCAAGAACAATGCGACAGTTCCTCTGGGCATAGCGCTATACAGATGGCTGCTATGGACAGGTGAAGCGAAGCAGCTAGAATGAAACGTATGCTTGATTCTTGATCGGCTCGGGCGCACTATCCTGACCACTTCATTACAGATACGACATGCGGTCAAGTGTTTGTCGGAATCGGCGAGGTTTCGGAGGTATGAGCTGGTCAAACAAAGCTCGGTAGGCTTCACGTTTCTTTTCGCGCCAACCTCGTCTAAATCGCACAGTTTCACAGAGCCATGCACCAGAACAGATGCTGCTCAGCGCTTGTGGTGGGTTCGGATCGGTTGCGACGAAGAGCCAGGCTCCTGTCCAGGCTCCTGTGGCTTCCGGTTCCGTTTTTGTTCTCTATATGATGCCTGTGTATTTGCGATCCCAGGTACAATGCAACCTGTATACCTGTATATTACTCTAGATGCTCTATAACTATACAGATCTAATGTTCATGCTCTAAATCTACTAACCATCCTCGTCATAACGTGGTAGGAGCACGGTCAAGCTTCCGTAAGCCAAAGCATGATCTTCTTGAGTGTCTTGCCGCCCGTAATGAGTGATTCGCCTGCCTAATATTAGCTGGAGCAGATCATGCGAAACTAAGACTCACCATGCGCTGCCTCAGGTTCGAGGTATAAGCCACCTGATTCTTCACTTACGCCGCCTGTGGTAAGACCATTTCGTAAGCTACAATTGTCAGCTTTGAGCCGTCTCACTCACGTTCAAGCAAGTATGTGCGGATCTGAGGAGTATATGCAACTCCATCTTGACCAGCAAGGAAGAAGCTTGTCTTGTGCCTGAATGTGATGGACTCTAATGAGGCGTGTCATTTAATTGACCGAATGGACGCACGGATCTGAGACGTTGGGTATCTGATGATGCCAAAGTAGGTTATCCGCCCCTGGTTTAACTCGGTTCATATGAAGTAGGTATGGGGAAGAAGCACTAACAGTCAAAATGTCGCTGTATCGAAAGTGCAATGCCCAGTTCGCGAGCGACAAAGTACCTGCTTCGGATGAGAATAGTCCAAAAGGCACAAAAGCGAACCTCACCGCATCAATGTCTCTATACCGCTTTCGGGGACTTTGTACAAGAAGCTGAGATGAATGCATCAGAAGGGACATGCTCTTGCTTGAACGAACTCACTTGTTCGGGATCTAGCCAACGTGAGGTAGTCAGACTTTGGCCATTTATGTTGGGCACTGCACTCACATTCGGCTCCCACAAGCAGAAACAACTGACATCCATATCCATGGTCAGACTTTGATGGACAGAGCAGCAACATATTCTTACACAGGATCAACAAAGCAAGACCTTTTGACCAGATCCGGCTTGTTCTTCAATAGCTGGCCATGCACGATCGTTCCGAATGAATGGCTCAACACTTCAATGCCCTTTTCTTCCCAGCCTAATTGATCAATGATGTCTAATAAGCCTTGCTGTACTGCGACTCTTGAAGGTGGACGGAGGTGATAGCGATGCCCTAAGGTCATTGAGATGTTCGGTTGAATGAGAATGAGGATTGGGCGATCGCCTTTTGGTAGTGCGCCTGGTCTTGCCAGTGTCTGAATGAGCGAGCGGTATTGCTATGGAAAGGTTCAGCTAGAGTGGAGAAAACCGAGGACGGAACAAACAGCGAAACCTAGTCCCAATCCATGCAAAAAGAGTAGAGGTAGTTTCGTTTGATGTTCCTGCCATCCATTCGGCACATGTAGTAAAGCCTCAATCTTTGCGTCATCCCGACTTGTAATCTTCTTGAACCCTCTTGCCAATAGGATCCATTCCCAGCCTTTGTTCCAAGCACCCACACTAACGTAAAGGAAGAAAGGCCTGGCCGCAACTCGCACAGGATCGATCGTCAACCTGATACAAGGTCGATTGCTCTTGCCCTGCTTGAACTTCCACGCTGCACGCTTTTCCACCAACTTCAAGCACTCTTCACATGTCGTCCGATCATCGCCCGAAGCAGGTAATTCCGAGTCTAGCAAACTCCACGCTAGCCAATTCAATACGTCCTCGCTCTCCAATTCAACAAACGGAACATTGAAGAACCAAGCGCTGAACCCTTTTCTGAAAGTCGTAACTCGTTCAGAAGAGCTATCGAGGTCGTGCGGGATCGGTTTGGTCTCCATTTCGGGTGGTAGGCCAAACATTAAAGCGCGGTTGAAGAGCTTGAGGATTTCAGCTCGATCTCTTGAGACGTTGAGCACTCTTCCTTGCGATGTGTAGGCTGTGTACATGTATCCGCTATCAATGGTATTGAGCAGGTATGGCAGATCCTGGGTGACTACTTACGCATAGAAGATAGTCTCAAACGCTAGATAGGCAAAGACTAGGCTCGGTAGCTTGATGTAGCGCGTAAGGTGCAGCAGAGTGAGAAGAGTAGCCAATGGAGGGAAGATCTGAAAAGGTGCGCATAGTAGACGAGCAGTCCATGGCGAGCAGTGAAAGAGATCAAGTGTCCAGAAGCTCGCGATGTACGCCAGTACGCCTCGTTGCGAAGTCATAAGAGCTGAAGCTATCGAAGCTCAGCGACTGGCAGACGCAGCTGCTCAACAAAAGTGAGAAGTTTGCGTCAAGCGGTATACGAGAGAGGGAGAGCCCTTGTGGTATCTAAAGATGATTGTACAGATGCAAAAGAATTCCCAACACGTTCACATGCCTTGATGAGCTCGGACAGACACCCGCGAAATGGACACGAGTTTGCGACGTCATCTGTCTGTGTCTTGTTTTCCCGTTACAACCACTACTCTGCAAACATGTATCGTTCATCTCAAGCAGCTCGCCCTATTCTCCGTAGCGTCAAGCCCAGGAACGCTCGTGGCTACGTTTCGCCTCAACCGCCTCCAGTTCGTGAGATATGGCGCACACTTTTTGTTGTCTGAGATATTTTGTATAGGGACCTGGCGTACACAATGCACCCCAGGCTACTGTTCAACAATCCTCCTCAAGCACTGGCCCTATCCTTATGGCAGTCGGCGCTGTTGGTGCAGGAGGTCAGTATGGTCTGGATCTGCTGCTTTTGTAGCTGATAAGCAGTCCTACTGCCAGCACTCGCATACATGTACTTCTCGGATGACTCTGCCGCTGTTGAAGCTCGTAAGAAGGCGCAGACCGCTGGTGCTGATCTGGCTAGCGCAGCTGAAAAGGCGAAAGGTGCGGCTACTTTCGTCTGTCTGCTGACTTCAGCTCAGACAGTTGCACCGTACAGACTCTGCTGCTGAGAAGGCCCATGAATTGGACCGGGATGCCCACAAACTAGGCAAATCTATCCAGCAGCAAGCTGACGCATACAACAACGAGGCTCACAAATTGTCAGTCGTACTTAACCACAAGCTTATTGAAAAGCTTTCTGACGGTATGAGTGACAGCTGGGAGAAGACCAAGGCCAAATCTGGTCAGACCTGGTCGGTTACGTTTCGTCGAGTTTGAGGGTCATGCTCATGCCTGTCTTTCGGAACCGATAGGGAAGAAGCCAAACAGACCTATGAGCAGCAGAAGGACAAGGCTTACGCTCAAATGGACGAAACTACCAACAAGGCTGAAAAGGCATACAATGACATTCGCAACAAGGTGCGGCGGCTGGTTCTTATATCTCACGTGAAGATTCTGAATTGCGCCGAGCACAGTCTGAGAAGCAAAGTGCTGAAGTAAAAGCACAAGCTGAAGCAGCCTACGCCAAGGCTTTGTCTAAGACTTCTGGCTTGACCAGTGACATGACCTCTCGTCTCGTGAGTTCGCACAAAGCATTACAATCGAGCTATTGCTGAAGGTGATTGTGTCAGGATGAGGAATACGTCAAGGCTCGCGCTAACCAGGTGCGTTGATCCGCTTGCTTGCTTGTTTGAGCATCCAGTGATTCGGGTCGAGCACAGGCCGCATACAAAGGCGAGAAAGCCAAGGCTGAAAGCAAGGGATGGTATGTCTCTATCCATGTCTACTCCATGATCAAAGCTGACTCGATCCTCAGGTTCTCCTGGTTGACCGGATCCAAGTAATTTATCGGGAATAAGCTATAGTATCCGTGTAACAAATTACTGCAACGGCCCAGATGCACGAGTCACACACGTTATACATTGCTTGACGTAGATCTTGTGCACGTTCCCATGTGTAGTTTGACGTCAATTTTGCCTTCTTTCTACAAGGGTCAATCGCGAACTGCCAAACGCTCGAACGTAAGAATGCCACTGGCCGAGCCTCTGGACCTGCCGCCGCAAGGGCCTGCTCCTCCTTATGAAGATTCCCATGTTGCAACAAATGCGACTTCGACGATAATTCAGGAACCACCCCCGACGCAAACAATGCAAGATGATGCAGTTCTGGTCGAACGAGAACCTCCTGTGCCCAACGTGAACCCTGCAGAACCAGAAGAGGCAGACGAATCTCGCAGACAGACTCATATTCACGATGTTCCCGATAATTTGAAAGCGGGTGGTGCAGCAGCGGTGCCAGAAGCGAAACATGTTATTGCGTCTGGTGAAGCTGCGTTATTGTCTAAAGCTGCTGCGGACCCTAGTACGAATAGCATTGGGTGGGACGAGTGAGTCTTGTAGTCATGCGCGCGGGAAGTGTTGAACTAATATGCGATTCCAGTGATCCGGATAATGTGCCTACAGACTTGGTGTAAGCTGCTTGTTATGCTATATGACCAGGCTTAGATTTACTGCAGGAGAGGTTTGGCGAATGATGGCCTTTGGCTATTGATACGGCGATTCAATGGGCAAACACAACACGTCAAAAGTATACCCAGAAGCTCAATACCGACCGGTCATCTGGATCTTGAAGTCTCGCTTGAAGAAGAGTTTTCGCCAGATAAGCTCAGAACTCAGATTGAGCGAATCTACTATACAGTCTTTATTGGCCTAGCCGGCTTTGCAAAGCATCTTGCACGCCTACGATCATGGAATGAAGTTCGTCGGTCATCAACATGGTGCGCATGCTACTTTACAGCATGGGCTTTCAATCTCGTCATGCCTGCTTTCTTTGTCTTTCTCGCTGTCCTCATCCTTCATCCACCAGCTAGACCTATAGTCTTTCCACCTGCACCAATAGCAGCAATCAATAGCAAAACAGGCAATGTCCAAACTCCTAAAGCCGGTTCTCTGAAATCTACAGACTCGCTCACTGGCGCAGACGAGAAACATAAAGGTGAAGCCGCGGAAAGGGAAGCCAGTAACTTCGTCGCCTCCTTTGCGACATTAGCATTGGGTTCAGCTTTAGGCAAGAGCAGCGGTAAGGATGATGGAGAACATGCTGCCAAAGCGGATAAAAAAGTGCCGGACCCGACTAACTTGTTGGCTGCTGCTGGTTAGTCGATCGATTTTACGTTTGGGCTTGCTGATGGACACAATCTTTGGTGACAGCTGATGCGAAACAAGACGCTGCCGGTGCTGACCCTCCGCCTAGCAAAGATCATACCAAGGAGCCTAGTAAGCGGCCTGTATGCCATGTATTGCCTTATTGACTATTCCGAATTGGCACAGTGATGGATGCCATGTGGAAGAACGTCAGACCTGTACAACGTCTCATGTCGGATACATCAGATGGTTGGGAACGCTTTGCCAAGTGAGTAGAGACGAGACAGCTAGGAGCTTGCCTTGTGTTTATCCCATCGACTCACAGCGTCTTGAGTCCAACACTACCGTTCCGCGATGACGTTCGACTAAAGCTGGCTGGTATCGTCGCTGGTCTCTTTCTCGCGTCGCTCGTCATTCCGCCCGGTCTGGTAGCTCGTGGTATCAGCTTTGGTGCTGGGTTTGGCTTCTTTGGTCAACCTTTGATTACACGAGGCATTCATTGGCTGAACGTGAATGTGCCCAACTGGCCGCAATATCTGGAGCTCAGGAAGTAAGCTTATTGATCAGGTGATACGGATGATCCCTGATTGTCTATGCAGCACTTTGCTCCTCGGTGTCCCAACAAATGCTCAACTTACCCTCACTTTATTACGACTTGGCGAAGCTGAGAAGACACCGCTACCCCCTCCGCCGATCTATGCAGAATCACCAGAGAATGCCAAGGAAGCAGAAGCAGACATTCCATCCGATTATGAGATTGACGAGGATGAATCGGACGATGAACATGATCGCGTTGCGGCGGAGCAGAAACCTGAAGGCGTGCCACCTGAACAGCTTGAAAAGGCCAAGCAGAAGCCTGGTCGCAAGATCGTCAATGCCATGAAGACATTCGCCAAAGGTGGTGTCAGCACTGCATTGGGCGTCGACAGAGTAAAGGCATCAGTGGGAAGCGAGCATGCGAAACAACGGCTGGGTGCTTTGCCTGGCCATGCGGACCCCGAGGAGCGCAAGATCGCTGATGGACCAAGCCGTGAGTTTTCACTATTGGTTCTAAGGTCACTGATGGTTCTGACCACAGATCTGCGCTCCATGCGAAAAGTCTACAAATGTAGATTTCATGGCAAAAAGGGCTACCTCATCATTAGCACGGCTGCGACCACACCTTGCGTCTCTTTCATTTACCAGAAACTTTTGGCCAAAGATGAAGCTGCTTTCTCTGTGCAATTGATTGATATAAAAGAGCTGAAGAAAGTCGGCGGGTTGGGCTTCAAGTCAAAATTGGTCGTCGGTGCTGTGCTAGGACAAGAAGTAGCGGATGGGCTGGTCATTGTCGATAACCAAGGGACTTCACATTACGTGACAGCGATTCACAGACGGAATGAGCTGTTCAACCGCTTGATTGCTATGGTAAGCACTCTGCTCCATGTCAAGAACGGCGGAACTGACACGCGCTGTTACAGCCTGCGACTGCTTGGGAGTCTTGGTGATGTACAAAGGAGCATTTGCAATTATCAGGTTACAAGCCTTTGGATGCCTGAATCAACCGATACTTGTTCGCGTTGTATTCGTATCCATCCTCGTTTCGTTTCACAAGGCTACAGAGTGACATCCATTGGACCCATTTACTGATGCACATATGACACGTCGCGTCTATCGGAACTGTCTATCCAAGCTAGATTTGTCCGACTCCGACAGCGCTCTCGTCCATCCAGTTGTTCCGCCATAGCTGCGTCGAGCGTATCCATAGGAGGAAAAGGGTGCCTCTGGGGCGAAGACTTCAGCGGGCGCTGGTTGATGTTGAGCAGACGAGTAGAGTCTAGGCGAATAACAATCCTCCTTAACCGGCGAAGCAGCAGTTGAGAAGTTTGGCACGTATGAGACAGGTCGTGCAGAAGAGGAGATTTGCTTCCGTCGATACAGGATATAACCAGTCAGTATGCCGAACAGAATAACGAGGGCGGCTAAACTGCTGCATATGGCCGCGACGAGGACGGTCTGATTTTGGCTCTCTTCCGTTCGAGCTTCCACTGCTGATGCAGCTGTATCGCTAGATGCTATTGATGACGAGGACGTCGAAATACTGGAGGATGAGGCAGGGCTTGAACTGGTCTTGAAGTTTGGGGCAAGGTCATCCGATTCCAGCTTGATGATTGGGACGTCTTCAGAAGTTGTACTTGTCTTAGCATTGCTGGTAGATTGAAGAGGTGCGGAAGATGCGCTGGCAGGCGGCTCATTCCGAATGACGATATAGTCAATGGCTAGATCCTGCATGAGCGAACCCAAACATGAGCAAGCGGATTTGCTGCTGAAGAGCGAGCAGACTTACAGGTTGTCCTCGACTCGGAATTCTAGCATCGTCACCTCCTCTGTTGTTGACCACGACTTCATGAGTTCCAGCCGCTAGGTTGTTTATCGATATCTGTTGAATGGGTGCTGTGACGTTGGCTTTTGATGCTTCGAATTGGTCGAAGGAACCAGCGCTTTGACCATCCTGTATAAAATCACCTGGTGTTAAGCGCTTGTGATAACACGTTGAGATATTCTTACGACAGCTACGTCGACCCAACCTCTGTCCTGCTTCGTCGAGCCCCAGAGCTCAAACGTAGTGCCTAGAAGGTACGTCAGAGGACGCAAGTAACCGATAAGACGGGAATTTACCTTCGAAAGAGAAGGAGTAGTTGGCTTGCGCTCGACTGGTGAAAGATATGGTTCCGCTGGAAACAGTAGAAGCTCCAGTCCAATGATCTATGGTAGATGAGCGGCTGACTCCGCCAAAAGAAGTATTACTCACTCCAGCTGCCTGCGGAGCGAAATGAGATCAGCTAATGAAGGCATGAACATATCAAGGCATACCTTTCGGCTCGTACGTGATCCGTGTATCATCGTCTTGCCAAGTCTCTTGAGCACGAGCATAGCTTGCAACAAGGGTGAAGATGACACAAAGAGCTAACCGAACCAGATTGGACCTCATCGCACTTTAACCTGTCGCTTTGCTCGGACGGAGGAGGAAGATACTGTGTACGCGAGCAAAGCAGGGTTGTTGTGCAGGACACGAGACAGCAGAGATGTTTCATACAGCAAAGAAACAAGCCAGCCTGACCGAGAAAGAAATGAAGATGCACACGCAGAAGCAAACTTCTAGGTCCGTGAAGGTACGGAGATGGGCAGAAACAGAGCGAAACAGCGCTCAAAGCTTGTGCTTCTCCTTACAAACCGGCTGCCAATTAGACTATTGGAAATCTTTCAGTTGCAGTGGAAGCTGGCGCGACTTTGAGAGTCTGCATGTCGGACCAGAAGCCTTGGAAGAGTTCTAGCGCGATACCCGGATAACGCGAATGGTATTGCTGCTCTGCAGGATGTAGTCATCGTTTGCTTGGAACCACATTTCCTCCAAGCAAGTACAAATACGACAATTCTCATATATAGCCCCTGCTGCTCCTGTTATCACCCGGCCTTTCCTGATCATCGCCTGACATGTACGGATCGATATTCGAATCAGCTCTTGTAGTCCTGCTCAAACCACCGTAACTTGTCCGTCGCTCGCTATACCGCATCGAGATGAAGGATTCCGGGGGCAGGTATTGAATAGGGGGAGGATGGAAGAAAGAAGGCTGAGGATGCGTATATGATGGTGCTCTTTGCATCATTGGTGAACTGGCGGGCATCTGTATCGGCGGTGAATGTATGGGAGAATGAACAGAGCCTTTCGCAATGGATGATGGTGTAGTCGCATGAGACCGGTGTGAAATGACTGAAGGTGGTGCTGCGGTTGAAGGAGCTTGATTGCGTTTCTTGCGTCGCCGATAGAGAATGCAGGAAATCACAATGCCAAAAAGGATCGCGACTGCTGCTAGAGCACTAGAGACTGCTGCAATCAAAATAGTCTGATCTTTCGGCTTGCTCGAGGCTGACTGAGACGCCGCTGCTGCATCGGTTGATTCGTCTTTTGGTTCGGCTGGGAGAAGAGTGCGAATTGGAGCTGGTACGAACGTACTTGCCGGTCTCGTCGATTGAGTCGATGTTGCGCTACTAGTAGGTGTAGCCGAGCTCGAAGTAGGAATTGGCGGTGCCGGTTCGAGAATGATGATCTCGAAATCCCTTGTAACATCAGTCGAATTTGCATCACCAGCTGCCAACTTCTGGGTCGCCGATGTGCTGAAGATGACAATGTAGTCTAGCGCGATATCGGGCTGCCCTCCTCTTGATATCCTTCCGTCATCTCCTGCTCGATTGCTGACTACAACTTCATGGGTTCCAGCTTGTAGATTTCTTTGCTCAAGCAGCAGTACAGGCACCAAGTCGATGTCTGTATATGCCTCGTATTGATCAAAGTTGCCTGTGGTCGTGTCATCCTGCAGAAAGACGTCTAATGACGAAATAAGGAGCGAGACGAAGCACTAACGATAGTATAGTCGCAAAAACCGTTATTGTAGCCCTTAGGTCCGTATATTTGGAATCCAGTGCCTGGAGGACTGTTAGGCTTTGCCGACCGTACTTTTCGACTAGACGCACCTTCGAAGGTAAAGGAATAGCTAGCTTGTGCATCGCTTGAAAATGATAAAGTACCGCTTGACACTGTCTCTCTGGCACTCCAATGAGCTATAGAATGTGTCAGCAAAGTTCTTGCTCATGTGACTTGGACATACACCATCGGGCTATAGATAACTGTCAATAGGTTCGAGACGGCTTTTGCGACAAGCCTACCTGAAGGCGTATACGTAATTCGCTTATCGTCGTCCTGCCAAGTCGTCTCTTGACACCCAACCCTAGCGCATATCGCACAGAACAGAGCGACCAAAGCAGGGACCAGCCCTTTCATGGCACTATCTCTTGCGCAGAGAGCGACACAATGGAGTGTACAGCAAGCAAAGCGGTCGTCAGGGACAGCAAAGAAGCAGATAAAATGAGACTGGCTTCAAGAATCACGAGTCTGTCAAGAAGAGATAGAAGGTGTTCATCTCAGAACCAATCTTCGAGTGCCGAGCACAAGTGGAAAGATCGACGTGAGTCGACAGCGCTAGATAGTAGCAGCACCTAGTGCACATTACGAGACTGGAGCGGTAGCGTGGAGCTCTTGGACGACTTCTTCACGTTCTCTTGCCGAGCAGACGGACGCGAAGGAAGCATCTCGCTCGTCGCAGTCATTCGGACCTCCGCTTGTGCGCCCTCTGAAGCTGTCGAGACAGTCGATACTTTGCTCAGCGAAGCAGCATTTTCGACATCGCGCGCGTCCCCCAAGGCGAAGACCTTCTGGACATTTCTTGTTTTGTACCATCACGACTCTGCGACGACAGAGGTGAACTTATGCCTTTGCCAGACGAGCGTCGGTAAGCAGTCCGTTGCAATGCGCGTAGGCACAGACTGAACGATATTGACAGAGGACGTCGTGCATCAGAGTTGGTCTCGCTGTTTCAGCAGCGCATAGACACGGATGGTGAGCAGTACCCGCTACAGCATATTGTAGCGCCGAGCTGACTGTTTACTTGCAGCTACAGATGGAAACTCGTCGTTGTCGCCAACACCCCTCGTCAGATCAATTTCCAGAGGATCACAAGGTGGCCTGTCTCCGCATAGCTTGAGCGCGTCACTGCCTAGTAGGCGTCCTTCGTCTGTCAGCAACGAAGTCAAGTTTGAACAAGAGGCGCCAGTCCCAACCAGCAGCGAAGTGACGACAAACGAAGCGACCAAAGCAAATGTCGAAATACCTCCAGCTGCTCTTGCGCAAGATATTCAGAAAGTAGCAGAGCCAAAGTCCAACGCTGCTCCGAAACAAGCAAGTCCTGTACGAGCAGTCAAGAAGCCTATCGCACCAGCTACCTTTCCTCGCAGAGCTGCTTCCGAGTCGACAGCAGAGTCTCAATCAGCTATTAGTGCCTCAAGCTTGAAGCGAAGTGTCAACTCTCCTACTGCCAGCTTTCTCGCAAAGAACAGACTCGGAGCTTCTCCAAAGACTACCAAGACCACAGTGTCTGGCACAAGTTCTGCTTCTACTTCGAAATTGGCTGAGACGTCCAGTCTGGGAAGAGGAGCGTCCCGATCAGAATCTAATGGCAGTCCAATACCTCGTAAACCTATTGTCAAACCGAGAGAATCCCCTCTATCGAAAGCAGACGCTACACCGAAACCTCGCACTTCTTCCACGCTCAGTCGGCCGACAGCTGCTTCAGCTAAGCGTACATCCAAAGCGACTGTCTCCAGTCCCACGATCACGAAAACTTCAGATCAACCCAAGCCTGCCAGCTCCTTCGATCAGCAGGGCACACCGAAAGGCTTAGCGAAGGAACCCAATACCGCACCTGGGATATCGAAAGACTCACCAGCAGGCAAAGTCATGTCCAAAGCTCGCCTCGGCGGACCGCTAGCGAAATCCAATACTCCGAAATTAAGCAATCCTGGCGCATCACCTTCCATCTCTGCAGCCGTCACGAAAAGAACTTCAGTAACTTCTCGGATGGGTCCGATCAAGAAGGAGCCAAAGAAAGAGGAATTGGGTCAAGCGGCTAATGTGGTTTCGAAAGCCAGGATTGGAAGACCTGGTGCTGCGATCAATAAACCTGTTGGACCTGTGGGAAAAGTGGATTTGACAAAGAAGAAGAGAACGTTGGTCAAAGCAGATGAGGGCAAGGCGAAAGAAGTGGGAGTCAGAGCGAAAGAGGAAGGGAGCTCAAAGGATGTTGAGCTGGCGGACGGCAAACATTCTTCAGCTGTCGAGGGTTCTGCCGAGACTAAGAAGGCGGCATCTCCTGATCAAGAATCGTCTCAGAACGCATCTGCTGCAGCCGGAAAGTCGCAAGCTCAGGCGAAGGACAGCGAGCAACCGAAGACCGAGCCAAAGGAGCAAATCACGCCTGTAGAAAAGCTTCCAGCGAACGACACTACAATAGCTCCAGCAATTCCAGTTGTAGACAGCGAAATGGAAGCAGCTCAGCATCCGCGAGCCGCCTCAGATCCTCAGCCTGTGTCTGCCTCACAGGTGGAATCCACAGATCAGGGCATGACCAATACCTTCTCTAATCTTTCCGTCTCATCCAGCGTCTCTCCTCCACCTAGCGACATGCCAGACATGGAGACTGACAACGAAGAAGACTCACGAGAAGTTGACGGCCAACCTTCGACCAAACCGTCTTCACCTTCGGAATCTTTCCATCGCTCACTCGCACCATCGCCATCGCCTACTCCTCAGCCAGTCAAGGTCGAGTCTGATCAAGACCAAAGCTTTCCAATTATTGTTGATGAAGTAAAAGACACAAAGAGGTTCAATGAATGGGGAAGTAGAGAGGGAGGGGCGATCAGTATTCCAGCACCAGCGAGAAGCGTTAGTCCTGCTGTTTCTAGTCCAGCGGGAAGTCAGAAGAAAGTGCCTATGTAAGCAAGCTGGTCCTCTGCGTGTTCACGAGCTAATGGCCAATTCTGTCTTACAGCTGGATGCGCAAAGGCGGGGCAGTCGAATCTACCTCTACACCGTCTACACCTACGACACCTGCCTCACCACTTCCATAGCATCAAAGTCGTTGAAGGAATACCAATATGTGACAAGTTGTCAGGCTGTGACTGTACATACCATCTCATGATATACTCTCAAGCGGTAATTAATACATTCGCACTTCTTGTACAAGCGGACGAGCATAAAAATAAAGATGAACGAAACACACCCCCCCAAATACATTCTATCGCATCCGTCGGACTGGGTCTTCCCTCCCTACACTCGCCTCATTGCTCAGTCTGCTCATCCTATACTCCCTAGGTGAGTTCCTCTGTTCCTGCGTTCCAATCGATCTACTCCCCGGCGAGCTCGAAGCGGTACTCGACCTCTCCTTCAACCCGGTCGCCGATCTGCTAGAAGGGAGACCAGACTGAATTGGAGTAGCTCTGACTCTTGCAATCGGTAGAGCAGGTACGCTAAACACATCTTGTGGAGCGCGAGGTGTCGCTAGCGAGGCTGTCGATCGAGATGTGGGCAGTCGAGCTATTGTAGCTGATGAGCGGGAAGAAGGTAATCGAGATGAAGGTGTTGCTAGAGCAGATGAAGTAGTTGATCGAGCAATCTTTCTTTCCGGTCCAGCTAATTCCGCCAACGAGCTTGAAGTATGGCTTCGAGTAGCAAGACTTTTAGGTCTTGTCGTAGTCGGCTTACTGTGAGATTCAGCGACAAACATTGATTTTGGTCGACTGCTCGTTTGAGGTGCTTTAAACGGATCATCGCGTGCTATTTCAATTTTCCGATCTGCAGCTCGAGCTGGTAATTGTGATGGCGATTTAGTAGCTAGTAGTGCTCGGATCCTAGATTGGGTAGATGGATAAGCTTGAGGTTGTCTAGGAGGTGTAGGTCCAGCTCGAGGTGCTAGAGTCTGGCGTTGAGGTTGCGTGGGTTGAGAGCGCATTTGAGAGAAGAGGTCGTGTAAGCGGGCTTTGCGATCTTCCGAGTCTGCGGATGGGATGCGTTTGACTGGATCGCGAGGTGAGGCTTGTCGAGCGGGTGAGCCTCGCAGTGCTGATGAGCGGGGACTGAAGCACAATCAGAGGATTATGCATATGATAGAGAGAGACTCACTCTTTCATAGGCTGCGCAGGTCGTTCGTACACCCTTCGACTAGCTCTTGCTGCAGGTGGTGTATTCTCATTCAACACTTCCAGCTCGGCCTCTTGCGCCTGCCTACTGACCACCCGCCTTCCCTTGCCTTCAAAGAGACTGGAACTGAGTATTGAAGTAGTGTCAGCCGGCGACAAGAACGCAGACTCGTTCATCAACATGTCTTCATTCGTAGGCAGATCAGTCAGTTTGATGGTTCCATATTGGCTTGACTGATCTGCGGCATGCTGCTGTGCTGTCTGGGTGAGGACCCGCTGCCTCAAGGGAGAGGATGGCTTGCGAAGTGAAGATTGTTTTCGTTGTCGCTGAGGCTGAGCTTCGCCAAAGAAGGACAGCTCGACTGTGTGCGGCAGAGAAGCGTCCATCAGATTCTGTTGCCCTGCCATTCTTGTAGCTGTTTCACTTTGGCTGTAAGAAGTCAAGAGCAGATGTCAATAACATCGGTAGTTGAGTGAGTATCCACATTTCACAGATCTCAAGCTATTTCACATCTATTTCACAACTCTACGTGCGTGTCTGTAGGGGATTGAAAGGTTGCAGAATACTGAAAGATAGAATGCATACACCTCTAGAAGTATCGACAGAAAACCAAAATTGTCCAACACTACTCGACTCAAGCCTGCATCTGTACCATACCAGCACCAGGCAGCTCGTCCGCATTCATATCGTAAGTGATACCAAAACCCCTTCGCAGACAATCAGCACTACCTCTTGTGGTCAAAGAATAACTCACTGGCTTCGAATCTCCTCGACCAATCTCGCATCCATCGCTTGTTCTCTACTCAAATACACATACTGCACTTCTCCATCAGGTCGCAGCGCGATATCAGTGTATTGCTGTTGACTGGACCCCGCAGCCATTTCGCCGAAAGCAGAGTAAGGAACAGCAGATGCACTCGAATCGTTCAGCAATCTGTTCAAGTCGGAGCCAAAGTGAGGTTGTTGTTGCGGTTGCTCGAAGAAATTGGCCGTGCGGTTATAGTGCGCATCGAAGCGTGAAGGAGGCAGGATAGAGCTGTGTTGGTCGAATGCTGCGGTAGGTGGTCCATAAGCACTCGCTGGCTCGTCATACCGCCTGTTAAGGAGATTACCAAAGGCATCTTTCATCGGTGAGATAGGTCGATCTTGGAAGTCCTGAGCAGAATGTTCGGTCATGCGAGTCTGAAGAGACTGTTGATGTTGCTGCATTGCGAAAGTCCGAGGTGTAGCAGGCAGATAATCGAGCGAAATGGTTTGCTGATCGAAAGGAAGAGGTGCACGGCGCTCCGGGAAATCGTACTGAGGCAAAGAAGTTTCTTGACCATAGTAATAATTCCCTTGAGGTTCTTCGAATCGCTGTATTTCTTGACCGTAGAACATGTTGGGTTCGGTCTCGCCAGGGAAGATATCGAAGGTTTCGTCATAGTTGACTTGAGTGTTCCGACTTCGGCGATTACGACGTCCGAGAGTTGGGTATGGGTTGAAGCCTTCTTCTTCCTCTTCAGCGTAGGACACGCTGCGTTGTTTACGAGAAGGTGAACGACTTTTGCTGCCTCGTTTACGTCCCTCAACTGCATCCTTTTGTCGCTGTAATTCGAGCTCCTTCTCCAAATTATTGTCGTCAATCTCCCCTCCTTCAAGCAATACTCGAGCGACAACTTCGGCTTTGCGCTGAACGGAGGATCAGTACAGATGCGGGTAATACTATTAAGGCTTACCTCTTCTTCCTCGACCTCTTCGTCAGCAGTCTCTTTCTTGCGTCTGCGTCGGACTACTCCATCTCGTCGACATACAGGCCGATACTTGTAGTCTGGATTTTGCCTGCAAGCAAACTCAGCTCGATCGTTCGAGGTTATGCAAGCGTGACTGACGCTCGATGCTCCTCCTTTTCTTTTTCAGCCATTGCCTCCCAGATCCTTTTCTCATCCGCTGGCAAACTTTTCCATAGATTACCAACAATACGAGAGATGTGTCGATGATCAGTGATACCCAATTCTGTCGGCACTAGCTGATTTGCGCAAGCATGACTTCGGAACAAGATGAAAGCGTTTCTGGGTCTGACGTAGCGCATTAGCTTGTGTTTCAGCTTGGGTTGCGGTTACTGACCTTTTAATGTGATTGACAGGAACTTTGCGAGCGTGCGAAACCTTTCCCGTCGAAGTCAATCGCGGACCAGGCCCAACCTTGAATGACGCGGGCTTGTTTGGCACCACGAACTCAATGTCCTGAGCAGGAACAGGAGCAGACTTGTCGCCAGAAGAGACAAGATCAAAGCTAGCGGAACTGTGGCTGTTGAAAGAGGCTTCTCGTAACGCATCGTTCAGGCTTGTCGTAGATCCGACGTCCGAGAGAGCGGCTTCGTGCGGGCTGGAAGAGCGAGAACCACGGTCGTTTTGTGACCAGAAGGACTGCAGCAGACCGTCAGCTGTAGGCTCCTCGTTATTGAGATGAGAAAGAGCCATAGATTGGCCATTGGTGGGAGTTGGAGGTAGAATTCGAAAGACATCTTCTGTTGGTGGAGCCAATGAGAGAGAATCAGTGCTGGCAACCTGATAGCCTTCTATCAGCTCAGTTGAGTGGAAGGTAATAGGGAGCCCACGTCGTGACTTGAGATGTCTCCTCGCAAAGCTGGATCCAGACGAGAAGGGCTAAAGACTGTCGATGGAGGCTCGACTGACATCTTGACAAGGTACCAGCACCCTTTATGTATCCAGCGACGAAAAGGAACAAGAGGAGTGAGAGAAAGAATGGGAGCGAGGGGCCACTTTCTGGCTTGTCGTTGTCCAGCACAAGGAAGAACGGACGAGAAAGGGAAGCCATGGATGATACACTCGGAAAGAATCCCTGAAGTGCTGATGACCAGAATGAAGCTTCGAGGAGTTCAGAAGAGAACATCTAGAAGATAAGGTCGATACGGCAAAGAATCGAAGACGGAAATTCATCACCTGAGGGAAGATACGATAGCGCTGCTTCCGCAAGAGAAGATGATTGAATGTTACGAGCATTGACAGAGTCTGGCAGACCACATCAAAAGCAGGAAACGAAGCTGCTAAAACTGGCCAAATTCGACGACAAAGGAAAGAACATCAGCTCTGTTGAGATGCTTTGCAAGCACGTTGCAGTAAACAGCATATAGCTCGTGCAATGGATGGGTATGAATCACATCGAGAGCAATCAGACATATTTGCAGAATAGCGGCATGTTTCTCGCTATCGACCACACATAGCCAAAGGCGAACCTCACTGTACACCTGTGCTGCGCAGATACTGGTCACAAGACATGGCTAGAGGCGGCAAGAACAGAAGCAAAAAGGCAGCTTTGCCAGAATCGCAAAAGACAATATCAAAATTTCATGACCTGCGCAAAGCCATTGCAGCAGAGAAGGACCCCAAGAAGCTCAAAGCGCTGAAGAAACAAGAAAAGGAGTCAGGCGGACTGCAGTCGTACCAGGATGCGAGCATAGAGGGATCATCGTCTGGAGGAGAGAGCAGCAAATTTCTGATATCGCATATGGCCAAGCTACGGGACCGAGGGCGCATCAAGCTGCTCGACGTCGGCTCCATAGCGGGGACAGCATACTCCAAATATGAACACTCGCTGGTCGACTGTACTTCTATCGATATGAACAGCCGGAGTGAAAAGGTGATACAGGCAGATGTAAGCATCTTGACTTCTTGGCTTCTTGCTACGTACTCTGCTAAGCTGCCGCTATGTCAGTTCATGGAATTCCCTGCACCAACCGAAGAAGCCAACAAATTCGATGTCGTATGCTTGTCGCTGGTCTTGAATTTCGAAGGCGATCTGTCGAAAAGAGGTGGGTCTTACCCTCACGAAGATCACGAGCATTTGACTGACGCAATTGGATGAAAAGGCCAGATGATATTGCGAGCGCATGACTTTCTCAAGCCTGAAGGTTTACTCTACATTGTCCTTCCGCTCTCATGCGTTGCCAACTCCCGCTATCTCACTCATGAACGGTTTACGGAAATGTTGGCATCGTGTGGCTTCCAAAAAGTGCTGGTTCAGTCAGATAGCCAGTAAGTTCGCGCTCATGCATGACGGAATTCTTTGAGCTTACGCAGGTACGTGGCAGAAAGCTTACGAGGTGGATTGTGCAACGAACAAGGCAAGCTGGGTGGGATGGTACTACCTTCAGAAAGGAAGAGGTCAGAGCTGGCGTGAAACGCAACAACTTCTGCATTCGACTTGCATGGGCTGGAGAAGATGAAGAGGAGAGTTGAAAGCTGCAGTCGTCTCTGACACGAGCGCTGCAAGCATATATCACACAGAGCCCCAAAGTGAACTGTCCAAAAGGTGAGCGAGTCGTTGACCGATGTGGCATGTCTGATCTGATCCAACCGGATCTCATGCAACAGGCTCCCGAAGACGCTATATTAAATGTCGCCGCGGTGGCAGTCATGAAGCGCATTGACCTCGAACGCGACAAGCGTCGAAGCGGATAGGCGATTTCACGCGTCACGAGAGTAGCACAGGCGACTGTAGACGCTTTATAATGTAATACTGGTGTTCTACGCATTATATAGAACACTTTTCGTTCACGCGATGCGGTGTTGTTTTTTCAATCTTCCGACAGATTCTCAGACGCCCTTTTGACTCGACCGCAGCTCGTCCTAGAACACGACTCAATCTACAGTACGCGAGTACCAAGTCCTTTGACACACGCTCGCAGCACTTTTCCAGTAAGCATCCTTTGAGGTTTACCTTCGCGTCATTTGACCTTGAGTGTCTGCAGAAATGGCCTCTCCCGTCGTAACGGAAGCCAGAAGAGTGCTTTCCAGGTCTCCTGATGAGTGAGTCTATCTGCAAAGTGTCTCAAAGTTTTTCTGATGCGCGAATTGCCTTGATAGCACCAATTTCATTCATCCAAACCTTCTGACGCAAGTCACGAAAATGTAAGTCTACGGCTTCTTCAGCAGCGAACGCTCATGTCTGGCGCTTGCAAATGTCTCAGGATGCAGCGCTACCCCTACGACAACGATTATTTGCTTGAGGTATCCGAGGGTACCTTTGGTGTGATCACCTGCATGTCTTGCTTTACGGATGTCGAGCTCGAAGCCAACCCGCTCGAGCCTGACGGCGGCAAGCATCTTGGCTATGGTAGCTTTGATGCCTACATCAGACACTGCGGTAGTCCAGAACATGCTGCTACTGCAAAGAGCAAGAGACTTGCTGCTCAGCGCAACGCCTCTACCAAGGTGAGTTGATTCGTTCTCCTGTCTTTTACTCTGTGCCGAACACGTTGTGTGTAGGCGGCTCCTCCTCAGCCTGCTGCTTCTCGATCGAAACCCATCAGCAGAACTGCTTCTGCCGAATCTAACGGTGCTGCTCGTTCGCCTAGCACGAGTGCAGCTGCTCGTCAACCGCCTTCTCCAGCTTCAATGGGCGCTGAAGCTGCTCTTCGCCGTGCTGCTGCCTCACAGCCACCTGCTCGCAACGCAAAACTTGAAGTTCTCTCTGACGACGACGATGTCGTGATGACCTCTCACAAGGCTCCTGCTCCTTCATCTTCTGCATCCAGAAAGCGCGCTTCAGATGCTCTATCCTCAGATGACGAGATCACCGTCGTCTCGTCTAAACCTGGCCGCAAAAGCAGCGCGACCGCACCAAAGAAGGCCAAGTTGGAAGAAGAAGCGCCAGCTGGTCTGCGCTCCCCGATGAAAACCATCTCCAACAATCCCAACGAGTACAGTGCAGCCAGAGCTGGGCCTTCCAATGCTCCGCAACCTCCTGCACCAGCACCTGTTCAGGGGCAGCGCACTTTCGCTTCAGCTTACCATGCCAACCTCGCTCGTGATCAAGCTCGTACTCAGATGCAGCAAGCCGATTTGATGATCCGACAATACAGCGGTCTAGTCAATACTACTCGCAACAGACAGCTGAAAAAGATGTACCGAGAGTCTCTTGCCACTCAGCGTGGCATCAAACAACGTGCTCAACTCGACTACACTGCCGCTTCTACCTGGCGCCCTCCTGTTGTTCCTCCTCCTGCGCCTTTTGCGCAAGCTGCTGCTGGTCCAATGCAAGATGTGAAACCTGACATCAAGCCGCAATTGCCTGGCGGTATGCCTGGCATGCTTGGCATGCCTCAAGACTCTGAAGACGAGGAGATGAATGGAGCAGCCATGAACAGTGATGAAGAGATGGCTATGGCAGTCTCTGGTATCGCCGGCTACCGCGGTAATTCGACGGCTGAGTGAGTCTTTTCTGTTCGCTGCTCGGTGTTCTGTACTGACCTTATGCTAGGCTGAACGAATTCTTAGCCAACGCTTGCGATGCTACGCAATTCAGCGGAAACGAAGATGTCAATGCTGCTCGCAAGAATCTCGGTATCGAACCTGGCGCGCCAGATCGCATCGATGGTCTGTCTGATGAAATAGTGCTCATGCCACATCAACTGCTCGGTGTCTCTTGGATGTACAACCAAGAGAAGAAGAAGGCCAAAGGTGGCATCCTTGCCGATCAAATGGTCTGTCTCCATGTGCCTAGCATTTTATCAGGCTAAAATTCTGCGACAGGGTCTCGGCAAGACTGTTCAATCCATCGCTTGCATGCTTCAAAATCGTCCGGACGAAGAGAAAGACAGTCCAAAAACAACTTTGATCCTTGCGCCGCTTGCTTTACTTGAACAGTGGGCGCAGGAAATCGAAGACAAAACAGAAGCCGAGACCTTCTCTGTCCTCATTTACGTAAGCTTGAGTTGCATGCGTCGTTCTCGTCGCTGATGCTGTTGACAGCACGGCCAAAACAAGCCAAAGAAAGCCAAAGAAATCACGCGCTACGATGTAGTCTTGACTACGCTGCAGACTATGTCGTAAGTCTTCCGTCTATTCTCAAAGTCTTTGCTAAATCCCATCTTGCAGTATGGAATGGGCGCCAAACGATGACATCGCGAGAAAAGCTGCCAAGCGAAAGGACAAGAAGAAGGGTGTCGAATGGGGCTCTGACGAAGAAAGCACCTGGGTGCCCGCAAAGAAGGATGGACCTTGTGCGTTTCCTTCTGCTTACAGCTTTTGCTTCCCGCTGACTTTCGTTCCAGTGGTCGGTATCAAGTACCACCGTATCATCATCGATGAAGCGCACAACATCCGCAACAAGAACACTAGAGTCTCTCGTGCTGTCACTCGTCTCAAGGCTACGTACCGATGGTGTCTCAGTGCGTGACAAGCCTTTATATCGGACTTGGCTTATTCTTTGTCTTAGGCGGTACTCCTATCGTCAACAGCACAGCTGATTTGTACGGCTTCCTGCGATTCTTGCGCATGTGAGTCCCCATCTACATCAGTCAGAACGACCGCCGACTGGTTTTCAGGCGACCTTGGTTCGACTGGTCCGAGTTCAACAACCAAGTGTGTTCTCTATGCGCGGTTGATGAGCCCCTTTCTCACTCTCTATATAGGTCGTCATTCACGAGAAGAAGAATCCGAACTTAGCTGTCCGCCGAGCTCAAGGTATCTTGCTCGTCTGCATGTTTCGTCGCAAGAAAGACAGCAGTATGGCATGTCTCTCGTTGTATTGACTGGTAGCTGACGGCGGAACAGAGCTGGACGGCAAGCTGCTGGTCGAATTACCAAACAGAACTCTCGAGACCAAATCTCTCACCTTAAGCATCGAAGAGAGGCAAATCTACGAAAGCGTACAAAGCAATGCGCAAGTCAAGTTCTCGCGCTTCCTGAAAGCCGTGAGTCTGTATTCTTTTCAGTCCTAACTTCGGATCGCTCATGTGTATGCTACAGGGCACTGTTATGAAGAACTATGCCCACGTCTTGGTGCTCCTGCTGCGCTTAAGACAAATTTGCAACCACCCCGCGTTTTAGGTTTTCGATCATTTTTGCACAAGAAGGAAGCTGATATCTGCAACAGGATTACGGAGGACCCACACGATGCTGCTATTGCAAAGCTTGAAGACGAGAAGGAAGCGAGAAAACAAGAGGTCCAACGTGCTCGTGATCTGCTTGGCGACGAAAAGGTCGACACCATTCTCAAGCGCATGTATGATCAAGGTGAGTCGCGCCTTCAAATTGTGCAAATAGTAGCTTAAGACATTGATCTAGCCGTTGAACAAATCGAGAAGGAGAAGTATTCTGTCGACGCCGAGATCGAGGATGGTCAATGTCCTATGTGCTTCGATGTGCTTGACGGCGAAAGCGGTCGTATCACTGTGAGCACACCTTGAAGCCAGAATGATCAACATGCTGACGTCTCGCTAGGGCTGCGGTCATGTTGGCTGTGAGAAATGCATGCAAGACATTCTTGACCGCGACCTACCTCCAAATGGCGAAGGCGATGAGGAAGAGAATCTAGATGCGTAAGTCGAGCAAGTTTCGCGCTGTTGCCAAGCTGATGGAGTGAGATAGCAAACGCCCTTGCCCTACTTGCCGCACTCCTTTCTCCGCTGAGGAGCTCTTCCGTTTAGAGGCATTCCGCCCAGATGATGAGGATCTTGAAGAGCTCAAGGGAGATGCTGCTGAAGAAGAGCAAGAGCGGCGTGAGCAGATGGAGCGCAAGAATGATGACGCTTTCTTGGACGACGATGACACTGACATGGAAGACGACTTGCCCGATGTCCGAAGCAAACACAAGTCGCCAAAAAAGAAATCCAAAGTTGTCGATTCCGATGGCGGCTCGTCGCCTGTCAAACCTGGCAAACGCCAGACCCGCATGAAGAAGAAGGCTGCCAAGCGTGTGCTGGACTCTGATGACTCTGACGACATGCGAGACTTTATTGACGATGATGACGATCCGGAAACTCACAAGATCAAAGAAGTCAACACGGATGATGAAGATGGTTCAGAGGCTGAAGAAGGATCCGAGGATGAAACGCAATCGAGGAAGAAGCTGCGCGGCATGGCCAAAGACTTGCTCAAAGATGGCAGCCGTCAAAAGATTGTTCAGGTCAAGAAGTTGTCCAAATTCATTGTCAGCACCAAGATGAAGAAGATGTACGAGATTCTCGAAGAGACGAAGGAAAAGTCAGACAACAAAGACAAGACCATCATCTTCAGCCAATGGACTTCCTGTCTCGATCTGCTCGACCACTTTTTGCGCGAAAAAGGCTACTGCTTTGTCCGCTACCAAGGTGACATGTCTAGGAAAGAGCGTGATCTGGCAGTCAAGAGCTTTATGAAGAACAAGAAGGTGGGTTTAGGGAAGCGTACAATAGCTTGGTGCTGACTTCTGGAGCAGGTCAAAGTCATGTTGATGTCACTCAAGTGCGGTGGTGTCGGTCTCAATCTAACGAGGGCCAACAACGTCATCTCCCTTGACTTGGCTTGGTCGCCAGCTACGTACGTGACGCGCCTCTTTCTGTTGCTAATCGCGATTGCTCATGTCAACCTTTAGGGAAGCACAAGCTTTTGATCGAGTGCATCGCTTGGGTCAAACGAAGGACGTCTTTGTCAACCGACTCGTGATCGAAAACTCTGTCGAAGACCGCTTGCTCGCCTTGCAAGCGACCAAAGGCAATCTTGCTGCAGGGTCGCTTGACGGTGAAATCCTCGGAAAACAAAAAAAGCTTACCGTCAGAGAGTGAGTTCTGCCTTTGCTAGCGCTGCTTTCATAAGCTTATCCCGTCTTCGCTACCCTGTCTTGCGAAATTGTTCGGCTTGGATGCGAACGGACGTCCATCTGCTGATGACGCTGACCCTGTTGGTGATGAGTAAATAGGGTCGTTCGCAGGCAACTCCATGTAATTCTTTCATTGTAGAACCAATCCAAGCGCCGGTCGCACCTTGTACACTTCATTCTGCTTTCGAGCAAGATTTGTTTATCGCTGCCCAAAAAAAACTTGCGGCGCAAAACAGCGATGTACTAGCTGATCAAGAAGCATAGCAATCAGCATTTACAGATGGGTCAGTAAGTGTATACGCTGCCTACATCGCTTGGCCAAGCAGGACTGACGTCGAGACGTGCTATAGCTCAAGACCGCGTTACAATGCAAAAGGCAGAGGAGCCGCTCTGAGCAGCAAGAAAAGGAGCAAAGGTGCAGCAGCATCAACATCGGCTCAAGATGACTTTGATCCCAATGCGCAAATCATTGACAATGACATGGCTCAGAAGCGAAGAGACTTGCTTGCAGCTTCAAGGGTCGAAGGCGACGATGCAAAGAGCAGCAAATTGAGCTCCAAGAAGAAGAAAAGACTGGACTCGTACATTAACAAGAAGCTCAAGAAGGATCGCCGAGTAGAATTGCTGAAAGAGCTAGAGTATGTTCATCAAATTTGTTGCAAACCGCGCTGCATGACTGACGCTGCTGTGCCAGAGACTCGCAAACTGCTTTCGATGCGAACCTAAACCTCAAGAGCTCTGCCTTCTTGGGTTCCAGAGACTCTCGTACGGCTCAGGAAAGGCTAGACAAGAAGTCGCAGCTCTTGAATCGCAAGGAGGAACAAGCCACTGCTCAGCTTAAGGAAAGGAAAGCCAAAGGTTACCATTCTGACGAGTCGGACAGTAACACAAGCGATGTTTCCACAACCATACAATCAGCTGCTGTAAATGGCGAAGCGATCGAACCAGCAGTCCCTCTTCCATTACCCACAGCCAAAGTACAGGCCAAAGCGACACCTTCAGGAGTCGGAAGCGGTCTCAAGCGGTCAGCAGATGGCCAGCTGCCTGTTCCTGTAGCAGTGAAGCGCAGAAAGATCAGATCAGCTTGGGGCAGAATAGACCGCGAGGTCGGTTGCCAGTCTATTCAGAGCATATCGAGACTCAAGTATAATAGGAGCCTACATATGGGATGGACGAAGATGGCGACGTGGAGTCTGATTTCGACTCGTCTGATTCAGCTTTCGACTCTGATTCCGCAAGTGGATCTGACCTGGAAGAAGAAGAAACCGAAGAAACCAAGCAGCATCTCGATCAAGGAGATGAAGACGATACAGAGTCATGGCATGGCTTTGGAGATGCTGGTCTGTCGCAGCAAGATGATCAAGTGCCAGAGGATGTGGAAAATCAAGATCTTGAGGCAAATGGACTCGAGGACTCTGATAAAGACGGAGAGGGAAGTGAGAGTGAAGAGCAAGCATCTGAGGAGGATCAGCCGCCGCGCAGGGCAAAGGGGTCTTTCGCAGCTTGGGCTCAGCAAGAAAGAGATCGGTTAGAAGGATTCGAGGCGCCCACGCATGCTGATCTTCTGGAAGCTGAACCTACATCGTACTCTGCCGCGAAGCCAGCAAAGGTTCAGCCAGCTCGATTTGAAGGCCCTCTGGGAGAAACCATGGAAGCACCAAAGGCCTCTCTCGCTCTAGCCGCTGATGGCCAGGCAGTAAAGGCAGCAAATGTTGTTCATGTGGATCGTTCAGAAGCGATACAAGAAGCGAGGCTAAAGTTACCCATCTTGGCTGAAGAAGACAATATCATGCACGCTATTCGGCATTATCCTGTCGTCGTACTCTGCGGTGAAACGGGTAGCGGCAAGACAACACAGGTCCCTCAGTTCCTATACGAAGCTGGCTTTGGCAATTCAGAAGGTAAGCTGCAAGGTCAACCGCTGGCTTTCCGTTGATTGTGATCGACAGCCAATCCTGGGATGATCGGAATCACCCAGCCTCGACGTGTAGCGGCTCTGTCGATGGCAAAGCGTGTCGCTCAAGAACTAGCTCTCTCTTCACTTTCGTCTGTTGTTGCGCATCAAATCAGATATGATGTAACGACTTCTTCAGCAACCAAAATCAAGTTTATGACCGATGGTGTCTTGCTCAGAGAGATGGCTGCGGACTTCTTACTAAGCAAATACAGCGTGCTTTGCGTTGATGAGGCACATGAACGTTCAGTGAATACGGATGTCCTGCTTGGCGTGCTTAGTCGAGTAGTAAGGCTGAGAGAAGAGATGTGGAGAAAGAAGGAAGGCAACGTCAAGGTATGCCTTATGGCTCGCATCTAGTTTCAAGCTGAGCTGATGCTTTTATCAGCCATTGCGTCTCATCATCATGTCTGCGACGTTACGCCTGACCGACTTCATCAGTAATACGAACCTTTTCCCTACTCCGCCGCAAGTCATTAATGTCACTGCTCGTCAATATCCAGTCACTCTTCATTTCTCCCGCAAGACCAAATCTGACTATCTCGGCGAAGCGTACAAAAAGGTGTCCAAGATCCATGCTCGTTTACCTCCTGGTGGCATCCTCGTCTTCTTGACTGGACAGAGCGAGATCCAGAGCCTATGTCGCAAGCTAGGCAAACGCTGGGGACCGAAAGCTGTGGCCGATCGGAAACGAGCGCGAGACAACATGTTTCGCAAAGCCCGACCATCCGAGGTCAATGAGACCGATGAGGAAGAAGAGTCCAGCGCAGTTCCTTCTGGTAGTACAAGAGATGTTGAACCTGAAGAGCTCGAATTGGGTGAAAGTCGCGATCTAGCCTTGGATGTCGACGATGGTCTCAACGCAGACACTGCTGAAGCGGAGCAAGATGCTTTCGATACGGACGACGAAGACGAGAATAGTGACAAAGAGGAAGATGGCCTGAACGAAGAAGAAAGTGACGGTATGTTGCTTCTACTCCATCGTACTTAGAAAGCACTGACCCGTCAACAGCACCGCTCCACATTCTTCCGCTTTACTCGCTTTTACCTACCGAGAAACAAATGCGTGTATTTGAAGCTGTTCCCGAAGGTGCAAGACTGGTTGTGGTCTCGACAAATGTGGCAGAGACTTCTTTGACCATTCCAGGCATCAAGTATGTCGTTGACTGTGGCCGTGCGAAGGAGGTGAGACAAAAATGCAATGTGTGAGACTGTCTGACGCTTTACAGCGCAAACACAATCTGGCTACTGGCATGCAATCGTTCGAAGTCTCCTGGATTTCGAAAGCCTCTGCTTCTCAAAGGTCAGGTCGAGCTGGACGTATCGGTCCAGGTCACTGTTACCGCCTGTACTCCTCGGCTGTCTACCAGCAATATCTCGACGACCACACGACACCAGAGATCCTCCGTATGCCAATCGAGAGTATGGTCTTGCAAATGAAGAGCATGAACATCGATAGCGTCTCAAACTTCCCCTTCCCAACTCCTCCGGATCGCGATGGCCTACTGAAGGCAGAGAAGGTACTCACAAACCTCGGCGCAATCGTGACATCTTCTTCGACCAAACCACACGATGGACAGATTACAGACCTGGGGCGCGCAATGAGTCTCTTCCCCCTTCCACCTCGATTCTCGAAGATGCTTGTTACTGGCCAACAACATGCATGTCTGCCCTATGTCATTATCATCGTCTGTGCTTTGTCGGTTGGCGACCCCTTCTTGCGCGAAGATGTAATAGGTCTAGGTGAAGGAGGCGAAGAGGAGGAAGACGATAGCGAATGGAAGAATGAGACAATCATGACCTCTGCGGAGATTGCGAATCTCAAGAACCCCGATCAAAAGGCGAAAGAGATTCGAAAAATTAAGCGCAGGGCGTTCTATCAGTCGCAGCAGGTAGGTACATATGATCGAGACTTCAAAGCGCTAATAACTTCATACAGCGGCATACAAGTCTAGGCTCAGGCGCTAGCGACGTCTTCAAGATCTTGAGTGCAGTCGGTGCATACGAGTACGAAGCAAACAAGATTGAATACTGCGAGAAGAATTTCCTTCGAGCCAAAGCGATGCAAGAGATACATCAACTCCGCTCTCAGATCAGTCAAATTGTGCAAGCCAATTATCCTGGTCTAGATGCTGGCTTTGTACCGAGGTTGCCCCTCCCTTCTGATCTACAGGTTGGTCTCATCCCGCACCGGCTCAAATAGAATCGCTGACATGTTGAACAGCTCAAAGTGCTACGCCAGCTGATTGCAGCATCCTTCATCGATCAGGTGGCTGTACGGAAAGATCTGCTCGAAGGTGGCCGAGTCAAGTCGCAATCTGCCCATGGAGTTGCCTACCGAGCGACCGGAATCGCAGAAGACGTCTACATCCATCCTTCTTCCAGTCTATACAACGCAGCTCCACCTGACTGCTTGTGCTTTCAAGATGTACAGAAGACTACAAAGCCATGGCTGAAGGGTCGGTTCAGACTTTTGCTCAAGACTCGGAAACTGATTGCAGATTGAGCAGGAGTGACCAAGATCGCCTCAAGCTGGCTCTCGACTTTAGGGAGACCGCTGTGCAGCTTCTCGAAAGTGCTAGAGACGCCCGACAAGATGATCAAGTCAACCGGACCTGATGCCACCACGCGGGAAGTTTTTGTCACGCCTCGCTTTGCAGGCTTCGCAGAGCTAGAGCTACCGCCTATCAAGGCACTGCAAAAGAGAGTCGGTAGCAGGTATGTATGACAAGCTGTCGGCTCAATACAAACTCATACCGTTTGACAGATGGGTTTTCGCTTGACGAACACAAGGGTTGCGGATTGAGTTCATTGTGGATACTTGCACCGTTACATTGCATAGACAGTTCAATAGGAGTGCCCTGTCCTTGCCGCGATAGGTCGTTTCACCCGGTCAAGCCGGACGAGCTCACTCGCTCCCATGAATTGAGGCTTCTTCTCTTCACTCTCACTTGTCAGCGCAGTGTATTCTGCTCGCATTTTTACGACTGAACGGTATGCAATAGCCTGTCCCAGACCTAGGCCACAGCCTGACGGACTTTGCTGTTTGTCGCAACAGACCCCCCTCAACACGCTAGAAGTCGTTCGAGCTTCGCCTCAAATCACCAGACTCGCCTTTGCTACCTCGCAAGCGAACCCTGCACTCTCTCTCGCTCGTCGGCAGACACTTTTGGCTTGACACGGCCGGCTCAATCTTCAATTTTAATCAGACGACCTCGCTCGCCTCGCCTCGCTCTCCCTCTTTCGTGTCTCTCTGCCTCAAATAACATATAATGGCATCTCAAGAACCCACACTTCGACGCAAACTCGTCATTATCGGAGACGGTGCATGCGGCAAGACGTGTTTGCTCATTGTCTTCTCAAGAGGCACCTTCCCTGAGGTGAGACAGTCTCGCGCGTCGTTCATCTGGACAGCAGCTCATCCACTTGCAGGTCTACGTACCTACCGTCTTTGAGAACTATGTCGCGGAAGTCGAGATTAACGGTCACGTTTGGTGAGTCCGACTTTGGCGAATGCGTGATTGTCAATGACGTTCGGTCCAATCAAGCGAGCTTGCCCTATGGGATACCGCCGGGCAAGAAGATTACGATCGTCTGAGACCACTTTCCTACCCTGACTCGCACGTCATCCTTATCTGCTTCGCCGTCGACTCGCCCGATTCACTCGACAACGTACAAGAGAAGTGGATCTCTGAAGTCTTGCACTTCTGCTCTGGCTTGCCCATCATTCTTGTCGGCTGTAAAAAGGACTTGCGGAATGACCCGAAAACAATAGATGAGCTACGAAGAGTCAATCAGCGCCCGGTCACTGAGCAGGAGGTCGGTCAACGAGTCGCTTTCTAAGTGACTACGGCTCAATTGTGTTGATAGGGTATGGATGTCGCACGAAAGATTCAGGCCTACAAGTACCTCGAATGCTCTGCCAAATCGTACGTTGAAGTCAGACTAAATGATGATTCGACTGACTAATAATCCCATGCAGCAACCAAGGTGTCAGAGAAGTCTTTGATGCTGCGACGCGAGCAGCCCTCACTGTCGGCAAGAAGAAGCGCAAGGACAAGGTCTGCGTCATCCTCTAGGCGTATGTACATGGGGATTCGGGACTGTTGACGCTGGGATGTGGTTTGGACTGGAAGGCGTATACATGCACACGGCGCTGAGGGAATTCGTTCCGCCCTCGTATACCTTTCTAACTACCTCTTCTTATCTTTTGCCTCGTAATTTGTATAGGTTTCTAGGGCTTTTCCATTTAGAATGAAGTATTCCCGTTATCATATCGCCCTGACATAGACAGGTTCACTACACTTGAACTTCGTCAATACGGTCAGAGGTTGTCCGAGAGCAGAGTACCCGGAGCAGCGATACCTCGATAGTCTTGCCAAGGCTCACGCTAGGTTCAAATATTTTGAAATGCTTTGTCCCATGCTGCCAATCGTTGCTGCATCATGCTCCAACTTCCTTCCAAGCCTTGAGCGATTCTCCTCCTGTATCGCTGCCTCAACCCACTGCCTTGGTGCTGTCACGCGGCTACAGCGGCCGTACACATGCTTGGCTCTACCCTCGGCAAGCTCGCTTGCCGCATTGACAATACTTCTTCCAACTACTGCAAGAAACGTTATCCCGATCAATGTCCGGTCATCTGTTAGGCGCCCCTCGGCGTCCCAGACTTACCCCTGTTCCATCACTGCCTTGAATTCATCATGGCAGACGTTAAATTCTCTTACGATCTAGACAATCTCTTGCGTTGGGAAGCTGCCGTGGGATTGATCTTTGCTGCTGTTCTCTTGCCTGCGTTTGCTCGCTATGCAAAGGTGCTCACCCAGCGCAGGACTCTGCCTCCTGGACCCTTTCCGTTGCCTTTCGTATGTCGCTTGGGCGCGTCAATACTTAGTTAAAGGTTGTGCTTCCAGTTCGGCAACACTTTATCGCTACCTGCAAACAAACCTTGGGTATACTTCGAACAGCTAGGCAAGCAATACAATAGCCCAGCAGTTACCATCTTCTTAGGAAGTAAACCTACGATCTGGCTGTTGGACGCTTGGGCCGCGGACGAGCTTCTCAACAAGCGCGCTGGTATCTGGAGCTCTAGGCCGGAGCTGGTGGTCTTCAGAGATCTCGGTACAGGTCCTAGTGAGTGCAAACCTTTTCAAGGTGAAGGTCAGCCTGATGTGTGATCTAGGCAACATCATTTCAATGAAATACGACGAACGCTGGCGTGCAATGCGGAAGGTTACCCATCAGTGAGTCAAACATGCCATGCTCATAGTCCATGCTGATCAACACTTGTTTTCCATTGCAGCGGTATGGCATCATCCAATCATTTTGACTGCGCGCCTGACTTCTTGCCCACTGGTAGGCGTCGGGATGCAGCAGACGCGATCCTACCGCGAGATTCAGTCTAACGAGTCGAAGCAAATTCCGTCTGAAATCATGCAAGACCCCGAAAACTACGTCGTAAGGGAATTTTTGAGATTATAGAGAATTGCTGATGTTGTGACAGCTTGCCTTGGAACGCTACGCTACCTCTGTTGTATCAACTATTGGCTTCGGTCGACGTATGGCCACTATTGAGTCAGTGTTCAAGCTCGATCAATTTAGCGAAGCTGATCCCCGAGTAGCGATCATATTATCCAAGAGTGAGAGATCCCTGAGCTAGCAGTCAGACATGTGCTGATCTACCGACTGCCACAGAGTCCTGTCCGTGATGGCTGCAGCTGGAGAGCTAAATGTACCTGTAGGTCGACTATTGTTCTGGCGGGAGCTAGTTTGAACAACGTCTATGCAGGGCAAAGGCTTCCCTATGATCATGTAAGTGCCCTTTCCTCTTGAGCCTGAAGACTTACTAACGGCTCCTTGTACAAAGGGAGACTTTTCCTAAGCTGGCAACAATGTCGCCGAATTGGGTACCCTGGAAAGCCAAGTCTCGCAATCGTAGAAAGGGTGTCAGCTTCTTTTACGCTCTGGCAAAAGAAGCAGCCGAAGAGAACCTCAACGAAAACATTTCCAAGAATTTATTCAACAAGCATGCCGAGACGTTCAATATGACCAAGCGGGAAATTGCCAACATTGCAGGTTGGTACAAGTCACGATGTGGTGAATCCTGCTGAATGCGCGTCCAAGGAAATGTCTTTGGTGCCGGCGCCGAGACTACCAGCAACACTTTAATCACGTTCATCCTGGCCTGTGTAGCTTTTCCTGAAGTTTTGCCTCGAGCCTGGGAAGAGCTGGACAGAGTCGTTGGGCATGATCGCTCTCCAACTTTTGACGATCAGGAACATTTGCCTTACATCAGTAAGCGCTTTATCTACTCGACACTCACGTCTTCTAAGATGAGCGCCACAGATGCTTTCGTCACGGAAGTCTTCCGCTGGCGCTCTACGGCTATCATCAGCGGTCAGCCTCATAGTAATATCGAGCCTGACGTTTGGAGAGGATGGGTATTCCCGAAAGAATCGTAAGTTCTTCCAAACTGTCCTAGACTTGCCTCAAACTTCATGTAGTTGGGTGCAAGCGAATCTATGGGCTATTCATCGTAACGAACGCGAGTTCCCTGAACCTGATCGATTCAATCCCGAGCGATACCTCAACCCTCGGCCGGCATATCCCAACTCGGACGGCTACAACACTTTCGGCTTTGGAAGAGTTGGTCTTTCTCTAGTTACACATGTTACATCCGCTGACATCTATCCAGCGGGTCTGTGCTGGCAAGGCATTGGCTGAGCAAGGTGTCTTCATCGTAAGTCTCGCCATGTGCATGACACCCGATCTGACATCCTTCATAGACTGTCGCACGGTTACTTTGGGCTTTCGTATGCTCGTTCTATACAAGCTCTGACAGATATGCTGATCTGTGAATGCGAAGAACATCACCAAAGACGTTGATTCACAGGGCAACCCGATTGAAGTAGATGTGAGCCTAGCACTAATTGCTTTATTCAATGATGCTGACAACGATGAATAGATCTTCAACTACAGCAATGGTCTCAACTTCGTATGTTGCCGGAAAGTGCTCGCCGACCTTGCTCACCTGCATTATTACAGCGCCCGGAGCCTTTCCCAGCTAAGTTTATCCTGCGTTCCGATGCCATCAAGGTCGCAATGGAGCGTGAAGCAAAGGAAGCGCTAGAGGACATGCAGCGCTACAAGTATGTCTAAATCACTTTTGGAGTTCACGTATTAAGTCATATGTAGTGTGCCTACCAAGTTCCGACTATCAGACATGGGCAAGAAACACAAGATTGAAAAAGATCTCGACTAGGTGTAGAAGCTCTGCAAGTCGTTGGGCGAGTTTGGTGGTCAAATGTAGCTGGTGATTCTGCGTATGCTGTCCCTCTTTGGTTGCACGGCTTAACTATCGTATGTACACATATGCATCAGACGCGATGCCCCATCCATTTTAGCCCTCCCCATCAATACTTCCAAGATTCTAAGCTGTCCCTACGAATCCGTCTGTCTTTCGGTGATGATCTGGATCAGAGTGCGACCTGGCTCGTTGGCTGGATCAGTGTTGACAGTGTGTACTCTGCCAGACACAGGAGCCGTGTATTCCTCAAGCACATCGCCAAAGCTGTTGTAGAGCCGACCAAGGAAGTCGCCTTCCGAAACATCCTGGTTGATCATCACAGCAGGCTCCCAATAGCCGCCGAATGGCGTTGAGACTGAAGCGAATGTTGTACCGCTACATGTTGTGTCAATTTGATTAAGAGCGTAAGATGGTAGAACATACGCAAAGGTGTCGACATCGGGCAGGCTTGGAACACCCTCTTTCGAGATGATTTGCCATTCAGCCAAAGCGCGTAGGACAAAGTCGTAGGACCTTTGAATGTATTCGGGCTGCCAGATCCTGGGAGAAGCGATTTCGAGGGTGATTGCTGGAATGCCAAACTCTACAAAGGTCGTCTCGAGACTGCCTGGCTCTCCAGGATCCACTTCTATAGCAAATCTATTAGTTGTGCATACCGAAGTCTCCTAAATCCGACGTACTGATGATGTCTGCACCGATAAGCTCAGAAAGACGCTTGTTTTCCGGCACAGCGTAATCGCTGTAGCACCATAGGGGTGTAGCTGCGCCCGTAGAGGTAGTGTGCATATCGATAGCGACATCAATTTGAGTTCCGTTCTTGGTCAGACCTTGCCAGAGGTTGTAGTCGAAAATGCTTGGTACAGCGCCAGTCAAAGAGCCAGGGAACAGGCGATTAGGGTCGACAAGGTTTCCTCCACTTGAAGCAGTAGGGTAGAAGCGAGTGACGCGGGAGATGCTGCTCCGATAGTTAGCGCAAAACACAATTTGTCATAGAATGAAACTGACCCGAGTACATTCACGCCTGGCACAATGATAATCGTTCCATTGATGCGAGAGGCATCTAGACCACTGATCACTTTCTGGGCGACGCGGATTGGGTTCTACAGCTATTCAGCAGGGAGCTTCGACAGAGGCATAGCAAGACTGACTACTTCGTCGCCATGGACAGTCGCTGTCAGCATCATGGTCTTGCCTGCCTGAGCATCTCCAGGACCACGAGCAACGACTACTGGAACATGCACTGGTGCCCCGCTGTTCAGTTCAGCCGCTCTGAGATAGAACCGGTGAACTTTGTTGGACTGAAGGTTGTTGATATCTAGCTCTGTGATGACCTGGACTCCGTTGACAACGTCTCCATTGAAGTAGGTCTATCAAGAGCATAAGCTATGATGAGGTATCACGTAAGTGACTGACTGCAAGGGCTACAGGCAAGAGAACAGCCGCTCCAAAGAGAGAAGAGGATAGCTTCATGCTGGACTGATATAGAGAAGAAGGAAGAGATAAGAAGCCAAGGCATCGAACGCAAGCGATACTAAGGCACCACAAGGGTGTCTTTCAGTAGTCTCCTACGCCTTATCTATCACGCGTTAGCCAAGGCTTTTAGGTGGGCAGCGCCCGTATGCAGCACGAGATACAGCTTCCAAAAGAGCCAATCAAGGGAGAGCGAAGATAAGGCAAGCAAAGACATGCCGTACCGCCGCAGATGCCATAGACATGAGAGAAACATCGCACGAAAAGCAAGTAAGAGCAGTACAGCGATTCAGAGCTTTGCTGTCCAAACACTACAGACTCTCCTGGAGCTGAAAGCGCCAGTCAAGCACACATGGACGCTATCGAAGGAAAAAACTTTGCTTCGGGTGAGATGGTGTCAAGCTAAATACCACCCCCTTTCCTCTCGTTCATCTGCGCTCTGTACGCTGTATCGGGCTCGGTCTGATGCTGTCATGAAGAGCGAAATGAGGTTCAGACTCCCTTTGTCTATCTTCCCTTCGCTTGCGCTCTTTGCCTTCGCTCCATCCTTCCTCTTCCCGTCCCTAGTACTATTGTTCTACTGCTCTGTTGCCTTACCTTTCGTTTTCTTACTCCTCGTCCTTCGCGATTGGCTAGACTGCGCTAATGGATCCGATGATGGGCGGCCCTCCTCCGGGAGGTGCAGATCCAATGATGGATCCTATGGGAGGTGGAATGCCAGGGGCTGACCCAATGGGCATGCCTGGAGCTGACCCAATGGGCATGCCTGGAGCCGATCCGATGGGCATGCCTGGAGCTGACCCGATGGGAATGCCTCGTGAGTCGCTCGTTCGACAAGACCCTCTCAGAAAGTCATGTTTGAGAATGCTCAGCGATGCCTGGAGAAGCAGGCGCACCTATGGACATGGCCGGAGCGCCTCCAGGGTTAGCGCTTTGACTTACAAGATGACATACACTAATGTTTGAAGAGCAGAGGCGAAATGCCAGATGAGAGGCCTCTGAAGCCGAAAGGGTATAGAGGCAAGATGGTATTCTGTAGGCTCCTTGTGCTCAGACGTGTCATCCCAGAAGCTGAGCTGCTCTAGGGAGTCTTGGACCAACAACGCATTCATTCCTATGTTGGAGCTTTCTGGGAACAGCGACCTTCCTTTTAGCCATAGCCGTCTTGGGCACGCCTCAAATCAAGCCAATCGCTTTTGCTACCGGTCAGATTCCCGGAACGCAAAGCAAGATGTATATTGGTTGGCTTGGAAGTTGCATCGGCGACGAAGACACGAAGTGGTCTACTTGCACGCCGCCTAGTTTTCCTCTATCCATTTCAAACTTTGGACAGCTAGAGGGCCGTCTAGCTGAAGTAAACAAGATCTTCGACCGCAACTCGATTAAGGCTTTGGCTTTCAATGCAGCAGCTGCTTTCTTCACCCTGGTAGCTACCTTAATGCATCGAATCGGTCGCAATCATGGACCTTTCTACCTGACTGTCTTTGCTTTCGTGCTTACCTTACTGGCATTCATTGTGGATGTGCGTATTGACCTTGATCTAAATTGTTACGATCTGACCAGACGCTTGCAGGCTGTTATATTCTACCCATCGCTGAAACAGCTAGAAGAGAATGCAGGGCTGGAAGCTAGTCTAGGCCTCGGCTTTACCGCAGTCGGCATTTCCGTGTTCTGTCTCTTCCTTGGGTGTTTCTTCAGTTACTCGCGAGCTGTCAAAGCTCAGGTGAGCTATTTTAGACCTATGGAGTCTATGTGCTGACCGAAATCTCATGTCAGCTCAATTGGCCAGCTCATGATCCTCATCCAGATCCTGTAAAATCTCAGCAGAATGCTCTTCCGCCTGGCCCTGGCCCTGGAGCTGGAGGGATGGGAGATCCTATGGGCGGGATGGGCGCACCGCCTGGAGGTCCCGGAATGGATCCAATGGGAATGGGTGGAATGCCTCGTGAGTTTCACCATTTCACTTCTACTTTGCCTCCCATTCTCATATTCGTTTCCCAGCGATGCCTGGAGATCCGATGGGTGCCCCTGGCGGAGTTCCTGGTGCTCCTCCTCCTTTCTAAGCGTATGGCTGTCGGCTTGTAACATCATGAAGCCTCTTAGCCTTAGCGATCTGTTCTTCCATCGCATTTCATGACTTGTTCCCTTCTTCAAGGCTAGTCCGCTCTTACTCACAAGCTAGGAGACTTGCTGTTCAAGGATCTGTTTCACTCTGAAGATATGCAGCGCGATGAGAATGCAACAAATGCTACACCTAATTAATACAAAGATAACGTCTGCAGACTACTCCCTTGACCGCTGAACTAAGTGAAAGCTTCGCGTTGCGGTGCTCAGAACAGCTAAGGCAATCGCAAGCGAGTGGTAATGAGTGAGGCGAAAGCATTTGATTAAATTTAAAGCTCGTTCTCGTCCTCACTTCCTCCCTCTGAGGTCCATCCACTGAACAGCTGTTGTTTTGGAAAGGACTTGTTCAGTTTAACCTTGTCTTTAGTGTTGAGCGCTTCGAGTTTGCTTTCCCTGACCAAAGTGTCCAGCACGATTCGATCAGTAACGGTTTGATGAGCGGGTGTGCTAGTAGAGCGGTCAGCGAACAATAGGCATCACAATATAAGAGCCGCACCCGCATAGATCCATAGTTGCAAAGTCCGCAAACCTGACGGTATCAACAATCTCCAACGGCTCATAAAGAAGAGATCCAGGAATCACTTGAGCATTCTTGCCAGCTCGATAACATTTAAAACGAACGAACGACTCGGCAAAGAAGCTGATCACGAATTGCTCACTCACGGAGTCATAACACCTAACTGGGATCCAGCGTCGACACCGTAGCTCTTTAAAGCTCCTGCAACCGATCGGGTGGTGAAAGGATCAATAGCACCAGGCAATTTAATCACTACGACCAGCGAATCCTTGGGCAACTCATCCAACAATCTGCCAGCTTGGTAGAGGGAGATACAATCATCTGCTAGCGGGTCTGGCTCGCCCTTTTTGTCGTTGAGCTGAGAGTGATCGAATCGATACTTCTTGTCGTTGAGTGCTGAACCGTAGTCTTCATCATTCATTGCTGGACTGAGCAAGATGTATTTGACTTGGCCAGATTTTGGTTCGCAGTTTATTACCTCCAAGTAGGACAAGACATCCTACACGAGCGTTAGAGGCATACTATACTCAGCAGGACAGGCTTTACTCCTTGCATCTCGTAAGGGTGCTTCATGTTCACGACATGACGACCAGCACCCGCAAGTGGATCGAAACCTTCAAAGCGGACGGATGGTGCGAGAGAATGAACAAAGACTACGTCCGGCTGATTGGCAGCAGTGAAAGGAGAGATAACGCTGAAGTCTCTTGGTTCGATGCGCAAGCCTCGAAGAGTCGTTCTGGTAGTGACAAGAATGGTCTCCTTGCTGGCTTCCGGCCAAAAGTCCCCCTTCGTGACTGCGTGCTTGAACTTGGAAGCCCACATCTTGTTGCTACGAGTGGAATAGAGGGCAGCGCTCGGGCCTCCGTGCTCCTGGTGATGTTTGTTCAAGTAAGCCCAAGAAGCCCTGTTCACTAGCGTTCAGCCATCCGAGTGTACAGAAGCGATGAAAACCTTACCTTGCACTAGAGGAAAGAACAAATTGAGTGACGACATGCGAGATGAAGTGTTCATCCGGGCCATGGTTGAGCGCGTTGTCAGGGCCTTTCTTGAGGACAGCGATCTGATCTGGAGTGTATAAGCTCTCTGTGCCATCCGCTTTTCCAGGCTTGTTACAAGCTGCTTGTTGTTTCCAAACAATCGTTGACTCAAGGCCACTTGTACAGTCTGCACCTGGCGTCCTCGCCTGTTCATCGCTGCTCTGTTGCTTAGCTGACTGCAAGAGCCGGTTTGTCGTTGAAGGTGATCTCGAGAACCCGCAAGTCGCATGTACGTGATAGCGAGCAGAAAGCAGGCAGGCTTACACTGGGTCTGCAGCTCAAGCATCATCAAATCGCTCGCTTGGTCTGACGTCGCTACACCGCCTTTACTTTCTTCCCTTCTCCGTTTCTGCTTTCTTTCGATAACTCAAGCTCTCTGCTTTCATCACTCCTTCTTCTCGATACTTATTGCGCTTCATGCCTAATCCTTACGACACCATAGTCACTCAAGAACTCATATCGTCTCTGGTTCAAGCACAGATCGCCATAGGAAACCTGCTGCCATCAGTCCAAGACGATCAGCTTCGCAAAATCATCCGTGCACCCAATTTCTTGGTTAAGCCTCATGAACTCTCAGAGACTGAGGCAGAAGCAGAAGTCATCGAAACACTCGGCGACTGGATTCTGACTTATGAACTCGGTCGTACTTTTGTCCAGGCCAAACCTGGCATGAGATCTGGTCTGCTGACTGTACGTGATACCCTCACACCAGTGCTGCCCTACTTTGACCATGACTGCAGGAATTACGACACTGCATCACCAACAATAGAACGTTTGCCTGCTTGGCTCAAGCCTATTGTCTGGAGACTGAAGTCTCAACCACAATACCTTCTGGACACCGAAGGACCAAAGCGCTGGCAGATATATTTGAGATGCGAATGGGAGCTTTATGTCAAGAAAACAGAGAGGCTGAGGTCCGACGCTGGTGTTCGACTGTCGGTTTGGCTATATTGGAGGCAGTGTACGAGGATGTGGTGCGACTACATAAGGATCATATTAGGCAGCACAGACTAGGTGAGCTCGGTCGTGCATGCCTGAATGCCAAGCTGATACCCTGCTGTCAGGCGGTGCGCACCATATCAAGAAGGCAGGGACGACTGCTTGCTCCCTTGCGAGCACACGTGCATACTGTCCCACTTCGTCAGACCAACCTTCCGTCAAGAGAACGCGCTTGGATTAAACGCGTTTCACGCGCGCTGCGTCTTGATATATTGTATACTGGACACATATTTGTAATACTATAGCCTTTCAGATCAGAGTCAATGATCGCTGCCACCTTGACAGGACTAGCTGTCATGTTTCATGCCATATCCTCATCCTGTCTTGTTCGAAGACGACCGCTCTAGCTTCTTTTCGCTGTATTAACCTTGTCCTGACTGATCAGAGGGCCAGGAGCTTGCTAGCTAGAAGGTAAAGGCGCTGATTCCTGGTTCTCATCCTTCTTTGTTTTCGCTCAAGAATTCCTTCAGCCCTGTGCTTTGCCTCTTCCGGCGGTGTACGCTCTGAAGCGAACGTTAGAGAGCGTGCTTTCTCCATCTCCTTTTCTCCTTCCTCAAGGGCTCACTGTTCCGCGCTTACTTTGGCGTCTTTGGATCACAGCGACCTCTGTTGCACCCAGGGTTGTAGAGCTTTTTTGCTCTCACACTCCTTTCTACGATTGCCAATATGGACAAGCCGCATCATCAAGCAGCCCAGACTGCTTCGATCAAACTCAAGACCGATCGGCGACGTGCTGAAAAGCTAGCTCGCAAATCGCGCTCTGCCACAGCTACACTGCCACTCAACTCCAACAAGAAGCGCCCTGCCGAAGCACCACTCTTACCGGAGAAACCAAAGAAGAAATTCAAAGTCGTCAGAGCCTCGGTGTCGCTGGCAACCACCTCAGCTCAAGCAGCTCTCACTTCAGCTCAACTCGCCCCACAGGCGGAATTAGCCAGAGTCCAAGCTGATTTCGATAAGATCAAATCGAACGGAGATAGGGTCAAAGAGCGGACTGAGCTAGCCATTCAGCTAGCTAGCTTGATCGCTGAACGAGAAGGCTTGGGCGAGAAGGAAGCTCTAGAGCTCCTGTTCAGCATCTGCAGAGTAGGTTTCGCTGTGAGACAGGTCGTGAAACTCTAATGCCATTGCGCTTGCAGCGAGGATTCACAACCAACAACGCGCCGAAAATGCTTCGACAGCCAGTTCAGCGCTATGCAAGTCTCGTCGAACCTGAAGACCCGTATGCAAGATTCATTCTGGAATGGACGACAATGAAGAGCATGACGAGGATAAACATTGCTGGAGGTATGAACCATCTGTTCAGGAGAGTATATGGCAAGGAGGCTCCTGCAGATGTAAGATCTCTTCTTTCGGCCACTTATCATGCTGACTCCGCTATGATCAGTTTCAAAGCCTGTCGAAAATCGAAATACTAGCCATGGTGCTCCGACACTACTCCAAGCCAACTGGAGCATGCGTTCCTCCTGTTGCCTTTCTTCCCGGATGTTTGGCTCTCGATCCACGCGTAGTACTTGCCGTTTTCAAAGAGGAGCACTTCTACGACATTTTCATGAAACAGCTCGAACATTTCACCACGCTAGATGCAGAAACTTTAGCAGCTACCTCCAAACACAGTGTCCGAACTACTAGTGCAATCGTTTCGAAAAGCACGAGAAGCGTGCGTCACCAAAGAATAACTGTATTGACTTCACTGAGCGAAAGTATCACAGAGCGACATGATTGCATTCGCGCATCACTATACCGGATTTATGTCTTCTCCCGACTGGTTCAAGATACGACACTCCTCTTCTGGACAAATGCAGATCGAGAAGGTTGGAGTAGGCGCCTTGAAGGACACCTTAGCCGTTCAAACGCAGAATTGTGAGTCTTCTCTCTGCTTCTTTCTTTACTTTGCAAGATGTCAGAGCTGGAGCTTGGCCTTCACAGTCCAAGATCCTATATGTACCTATAATCTCAATCACGTCGATGAACGGATCGTAGAATCGGCTGCTAGAGAAGGTGGATCACTACAGAAGGCCCTAACCTTCTCTCCTACTTCTCGCTATCAATCGACACTGGGACTACATCAAGATAAGGAAACTATCAAATCTACTCTATTCTCCTTCTGCAGGCTGTCTGGTCGACTTGCGCATCTCCTTGGTTGGAAGACCTACAAACAGGCCATTATCTACCGATATTTTGATAGCCTTTCATCTGCTGGAATGGGAGGGAACGACAACGAATTGGACTCCGATATCAACCCGAAATACGACGAGCTGTACAACCTTCTGTCGCAAATGAAGCTATCAGACGAGCAGCATGTACGAATGCACGTGAAGGTCAGCAAGTGCTTCGAAGACTCCTTCGGCGAAGAACATCTATTCCTAGGTCTCCGATACATTTGTCAAAATGCAGACCGCTTGGTGAAGACTATGCCTAAAAGTCAGCTTGATCGTAGGCTCTCATATGTGTCTTTAGCATCATGAGGTCTTAATCGCTTTTGTGATCTCATGCTTCAGGATACGTTTCTTCTCAAGCGGAGCCTCAGACATCTTTCAAGGAGGAAGAAGACAACGATGAGGATTCGGCTATAGCTGCACCCACAACCGAGCAAATCAAAAGCGTAAAGTCCTTCCTGGCTGATACGTCCAAGGTCGGCCAGTCAGGCTCAAGAGGAAACGTTGGATCTCGGAGCAAACCGAACGCGGCGACTTTGAAGCAAGTCGAAAGTATTGAGGGACATTTCAGACGACCAAAATCAGGACATGAAGTCAGTATGCTGTCAAGATGTTTCCTGCGGTCTAAGTCGTACAACAGGTCGGCAAGGCGGAAGACGAGAACATGCAATGCAAGAAGGATGCATGGACCTCCACTCGCTATTCCGGAGTACGCCTTATATTGTTCGCAGCGAACTTGTGTCTCACCTGCTCTGATCTTACAGATGATGGACGTTCCTGCTGCTGGGGCAAACGAGAATATCCGCAACGATACGGTCTGTCGCCTGTTCTTCGGTCTGTACAGCTAATGACACTTTGTGTGACAGTCGCCTGGCAAACAAGTACTCAAGCAGAAGAGAATGCGCCAGCTCCGCCCATTGCAAGCTTCCGACTCTATCGAAGAGATTGCTATTGAGGACATTCCCTTGCCCGAAGCTGGGTTGCCCGAAGACGAACGCATCAGTCGTCCTCGAGCTAGAATGTCACCGCGAAAGGGAACAACAAGCTCCGCTACGCAGCCCTCTGGAGGTGTCATCCTGCTCTCGTCTGATTCAGAGGAAGATCAGCAAGACTCTAGATAGCTCTGCGGGTAAGCGAGATGTCGTTCAGCATGCAAGTGGAGCTGACTAGTTCTGTTTCTCGATAGACTAGATTGTCGATATGAGTTGCCGACGTTCTGTGACGATCCCCGGCCCGTTTCGACAGACGTTCATGTGATCTCTCCCACTCTCATCGCTGCGCTATGATCCAATCTCAGGTGTCGAAAACTTATGATACAACTTCAAGTGTGGATGAATCTATGTGGGTGTATAAATTCGGACAACACACTCTCGTTTCAAAAGCTGCAGTGTACATAAATGGTGTATAAGAATGAAATCACACTCGTTTTGTATATGCATTATGCGACATCTGCGCTAGCGACGATTGTGTTGTATCCGCGGGCGAGCGAACAGCTGGCGTCACAGACGCTGATGGGATGATACATTATTGATATTGACAGCAAAGCTAACACGAGCGAATTCCGTAGTCCTGCCTGGAGTAAATGTCAGCAAGGAGTAGATCAGACAGAGGATACTGCATACCCTTTGTGTGGTAGCAGAGAGTGGACGGTTAATTAAAAGAGTGCATCTAAACAGCAACAACTGATCACAGACAATCAGTCCGTCTGTAGGCGAACAATACGAAAGACGCACGCAGCCAGACCGGCTAAGAGGCCTGTTGCAGACGAAGCTGAGGTCAGCAGAGACACTGTGACTGTCAGGAAGCGGACGAACCCATGCAGCACCCTCCATTGCTCGACTGCTTCTGCGGCTGGACGATCACTGGCTGTTGACCATACTGCATGGGCTGCTGTTGACCATATTGCATTGGCTGGCCATAGGCTTGGGGAGGCTGCTGAGGATATCCATGTTGGCCTTGAGGAGGCTATAGGACACATCAACCGCTGTTTGCATATTTAGACGGCCGAATGCTCTCACTCCATACTGTTGCCCGTACTGCTGCTGCTGAGGTGCGAAGCCTCTGTCCTGGGGCGGGTATTGTCCAGCTTGAGATGCGTATTGCGCTTGTTGAGGTGCATACTGCGCTGAAGGCGGCCCTTGGTTATCTTCAGATTGATCGACATCAGCAAGTTTATCTCCTGGCTTTGTGGGACTGCTCACAGTAGTCTGCTGCGGCCATTGTATATGTACTGCAAGGTCGGACGTCGCTGGTACACAAGCTTTGTAGAAGATAGAGACTGTCAAGCGGGAGTGTGCAGTCGCGGTCGAAATCAAGCAGTCTACAGGATAGCAAGAGACTAGGGCGTAGCTAGATACATTGAGAGAGAGTATTGACATAATTACAAATACGCCCTAGACGAAAAGTACTGTCCAGCAGCACGACTAGAAGGCCATCAGAGCATTGCCTGTCATTGATTGCCAAGAGTCAGAAAGATAGCAAGGCTGGAATGATATACTCACCCTTCTTGTTACCACCGATCGAGTAGACGATGAAGCTTGAGAAGAAGAGGCCGACGGTGATACCGATAGCGACTTGTACCATTCGGAAACTGCAGACAATTAATCAGCGTTTGTCCCATACCGAAGACACAAGACCGACCCAATAAGGAGGCCATTGGAGTACATGTCACCATCGTTCGTCTCGCTTGTGCTCAGACCACCGATCGAAGCGATACCAGCCGGGACAAGGAATCTATTGCAGAGTCGGAAAATAGGCATCGCTAGAAGAGAGACGCGCACAAGACACCAGTAGCCATAGCAGTGAATGCAGTTCCACTGCATTCAGCTTTAGCATGGTCCAACCAAAGCAGCGAGAAACACTCACCGCATGATACGCGAATACAGATTACCAAGTAGACCGATGACGAAAGCACCAATAAAGCTGACAATGTCACTTCGGTTGAAGATGTAGTGATTGGCAGCCTTGTTGGTGACCCAGCCAGCAATCGCAATGATGACCATGATCGGAAATTGTCGAGTCTTGATCGGCGCAAGATTCCACAAGCTCAAGGCGATAGCGAACATGGGCACGAGCAGGAAGTACCACCATTGTGAGACAGGCTGCTGCCACCAAGGCATTTCGGGAGTCCGATAGCAGTATATTGATCCAAGACGAGTAGATACTTGAGTTGCGTTGGTGAAAGTGAAGCGACCTTGCCAGTGATCCATGCCGCCTTCTGTCATGTTACCAATCTGGAAGTTGCCTTTAAGTGTCATGCCGTTAGAGAGACCGCCTGCTAATTCCAGCTTGTTTTCCGACCGAGCTCGAGCACCTTGATCGAGCAGATAGTAGGAGTCGGATCCAATAGCGATACCGAATCCCTGTCGATCAATCAGCCGTAGCAACTTTGTAGCTTGAGCATGCTTACCAGGAAGAGGGAGTAGATGATCGCATAGACAAGCTTGACAGAGCCAGTAACGATATTTCTAGATGCCAATTCGAGCGAACCACAGACTGAAGAACAATGCTTGGGTGCAAGTGCAAGTGCACAGAAGTAGACTTACGAATGACATAGCCAGGCAGAACCAGAACAACACCGGCTGAACTGATTGCTTGATAGCAGAAGATATCGGTTTGATCCAATCCACGAGCGGCAAAGGACACCAGGGTAGCGATGGAGATTCTGCAATTCTGTCAGGCGCATGATAGACCGACGAAGCTCAGGTGGCTCACTCAAAGATGTTTGAATACATGGCACTCTTGGCCGCCGCGCGTAGTTGGAGCAGCGCTAGAACAGCACCAAACACAGCAGAGATGAGACCATCGACAAAGCTTCCGCCAAAGCTACAAGACATCAGCTTGCGTGCAAACCCGATATAGTCTGCTTACCCTAGCATAGATATAACACCCGCACAGACAGCAGCGATCGCGACACGAATCCACCACTTGTAGATTGGTTTGGCCTTCAGCACTCTTGACAACTCTGTCGATCCATCGATGACGCTCATGTCCTTGTGTACGACGGCTCGATAGACTTCATGAACGCGAGTGAGACTACCGAGATTGAGACCACCTCCAGCCTTGACGAAATGAGTTTCGGATGTATGAGTCTGCAAAGTTAGTCAGCAAAAGAAGTGGTGCCAGTCAGAATGGCCTACATCTGTATCACCAAAACTTGCTATGACGATCGAAGGCAGATGAATAAATTGAGCATCAACTTCCAGAGCACGAGCAGTCGCATTAAGTTGAGCCTCCAGTCGATGACTTGGAGCACCAAAGACCATGAGCGCTTTGGCGAGTTTGAGGATGAAGGTATGCCGCTGGATGATATCTGAAGGCGAGAATTGAGCTCGTCAGGACACGAGCAGCTAGTTCTTACCTGCTACTGCTGTAGATACAGCCAACTGCTGCTTCTTCCGCTTAGACCCCTTCTCGAACCACGAAGTCTTGCCCGACAATACATCCACCACGGCATCCTCGTTCAGCACTGTCGATCTTCTCCTTCGGGCATTTGCTTTAGCAGTCTGATAGTCCATTCCCTCCTCATCATCGTTATCGCCAACATTGAAGCTGAAGCCACGAGGGCCTGCTGGTCTTTCAGTCCCATCTCCAGCTTTCATACGAGGATCTTCTGGATCGAGCTCCCAATTGTTGACTGAGGTAGCATCTGACACGCCGCGCTGACGTAGACCAGGTCGACCGCCATGAGGTAGCATAGATGGATCGACCGAGCTGCTTCTCGACTGAGCGACACTGGTGCCGCCCCAAGACGAAGCTGAAGTCATAGATGAGGACCGAGGTCTTCCTTTCTGTTCCGGTGTGTAGAGCTTGAGAAGGTTTGACAAGACACCACCAGAAACATTGTTGGGATCAACACCAATCTCCTTTAGCTTTGCGACATTGTTGACTAGATCCACAGCTTGTTTGGCTGGCTCTCTTCTTACTTGATCCTCGGTATAGCCGCGTCGAAGGGAAGGCTTGACAATTTCACCGTTGGCTTTCGTCACTGGTTTCGCAGCTGGATCTGGTACTTCATCGAGTTGATACGCTTTGTGAGGCTTCTCCTTGTCCAAAGTATCTCCTTCCTGCATCTCCGGCCAATCCGGATCGTTCAAAGTGGCATCACTATCCCGTCTGTGGTCGAGTGTTTCTGGTACAGCATAAGGCGCGCTGGGTGCAGCGAAAGGCCGAGATTTGATCAGAGGTGAATTAAAAGTCATGGAGGACCGGTTCGCTGGACTGTTGATGGGTGCTGAAGCTCGGCGGTCGAACTCGGTGTAGAGATCATTGTTGCTGTTGTATGGGATAGATGAGACTGAGCCACCTCGAGCATGCGCGCGGTTGTGTGTAGCCAGTGGTGCAATGACCGGAGTAGAGCGGGAAGTAGGGAAGACGGCAGATCGGGGCGAGACATCATCATTGGGCAAAGTTGACCACATTGATTGGAAGCCACCTTGAGGAGAGCCGTAAGCAGCTGGGAGACCTTGAGGCGTTCCAGCAAGGTGTGGTGACTGCATACAGTTTATGGGAGAAAATGTCTGAGGGACTTGAGGTCGATATGGCTGATGTAGAGTTGGCGTCTGAGCTGCGCGTACATTGCCTAGGCGAGGTGTAGCATCTGCTTGGGCAGAAGGAGACATTGGATTGCGTTGTTGGACATTGCTGGTAGGCGGCAAGAGAGGCAAAGCGGCTGGAAGACTAGGTCGATGCTCTGGTGGATGCTGAGGAGTCCGATCTATAGCGCGACCACGAGATTCTTCAGCAGAAGGATGACCGACATGTGGTTCAGGTCGACCAAGCTCTTCTCCATCGCTCTCGATTTCAGCTGCATAGGCTTCTGCGAAAGGATCGCTCGACGGTTGATGGTAAGGAGTGGGCTGCAGATTGTATTGCGGTCTTGCTTCATCCAAAGATTCTCGACGCGACGGGTTTGCAATTTCAGCAGCGCTGGCCATTTCAGACATGCTGAAGCGAACACGACTCTGTCTGCGCTCTGCTGGTGGTCTCTGAGGCGAGTTATTGTCCATTGTAACGAACAGGGTTACTATTCTAGCAAATGAGCCACGGTATAGCAAGCTTGATGAAGGCACTCGCTGGATGGATGTAGGTATATTTCTTGATCAACAAAGGGCCAGCCTCTTGATCAATAGACAAGACAAAACAGCGGAAACTTTACGGCCGTGTATATAGCAATCTTCAGGTTGCGCGCCGTCCAGTAATTTGCAGATTCAACAGAATAGGTAAAGACAGTAGGCACAGTGAGGCGTCTTGGAGGTCAGCGGTCTTAGTCAAGTCAAAAGGGATCGACAACGACAACACATAACATCCAAGATGGATCGAGCCAGTCGAGTTCAGAATATCGTTGGGAATGACGCATATATTGCCGAGCGCACGGCAAAACCCAAGCGAGCAAGCTCTGTCTGCTAGATCTCTGTTGACATCATAGAACAGAAGGATACTGAGACACGAGGCTCGAAAAGGAAACTGTAAGGTGATGCCATCTCGATGCGGCACAAAATAGGCAATCCAGCTAGCGAGAAGACAGCATAAAAGTGAGAAGAGTGAGAGTTCTAGGTAGCCAGACAGCGAGATGTCGAGGTCCTCCAGGTGTTTTGCGGCCGCTGAAGCGCTGATGGCTCAGAGAGAGAGAGAGGGCAGGAAAGGGTAGTCGCGCTAGCCTGGGGCAGCTGAAGCAACACTTGCGTACTCACAGAGCGCAATATATCTTTGAGGCGCAGCACAGCATTGGCCGTGTCAGACGACACCCGCGTTGAGTTGCATTAGGGCGCTTGTCTTGCATCAATGACCGGCTCGCATCAGTAAGCCCTACCCAGCACCTTCAAGCGCGCAAGACTCCCTCAGTTGTCCGACATTGTATCTCGGCAACTCCTTCCCATCAAACACCTCTACTATTCCCCAAGCCTTTGCCGAGCATTGTTCGCTCGCTAAAGTGCTTTCAATCATCTGTCGCTGTCTCCTGTTGTACTCTGCCTTCCTATTGTCCCTTCAGCCTGTTGTCAATCTCATCTCGCCTTGTTGTTGTAATACAACGTTTCCCGCTGTATCATCCGAAGACACGTTCTTAACCTGGTTTCGCGTCAATACTCTTCAATGAAATGTGAGTAATTGTAGTAGCAGTGCTCTAGAGTGATTGAGCTCACAATGACGTGAAGATTTGGACAACTTGCCCGAATTGGAACTTCTGTCGTCCGCACTGTCTTACGCTTCGCCTTCGCTCAAGGTCACCACACGTATTGAAGCATACAGTTGCAAGCCAGTCGCTCGGGAACGCAAGCTCTACAAAGCACTCGAACATGATCTAGTCTCGGACCTCGAATTCTCTATCGCCGGTTCTCCGCCAGATCAGCATGACGCTCAAGTCGACAGCGCTTTCGGCCCACTGGATAAGCGAGAGTCTCGTCGAACACTCTGTCATTTGATCGGCACACTCAATCAAGCCTTCCCGGATTTCGACTTTAGCGCCGTCCGGGCGGATGAGTTTACTCGCGAGCCTTCAGCCCGCTCTGTGTTGGCGTCGCTATCTACTGCACTCAATCACCTACGCGCTTCAGCTGCTACAACTTCAAACACCAACAGTGTCTACCGCTCATTCTCTTCCTTCTCGCCTTCCACAAGCGGCAATGCAACCACTCCCCAGCCTGGCGATCACTTTCCAGCAGACACAATTTCTGGCAGCTATGAAACGCCTACGCATCCTTTCCTTCGCCAAATCTTGGATCCGATAGTCGAATTGGGCGAATGCGAGGTCTACTCTTACTCGCCTGACATAAATTCCGACCCACATGCGGCTGAATCAGAGCGCGGATCAGTCGCGCCAAGTGAAGTTGGGGATGGAGGCAGTAGCAGGCAAGAGTCGGAGGATGGTCATTTCCAGATGGACGGTTTCGAATCGGCTCCTGCTAGTCCAGCTACCTCGCGTCGACTGCGTTCTGGCAAATCCTACATGACTAGTTCTCCTGGTCAAGCTTTCACCAATCGGTTTTCGAGGGGCAGGGGAGGCAGTAGGTCGCCTTTTGGAGAGCGAAGCAGGTCGAATACGCCGAGTGCGTTTGAGCAGGATGCAGCGAGCAGTGGATTGCTTTGGTCGTGAGTCTTTCCGTGAATTTTGTAGACTTCCCGGGCTAACATAGGCCAGTTGTTCCTACTTTTTCGTCAACAAACGCATGAAGCGGGTTCTGTTCATTTCACACCTTATGCGCCGTGTCGTCCCTCATCAAGCTACCGATCGCAGCAATCTACCACTCTCCGCTTATGCACACGCTCGTCTGTCCGACGACAAGCTCTACAACTCGCCCTTCACTCAGACTCGCTCTCGCACTTCTGGTCCGCTCTACGGTACAAGCGATGACGGGCAATCATTGAAGAGGGTGAAAGTATGAGGATTAATATACCCAGTCATTTGGATAAGCTATTCGTATGCCGTGCTTCGGGTTCTTTTGTAATGTACATCTTGACTGGTCGAAACACCCGAGCCATTCTTTCTGTCCCGCGCCCATACTGTACGCCGATACGCTATGTACGAATTCTGATAGAGGACATAGATCTTCGTCGATAGTCGGGCAGAGGTGTTTGAGTGAGATGAGCTTGTCATTGATGAGGATCCGGACGTAGTGCTTATCATGTAGCTTGACGCGCTCCACGATAAAACGACTGGCGAATGGTACGAGCGAAGCAGTGCGAAAGGCGTGATGCGGGTCGTTGACTAGCGGATCGAGCTTGCTCATCGTGTCTAACAGACCGAGGGCCGCAAAAATCGGGATCATCTGATTATCGTGTGTAAAGCTATTCGTCCGCATAAGAATCTAGGCAAGAGTCGCTCGCACAAAAAGACTTACTCGGCATAGATACACGCATCAAGCGGGAAAGTCTCCTCTGATTCATTGAGCGTATGATTGGTCTGCGTCTGATCCGCATCCACATAACGTTCCCCAGTTAGCCTAGTAATCAACTCCGTCACATAACCAATCCCTTGCACTTTGCCTAACGGATTTCCTGGTCCAGTGAAATAGTACTTTTGCAAATCAAACAGATACGAGAGCTTTTCCCAATCTTGCAACTCGAACAGATCGCACCATGGGCTCTTGCGATTGTGTGCAAGTGTCTCGAAAGAGCATAAAGACATTAGACCAGGTATATCGCGATTTTCGAGGTTGGCGCCCGGTGCCGCTCTATCGAATTTGGCTGTTGTTGTAGAGAAATGGGTCGCCCATTCTGATATTGCTTTGCTTGCTATTGAGGTGTCTAGGTTTGGACAGCGGTGATTGGCGAGGGTGTCGTTCGACTTGTAATGCGCAGTCAGCAATGCACAACGAGATAGGTGAGACGACATACTTCGGGACCGTCGTCAATAACGAGCACATTTTCAACAGGACCAAAGCGTTCACTAGCGTCTGCGAAGCCTCTTGCGAAAGCATATGCCGATTCGACTACTCGAGGGGAAGAAGAAGCGCGGATGAATGGCCTGCGATGGCAGTAGTCGTCTACATGTTTGTAGCGCTGGTAGGTCTGCGCGCCAGAGAAGTAAGACCTAACGAGACAGCTATCAATAGGACAAAAGGAAGACAGTGAAGGACTTACTCTTGTCGTCCGAATGGAATCAAGGCATCAGACTTCAGTTCCAGCTGATAGTCTTTGAGAAAGGATAGTCTTGAGTCGTGATACGAAGTAGCTCGTTTGAGCTTGTCCACAGCTGCTCCAATTCCGCGTAGTGCTTGTGAAGTCGGATATCTAGCACCATGTCGTTGCAAGACGTGCACCTGGTCGACTTCAAGTGCCGAAGAGAAGGTCTCTACAGGGTAGCAGGGAGAGTATGGGCCAAGTAGCTTAGCGATGTGCGAAGGAATATGATGCGTCGGTGCAGAAAAGGGATTCGACCGTTTTGTCGCATGTTTCCATAGCTTTGGGCCAAAGAGATAGAAGGAGACGGAGAAAAGACAGAATAAGAGGAAAGAGCGAGACATGTCTTTAGCCTAACACCTCCATTGAACCTCTTGACACCGAATAGCGAAGAGACCAGCTTGGATGTGAAGTGTCTGGCACAGCAGACATGTCACAAAGGCTCGTAGGTGAGTATCTGAGAGCCTTACAAGTGTTGTTAGGACCCTTTGGATTGACTGTTGATGCGATGAAATAGCTAAACCTGTCAAATCTTTCAAGCCTTCCTTGGTCAAGCGGAAGCCCAAGCCAGTGCCTGTTGCGGCCCCTCCTACGGCTGAAGCTGCACCTCCCCTTCAGAATGAGTCCACTGCGCAGGCAGATGCACCAGTGCAGGCGATAAACACCTCAGATGAAAGACCTCGAGAGGCTTCAGTGAGACCTGAACAAGCTCAAGCGTCTCCTGCTCCACAATCTTCTGCTCAAGTGATTCAACCTAGTGCTCCATCCCCTCCTAGACCTGTTGCTCGTCTCGCGTCAGTTGAACCGGAACGGAATCGCTCTGTCCAGCCTGAATCTTCTGCACCCGAGGCAGTCAGGCCAAGCTCTCCTCCTCGTGCTGTAGAGACCATCAGACAGCCTTCTTCCCCTCGTGCTGCTTCACCACAAGTGATCCAAACTAGACAAGTCAGCGAAACTCCTCAATCCAGACACCCTATTAAGCCTGCTCAAAATACCAGACAGCCTAGCGAAGCTATCGAGCTCGAGTCTGCTCCTCCTACCCAACAGACACAACAGCCTATACCTTACAATGAAGCTACTTCATCTCAAGCAGAAACTCAAGAACCAGCAGGCCTTCGCGAATTTGCCAACATGCACGACATGGATGCAGATCGAGCACGTGCTTTTGCTCATATGGACCAAGATCCCAATTCCGCCCTAGCAATGCTAGCGAATACTGCGTTCAATCAGGCCCAACCTGAAGCTTCTACTTCTGCTTTACCTGAAGTTGAAGAGCCCGCGCCGAGTAAGAAACGGAAAGCGAAAGAAGGGACGGGTAAAAAGAAGAAAGCTAGGATGGAAGATGGCGAGGGAGTGACTGCTAAAGGCAAAGGCAAGAAGAAAGATGGGACCGCAAAGAAGAAGAAGAAGAAAGCGACTGAGGTCCAGGAGGGAGAACCAGAGACGTTTGTTGCACCTGCGAAGAAGCGGAAATTGGGTGCTTCTAGAACGGCTGCGGAACGACGCGCTGATCAGGTGAGAGTGGCAGTTTCGTTATAAAGCAGCTATTTATTGAAGGTGTTCCTTCCATAGATTGATTCTGCCGACTCTGGCTTTGATACTGAGACACGAGAAGCGGAAAAGGCAAAGAAGAAGAAAAAGAAGAAAGCACCTCGGCGAGCTGTTGATGAGCCAGCTGCAGAACCTTCCGACCAAGAAGACGGCAACGACTTCAATGCGCCTATAGGAGAACCTTCACAACCTGCTGCACCTAGCGCTCGAATGAGGAATGCCGCAAAGCGAAGAGCAAAGAAGAATCCTGTTGGACCCAAGAAGATTGCTCCTTTACCTCCTCCGACTGTAGGCGTTGCTACTGCTACTTCGGCACCTGCACCCGAACTCTCTCGAGCACCTACAGCTACACCACAGCCTGAAGTCGATGAAGATTTCCTCGATTGGGATGAACCGATCCTCATTCAAGAAGAAGATTATCAACCGTTCATTGAAGCTTCCCCTGAACCGGAAGAAGAGGAAGGCGAGATCGACCCGACTCAAGCTACTATGGCTTCTCTAGTACTTGATCCGGGCGTGGGTAGAGTGAGCGAGAAATTCATGCAAGCGCAAAAGGAGAAAGAAGAGGCCAAAGCGAAGCGGAAAGCGTATCTGAAACGGAAACGAGAAAGCATCTTTGGGTCTGATTTCGAGGATATGGAAAAGAGTGAGAATGAAGATGGAGCCGAAGCACCACAAGATGGTGATGGAGAAGGTCAAGGCGAAGACCCTGCCGAAGACCAACCGGAAGAAGAGGTTGTTGAAGATGAGCAACCTGAAGAGCCGGAAGAAGAATATCATGAATCGCATGCTGTTGTCGGGTATCGTTTGGTTGATGGCAAAATGGTCGTTGATGCAGATACGCTGCAAGTGGATAGACAGGCAGAGGTATGTCTGACTACGTAGGGGGAATAGAGCTCATTCTGCGTACACAGGACCTGGATGGCGATATCTTGGATGAAGCTCTCGGCTCACGAAGAGTCAACAGTTCCACGTATAGCAACCGAAAGGCCAGCGCTCGTTGGACTGTAGCTTCGACGGACAAGTTCTATGAGGTAGCTATCTTCCTGCGGAGCCTAGCAACTTTGACTAATCACTGTGTTTAGGCCATTCAACAGAACGGCAGTGATTTTGCCATGATTGCTCTCTACTTCAGGGACGAAGGTCGAACCCGTGCTCAGATCAAGTCCAAGTGGAAGAGAGAAGAGAAGCTCAATAGTCATCGCATAACGGCAGCGCTGAACAATCGACAATCTAGAGGAGACCTTGCTGCGCTCGGAGAACAGTTCGGGCTAGATTTGACTGGTGATATACCCGAAGATCCTATGGAAAAGTATTAGTGAGTCTGTGTGTATTTGTCGCAGGATAATCGCTCACGTGGTGTCTCAGCGACGCGAAACCTGGCATAAAGAAATCTAGTCAAACACCTCAATTAGAGGACGATCAAGATCAGCCTCGGCGAGAAGACACGCCAGACGACACGTTGCCGCCAGTCTATGAAGAAGAGGAGCCCCCAGATCAAGTTCACGCACCGATTGAGGAAGTGATCGAAGGACAGATCGCGGAAGAGTGACCTGTCTAGTTTAGTCGTATTCAGATATCCACTGTGTAGTGTGTTGTAGAAGTACCGTTGCCTCTTTGAGAAAGTTCACTTTTGCCAAGACACCTCGACCGTCCTCTGACCAGCTGGGATGGTGCAACTCCTATGTGTCGCATCACGGTAGAAAGAGCGGTCAAGCTGCTCTTTTTCCTGTTTCCTGCCTTCTCTCAAGCCCACACCCTTACAACTCTCTGAAGAAGTAACCTTCCACTAAACAAAACATCAGATTGTTCCTTCTCGAGTCTGGAACTCGCTCAAAGCCCGTCAGAAGACCTGCTCGCATATTTGGATCTCCTTCTCCTTGCTTACCTAGCTCACCATCATGTCTGCTGAAATCTTTACGGCAACTCGAGCCTTCACTGGTACTGTCGGTCAAGCGATCGCGACTTCGTTTGCTATGGCAGAGCCTACAGGAGGTGCCGCTGCTCAAACAATATTGGACGCTCCCCACGAGTCTCCAGCGCGTTTCAATCCAAGCAACCCAATAACACTCTTCTGCATTCAAGCCGGTATCGTCATTATCCTTGCTCGAATCCTCGCAATTGGTCTGGGCAAGCTCAAGCAGCCACGCGTCATCTCAGAAGTCGTCGCCGGTATTCTTCTGTGAGCTTGGCGTCCACTCTCAGTGAGATGTCGCTGACTTGATATACTCAGGGGTCCAACTGCTTTTGGTCGCATTCCTGGCTTTACCGATTCGATTTTCCCTCAGCAATCTCTGTCCTACCTCAATCTCGTTGCGACAATCGGTTTGGTGCTTTTCCTCTTTTTGGTTGGTCTCGAAGTCGACTTTAGCGTCTTCAAGAAGAATGCCACAGCCAGTGTTTCCATTTCCGTCGTCGGCCTGCTCATCCCTTTCGGTCTCGGCGCAGCTGTAGCGACTGGTCTCTATGATCGCTTTGTCGACCCAGAACAAGTCGAATTTAGTCATTTCTTGCTCTTCATCGCCGTCGCAATGTCGATTACTGCTTTCCCCGTCTTGGCTCGAATTTTGACCGAACTCAAGTTGCTGCAAACGGATGTTGGTGTGGCAGTATTGGCAGCTGGTGTTGGCAATGACGTGGTTGGCTGGATCTTGTTGGCTTTGACGGTCGCTCTGGTAAATGCGGGCGGTGGTTTGTCGGCGTTATACGTGTTACTCTGCTGCGTTGGATGGACTCTCATTCTCGTCTTCGCCGTTCGACCAGTCTTCATCTACCTTTGCCGCAAGTCTGGCAGTTTTGAAAATGGTCCTTCGAATGGCATCATGGTGGTGCTCATCATCATTATTCTCGCTTCCTCTTTCGTCACAGACATTATCGGCGTGCACCCGATCTTTGGTGGCTTCTTGGCGGTAAGTCTCGCGCTTCATGTTGTGAGTTTCGCTGACTTGTCGATAGGGCGTGATCATGCCTCACCATCGCGGCTTTGCCGAATCACTCACTGAAAAGCTCGAAGACTTGGTCGCTACCCTCTTTTTGCCTCTTGTACGGCCTCTCTATAATTCGGTGGGCCTTTACTTATTCATGATTTTAGTACTTTGCTCTGTCCGGTCTCAAGACTGATCTCGGTCTGCTCAACAACGGTGCCATTTGGGGCTGGGCTATTGCTGTGATCGTGGTCGCTTTCTTCAGCAAGTTCCTTGGTTGCGCAGGTACGGCAAAGTTGAACAAGTACACTTGGCGCGAGAGTGCGGCTGTTGGCAGTCTGATGAGCTGCAAAGGGCCAGTCCACTTCGGGCCCATGCTGGTTTGCTTAGTTCTGACATGGGGTTGACAGATTGGTCGAGCTGATTGTGCTCAACATCGGCCTGCAAGCTGGAATCTTGAACGATGAAATCTTCGCCATGTTTGTCCTGATGGGTAAGCCAACCATTTTTGCTCGGTCGGACGCAGCTGACGATGTATTCAGCACTCGTCACTACATTCCTCACCACACCCTTGACCCTACTGTTCTACCCGGCCTGGTACCGTCAAGAGATGATCGAAAAGCGGTCTGCTGCGAATGCAGAAGATACTCCATCGGCCGATGACATCTCTCGCGGAACTAAGGAAGACAAGATTCGATCGCGCTTCACTTTCGTTTTCAACCGCATGGAAGATCTCCCTTCGATGATGGCTTTCACCAAACTCATCCAGCTACCTCCCAAATACTCAGCAAAGGAAATCGAAGCTTCCGAGAAGTCTGCTCTCGACATGCAACCAACTCCAGTCGGTATCAACGCTATCCGCCTGCTCGAATTGTCCGAACGTTATTCTTCAGTGCTCAAAGCCAGTGATCTCGAGACTACTGCCAGACAAGATCCTCTCAGCAACATCTATGGCACTTTTGCTGGTCTCAATGGCTTCAAGGTGGTTCCCGAAATGGCAATCGTTGTTCCTCAAGACTTTCCTCTTTCGGTAACCAACTTTGCAAAGGACAAGAAGGCCGACATGATCGTGGTACCTTGGGCAGCAGCTACATCTATGGCACCTACAGATGAAGGACCAGCCGTCAACCCATTCGAGAACCTCTTCCGCAACAATGCTGCTCCTGAACGATCTCCTCAGTACGCAGCTTTCGTCAGAGAAACTTTCCTCAAGGCCAGCTGCGATGTCGCTCTCTTCCTCGATCGTGGCATCTTCGGTGCTCCATCTGCCATGCCTTCTGGTCGTCAACATATCTACCTACCCTTCTTTGGTGGTCCGGACGATCGCGCCTCCCTCGAATTGGTCATGCAACTTTGCCGTCATCAAGGTGTCACTGCTACTATTGTGCGACTGGTCAGAAGTGCTGAGCCGACTGAAGAAGATCGCGCGAGCAGTGATCTAAGCAAGACGAGCTCTGGGCTTACGGCACCTGAGAGCTCGACTCCAGTTCAGCACTTTACCGTTCACGGCGGCGTGCCCACGGCTGATACCGTATATGCGGCTCACAATACTCAACATCAGCTCCAATCCGAGACTGCCGACAACCTCGCAATGGCACATTTCTTCCCACCTGAAGGCAGCGAAGCAGTCTCACATCCTGCTTCTACGACTGACGCTTTGTCTCGCGCGACTTTCACCGTTATCAGTACTGTGTCGCCTCTGAAGACGTCTTTGGTTCATGCTACAAAAGCCGCTGAAGCTGTTTCTGCGCCTCTGCTCGTCATCACTGGTCGCTCTCGCCGCGGCGGCATTTCGCACAGGGAGGAGCTTGATCAATTCTTGAAGACTACTGTGGCGACTAGCGAGAATGGCATTGCAGCTTTAGGCTTATGTCGCTCCTCGGAAGTGCGCCGCACTCTGGGAGACTGCGTGAGTTTCTCCGTCGTTTGGCTCCGGGATACAACTGACATGTTGTATAGGCAAGTGCGCTCGTTGTTGCTGGTGTCGCTGGTTCGGTCTTGGTTGTGCAAGCTGGAACTAAAGCTGCCCAATCGGCTTGATCTTTGGGCTTCGTATTTTATGTTTATTTTCTTGGACTCTTATCAGTTGAAGATACTCTATCGGGCAGTGTATATAGAAGCATCGTCACTTGTTCAAATGCACTTTAGGCGGCTGACGTCGTCATTCGTCATTTAGATCTGCACCACGTCTACACATCACTCATACATATGCACACATCCACAAGCAAGCTGACACCAGGCTAGCGATACTGCTGCGTAGAGTCTAGCTCTTCTCTCGAAAGTCTGCGGCTGTTGCTCGGCCTGACTTCTTCCATGGTCGGCAGCAGACCATATGCTGCTTCGTCCGTACTCGAGCGCGACGAAGGCGTCTTGAAGAGGCTCATCATAGAAGTTTCAGAAGTTGCTTCCGATGTTGAAGCGTTTTGTCCCGAATTGGCGTACAGAGACAATAGCATATTCGCCCAGAGGAAGACGAGCAAGGCAGCAGACAGGATAAGCAGAGTATATCTGCGAGGTCCAATGAGTGAATTTAGTAAAGAAGCGTCATTTGGTCAACGCACGTTACGTGATCCATGCCTGAATTCATAATCCACCGAAGCTGCTCTTGCGTCGCACTCGAGAAGGTCATTCTACAGGAAACAATGGATCAGTCATCAATGAACAAGAAAAGACAAAGAAATCAAACTGACCCGGCAAAGATGAGCAGAAGAGGCGAGAGGTATTGGAAGGAAGACGGTTTGGCCATCCCGTGCTCATCTCGCAAGAAAAGGCTGATCTCCACTATCCGAACAATCGCGAACAACGCCAAAGTCATGCCAAAGATCTTGTGCACCATCGTGGCCAACATATCGCTTTGTGCATGACTGCCCATCGCGAGACCTGTTCCGCCCATGACGAGAGCTGGTACTACGTTTCTTTTCGCGTTTCTTCCTAGCCAAACGCCAGTAGCTCCGCCGATCCACCAAAAGATGCCTAAGCTTGTATGCTGCATGTCTTTATGTGACCAATGTGATTCGTTCCCAAATGCTGAAAATCTCGATAAGTACCAAGTTACTGCTTGAACCAAACGAAAAGCTCACCATTGTGCATCGAGAAGGTAGTAACCACACCCCATGCAAGAATCATCCAACTGTCGAGGTACTCTTGACTAACTTGTCGTTTCGCAAGCCAAGGTTGGCCGTATCGAAGAGAAAGCAGCAAGACTACTCCATAAGCTTGGAAACTACTGCCCATGACCTAGATCTATGCATCAACTTTTGTTTGATGCAGGGATGCACAAGACAAACCAGATGAGCAATACATTGACCCATGTAATCGTCTGGAGGTGGGTCGTTAAAGCAGAATCCTAGCGCTGTCACTACGCCGAGCACGATCTGAGTCCAGGATAGGATGGGAAAGATTTTGCCCAAGACGCTGTGCAGCGAGAGGACTGTTTTGCGTGTCTTGGAGTTTTCCATGATATGTAATTTGAGAAAGATGCCAAAGCTGACTTGGGCAAAGAGCTATTACGCCATCAGCCGAGACAACAAGAGCTTGATCGTGCTTACATAGAATGTGAGAAAGTAGGCAAGCGAGCCGTGTGCAGTGTGATAGAATGTTCGTCCGCCATGATGATGCTGTCACCTACTTTAAGACTCGCTTTAGACGTGCTTTGGGACGACGTACTGCTAGCTGAACGCCGACGATCGTCAGAAGGATTCCAAGCGTTTGTACCTACGCCAAAGTCAAATACGCGCAAGTAGATGTGCGGTCAAGCGCACCGGTACATGCCAGCGAGATTTCGTCAAGCCGAGCACCATTCCAGCTGGTAGCAGTATGCCCCATGTAAACAGTTGAAGGACCATATGTGCTGTAAGGACGCTGTCAATAGGTTCGCCTGGGTCTGGAGGTTCCATGTGTTCATGTCCTAGAACATTTCTATGTGAGAAGTTGACGCTGCTAGCACTGATCAAGGCGCACCTTCGTGCGCTGCGATGCTCGATGCGAGGATTGACAGGGCAACGAGGGCTATATGTCTCGAGATCATGGCAACGAAAAGGCTTCAGTCTATTCTTGGATGAGAGAAGCAGAACCAAAGCAGAGCAGGGAAGAGTCGTGCAGAGGCCTATGGTATTCGTTTGCTGGGTATATAACGCGTCGATCTTGAAAGAGCTGGCTGTCAAAGATGGAAGAATGGAAATTGCATGTCATACTCTCCCTCGAACGTCGAAGTGAGATTGTAGATTGTAAGCTGTCTATGTGTCTTGTCTGCGACCTCAATCGTTCTGGACGCATTGCTTGATGCGAGCGCTTGAAAGTGTATCAAAGGGTTTTGACCAAAGCCCTGCAAGAAACGCGAAATATATCGAAGCTTATGGTGTGCTTTGCTCTTGCTGTATCTCGTAGAGGACTGGAACAAAGGATGTGGCCGCACAATATCCACTTGATCAATTCCACACTTCACTCTACCTTCCCTTTGTGCCTTCCTTGGTCATATGATAAGCCGTTAATTGAGCTGGCTTGCCTTCTTTACGTATTCTCGCTCTCTATCCCTCTCTTCCTCCCGCTCAGAGTCTGCCCATCATGGCCGCTATGCTAATGGATCAAGCGAGAACAGTCTTTGACGTACGCTGCTATCGCTTGTCCGAATGTTGCTTCTGATAATCGAAATAGGACTACAAGAAACAGTCGATGCATGGTGAGTCAATTCATACGTCTGGATCAATGCTCATTCCCAACTGCAGATCAGCTCGCGTTTCGTGAATCTTCGGAAGATTTCAATCTAATGACCAGGTCGATGCAATGCCAACAGCGGGAGAACTCGCAAGTCTGGAACGGCATGTCCTATGGCCCTAGTACGCTCTCTGGGATGAATGCGATGGGTCCTTATGGTATGGGCGGTATGGGCGGATTGAACAGGATGGCTTATGGTGGCATGGGCAATCCATACGGAATGAGCGGATACGGTCAATGCGGTGGATTAGGGTATGGAGCAGGATATGGTGGAATGGGAGCTTATACAGGCGCTTATGGAGCAGGCGGGTTCATGAAGTAAGTCTCGAGCTTGAAAGAAGAATACTTTGCTGATTTGATCAATAGTCCTATGGCAATGAACAACCCTATGCTAGCTGGAGCAGCACTGAACGCATCAATGGCTTATCCTCTAGCTGGCGCTGGGTATCCAATTGCCGGTGCTGGGATGAATCCGCTCAATAGCATGTACTCGAGAACAAGCGGAGGCTTTGGCTATTTCTAATCAACTCTCTCTATGATATCAAATACTATTCTGTAAGGAAATGTTGATAGGCATTGCATCACTTTTAATCGCTTCAACCTGGTCTTTTGCATTTCGCCATGCTGTGTATGACTTTACTAGTTGCTGCGTCTTTATTGCCCCCTACATCCCATAGCACATTCGCTGTCGTCATCAGTCCCTCTTCAGGCTTTAGAATCCCTCTTCTGATCATTGACGTGAACTTACGTCGGGCAAATCATGCCCTCGCTGCCAAGCGACGATGCCCTAGACGACTCTCAAGATACCCATAATGCTCTATATGACCTGTTTGCTGTCCCTGAGCTCTATTTGATAACCCATTCTCCGCGCTTCAAGCATGTTTCGGCGCAAAGATGCTTCCCAAGCAGCTCCAGGCTCAAAGAGTCCTTCGAGCAAAAAGCTAGTGCAGATGAAAGACTATCTAAAGAAGAACCTAAGTGATCTAGAGCCTAGAGCTACTCGCTGGTCCGTTACTCAAAACTCGCAAAACTCGCTTACTGTGGCTCATACGCCGTCTGTAGGGAAGCACCGAATGCTGAGCTCGAGCAACTAACCAAACAAGAACGCGAGATCGAATCGCAAAGAGCTAGAGCGTTGTCCGAGATACAAAAGATCCAAAAGTCTCACCAGAACCTGGTCAACTCTGCTCATAAGGCTGGGAATGAGCAAGCTGCCATGTTTGAGATGGAGGAGCAGACGAGACGATACAATGAGCTCATGGACGAGGCGGAAATGCTTGAGAGGCGAAAGGCAGAATTGAGCGCTTCCAGGGCTGAATTCGCGGCGAATCATGAAAGGCGCAAGCAGATGGAAGAGATGGAGGAGCTAACCCGCAAGAAGCGCGAATTGGAGTGAGCATCGCCCTTGACTTGAATTTGCACGATCTAATGCTAGTTCAACAGTGAGCTGAAAGCTCTAGCAGCAGCAAAAACGCCCAAATTCAGCACGGAACTACCTTTCTCGTCCCCCTATGTGTGTAGCAATCACGTGAGGTCGAGTCGTGCTCATTGCTCGTTTAGAGTTCGTATCCGATGTCCAGTTCAGCTTCTGTAGACCCCTTTGCCGGACTTGGCGGCGACACACCTCACCCTCCGAACAGCAATGGTCATGGTCAAAGTTGGCTATATCCAGGTGGCTTCGCACGACCTTCGACTGCTCCAGGTCAGCATGGAATGCCTCCAAGACATGCAAACTCTGCTACGGGATTTCGCAACAATAGCGGTCAACCTCACGGTAGAGCTCATTCTATGAACTTTCCTCCTTCCCATCCTACTACAAGACCCGATTCTGCCAATGACGATCCTTTCGGTCTGCGAGGATCGTTTGGACATTGGAGTGAACAGCAAGACGGTCCGCAAAGCTCCAACTTCCATCACCAGCAGCAATTCCGTCAACAACAGCAACATCCTCAGCAAGGTACCATGAACAACAACTTTGCTCAGCCTTACAACCGCAGCCGGACTGTTTCTGAGAGCTCTATTCCCTTTGATCTAGCAATGGATGACTCTGCTATGCAATTCGACAATCTGTCGCCTATGGGCTCGAATGGACGACAAGCGAATCGAGGGATGAATCAGCAGGGCTCTCGCAACTTCAGCCAACCCAATCCGCAACCTATGCATCAGCAAAACCAATTCCATACTCCGGCGCCAGGGCCGCCAATGTCTTACCCTCCTTTGGGTCAAGATCATCAGTCTGCTAGCGGTCAACCATTCTACCAAGCTGGCCCTCTGCAAGGTCAGGGAAATCAACAGTATCCAAACCATCAGCAATTCGTGCAACAGCCGAGCATGATGAACCAGATGAACCAGAATCAGTCCCAGCAAGCACAAAGATCTTCTAGCCATCCAAATCTCGGTCAATATCACGACCAGCAGCAGCAAGGTCCTTCGAGACCACCTTCCCAGCAAGCTCAACAGCAGCAGCAGCGTATGCGCGCAGGGTCTGAAGCAGGCCAGAATCGTCCACCAGCGGTCTCTCGGGCTCAAAACTGTATGGGGTCATCAGAAGTGATGGACAAGTAGCTGATCGGAATGTCTAGCCATGTCTCATCTTTCGGATAGCGACCTGCTCTTGCTGCTCGAGTAAGCCTAGCTCTACGGATGAGATGCTGTCGCTGACGCAAATCTGTAGCGACCACGAAATCTTACAAGGCGTGCTGTCTAAGCTGACCAATATCGAGCGGGAAGCATTGATCGGTAGATTAGAAAAGATGAAAGATCTCTCTTCACAGCAGAACAATGCCCCTCACAGCCAAGCTCAAGGCTCGTCATCAGGCCCGCAACGCTATCATGTCGGAAACGCAAAGCCTTACGATTACACTACCAACTCAAGCAACCAAAATCAAGGCCAGCAGCAAGGTCAGAGAGTGGCTTTTGCTGAACCTCCTAGCCCAGCACAATCATCAAAGGGCGTATTCGGGCCACCGCACGGACAATTCAACCAGGCTCCTCAGACCCTTCATCCGCCTGCACCGCCGGACATGATTTCTTCTCAACAGAACAGCTTTGATCAGCACGAAGGCACACTGTACGGATCACAGATGAATGAGAACCAGCAGCAGGGTCAAGCTCCGTATACAGGCTCTGACTTTGAGATAGTCAAGAGGGGTCAGCCATCAAACAGGAATGTAGTGCGTGTGATAGACATTCTGGAAGAGTTTCCAGAGGAGAATGATCGTACGTACAAAGTACTCGCTTTTGAAATAAGCTGACCGATTGCACAGCATCTCAGCCGCCCGGTGATCCAAGAGCTAAGATGTCGAGGCAACTCATGACTATTGGTATGTGTGATCGTATTCAACAAAGTATAACGCTAACTCAAGGACAGTGAAACGAGCTCGCCAAATGGGAGCAAACGGTCTAGATGACCTGTACAAGGAAGAATTGCTTGACGAGCCAGACGCCTTTGTAGTGGTCGCAAAGGCTGTTCAATTCGGCTAGCGCGCTGTGCTATCTGTCTAATGTCAATAAATGTCGATGTGCGACGCTGAACAAGATTTGGACATCGTCGCGGCCAGTAAAGAGCTCGTGTGAGCATCTTCTAATGCGATTTCAGAGCTTTTACTGAATTTGGAAACGCAGCTCGAGTTTTCTGAGACAACGACCGTGTCTCAACTTCACCAGCGCTTCATGCTAGCATCTTGTCTCTTCTTTCCTCTATGTCATTCCTGTTCTGTTATTAGCCGACCGCGGAGAGATAGGCTATTATCGGCCGCGGCCCTGACGTGTTGACCAGCGGAATTGTCGATCGTTTCATTGATCACACCTTTCCTTTTAAACCGCCTCCCTCGTCAAATCCACAATGTTCAAGCTGTTACGGACTGCTAGCAAGAACTATATGCTGGCCAAAACAGCCATCAAGACTGCTAAAACCATCCCTGGCGTAGCTCCTTTGGCAGCAAAGGCTGCACAGAGTTTGCCTGGCGTAGGAGGTGTAGCCGGAACAGTAGGCAAGTCGGTAAAGAGTGTCAAATACATGCGTAAGTCACTCGGTGCTACGTTCAGCACAAGGCTAATTTTGATTAATAGGATATGCTGTTAACGGGGTCCTGAGTGTAGGCGCTATCGCACTTGGGCGAGCGCTTTACGAGAATACGAAGGGAATTGCTGGTCAAGAATCAGACGCAACGTTAGGTTATATGGATACTGATATACCGAAGCTGAATTGCTTTCCTCTCAGGGACGCAAGAACAACAAAGCAGACGTAGAACAACATTTCATCTCAGCGCTCCGCTTGCTTCAGCATCGCTTTTCACACGCATATTCGCACATCATTCGAGTTATTCCGCCAGCACATGTATCATGTACAATGTATCACTAGCAATCCACACTCGCCCTATCAAATACAAGTCGACGTCGATGAGATCAGTCCATCTTCAGCGGTGGTTAAGCTGCTCGTTTCGAGTGCGCCTGCCACACTTGTTTCACGCTATCGTTATCGACATCGAATGGCACAGTGTGTGTACTCTTGTGTCTTCTTGTGCCAATCGATGTGCCCACAATGAACACACAAAGGATCCTTTATCCATCCGAAGTTCGCTTCTCAATTTGCTCTCTACTTCATTTTTGGAGTGCTCTTCTTCTCTCTTCTCGCTCGTCATATCTTCGATCAGAGTCATTCTGATAACGGACGCAAGCCAGACATCTAGAAGTCCGTCAAGACTGGCAGTGTTCAAGCGGTGCTTAGGGTCTTTGTCCCATTCAAGCGGTGCCTACAGTCCAGTGACCGTTAAATACTCCTCGCCTGTACCGCGTCTTAAAGCATCCGTCTCGCTCTGCTTCAGATGGTTCATCAATCCGTCATGTCAGTTCCGGTCGAGCCTGACTGTGAAAACGTGCTAAATGAATCTTCTGCTCTTTCAGGTCGTCCGTGGTGGGCTCCAAGACTTGGCGTGAGCAACTGCGAGTTCAAATCTAATACTGTTGCTCATGAGAAGCTGCAGGCGCGCCGACTTCGGAGCAATGGCAAGCGAGGTCAGCCAAAGTTCACAAAGATTATCATGACAGCGGCTCACGAGATCTGTTTGCTATAGGCGAGCCGCCATGTTCCTGCGCGATATGGTAGAGTCTACCTTTTGGTCGGAATTCAGCACCTTATGAGTTTGTAGAACGAACGAGTCGAAGAAGCGGAAATCTTTCAAATGGAGATGCGCAATATCGTAGCCTGGTCGCAGTCTGAAGCACTGAGGATGCAAGACGTCGCACTCGAAAACCGTACTAGGTACAATACTCCTTCCACCCAATTCAACAATCTTTGTCTGACGATTTCGCAGGTGGCAGTACGATATGGCAGACCGAAACGCCTCACTCCAGTTCAGGCAATCTATGATGGCTCTTAGTAAGTTTCAGCCTCTTTGCTGGGGCCGATATGCTCATGCTCAGTCTGCTTCAGTGGGCTCGCAACTAGGTTTCTCACCAGAATCTATCCTGAGAATGCAACAAGTCAACGCTGGACGCAATCCTTACCTTCCGTATGGTCTTCCAGGTCCGACACCCGTGCCAGGGGTACCAGCAGGAGCAGCTCGTGAGTCAGACGGACCAAATTGCTCGTACATCTGCTCAATCATCCTCACAGCAATGCCCATGAATCCTATGATGCCCGGTTTACCTGGGATGGGAGGAATGCCCGTTGCCAGTGCGTAAAATGTCCCTTTTCTTCGCAGATTGGTCTGACTGCTTGAAGTGCCGCCAATGCCTCCGATAATGCCTGCAAACCTACCGCCTTTAGGCCCGGGTATGATGGGGATGGGCAGCACAAACGTATGTTCCCCTTACTGGCAAATTGACCTCGCTCACGCCTGCGCTCGTGGACAGGCTTACATGTTACCACCTACGATGCCAATCTTCTGATGAGATAATAAGCAACGATGCAGGAATCACGCGTATATAGCATGTGGATAGTGTTGCATCTGTACAGTGTAGGACTTGCATCACTGGTTTTGCCGCGCTCATCTTTTTGCCCTCACACCTCGACTTCGACTGTACAGATATCCAGCTTGGGCACGCAAGAGACGCGCTGCCATATACCCTGACCTTGCTTCAGCCTCAAGACTGCAGCAGACCTGCTCAAGACCTTGATTGTTTACTTTTTCGTGAACTGCATAAGACCTCTCGAAAGCGCGTTTGAAGCGCTGCAGCAAGCTCGAATCTTGTCATAGTCGCACAATAGACTCTGTGGCTGAATCTCCTCGCTTGGGATCGCGATGAAGCTTTCGGAACTCGTTCTCGACGGATTCAAGAGTTATCCTGTTCGAAGTGAGCATACACTTGTATTCGCTTATACCGAGGCTCATACAATGCTGCAGCGACCATCTCTGACTGGGACCCAAGCTTCAATGCCGTTACTGGACTGAATGGAAGCGGCAAGTCAAATATCCTCGACGCAATATGTTTCGTGCTAGGCATCACCAACATGACTCAAATCCGCGCTGCCAATCTTCAAGACCTTATATACAAGCGTGGTCAGGCCGGTATCACGAAAGCAAGCGTGACTATCGTGTTTGACAATTCCGATCGGTCTACCTCACCTGTCGGTTTCGAAGCTATGCAGCAAGTCACTGTCACGCGTCAAGTAGCTATGAACACACCATCGAAGTACCTCATATGCGGTCACCGAGCTACTCAGCAAGCCGTGCAGAACCTCTTTCAGTCTATCCAGCTCAACATCAATAACCCTAATTTCTTGATCATGCAAGGGAAGATCACAAAAGTCCTTAATATGAAGCCTCCTGAGATCCTCGGCATGATTGAAGAAGCAGCAGGCACGCGAATGTACGAAGATCGAAGAACTAAAGCGGTTAATACTATGGCGAAGAAGGACAAGAAGATGGAGGAGATCCAGCAGCTGATCAGGGAAGAAATCAATCCCAAGATGGACAAGCTGAAGACAGACAAAAGGCTGTTCTTAGAATATCAGACCAACACGTCCGAGCTGGAGAAACTGAGTCGACTGGTCATCGCGCATAATTGGCTTGCGCACAGCCAAAAGTTCGTGGAAATGACAGCTAAATTTGCTTGTACTCATCCATCTGGCAGATCGGAGCAGTCAGCTGTCACTGCGGCAGCAAAGCAAGAAGAGATTAAGGCTGGTCATGCGTCCATCAAGCGCCTCGGCAGCGAGATCGAAAAGATGAGGTCAGAGATGGTCAAGCTAACAAAAAAGAGGGACAAGGCATGTCGAAAAGAACTTACAATATGCATGCTGACAATTGCCTGCAGGAAACAGCAGTTGGCGGAAAGATTCAAAAGCTGGAAGCACAAGAGAAGGAGCTGTCTATGGATCTTGCGAGGATAAAGATCCAGATAGACCTCAAGTCTAGTGCTTTGCAAGAAGCACATAAGCAGATCACAGAGTCGCAAGCAGCAGTGGAAGAGGTCAGCGAAGAGCGGAACTGACTTATTCATAGTCTGATTCTTATCTTCTGTTCTGACAGCTTCTCAGCCAGAAAACGCAGAAGACAGAGGCGAATGCTGCACTCAAAGCCGAATTCGAAGAGATCAAGAAAGCCTACGACGAAGCAGCGGCCGATATTGAGAAATCTGAATCCCTGTTGCAAACTCTGATCACCGGTCTTTCCACCAATGCAGAGTCTCAAGACTCTTCAGGCTTTATGGGTCAACTCGCGAGTGCTAGAGCCAAGCTAGCAGAGATGGGCGGTGGCGCCGAGGAAGCCAAAGTCCGGCTCGGGCATTTGCAGAAAGAGCTCAAGGAGAAAGAGCCTCGTGCGAAGAAGGCCCAGTCGGAAGATGGTGGCTTGTTGAAGGAGATGACTGCTGCTAAAGCTGAGTTGGCCAACCTGGAAAGTCAAGTTGGCTCAATGGACAAAGACAATTCGCAATATGAAGAGCTAAGGACGAAAAGAGAAGCTCAGATACAGACTGTCAAGAAGCTGAGCGATAAGAGAGACAACCTCCGTAGTGGTTTAACCAGGCTGAATTTCGACTACACCAACCCTTCACCCAACTTTGATCGCAATTCTGTCAAAGGTCTCGTTGCGAATCTCATCACCATTGAAGAAGCTAATTTCGTCAACTCGACTGCCCTGGAAATTTGCGCTGGGGGTCGTCTGTACAATGTGGTCGTCGACAACGAGAATGTCGGCTCGCAACTACTTGCAAGAGGTCGCCTGCAACAAAGAGTCACCATTATTCCGCTCAACAAGATCAATGCCTTCGTCGCCGCTGCTGATGTACGTATCTCTTGTCAATTGACCGATGAGCTGACAGAACATGCAGAAACTCACCGCTGCAACTCGTATATCAAAAGGCAAAGCAAAGTTGGCGCTGTCTCTCGTTGGTTATGCAAATGAGGTGGAAGCTGCCATGAAGTTTGTCTTTGGCAACACTTTGATCTGCGACACGACCGAAACGGCAAAAGCAGTCACATTCGACAAGAGCGTCAGGATGAAGTCGGTGACTCAACAAGGCGATGTCTACGATCCGTCCGGGACATTGACCGGTGGTAGCGAACCAAATAGCAGCCAGATCCTCGTCAAAGTTCAAGAGCTCAAGGCGCTGGAAGAGCAGCTCAATGCAAGCAAGACGGAATTGCTCAACCTGGAAAAGTCATGGGATGCAGTGCAACAGAAGGCTACAAAACTTAGAGATGCGACGAATGCTCTAGACTTGAAACGTCATGAGGTCAAAGAGCTGGAAGAGCGCAACTCTGACAGCAATGCTGCACGGGTGAGCCGCTCCCCCTCATGAATTACCTAGACACCGTTCACTGACCATGTCCTTAAGCTGGTCGCCGAAGTCGAAGCTATCAAGCAGAAGATAGCTGACATCAATTCTGTGGTTGGCGAATCGAAAACCAAGCAGAAAGAGCTCGAAGCTGAATGCAAGCGAATTCAGAAGGAGATGAACGAGTTCAAGAACAACAGAGAGTCCAAGCTGAAAGAGATCAAGGTATCGTCTAATGATTACCGTCCCACCAGCGCTGAACTGTTATAAATAATTAGGATGATATCTCCAAGAAGAAAGCGGCTCACAGTAAGCAGACCTTGGGAGTCAAAACAATGCAGCGGAATTTGCAGACAGCATCGCTTGAAGCCAGTAAGTCTCTGTGCTGCGATCACTGTCACAGCCTGCTGACGGTCTCATGTTAGCGCAAATGGACACTGATATCAGCCGAGCAGAAGAATTGGTCACTGAAAGCAAGGCAACTGTCACCTCTGGCGGAGAGGAGCTGGCGAGTCTTCAAAAGCAACACCATACTGTCGAGGTAGGCTTTTGCATCCTTGAAGTAATGTGCGTTTAACGGACGACGACCTAGGCAGAACATGCAAAAGTGGAAGCTGCTTACAGAGAAGAGACTCAGCAAATCACCGCTTACAAGATTGAGCTTGATGCCATGGATCAAGCCATCAGAGACAAGGAAGAGGAGAAGTCCAAGATCGAAGCAGATGAAATTCAGCTCACGAACGAGATTGAAAAGATCACGGGAGAAGGCAAAAAGTCAGACAAGGAAGTCCGCTTATTGTCCAAAGAATACCCCTGGATAGCTGACGAGAAAGAGTGCGTTGCTGTCTCGATCTGATATCTGAGCACATGTTGATATGAAGGCCAGTAACTTTGACGTCGAGGGCGGACAATTCGAGTTCAGCAAATATGACATGGATCAAGAGCGCGAGAAGTGTGCTCAGCTACAACAGAAACAGAAGAGCCAAGGCAAAAAGGTCAACCACAAGGTCATGAACATGATTGATAGGTCAGTCTGCTCAATCATCCTTTATTCATGCTGACGAAGTTGCTATAGCGTCGAGAAGCGGGAGAAAGAGCTCGATAAGATGCATCAGCAAGTTCTTCGTGACAAGAAGAAGATTGAAGAGACCATCAGCAAGCTCGACGAACACAAGCTGAATGCACTTCAGTCGACATGGGAGAAAGTCAGCGCGTAGGTGTTGTCTTCTTAGAGCAAGTGCTCGTCTGATCTATTTGACAGGGACTTTGGCGGCATCTTCGGCGAGCTACTGCCTGGCAACTTTGCAAAGCTCGAACCCCCGGACAACGAAGATATCACTCAAGGTCTCGAAGTCAAAGTCCGGCTTGGTCAAATCTGGAAGCAAAGCTTGACAGAACTGAGTGGTGGTCAAAGGTCAGTGTTGGGTCGCCGTGTTGTGATGTTGAGCTGACTCTCGGCAGATCGCTAATCGCATTATCCCTAATCATGTCGCTACTACAATTCAAGCCCGCCCCAATGTACATTCTCGATGAAGTCGACGCGGCCCTGGATTTGTCCCACACGCAGCATATTGGCCAACTCTTCAGAACCCGATTCAAGGGCAGTCAATTCATTGTCGTTTCCCTCAAAGAAGGCCTCTTCACAAATGCCAATGTCCTTTTCCGCACCCGATTCCGTGATGGTACAAGGTTTGTCCATCTTTTTTGATTTGATGGCAGAAGCTGACTTGTCGGAAATAGTATCGTCGAGCGGACAGCGCAGCGAAGTGTATCGGGCTTGTACGACAGCGAAAGGCGCAAGACGACGGGGAACAGGCAGCGAATCGCGTCGGCTCAGTCGGCGGTGGGTGTAGAAGCATGAGAGCTGGTTTGGGTCTTGTACAGGTTCTTTTCTTTTCGTGTTGTATTTCTCAGACGAGCATTGTGAATGCCATGATTACGCATGCCAGGGCGACATAAGGCGACAGTCGTTCGCCTATCCGCGCGAATTTGAAGAACAGCCCAAATACCCTGTGACGAGACTGAGCCTGCGCCTGATTGGGGCACAGCGGAGGCTTACCCTTCCTTGTTACGATCTATGAGACCTGGAGCGACAGCGCGAACGTAGGTGCAAGTGCATATCACGAGCAAAATGACGAGAAGGAGTGAAGAGAAGTTGAATAAAGCCGTCTGCAAGCATGTCAATGTCAGGACACCTTATTGGAGTGGCCTTGTGAGTCGTACCATCGTTCCGGCGCCTTTGCCTTGGTGTTTTCGCTTTGGTTCTGGTCAAGCCTCTCTTTGCTTCGAACAGCGACGTGTCTGTGAATCTCCTGGCTCTTCAGCCATCACATGTCCTTCTCGAGGCGCAGTCAGGCTGTATTGGAGAAGCTTGGCTGCCAGACTTCCGGACTTTTGTTCTATACGGCAGCGAGACTTCTCGCAAGCGTCATTACTTTGAATTCAGAGTAGCCGGAGTGCTTCTCGCTCTTGGTAGCGCTGTTATTGTCTGCTGGATTCTCTGCTTCAGTCTGCGTAATCTGCTGCACTAGTCGTCGGCCGGCGACAGAGATCTGTCTATCGTGCGTCTGTCTATCAGATGGTATGCGCGTCTCAGCTGGCACCCCTTCTGCTTCCTTCTATGTGCAGCACATCATTCCGTACAGTGCTTCAATACAAAATCTGTTAGTGTCTGCGGTATTCATTGGTCAAAGTATTCTCAGAAATCCTTCCGCGTCTCCGCGACCACTGGCGCGCCTTCTGATGAATATGGTTTAGCACGTGCAACTATGGTGTTCTCGCAGCTTCCGTGTCTGCATGCGAACTTTTGTAAGCGCCTGTGCTGCCTTCGTTCAGAACATTCAAGGTGAAAAGAGAAAGCGAAATCTCAACGACACGGACAGAATTCGAGCAGATAAGGGCAGAAACGTTGTAATGAGATCCTACCGGAGCAGCACAAATGTTTCCCAAGGCATAGATGCAATCACGTAACCAAAAAAATAAGTGGCAATCGCTCCTCGAGGTGAGAATGCTGACTTGACGTTGTTAACTCGTTCGAAAACACTCTAGCAAGCTTCGCCGAGCTGCTAGGCGGTCCAAGCAGGTATGCATACTCCTTTAGCTGTGACTCAGTCCTAAGTCTGCTTGTCAGGTGCTGCTCTTTCCGTCAAAAGGAATCCAGCCATGCAAAGACCTTCGGCAGACGACTCGCGCTTACAAGAGCTGGCAGCCTTGGCCGTAGAGCTCAATACTTCCGGTCCCTTGCCCAGTAGCAGCACAGGTATGCCTTTGCTCCATTTTTGTCTGTTATCACCACAAAATGCCTTATGTGATTGCCATTTTATAGTCGCAGCGCAATCTCCCCAAGCAGGACCTAGCAGCGCGGCATCGCAGAACTCTACACAAGCTGCAGTCCCTACCAATGCGTCAGACTCTACAGCAGAAAGGCCAGCCAAGCGAGGTCGCAAAAGTCAATCTTCAGGCGGGACCGCAGATAGGCGTAAAGAACAAAACCGAGCAGCTCAAAGAACCTTTCGCGAGAAGAAGAACCAGTACTTTCAAGGGTTAGAGCAACAGGTCACGCTTTCCGAAGCTCACTTTCGCGTCCTTTTCCCGATGCTTCATGAGTATGTTTCTCAAGCTTATGGTTCGCGTATCAAGCTCAACGGTAGATAGACTGCTTGGGCAGAACAAGTCACTTCGTAACGCTATTGGCCGTCCTCAAGCTCAGCTCAAAGAATTCACTTCGCACGATCCCATCTTTCGCCTTTATTCAGCTCACTGTTCCGACGCACTAGCTTCAAGTTCTGCCACGTCTTATTCTACCGACGCGACTGTTTCTTCAAGCTCTCTTCCTACACCTTTACAGCAACCTAACGATCCGTCAAACAGACTGCTGCAAACCAACAGTTTCCCATGAAAAGATTCGACAGACTTTGATAGCCTTGCAGTGATTTGTACATTAGCCTTACTAGTACTCGTCATTTGTGAATATTCGCGTGTAATAAAAGCAGGTCTTCAGCGTCATTCTAATGCAAAAGCAAAAGCCCCGGCCTTTCCAAAGTTCCTGTCTTCTCAATTGCCTCCAGTCCATCGAAACAACTTGGCGGTAGGCTGCACTGCAACGAGCAAACTGGCAATAATGGATCTTGAAGATAGCTGCTGTGTTGTCGTGTATACTTGCACTACGGGCAAAGGAGGTGTCAAGTTTTGAAACTTGACCGGCTGTCAAGCTTACCGTCCAATTGGGCCCACATCGGAGATCAGCTGGACCGCTTAGATAGTTTCTCCGGACTTTTTGTACAGCTTCACTTCTCGATGGTCTAAGCGCGAATGCCTGATACCTGAGCACAAAGGTGGCGAAAGCCGTCGGAAAATCATAACACGGTCTCAGATCTTTCGCATCCGTTGCTCCGGGTGGTATCAGGTGCCAACTAGGTAGGCTACGACTACCAATGACCTCAAATGGTATTACTATCGTCTTTTGACTGACTGGGTATCGGTCGCGGTGCTTATGCAAGAAGAGGCCTTCGGGGAGCCGCTGTCAAAAAAGCGGTGAAGGCAGTGTCGCGTAAATGTCGATGAAGGGTTCTCGCCTTCTTAGTGCGCTCGATAGGCTGGAGACTGCTACTAATCGCGCTCAAGAGGTACACTGCAATATAGCTCTACGGTGTCTGCCCGGAGAGTTCTTCCAAAGCGAAGCATGATGCGAACGAGAACTGCTTGCAGACTGTATAGTTTGGATCAGTACTGTAGCAGCTGGATCTGAGCAAGATGCAGAAATATAACTGAGACAAAGAACATTGAACCGATGACAAACTCAAAAGGCAGGAAGAGGACGAGAAGAATCGAGAAGGAAAGGAACAGGCTAAGATGTCCATTGGATACAATCTATGAAAAGCGAGCCGGCTTCGACTGTCCAACCCATCTATAGGAGTGTTCCAGAGAAAAGGTCGCCGAGACGTCCATCAGTAGCGACGATCTGCCAACACGGATCTCGTAGTAGCCTGCATCAGCCTGCCAAGCGCAAGCTTGCACGTTGTAGTACGAGAAGGCGGTATGCTGCAAATATGCGTCAAGTACAACCATAATGTTTGATTAAAGTGACTTACATCTAGAGCGCAAGTGACTTCTGCTGACGCGCCAGGCTGCAACAACACCTTCTTGAAGCCCTTGAGCTCAATGGCTGGACGTTGTACTTGACTTGTTGTGGGGTGTACGTAGATCTGGGCGACTTCTTGACCTGCAACTTTGCCAATGTTCGATATGATGAACTTGACGCTGCAGAAACCGTCTTCGGTAGGATCAATTGACATATCCGTGATCCGGAATTGTGTGTATGACAATCCATAGCTAGTACAGGAAAGAAATCAGCTTAGGACAGTCGAGCCAGTCATTTTTGTAAACTAACCCGAAAGCAAAAGCACTGCTAGGATTCGACGGTCTGTCAAAATATCGGTAGCCAATGTTCAGTCCCTCGGCGTACACATTACGCTCGATGTTGCCAAAGTTCTTGTCACTTGGACAGTCGGTCAGAGCTTGAGGGAACGTGACTGGAAGTTTGCCTGAAGGACAAGCGGCACCAAAGAGAATATCGGCAATGGCATGACCACTCTCGTTGCCGCCGTAGAAGGCCTGGAATGACGCACTATTAAGCTTTGAGTAGCAAGTACAGATAATTTGTCTTCACCTGTAATAGAGCGCGAGCTTTGCCAGACCAGGGCATCTCGTTCGGCATACCAGACTGGACGACGATGATCGCGTTGGGCGCAACATCGAGAATGCTCTGAACCAAAAGATCCTGCTTGAGCGGTAATCTGCAAAAAGAGTAAGGTCTGCTTAACAAGCTTTGGGAGCGACTAGACTCACTTCATGTCCGAGCGATCGTATCCTTCAGACTCCCATTCGTTATTGTTCCCCACAACCACAATGGTGACTGTATGATGCTCTCAGAGCGAGCACTACACAAGCAGAAGACGACGCACCATCGCTTGACTTGGCCAGGTTGATTGCTTTCTGCATCTCGTCGGCACCAGACCGGTGCTTTCTGCCTCCCAATCTCATGCCACCTCGTCTTCCAGCCTACCTTTGCCGTCAGCATATGTACACGTTGTTGCACCTACAACTCACATAAGGTGAAGTGGCAGTCAGCTGCTTGAAATTGGAGAAGCGAACCTCAAGATCGTAGGACCGGCCAATCTCGACCTCAAGGTAGCCAAAGCGTTCCGCGGCACCACTGCTGAACTAAGCACCGACGATTAACCTCAGTCAGTATCTTGTGATAACGTGAAGGGTCGTATAGCTTACGAATTGCAGGCCGGCTTTCTGGTTGTTCGAGTTCTCGATGATCAGCGTTCCATCGATGTACAGATCTGCTTGTCCAGCAGCGCCTAAGCCGAACTCCCACTAGACAGTGCATATATAAGTTTGTGCCAAGTGAGGCAGGACAGGATGCTTACCTTGCCAGACTCGTCTGGTACGAATGTGGCTTTCATCTACGCAAAGCTGGCTTAGCTCGTCAAAAACAACAGCAATCAATCAGCTCACTGAGATGTAACCTCTGACAGGCACTCTGGCAGGAACTCCATCCATAAAGTAGGTATGCGAAGAAGGTGGATGCATCTCAAAGAGCACTTTAGCTGAAGCACCTGACCAAGGACTAACAAACATGAAGTCAAGAGTTCGTTCGATTGCTGATCACCGCGGGAACGTACCTTTCAGAGTAGAAAGCAATGTCAGTGCCGATCTCCCCGCTCTTTTGACGTAGGTAAGGTGATAGAAGCGGCATCCATCGCTCTGAAGGCGTGCCTTCACAGTACTGTACGCTTGCACCAACTGCTGCTGCAGCTTCCTGGATTCCTACCAAGGGAGAGATGGCATATGAAGAAACAAGGTTCGCGCTGCCACCGCCGGCTGAAAGCGACAAGTGATTAGTAGGTGCATCTCATATACCTGCTGTTGTAAACGTACAAATGTAAGCTGGCTTCGCATGCGGACCAACAACAGCTATCTTCTGGCCCTGGTGCGCCTTGATGGGAAGCACATCTTGTTCATTCTTCAACAAAACAACAGCAGCCGTGCTGCTTTCACGAAGGAGGTCTTTGGTGTCCTGAGAAGTCGGCGCTATTTGTTCTACGAGATCGAAGGGAATACCAGAAGCTTTTGCCTCTTGGACGAACTTGAGCACCTGACAAAGCGAAAATGAACAAGGTGAGTACAAGGAGGCTGCACAAGGGAGAAAGAGAGCTTACACGAAGCGCGCAATCATCAATATCTGCCTCTGTCACTTTGCCTGTCATCATGCATCTTTCCAGCGCTGATCCTCGCATCAATGTCGGTCCTGCAGGCAGCGCCAAGCGGTGTCAAAAGAGTTCGACTACGTAAGCCAATGGACTGACCAGGCATCTCAAGATCTAAAGAGGCCTTGACGGCTTCCGCAGTCGAAGCGGTACCACTCCAATCGCTCATGAGCATGCCATCGAAGCCGAAATCTCTTCTAAGGACGTCGCGCAGCAGGCGAGGATGCTCAGCGGCATGCAAGCCATTGACACGATTGTAGCTGGTCATGAAGGTAGATGGCTTCGCTTGGCATTGTATACGGAAAGGTTCCAGATAGAGCTTGCGCGATGGCATGAGCAAAGTAGAATCGCTATCAGAGAAGCATACCTCATGCAAGGTTCTCTCGTCTATGACACTGTCGTTGCTACGACGACAGTACTCTTGCTCGTTGGCAACGTAGTGCTTCGGCGAGACCATGACCTTCTGCGATTGAACGCCTTCAATCCAGCGTAATGCCAACATGCCAGCGAGATAAGGATCTTCGCCGTAAGACTCGTAGCCTCTGCCACCACAAGGATGTCTTTGGATGTTGGTGGTTGGGCCGAGTAGGCAGTGGACACCTCGCTCTCGACATTCAGAACCCAACATTTCGCCAATGCGAAGGAGAAGATTTTCGTCGAAGGAGGCTCCAAGACCAGTCGCACAAGGTGTACATGATGCACCGGTACCATTGACGACTGTCTTACGGCTCAGCGGGCTCTGGGCACAAGCTATCGGAATCAACCTACAGATAGTGCCTCGCACACCATTCTGCTCATCGTAGATCAGTCTACTGTAGTAAGTTCAAATGCGGCGGCAGACTCACAGGTCCATCACTCGTCCTGACTTGGGGAATATCCAAGCGAGGAATAGCTTTGGTATGCCATGTGTCGGCTCCTGCTAGAAGTTGTATCTTCTCGTCCATAGATAGTTGCTTCAGGATAGCTTCCGCTTCTGTCTGGACATCCTTCTTGCCGACGCCATTGACGTGGGCCAGGCCGTTCACCAGCTTGTTGATATCTAGCGAAACCATTCTCTCGACGGATGCCTGCGATAAAGAGAAGACGAAGAAGAGATGGATTCCTGTTGCTCGTCCTTATTCTGCCCTGCCACATCTTGCGCGGTATTCTCTCTTCGGAGTCGGCCCTTTCGTATACGGCTATACGCTTGCTATGTTTCTTGGCGCCGAAGCTGCTGCGCACTGCCATGAATCACGCGCCTATAGCAGATAGACAGGCCGCCTCGCTGCAGTCACAAGAGCCTCATGAACCTAAATTGGTACGAAGCAGACGGGCGTGCCTCAATTGCAGGAATATCAAAGTGTGCAGCACACGGATTAGTCTCCTTGCACAACTCATATCCTGCTCAGATCCGATGTCCACAATCGACAAATGCACATTCAAAAACAGATCCTTGCGAGAGATGCGTTCGTTTGAAGATATCATGCCAATATGACATGGACAAGCGGAAGCGTAAGAAACCCAAACTAGACTCCGCTCCGTCAGCCGGTCAGCCTGCTTCAGCGTCCCTTGCGCCCGAAGACCTTCTGGCGCATAACTCTAACCAGTCGATTTCAACGGCTACCTTTGGTACAATGTACAATCCTCCAGTATGCCCCTTCACTGATGTCAGTCAAGCGCCCTACACATCTCACAACGCACAATCGGACCCAAGTGACAGCCAGTATTCTCCTCTTACTGAGCTGGCCGGACAAAGAACGGTTCCTGCGGAAGCTTCCCCTGACATGGAGGGCCCAAGTGCGCGACCTATACGCTCAGCTGGCGATTTTGCGACGCTTGTCGAAGCAATTGATGCAACACTGAACAGCAGCACGGAGCCGCCTCGAGAAATGGATCCAGACCCGCTAGCAATGAGCATATTGAACATGGCAGAGGCTGTCTCTTTAGTCAACAGGTCTGTACATAATTGCGACTGTTTCACTCATGTCCAACATGGCTGATGGCATTGGTAGCTTCAACACCAATCTGCATCCATACGTCAATATGTTCGATCCAACGATTCTTACCGTTGCAGTGAGCAGTCTACGGTAGCATGGACCGTCTATCACAGCTGATGCATTTCGCAGCTACTACAACAGACTAGTGCTGTACTTTTCTCGGCTGTACTCAGCATATCGGCCAAGTTTCATCGCCCAGACATTTACGAACCCCTCTTACAGCATGCCAAGCAGCTAGTCAGCAGAAGATTATCTACTGCACGTTATGATATTCAGCTTCTACAGTCAATACTGCTGCTCGCGCACTGGCGGGAAGTTGCGGATGCTAGCGCTTTTCTCAATGTTGGAACGGCTATCAGGCTCGGCTACCAGCTGGAACTACAAGCCAGTCACGACACCTCGGATCAAATGCCATCGTCCACCTATGATCTGCTAGATAGACAAAGAAGTAGGTCACGCCGGTTTATATGACAGTTGTGATGTGCTAATTCAATGGCTGTTTTTGTCCAGCTTGGTTTCGTGAGCTACTCACGACTACGCTATGTACATGCCTTACACTGCGCTTTTGTCACAGAACTTATCTGCTTCGACTTTGCCTATCGCTTACGCACTAAGAGCTCGCTCTCCCCGGCAATGATTCCCTTGAGCATCTTCCCGAAAGATGCTAGCACCTGGCTACGAAGTGAATCGAATGCATCCGATAAGCAGCTTGTGTTCAGCGTCGAGCTCAACCGGGTCATGCGCATCATCGAAGGCGGGTTGACTGGTCAAGCCATTTCAGATGTCACAATGGGTTACTACGTGTCACTCCTAGATCAAATCAGAGTGAAGTGGATTGATGGAAGCTGTAAGCGGCTTGTCACGTGTCTGGGATGCCTGCTGATAGCGCCTTCAGTCCAGTGGGACGTGATCCGCGACGCGAAGTGTCGATGGGGGTATTGGTATGCGGTGTTCAAGTTCCATACTAGCACGGCTACCAATCATAGCTTCATGGCTGGTCTGCTTACTGCAGCCGAAAACGCCGTCGCATCTGCATCAAGGCTTTTCACTCTTCGAATGCCCGATTATCTACCTGATAGCAACGCGTTTCAATTACTGTTCTTGGGTGAAAGACTGGCTATGGTGAGCTCCGTCTCATATTCTGCGGTCTGTACCGTTTTCTGATACAGCTCTGTAGCTTCACGAAACGCTACATGTCGACTTGAGACAGTATGTCCAAGATCACTCCATGAGTCGGCTGGCGAGCTAATGTGCTCCATCAGTACACTTCTACAATGGCTTCAACAACGTAAGCTCTATATGCTGTCAATCTTCACTCCGCTAATCTCTATTCCTGATCATAGTACACGATACAGCTGATGGTGCGATCCAACCTGGAGGAAGAGAAAGCCTTCCCTCCTACTACATCGCACGATACTACCACATCTTAATGGAAGAGATCAAGAAACCGGATAGCAAGCAGCACACTCGACCGCCTTCACCTACGCAGAGTCCTGTTCCCTTGATGCCTGATTTCGGCAATTCTGCTGATCTCTCTGTAGGTCTGACGAGACTAGCTATCGTATGAGAGCTTATACTATCGCATCTGCCAGAACAATTTCGGAGCGTGGTTGAATGGCATGGATTCTGATGTATTGGGAGGAGGCATACAGTATGAGACTGATTGTAGGCTATTTCAACGGACCAGGCCATGAGCAATCTAACATATGCCTCCACAGATGCTTCGCTGCGGCAGACATTCGCTCAAGACTTGAACTGGACAACTCTTTTGTCCAACCCGTTTTGATAACAGATGGCTGTGGTCTATGTAGTCACTTTGTAGAACGAGTCGTCCATAGTACCTGTTTTTATGTATCGCATCTCTGTTCTAAACTCGGTGCATAGACAACCATGCTGAAAAAGTCTCCGATGGAGAAGTCTGTTGCCTGCCTGCGTGCATCTGTCTATCGATCCACTACTAGTACTCTGGTCCAGTTCACGCATATCATCGTGCGGCCGTACGGCGTGCGGTCATGCGGCAATGCGGCAACGGCAATAGTCTTCCATTAAGCCAAGACCCGGAGACCGTAAAGCCGTACGCAGTCTAGACGTAAGCCCGCACCCATGATACCGGGGGAGAGCCAGTACTCTCTTTGTCCTACATTGCAACATATCCCTTCTATCGCATTCGTAGAAGATGGGAGTTCCACACTATGCAACGCTCAGAAACAATACGAACCCGTAAGGCAGCCTCTTCAGTAGCAACTTCGTTTCGCTCATGTCTAAACTTGCGACTGCCTTAGCTCCTGGTGGAAGGATTCTGGCCTCAGATGGAGTAAGTGCAGCAGCCTGCTCAAGAGCTGTATTCCTACTGATACCTTGATTCCAGGTGTCTTTCACACTGTCATCCTATACTCGGCTGCGTAAGTGCAGCTGATCGATTCAGCGAGGCCGGCTCACACATGTTGTCTGCAGCTTTGGTCTCGGCTACGATGGTGCACTCTTGAACGGTCTGCAAAGTATCCCGCAATGGCAAGAGTTCTTTGGTCGCCCTACAGGCGTGAACCTCGGTCTCATATCGGCTGCCTACTACCTTCCCAAGGTTCTGCAGCTTCCCATACGTGCTGTAAGATTGGAGCTGATGCATGTGCAAAGATTCCAATGTCATTCATCGTCCCGGTGATCGCAGACAAATACGGACGCAAGATTCCTCTTTACCTCGGTGCCTTCTTCGAACTGCTTGGAGCTATCTTGGGCGGTAGCGCTGTCAGCACCGGAATGCTCATTGGATCGCGTGCCTGCATCGGTATTGGCACGGCATTTGTGGGAGTCGCAACCGTATCCCTGTTACCTGAGCTCTCGCATCCTCGCTTGCGCCATATCTCTGGCGCTCTCTATAACACGACCTACTTTGTTGGAAGTATCTTGGCGGCATGGTGAGCTTTAACTCTATACTCCTCACAGTTTACTCATGCCTCTCGTGCAGGTTCACGTGTGAGCTTGCGATCCTTCCGTGACACTGTCGGTGTACTCATGCCAATGCTTGCAGTCGGCATGGTATTCTATCCCGATCCAACCAGCAATAATGCTTGGAGAGCACCGACCTATCTTCAAGCTTTGGGAGCTGTATTCATCGGTGTGGGTGGATGGATCATACCCCAATCACCTCGTTGGAAGTAAGTCTGATCTGCTTCTCATAAGCAAAATTAACCCCAGTCCACAGCGTCAAGCAAGGCAAAGTCGAGGAAGCTCATGCTACTTTGGCTAAATACCAGTGAGTCTATGCCATAGATGTCGATAGAGGCGGTCTAACCTGATTCTTTGCTCTAGTGCGAATGGAGAAATGGACGATGAGCTGGTACTTTTCGAATTGCGAGAAATCATGGCCAACGTGCGCATCGAAGAGACTTCAAAGGGTGTCTCCTTCTTTGCCTTCTTTCAAACACGGGCCAACATCAGGAGATTCTGGATGATCGTCCTTCTGGGCACTTTGACGCAATGGGCAGGTTTGTCGATCGCTTTCATCTCGCTATCTTGCGCTGACTGTTCGCAACCACAGGCAACGGCATCATCAGCTACTATCTTGTGCCAGTTTTAAGGTAGAGGACGCGCCCACCTCGCTCTTGCCATTATACTGACATTGCTCCTTCTCATCTTCAAGACAGGTGGGAATTACCGCACCTGCTCAAACTGCCGGTATCAATGGAGGTCTTGCAATCTTTCAATATGGTTGCGCCATCGGCGGCGCGACTCTCGTGGAGAGGCTTGGTCGGCGAAAACTCTTCCTTCTTTGCGTTGGCGGCATGTTCTTTTCCATGGCGGCAATGACTGGCATCTCAGGTGGATACGCCAGCAGTCAACAGCGCGCAGTCGGCCTGACCATCATTCCCTTCCTCTTCCTCTTCCAAGGCAGCTACTCGATTGCTGCCACGCCTTTGCCAAGTCTCTACTGCCCGGAAATTAGTCCACTTCACATGCGAGCCAAAGCTGCAGGGCTCCTCCTACTCACTCAAGCCATTTCCAACACATTTAATCAATTTGTGAATCCTGTTGCCCTCGCTGCAATCCAATGGAAATGTGAGCTCTTCAATGGTGCCCTTATGGATTTTTGGCTGACTTGCTTCGCGCGAATAGACTATTTCGTTTATTTGGGACTACTCGTCTTCTATTTCGTGACCATCTACTTCTTCTTGCGCGAAACTCGAGGTCTTACTGCCGAAGAGGCCGCTATCGTATACGAAGACGACGAGTTCAGGGAAGCGGCAGCTGAGGAGGAGATGAGAATGCGCAACATGGACAAGCTTCCAGAGAAGTTCTCGGAGGGACAAGTGCACGAGGATATCGCATACAACAAGTAGTCGCTTTTGGAATTTTTGTACATCGGGACAGATCAGATTGCATATATTGCAATATAGCTGGATTGGACTTTTTAGACTCTGCCCCTGCATAGCAACCTACTCATGCTGGCCAATGTGAGATAACCTCTATGGAAGACGAGCGGAAGTAGCGCTAAGGGGACGAGATGATCGGACCTTCTCACATTGAAAAGAGAGACAGAGCAAAGAAGACGGTTTCGAGAGCGCAAAGCACTCAGATTGGACCAGAGGAATGAGCAGACAGAGTAAAAGAGAAGCAAGACGAGTCAGAACAGCCGCTGTGCACACAGGCATCATTCGAATGTGATAATATAGTCACTGCATGCCTCAGACTCCCGATTTCCCAGGTAGCATTATCGTATTGTAGCGCGGTGAAGGCGCCCTATACTGATGAGATGGCGTGATGCTGGATATTTACAGATGTCGTGTATGATCAATTTGCGGTGACGGTGAAAGCACATGACAGTAGGAGGAGAGCGAGCTGCAGAAGCATATGTAGAGGGGATACGTGCCGGGCGTGTGAATCGCTGTTTAGTTCAGCACGAGACTTACAAGCTGGGATGCTGAGTCACTACACGGTCACGACGACGGCACAGGGTGATCCTACTATTTCCGTATACTGGCTAGCCGTCACGACTGGTGTTGGTCCGGCTCTGTAAAATCATCTAAGCGGTCCAGCTTATCTCCGAAGTGGGTCCACTAATCAAGTCAACTTGACAGCCGGTCAAGTTTTGAAACTTGACACCTCTTTTGCCCGTCGTGTTGACACTTCTGCAAATTTGGTCGCGTGGTCATAAACAGTGCAAGGCCGGAATACTACCAGTGTCGCTAGACTACATCTAGCATGACCAATACTGGCTCTACTGCTCCTTTAACAGGCGATTGTGCCCTTACAAGAGCAACTGCTGGCTTGGACCTGCCTGAAAACTCAAACACAGAGGGTCTCGCCGACCTCAATAACAAGATACATGACATTCAGATCAAGGACACCGAGATAAGAAGAGAAGGAAGCAAGAAGAAGGATAAAGTTGCAGAGCCTTCAAAGGGGAAAAAGGCGGGAAGCGAAGAGAGTGAATTTGCTGGTGATGATGAAAGGTCTTCTGGCGGAGACGTGGATAGCAAGTCTGATAGTAGGTCGTATACAAACATTTGGACCCGGATAGCTGAGTGGATTCTTGCAGGTCCAGATGATGATCAGACAGAAACAGGTACGTAGTATTGCGACCATTGCGGCCATTGTCAGTTTTTGACTTGGCTGTGACCGCACAGACGCAGGTAAGGAAAGTATCCGTTAATTGAATAAGCTGATGTGCAAATGCGCGTATAGAGCTAGACGCTCAGATAGCGCGACTTGAAGCGGAGCAAGCCGCACAACCAGAAAAGTACAAAACAACGTTCGAGCTGATGACAAGGTATACTTCTTCACTTTGCGCACAGCCAGCCGAACTTGCTGACGTAATTTGTGCTTAGACTATGCGAAGAAAACAATCGCTTGCGCATCGAGATGGACCTTGAGCCCGAGCCCTTCGAAGACATCATCAAAGGCACACCGTTGGAGAGTCTGTACGTTCTGTATGGCAAGCGACAGTCGGATCGATCAGCCAAGAAAGCAGCGAAAAAGAGCGTGTCGAAGCAATCTAGCGAGAGCGAGCCGAGTTGATGGAGAAACTGGGCCCTCAGACGAACAACCTTTAGAGGTTGCAGAAGCCAGAGGCTGTTCAAGTTGGACATGCTTGAATATGGTCTCGCGTAATGTAAAATAGATCTGGGTATCGGTATGCTGCATAGACAGAGCTTGGTTCATGGATGCACTTGCTGCAGAGAGCGCCTGGAGAGACGGGCTTGCATTTGGCATTCAATGATCGGGCGGTCGCAGGAACATGGCGAAAGGACAAGATGGCATTCAGCTTGTGAGCGCATTGTGGGTTAAGACATAACATTAAGGTTAAGTGCCGAACAGCTCTGACTTTGCTCGAAGTCTAAGAGACGGTCATCACACAACATGGCAATCAAATCTATTGTAGCACGTCAAGTGAGTTTGCTATCGGCTGTTGCATGAAGCCAGCTGAAAACTTGTCGTTCTTCAGATTTACGACTCTCGGTACGTCGAGCACCGCATCATGCAGATATGCCTTCTGATAACCAGGCCGTAGCGGTAACCCAACTGTCGAGGTCGCTCTCACTACCGAAAAGGGTACATCCGCTTGCCTTGAGGTCATACAGAACAATGCTCAGATAGCATCATCTTTGATATAGGCACTTTTGTCGCTGGCGTACCGAGCGGTGCATCAACCGGTGTCCACGAGGCCGTTGAGCTCCGTGATGGTGACAAGTCAAAATACATGGGCAAGGGTGAGATATACCGAGCTATCAATCTGTTTTCGACCCTCACATGACACTAGGCGTCTTGAAGGCTGTCGAGAACGTCAACAAGGTCCTCGGCCCTGCTTTGATCAAGTCTGGCATTTCCGTCGTCGACCAGGAAGCCGTTGACAAGCTTCTATGTGACACTGACGGTACCCCCAACAAGGGCAAACTAGGCGCCAATGCTATCCTCGGTATCTCCATGGCCGCTTCCAAGGCTGCTGCTGGCGAGAAGGTAGGCGCCAGATGTATATTGACTCACGAGAAACTCATGCATATCGGTGTTGTCCTATAGGGCGTCCCTCTTTACCAACATCTGGCAGACTTAGCCGGTGTTAAACCACCTTACGTTCTCCCTACTCCTTGCTTCAACGTCATCAACGGTGGTTCGCACGCCGGTAACCCTCTCGCTTTCCAAGAATTCATGATTGCTCCCGTTGGCGCGACCAGCTTTGAGCAGTCTATGCAAATGGGCTCCGAAGTCTACCACCACTTGAAGAATGTCATCAAGAAGAAGTATGGCATTGACGGTGAGCGGGAAGCTTTATCTATTGTGTTGAAGCTCATAGGTATGTCTGATTAGCTACCAACGTTGGTGACGAAGGAGGTTTCGCACCAAACGTCAGGTCTGCTGAAGAGGCTCTTGACATCCTTGCCGAGGCCATCGAAAAGGCTGGCTACACTGGAAAGATTTCCATCTTGATGTGAGTATGCGGTTTCGATTCTGAGCTTTGGATGCTAATGCTGTTTACAGGGATGTCGGTCAGTCGGCACCATTAAATGTGTCGCTCTCGTACTTATCTTCATTTCAGCTTCATCCGAATTCTACAAGGAGTAAGTCTGGGCAACTGTCGCCTCATCATCCCGCTCACATGCTACGCAGCGGAAAATACGACCTAGACTTCAAGAACCCAGACTCAGACAAATCCAAATGGTTGACCGGCAAAGAGCTAGCGGACGTCTACATTGGCATGATCAAGAAGTACGGCATCATCTCGATCGAAGACCCCTTCGACCAGGACGACTGGGAAGCTTGGGTTCACTTCACCAACGCTGCTGGTATCCAGGTTGTTGGTGACGACTTGACTGTCACCAATGTTGAGCGCATCAAGACTGCTATTGAAAAGACTGCTTGCAATAGTACGTCTGTCCTATCCAGTCCTGGTCAATGCTGACTCTGTTGTGCAGGTTTGTTGCTCAAGGTCAACCAGATCGGTTCCATTACCGAGTCAATCAACGCGTAAGCCTTCGTTCTCGACGTCACAGGAATGGCCGCTTATAGTGTTTCTTTCTCGTGTATAGCGCCAAGCTGTCCATATCGAGCGGCTGGTCAGTCATGGTCTCGCACAGGTACTTGGAATTTTTGACGCCAGATCTGAAAATAGCTAAACATTACCTCGTGTAACTCTAGATCAGGCGAAACCGAAGACACAACCATAGCCGACATAGTCGTCGGTTTAGGCGTAGGTCAGATCAAATCTGGCGCACCTTGCCGATCCGAGCGTGTTGCCAAGTACAACCGTTTGCTCGTAAGTTGGGCTGCACGACCCATTTGACCTAGCTGACATCCCTCTTCTAGGCGATCGAAGAGCAGCTTGGCAAGCCTCAGTACGCCGGTCAAGACGCATTCTCAAGCGGCACCACCGCCCCCAAGCTACAGAAGAAGTAGATGCCTAAAAAGCATCGTCTCGGTTCTCACAGGGTAGTTTGTTGGGAAAATTAGAGGTTACACTGGCATGATACACTGGCTATTACAAAGTCTACGCTGCTGTTGACACCTTTTTCCGCTTCCCATTTGAGCCTTCGAGTGCTTTTCGCTTCTTCTTGTTGATCGCTTCTCGCTCGCCGTATCCTTCCGCTCTCATTTGGATCGTAGCTACTCGTTGCGCTGTTGAGACCTTATTCAGGCTTTCAAGCACAGTCTCTTCTTCAACCGACATTGCTACCATTTTAGCACCTGGACAACAAAGTCAGCTCCGTCAAACAGATAGCTGAGCACGACATACCAACTCGATCTTCTACCGCCTGAACCAGATCCACGTCTCCTTCCGTAATGATCGTTACACTAGTACCCTTCTTGCCCGCTCTCGCAGTTCTACCGACCCGATGCACATAATCGTCCGGTTCCCTCGGTATGTCCCAATTGATCACCACCTGCACTTCGGGGATATCAAGACCTCTACTACCCACATCCGTCGCTATCAATAACGGAACACTTGAAGCTCTGAATCTGTTTAGTGAAGCTAGTCGTTCTCGTTGCGGCAAGTGTGAATGAAGTGCTGCATTTGGAATCTCTAATTCGTCAAAGAGTAGCGATAGATGAGCTGCCGTTTTACAGCGAGAAACAAAGAGGATGGTTTGAGGAAGAGGTTCGGTGGTTGGTTCTGTTTCGGCGTCTGTTCGATATGAAGGTGCGGTAGAGCGCTTTGATTTCGGGTTGCGCACTTTCTTTTGCACTATCGGTTTTCTCTGGGCTTTAGCGCCGGTGAGCGTCGTGAGGTGGGTAAGAAGGTAGTAAAGGTAGCAATCGCGGACTTGAGAAGGTACAAAGAGGTACAATTGTGAAAGTGATGCTGGTGTAGTGATGGCCTGTTTAGCTAGATGACAAAAGATTGGTTGTTTGCCCTTTGCTGGCTCCTTCTTCTGCAGCGCCAAAATTGGTTCGGTGACTGTTGCAGTGAAAAGTAAAGTCTGCTTGTCTTCTTTTGGCATGGAACCGATGATAGTAGCAAGATCATTCGCAAAGCCTTGCTCCAGTAGACGATCTGCTTCATCCAGAACAAGGAAACGAACTTTGCTGAAATTCCATTCATCTGTGTTGTGGTTGAGCAGAAGATCCACAAGGCGTCCAGGTGTCGCAATGACTACGTGTGGACGATTGCGCATCTCTGCAGCTTGTTTCATCATGTCCATGCCGCCGACAGCTACTGTGCAGCTGAGATTGACCGCCGAGCCAAGAGCGCGAAATTGATCGTGTATCTGGAAGGCCAGCTCTCTAGTTTGTACATGAGCGACTTGGATAATGTCTGCGTGAGTGTATCTAACCTTGTAGGAGTAAGCACGACAGCATAGATGCCGTAAGGATCTTGAGCGAGATTTTGCAAAATTGGAGCAGCAAAGGCGATTGTCTTGCCTGAACCAGTCTGCGCATTGCCTATACAATCTCTCCCTGCTAAGATTGGCGGTATACATGCAGCCTGCACTTCTGTTGGCCCTTTGATGGACATGTTGTTCAATGCCTTGACTAAAAACGGCTCGAGGCCTATGTCTTCGAACGTCTGCTCCTGGGTAGCCTCCATGGTTTGGTATGTCTCTAGTACTGGTATCTATTGAATATGCCAAGCTCAAGCCAGTTTCATGAGGTATATTATGATCGTCAACGGCAAGATGCATTTGCTATTCATCGCAATCATATGGCATCGCCCAGACCCGCAAAGTTCATGCTGCCTGATTCGTAGCCTTATGAGCAGAAGAATTAGTCTGCAAAATGGAAGGACAGGCGAAGTCAGCTTGCCAGCAGTAAGCCATCCTATATTGCTCCAAGCATCTTGAGTCGACCGTTGTATGCCGTAGTCCATAGCGCGATAATAATGTGCAGTAGTAGCGCTTCATGCACTAGACTGCCTTCTTGTTTTGCAGAGCATCTTGCAGCGAATCGTCTTGATCATCCCGCAGCCTTATCCGACACGACAATCCAACTCGTCCCATTCCCAGCAAATACCTGCACCTCTTCTTCCCTCTGACTAGACCAAAGCTTCGCTGGCCTGTCGAACTGAGACCATTTGGCATGACCCAAATTACCATGCTCGTTCCAACCCCAGCCCCATACATCGCAATCCTTGTTCGCATTCCTGACGACAGCTAGAACGTGCTCGCTTCCACATACTATAGATTCGACGTTCGCAAGGTCGACCACAGCAGTAGACGAATCGTGACCGAGCTGCCCAAAACCGTTTGCGCCGTAACTGATGATCTTTGATGTCGTCTCGCTCTTTAAGAAGATATACGTGCCGTTCCAGGTACAATGTACTGACACAGCACGAAAGTTGGGATCCAAGTTCAGGCTGTCCAACAAATGCGGAACGGCGATGATTACCCAGCCTGCTGAATTGACGTGTGGTGCAGCGGTACATAATTGACCGTGCTTGTTGCTGCCCATTGTATAGAGGAATTGTTTGTCCGCCGCACTTAGGAGCAAGACTGAGTGATCTTTGCCGACAGCTACTGAAGTGATCTGGGTAGAAGGTGTATCGTGACGATCATCCAAAGCGATGTATGTAGGTGCAGACTGTCTTACTGGAGAGGAACCTGTGATCTCGGTCAGAATCCCACATAGATCTTGCATACAAATGACATTACCTGTTCGAGGTGTGCCGATTTGGCCTTTGCTCGAAGCCCCCCAGCCTATCAGCTGGTCGCCATTGTCGCCGCCATCAATGACAGCTAACGCATGACGCATCCCTGCAACCATCTGTTTGATCCGAAGAGGTTTTGCGGTAGATTGCCGTGGTAAGTTCACTTCTTGCAAGTGATCCTGTGCCCGATCATGCACGGCGCCCAGTTCTCCAAAGCCGTTTTGCCCGCATGAGAGAACAACATCCGATTTAGAATTGTCTTTAGGGGAGCGTAGATGGAACAAAGAGGTTTCCCAGCAAGCCGCGACACCGACGCATGTATACTCAGCGTACTGCTCAGGTAACGGAGGGATACCTTCCAGAGTCGTGTCGCTTAATTGACTGCTGCGAAGTTGTTTCTTGCTGCGATCGCCCGTAACACAGACATAGCCCTCTTTCGCTAGAACAAGAGTATGACCAGCTCCTGTAGCTATTTGTTCGATGGGTATATCTGTACCGGTGTTGAGCCATTCGTGGGCGTCCTCTGTGCTGCCTAAACCAAGTTGACCGGTAGCGTTGGAGCCTGCAGCTAGTAGAGGCATACAAAGAAAGGATATACCTTGAGCAACGCCAGGTATACAGTCACAGGAGGTATCGCTATTGCAAAGGGCCTGGTATCGTCGGAAGAAGGTATACTGGAAATCGTTGTTGTAAGGCAAGCGCTGTCATAATCTGCCAAAGCTGTGTACATCGCACTTTGCCTCTCGACCCACACGCAGCTTGATCGTAACGCTAGCCCTCTCAGTATAACAGAGGCGAAGAGCAGGATTCGGTCAAGTCAAGTTAAGATCGCGCAATCTATCAAGCTAATCAGCGAGGGTACTAGGGACGGGTAGAATACGACTTACATTTACAATTTCCTCCTGTGATATTGCATGCACGGTATACCAACTGCAGCACTCCCTGCACCTAAGCTTTATTCTGCACTCTGCTTTTTCGCCCCAGCTCTAGCTTCTTCCGTCAACTTCATTTGCATAATTTGAGTGAGTTGTTGTCTGTTGCCTTGTTTGGCTTCAATAGCTTCTTGTAGTTCATCAAGGTTCTTCCTCAGTCCGAGGATTTTAGTATTGTAGAATTGCTTTGCTTCTTTTGTAGTCTGCTCAAAGCGAATCAGACATGGGCAGATACCTTGTTATGTCAAAGGTAGGCAGACCTTTTCGACAAAGTAACCAGTGCCTACGTCTACCATGACATTCGTCACATCTTTCAGAGTTCCGGGCACGTAGAGCGAGCTCGTAAGCGGTACCAGGATCTGCTTGTCTAAATACAGAGCATCGTGAGACACTGGCCAGGGCGTTCGTCAACAGACACTGACTTTCGCTGGCCGGTGTGAGGGTGTTCAAGCAATTCATGCCTGCCTTGAACTTGGCTTCCGCTTGCTTCAGAGCAGCGAAACTGTTTGTGAGAAGTTCCAGTTCCTATGTTTTTGCTTGTCAGCCTCTGTACTGCTGCTCGCTTGTGTACTTCTGCCTTACTTCATCCAGCTGTTTTCGAACCTGTCAAGACATTGCATAGTCAGCTGTCTTGCCATGGTTCGCGCAGCTGTTGTCTGCTCCTCACCTGACTCAATTGCTCTACTGAGAGCTGGTCTATCGGCACTTCAGACATCTTGATCGTGCGAAGCAAGCCAGTCTCGCAGTATTGGCACATCCAATACTCGCGCGCATGTTTACATTCCGCATCAGAAGGCCCAAAGCTGGGTACTTTTGGCAGTGATGATCTCCGTCTCGGTTGACTGATCCATGCCCTCAATCGTGTCCAGTCGAGACGGCTTCATGTTCTGATACGCAACACGCCCTATCTGCTCGCGCCAGATACCAGTCTGGTCACGATGTACCTAGTCCTTGGTTGCACCCCTGTGTTACTGTACTCTGTGCTCTCTCTCCCTCAAGCCCGCGTCAGACCGAGGACAGAAGCTTCTGTTCATTGTTCTTCGAACCTTGAAGACGTCACTACGCTCTGGGCCTATTTCGCATTCTTTTTCCTCTCTGCTTCTCTTTCTCCCATCTATCACAGCTCTACCAATAAAATGGGTCTATTCGGAAAATCAGAAGCTGAAAAGGCAGAACAAAAGCGTATCGAGTCTGAAAGGTCAGCTCTATCGTTGCTCGCAATGACCTTTTCTGATCAGTGCTTCGGGCCCAGACAAGATTTGAAAGCTCTTGAAGAGCAGCGCAGACTTGATGAACAGGCCAAGCTGCACAAGCATCATCACAAGCATCACCATGACAGCAAGCCAAAGAAGAGCGGTTCTCTTTGGCGAAGAAACTCTTCCTATGTCGCAGACTCTCCTCGCTCTCCTTCTCGTGCGCTGTGGCTGTAAAGCTAGGCACTATTGGCTTACATTGTTGTATAGACCCAATCCTGTCTCCTTCTGTGGCTGGTGGTTTGGCCGCCATTGGAAGCGCTACTACCATGGAAGAGGCGGCTTCTCACCTAGAAATCGCGGTTTGTTTCCATTATGCACTTCGCTCTCGGGCTGATCTGGGACGAAAGCGCAAATCCGAACAAGACATTGAGCTGAGACAGGCTGAAGTCAAAGAGCAACAGCGCGTGTTGGAGCTGCAGCGCAAAGATTTGGACGCTGCGCTCGTCACCGCCAGAGTAAGATCCATCTCCCAATGTTGCAGATATATTTTAATGTGCTTTAACAGCATCAAGCGAAGAAAGCCAGAGAGGTGGTCGAGCGCTTCCGCAAAGACGCCAAGCTTCACATGCAACAAGCTGACGCCCTCACAAAGGATGCCAACAAGCTGCGCATGTAGTTTGGGGATTGGTCTCACTGTATATAGCGATATCACTTCTAGGCAGAGCACTATTATAATCACGTATTTGGCACTTCTATATTGATGACAAGAATATTGAAATGCACTGAATGTGTTACAATGGTTTGATGAACATACACAACAACATGACGAGATGATACAGATGAATGAGAAGCCTATGCATGAGACTTGCGGCACTTCCTTGGCAGGTCAAAGTCCTCAGTACGGAATCCACCGCTGTAGCACAAGGTGTGTCAGACTGACGATGAAGGACAGCACGTTGGACTTACCCCCAAGGCAAAGCTCCTCTGAGCTTGGCATCTGGACCCATACCGCGATCGGCCCATGCTTCGTATAGCGTACAGTAGTTGTCGCCTCCGGTCAATGCATGATCGGCCTGAAAAGAAGGTCAGCACTGTAACGAAAGTGTGCAAGAAGCATACAGCAATGATGGCATCTCGTGCGTCCAAGAAAGAAGGACGGCAGGGCTGTAGCTTCATTCCGTCAAGGACTAGTTGCATAGCAAGGGTGTTGCCTCTGCAGCGCACGTTAGTACATGATTAAAGCGGAACAGAACAGATCCGACGAACCTAGCAGGGTATTGCTTGCCAGTGGTCACCGAGGTGTTGAAGAACTCATGATGATGCTCTTCACCTGGGCTGGGAGGGAAGAGCGAATGATCAAAGCCATGCTTCTTGACTAGACCTTCAACCATGACGAAGAGGAACTCGCTCCACACTTCTCCGATGCTACAAGCGAGTCAGCTCATCATCTTTCTTCCTATACGAAAGTTGCTTACGCATGAACTTCCCACAGCTCTGTAGAACGGATCAGCTGAGGAGCGAGTGTGAGTAAAGGTATCCTTACTGTCAAGATTCTTATATGTGAACGGGTTGACCGTGTGGTTAAGCGAGTATGGGTATTTGCGGATACTACATCCACCATCAGCACTTGAATGTTCAGGCGAATGGGAGACTGACCCTCCAGCACGGCCAGACGCCCACTCTCCCATTGACCAGTCTTTAGGCTTCTTCTTGTGCATGCGGATCTACAAGCAATCAGACCGATACCCAGAACTAGCGACAAAAACATACGAGAGTAGCGATCCAATCGCCCCAGCCTTCGCCTGCGGTAATTTTTGTTAATCATCAGACATGTTCATCGAAAGAAAAATCGAGTGCTGACCCATCCCGCCGCTTTCACCCTATTTGCAACTTCATCAGCGAATGTCTCACAAAGCACAATACAACATACCCAAGGTAAGCAACCAGAATTAGCAGGTCCACCAGTAAGACGAGTTGAGACACCATGAGTGTATTCGTGCACGACAATGCCTTCTTCCAGAGAACCATCTCTCCATGGCAGTGCGCCGTTCCAGACTACCGGATTTTCAGCTAGATCACGAGGTTGGTAAGCAAGATAGACTGACCATACATCCTCATACGAGGTCTTTGTCCATCAGGAGGAGTCGCAAAGTTAGCATTGTTGAAGCCAGATCTATCAATCATCAGTTTAAGGTCGACATCAGAGAGAAGAAGACTCACCCATCCTGAGCATTCGCAATGACCGCATCATTCCCTAGACCTTTATGACCTTTGTGGATGTTGCGTTCTTGGAAATTGCCCGCTGCTTCATCGAAGCCATACTTGTAAGTCAAGTCGTGCATCTTGTTGCAGGTGAAGACTGCCCAATAGTCAGCTGACAATTGAGAAGTGAGATGAATACGAACAGAGCTCAGTAGCAGAGACGTTGATGTACGAGGAAGGCTTAATGTCTTTGCCTTCACATTCTTTGCCTTGACAACCCCAATGAAGAGGGAAAGTGAAATTCAGACCAGGAGCGCTGTATCATCATTTGCCACTCAGCTCAAGAATTAGCAAAGGCATAGAGGACGCACGAAGGTCTGTAATTGAGCTCGAATTCGTTACCACCGGTTGGATTGGCTTGTACAAAGGCGTTGTTTCCACGAGTGTCGGTAAAGTTCATGCCGACTCCGCGTTTCAGTACATCAGCTGGACATACAATCAGCTTTCATACTCGCCAATCAGGAAAAGGAGACTTACACCAGCCATCTTTGTATTCCCATTGATGAGGTAGGTCGCCAACAGACCGACCACCTTTCCGGTGCTCTCTCGGGATCTGGTGCCATCCCAAAGGCGAGGCGTCCGCATCAGCAGGGTTGACAGCGACCGCTCTATGACCTTCAAAAGGATCGTTGACGCCAAAAGCAAACACGCGATAAATGGCATCTTTCTTTTCTTCCTCCTTGATCTCTTCCTGAATCGCCAAAACATCCTCATCATCCCAAAACCGCTCACTCTTGCCCAATCGAGGTTCACGCAAAGATCCAGCATAATCCTTCTGCCAATCCACAACCAAGAGACTCTCTGGTTCATCTACCGCGCGAACATGAGCTTCATACCAATTGTTTTCCGACTTGTATTCAAATGACCAGACTAAATCCAAACCGGCTTCAGATTGGACGTAAGCTAATTTAGCAGGTACTGGTTCAAGGGCGCCAGGAACATTGTCTAGAATGACGGAATTGGTAGGCGCGGTAGAAACTGTAATGTCGTCTATTTCTGGGCTGAAGGACTCAGGATTGCCAAGCGAGATGAAAGAGACGAGCGCTAGACGAGGGTCGAGGATTTGCTCCGGGATAGGAACGGAGAGGGTCGTGGTGCATTCTTCTTGAGTGGAGAATACCATTTGACCATTGTTGGCAGGCTCAGTGCAGGATTTGTGGCCTGACCAAGCAGAGTTGCCATATGACAAGATCTGGCCGGTGCTGAGGTCTACATTGACATTGACTAGAGCGTTGACAATGTCTTTGCCGTTAATCTGTTGGACATAGTGCGAATGGAAGCTGCAGTGTATTGTCAGTCGAGGCATGTGAAATATGGGGATACATACATGTTTGAAGCCTCGGAATGATAAGACGACTGAACGCGGAAAGTCTTGTCTCCGTGAAGTGACCCAACAAAGGCATCGGCGATAGAAGCACCACGCTCTTCAGGCTGATCAACAGCATATAGCGAGACGAGGGAGCTCAAAGAGGCAGTGTCCGCGTTGAAAGCGATAAGTTCGGGCGATGCACTCTGATCGATTGCCGCAACATGATAAGATGCGTGTTCCAATATTGGGCCATGGCTGATGCTGTGTCGTCCTGTTGGGCTTGTAGTCTGTGCTTGAGGCAACAGCATGGCTTGCGCGGCTCCTATCGCGGCCAGCAGGCGTAGCATCGTCAAAAGACCGTATGCCATCGTGTTGTAGTATATGTGTGATCAAGAGGTTGTGCCGAGCTAACACTGCAGTTGCAAGCTGGTAGCGGAACAAGAGAGATAAGAGGCTGAAAGAGAGAGAGGACGCGGGGAAACGCTTGGACCTTGCCACGAGGTCGCATTTCGCTTGCTTCGGCAGTAGTACTGTAGCGACGATCCGTGACAGGACAGGAAGCTATTGGACACTCGAGTGGTCCGGCCGCTGCCTGCAACTCTAGAACCGATCGCTTTACAGTAATCTTCTGAACTACATTAGGCTTTGTTGTTTCCGGCGACGACTCGAATATACCCTGCTGACTGCCTGAGCTGCTCCCTAGCATACCAATTAGCGATTCTGGTTGATACCCTGACTGCGCTGCTGCTTTGAGCCTTTTGAAGGAGTTAGACGACTTTCGGCCGCCCTGACTGCAGCTAGCTCTCGGAGTCTGCACATTCGCTGCTCGGTCTCTCATTGGACAGGATCATGCACCTGACTGTCTCTCCTGAAATTATACATCAAGGGAATTCGTAGAGAGCTCGCTGTAGCTTAGTCCGACGAGCAATAGACAATCTGGCCCACTTTTGCACGACAGCTTTTGGCACAAGCTACTCCCGTTTCTGAACAGCAATATGGGCGGTCTCAATCTCATCAGCCTGGCTGCACATACCGGATGGGTCTTTAGCAAGACGCTGCTTTTGCATTTCGTCGACAACAAGAGCATCAAGGAACAGTCCGTCGCTCGCTCAAAGGACATGACCTTTGATACTGCCTTTCACATCGTCAAGACATTCTTGCGGCAATCCAGCGAAGGAAGCGTCGAAGACCTGCAAGCTTTCTGCAACATTTTTATACCTTCTCCCTCTTGGATTACTGTAGTCACAGTCAAGATCCCTCCCGAGATGGCTGATCAAGCTGCCGAAATCCTTCTTGAGCATATCGGAGCAGAGACCATGGACACATTGATCGGAGGTCGAACGTGGTGGAGGAAACGAGCAAGGGCTGATGGTTGTATTGAAGGCGAATGGATTTCGATGAAGCGAGATTGGAATGGCAATGATTTGAAGGAGAAGCTCAAGGAGAAATCAAAGACTAGTTTCGCTTCCGAATCAGCAACAAAAGAAGCTGCAAATCTTCATGGAGAAGATCAATATGAGCAGTCCCTAGATGAGCAGAGGTGCATCTTCTATGTCCATGGAGGTGAGGAAGTAATCATCAAACAATATCACCAGCTGACCATCCTCAGGCGGATATTACTTTGGCAGCCTGAACACTCACCGATATTCCATCTGGCGAATGGCTCGCAAAGCTGGTGCTCGAGCATTCGCAGTCAGCTACCGGCTCAGTCCTCAATATCCTTTCCCTTGCGCTCTACAAGACTGTCTTGCAGCATACCTCTACCTCATTCGACCTCCTTCTGGAGCACTCCACAAGCCAGTCGATCCGGCACGCCTCGTCTTTGCTGGTGATTCAGCTGGAGGAGCGATTTGTCTTTCGCTACTATGTATGCTGCGCGACATGGGTCTTCCTCTTCCATCCGGCGCGGCACTCATCTCACCATGGACTGATCTATGCGAATCCTTTCCTTCGATCATGACAAATGTAGACACCGACGTGATACCTCCCTACGGTTTCATCCACAAGCCATCCACTCTTTGGCCGCCTCTACCAGCTGAAGACCGTCAAAAAGTAGACACCTTCTTCAAGCAGTCTAGGGCAGACAGAGCTGCAGATGCCATTCACCGCAGAGCGACGCATGCTGCCAGAGAAGCTGATCGTGAAAAGAAGGCAGGCACCATGTCGACTCGCTTTCCGGAAGATAGTCAGGACAAGGGAGACAATATAACATCGAATCATGCTGCCGGTCCTGCAGATTTGGGATCTAAGGCTGAACCAGACTCTCCGATCTTTCTTAATATAGACGGACAGAAGGTCGAGTTTCGTGATCAAGTGAGTGCTCAGCACGATGCGAGCGAGCGAGGTCTGACTGTCTTTGCATAGCTTCACATGTACGCGACAAATGTCCAGCTGTCTCACCCGCTAGTCAGCCCAGCACTACAGCCATCGCTAGGTGGACTGCCCCCTCTATACATTATGTGCGGCGACAAGGAGATGCTGCGCGATGAGATTGTCTACACAGCGCATCGAGCTGCCAACCCTGAAAAGTACCCGCTACGAGAGTCATTGATCAAGATGCACGGCAATGAGAAAAGAGCCGAGCTGGCAAAGCACTATGCTCCGACAGATGTGCATCTGCAAATATGTGAGCAAAACTGCTAACTATCGCAGCTCAAGCTGATTGTTACACTAGATGACGGAATGTGCCACGACCTCCCTCTTTTCTCCTTCATCCCTCCTGCCAGATATTGCTACCGTGCCATCGCTTCCTTCTGTGTAGCCGTCACCTCACCCGAGATCGACCTGCTGTCACCCAACAACTCTGCTCATGCCCGAGATGCAACTTTCGCTGGTCTACGAACTCCGGCATCTTCCACATCACTCAGATCGCATCGCAATGAGACAGTCCTGCCGGAAAAGCAACATCTCGTACAAGAACCTCAACCAATATCGGAATCCAATTCGACTTTGGGAGATGTTCCCAATCTAAAGGCCAAACCAGAACTAGCATTGCAGATTCCCAACGAGAAAAGGTCCACCTCCGTCGAAGACTCGCTCTCTCCTAATGCCAGCAGCGCTTACCCAGGAGCGCAGAAGAAGTGGTCCAAGAATAAGCTGGATGAACTCAAAGAGACGATGTACTCTGCTGCAGCGCCATACAATGTGAGCTCCTTAGCAAACTTCATGTCTGCAAGCTAATACCGCGTACAGAGACCTGATTTTCAAGATCACATGATTCGCGAACGGATATCGTCAGTCTCTTGCATTTCTCTCGAACACTGCTAATGAGCTACTCACAGAGTTCGAGGTCGTCGGAGAGATCTAGAGCCTGCTTCCGAGATCAAAGCCCTTCAGTTGGACCCGGAGAATATTGGACTATTGCACGAAGAACCGGTCAAGCGGTATTTGCAGGGTCGGAAAAAGTGGGATCGAAAGTTTGCTCATACTACTAAAAGAGTACGGAAGGATAGACGAAAGCAAGTCGAGGCTGCAGCTAATCTCGAACGAGAGAGGCGGACAAGAAGGGAGAAAGGCAAATCAGAGGAAGAAGATGACGACGCCGAACCGACCAGTCTTTGGCATCTGCCTGGCGAGAATCCGCCGCCATCTTCGATTGCTGCGCGAAAAGACACTGTACGCCGGGTCTACATTTCCTGGAAGGCGAATCTGATACATTCTCGTTTGCAGAAGGAAGCCTTGCGACTAGCAAGCATAGGCTCCGAGACTCGTTGGTCGGCCACACATCCACTCAAGCTATGGATAGGTACGTCTTTTATCGCCCTGTACTGCTCAGACTGATGCATGTGCAGAACTACAAAATTTTGACTGGCTGAAGCGAGCTGCCGCTCACGAGATGGGTACGGCTGACGTAGACGAATCAGACGAAGATGCAAATTCGGTAGACATGAACAGGTAGATGTACAGGAAGCATGACACATGTATATAGCACACTAATCTTCATCGCTGCATACAATCACCCTAACCTTCTTCTTGCGAACCACCTCTACCACTCCGTTCTCTTCCTTCTTGGCAAAGAAAGTAGAGACGGTCTGCTGCTTGACGTTCTCCGCTTTGGCCACAGCTTTGACCTCTGCTTTCCGTTTTTTGACCTTTTTCTCGCCCGGATTCAAGAAAGCTTTCCAAATGGTAGCAATCCCCGTACTGATGTTCGCCCCACTAACACCTTCAGCATCATACCATTTCCCTTTCCTCAACTTTGGACACTTCTCACTCTTCAACAACACATGAACAGGATAGTAATCCCTAACGATGTGCGAAAACCGATGTCGAACAGTAGGTAATTGCTCATACTGGACTTCAACCTCTCCCAAACACTCGTCAACCAATTCTTTGATTGCTTCCATGCGTTCTTTCGGTTTCTTTGGCGCTTCGAAATCCCGCGTGGGGAATTCCAACATGCCAGCTAATAAACCTTCATTCGGTCTTTTGACGAGCAGGTATTTCGATTCAGTAGGAGAACGCCATTCGAGTAGACAAGTAGGCGTTTCTTCTTCCCTAGGTTTCTTGCGGATTTTAGCCATAGGGTATCGAGTTACTGCTAGGTCGGAATCCAGTATTGGTTCGCAGAGTTTGCATAAGTCTTCTATTTCTGCCGTGGAAGTAGAAGGGATAGTTTGCGCATAGGCTATGCAGTGATCCGAAATTGGGCAGGAAGAACAAGATGGGTTCTTGGGTGTGCAGACTGTTGCGCCTAGGTCGAAAAGGGCTTGGTTGTATTCACCTGGTCGAGATTCGGGCACAAGCTTGCATGCCAGTTTCTGAATGAAATCGGTCGTTTTCTTTGCTGCTGGTGGTGCGTGGATTGCAAAGACGCGCGAATAGACCCTTTGAACATTCCCATCTACCGCGGGCACTTGACGGTCATAAGCTATACTGCAAATGGCGCCTGCCGTGCTGCTTGATTGTTAGAAGATTCGTGAAAGCAGAAGAAGGACCTTACTAGACGCCTATTCCATCAATCTCCTTTTCAAGCACCTTGGGATCAGAAGGTAATTTGCCCTTGTAGTCCTTCTGCACTCTTTGCGCGCCCGTGAGAAGCCTCGTCGCCCTTGAATAGTACCCTAAACCTGTCCATAACGCGCGAACATCCTCTTCCTCCGCTTCTGCCAGATCTTTCAGCGTAGGGAATTTGACCATCCATCGTTCAAAGTACGGAATGACTGTCTTGATTTGCGTTTGCTGGCTCATGATTTCGGAGACCCAGACTTCATAAGCGTGCTGATGTTTTGGCTTGTTGACATCGAGGACGCGCCATGGAATTGATCGTGAGGCAGAATTTTGAGTGTACCAGTCCAGTAGAGGTTCATGAAAGATCATTGGCTCGTGTAAGGACGCTTCATGCTGCTCTGGAGTGCTTCGTTTGATTTGAGCATATCTCGGATGTGAAGTGTTTGGCTTGCTGCCAGACGATTTGACCATTCTGCTGGCCTTGCACAGCTTCGTTATGCTCTTGGAGGCACTCGTTGTATTGTCTGATCACCGCTTGGCTGGAAAAGATTGTCGAGTTCCGCGAAGACACCCTTTTTATAGAAGAGCCATCATGTTGAGCAGCTCTCTGGTATTGGTCGGATTGGCGTCTCTAGCTTGTGCCACGCCGCTCTCTCAGCAGCAGCCTTTCTTCTCTTCGCACAAGCCCGTCGTTGCTCTGACAGATGATCACGACGATCTATTATTCGTCCAATCCCAGCCTGTAGACTCTCCTTTCACTTATCATATCACACACGAAAAGTTTCCAGGGCATCAAGTTCGCATTAGGGAGCCAAAGTGCGCTTATGCCTTGTTGGGTGCAGAAGCAGTGCTGATGATGTCAAACAGTTTATGTGATTCGGTACAAGAATGGTCTGGCTATCTGGATGCGAGAGGTCGTCACTTCTATGTGAGTTCAGTCGTATCAGTAAGAAGTGAAGGCTGATCGCCCGCAGTTCTGGTCTTACGAGTCGAGGAATGACCCGACTACCGATCCTGTCATGCTATGTAGGTCGTGAGCATATTTGGTCGATGTGACTTATTTGTGCTTCTGGTCTACAGGGTTAAACGGCGGAGTACGTCTGCTTGATCTGTTTGCGACCTCTTCTTATCATCCAGTCTAGCCCGGCTGTTCTTCCTTCACTGGCAGTAAGTAATCATCCGCAAGCCGCAAACTCAGCTGATGGCCACGCTGCCCTATCGTAGTGTTACAAGAGCTCGGCCCATGCTCTATCAGTCGACCATTCGCCGATCAACCACCTGCGATCCAGCACAACCCTCATTCGTGGAACAACAACGCTACCGTGATCTTCCTTGATCAGGTATATCCTTGCTCTCACATGTCTCGATGGACTCCACTGAGTCTGGAAACAGCCTGCAGGTGTTGGGTACAGTTACGCAGATGAAGGAGTGCCTTTCATTAGTGGAACGGACCAAGCGGCTATTGATGTACCACTTGACATTCTCTGCTTTATGCAAAAGCTGAGGCTATCGTCATTGGTACAGGTCCATGCGTTCCTTACTATCTGGTTCTCCACTTTCAACAAAAAGTTTGGCAACAGCGATTTCCATATGGCTGGAGAGAGCTGTGTGTATCATCTTTGGACTATGTTGCTACTTGCTGATCAGTACATTCAGTCGCTGGTCGCTATATACCAGTATTCGCCGATGTGAGCACGTCTTGAGATCACGAGGTAGCTGGTCTGAGCTAGAGATCAGTACATTGTCGAGCAAAACAAGCTAGCCGCTCCAGAGCACAAGATCAACCTCGCATCCGTACTGATCGGAAACGGTTTCACTCACCCGTAAGTCTCATCGTCTGTCACTAAATCCGCTCTAATCTCCTAGTCAGAACGATCCAATACGCCTCTTACTTCCCAACAGTCTGTTCCTCAGCAGGCGGCTACGGACCTTATCTGAACGACAGCACCTGTCACTCTATGTACACCGCTATTCCGGAATGTCAACGCTTGTCCGAAGTTTGTGCAAATGATATTAGCGATACGAAAGCTTGTGTTAAAGCGGCTGAGTTTTGCGAGGATACTCAGACTGGGGCTTTTTATGCGTCGGTGCGTACACTTGCTCGCTTGCGAAGTTCGGCGTGTGATGAGTGTTGGTGCAGGGAAGAAGCGCTTATGATGTGGATCATTATGGTTTGTCTTGTTCCTTTGCTCGCGGGATTAAAGCTGATCCATAAGCAGGCGACTATGCGGAAGAGAAGTGGATTCATAATTACCTCAACCGAGCGGACGTCAAGCACGAATTGGGCGTAGATCACGAAGCGCATGGCGGAGTGAAAGAATTCATCGGGTGTAATAATAAAGTCGGTGAAGACTTTGCTGCTACTGGTGATGGGTAAGCTATCCTAGACGTGTCGGAATGAAGCTCATGCGATTGACAGAGCGAAACCTTCTTACCAACATGTGGCGCATTTGTTGGAGAATGGAGTTAGAACATTGATTTACGCTGGTTCGAGAGATTTCATCTGGTTTGCCTCTCCTGTTTTACTGCAACAGTGGCTGATGATGTTATAGCAACGCACTGGGCAACGAAGCCTGGACTCTTCAACTCGAATGGGCAGGTCAGAAAGAATTCAGAAAGCAAGAACTTGAGCCATGGCATGTGAAGGGAGATGGTCGTGCTGGTCTATTCCGCACTCATGGCAACTTTACTTTCGCTACTGTTGATGCGAGTGGTCATTTCGGTATGCTTTTGTCTATGACGGAAAGGATCGAGCTGATGCCTGAGTAGTGCCATATGACCAACCGAGGAGATCGGCAGCTATGTGAGCTCTCATCCCCTCCATAGAGATTCAGCTGACGATCGACAGGGCTACTGCTTGGCTACACAATGGACCTAATGCTTTAAAGCAAATGCAGATGAAGGGATACGCATTTGAGCATGTCGAATAGACTTGAAAGCGAAAACAATGTTATACTACTGATCACATATGTTCTCCTTGTTCGCCAGTAGCTTGCTGACCGGTCACATAATGCTCCCGATGACAGCATCGACGCACGTTAACCTGCAACAACCAATGAACACGTTATCAAGGCGAGAGGTGGGTACGAGATCTACTGACAGCATTCTGCGCTGATAGCGTATCTCCTTGAACCCACAGGATGAAGCACTGCTAAAAGATTTGAAATCAGAGGCATTACGAAAATGCGATACTGTGGTCAAAGGTGCGCAGACTCGCCGTATCGCTGAATATACAGCTGATGCAGACGAATGACACACAGAGTTCTCTGCCTGTGCTGAAGGCCGAACAATGTCTGTAGCATGGGCATGTCGAGGACAGCTCAAAACGATGCAGGATTGCATGGCTAAAGAGTACGCGCTACTTAGGTTCCTGTACGAAGTATGGCTCACGTCCTTTATGCAGGCTCACGGACGATGCGATTGATAATGCAAGAGAAGAAAAGATTCGGTCGAGAGCACCTGCTAGTCCGTAGAACCCGCGACATCTGCCTTGTCCTTCTTTGCACCTGTACGATAGTCTGTGGACATGCGCTGGTCTCGAAGACATGGCTTGCGGCTATGAAATGCCGATCGAGTCGATTCGGTTCATGTATAGGTATTCTCTCTTGCACTACGCTCAGTCACAGACTGAAGCAATCATGTAGTATAACTTGTAGAATATCATGCAATGCATCAGCCCACTTGGAGCCTAGCCGAAATTTTGATCGTCGCTTCGGCTGTCAAGGTTCCTTCACTCTTGTCAGACACGTCCTGCTCTTCCTTATCCTGTCGTGTGCGGATCTGTGCTCTGCCTGTGCCTGCATCGTTCCTACTCGCCTACAATGAAGTTTTCCCGGTCCGACGCGTCTTCCGTTTAATGCGATCCAGATCAAAAGACGCGTTCAATTTCCTGCTCTGCAACATCCAACATTGCGGACCAGGCCACTTCCAATGAGGCCTCAAAATCACAGTCGGATCAGCTCAATAGACGGAACGTTACGACGCAGATCTTCTGTTGATCAGGGCTATTCATCTCTCAATGGACCGCTCCATAAATCGATGCCAGCAAGCACAAGCCAAATACCCCAGTCAAGGAAGCTCTCGAGACTAGTGGTCTTCTCGGCTCTTGGCTTTACTGTCCTGTTATACCTTGGCTGGAGCCAGAAGGATCACGCCGGTCAAGCTTTGAGGAACAGCAAGGCCTTATCTCTTGGTCAGCTATGTATGCTCTATCGCGAACAGAGCTGATAAGATCTCAACAGTCCATCTAACATCAAACAGCAACAGTTGTTCAGAATTTTGCAGTCTCGAACAATGGGCGTACGCTGGGAAATGGTCCTTCACAGGAAGAGCATTGCAAGCCAAAACATGGCAAGATTTATATCTGAGCAGTCCTCAACTCTCCGACTGGCCTGGAAGATTAGAAGACGCCCCACCGAGAGGAACGTCCTGCTTGCCTTCATCTGGAACAAAAATAGATGACAAGGAGAAGGAGGCAAGGATGTTTGCAAGGGTCAGTGATGATGCAGTATGATACAGGATAGGCTGAAGCGGTGCTGAACAGGACAAGCAAGCGCATAATTGGGCGTACGCACCTCCGGATTCGATATGTCGGATGGCAGAACTAGACGATTCAAAGCTCATCGAATCGCTTGTTAAGGATGGATCTTGGACGTTCATCGGTGATAGCATATCCTCACATGAATTCTGTACGTCCTTGAGCACTCCGACGCGATTATGTGCTGACCAGGAACGAACAGATTCGATATCTAGCTTTATGAAATCCGCAACATGGCAGACAGCCGGTCATCTCAGCAAGAACACCATGCAAAGACGTCTTCGAGAAGCTCACCCTATGTTCGAATCCATGAAGACCTTGCCAGGCGGAACAGAACGTCCTTTGATCCAGCATATCTTCTCACGTTTTCTACTGAGCCAGCAAGAGAGCGCAGAACTATATCCTGAGGGACTCAACAACCTCACCGAGAAACAAATGAAATCTTGGGATTCTGTTTTCACACCTGATCTGGAGCCGATACTGGAAAGTTTAGGCAAAGACCTGTAAGCTGTTTACAAGACTGCACGAGTCGCTGTTTAGACGGACTCTGCAGTGGCCAGAAAGCAATCATCATCAATACGGGCGCGTGGCATTCAGGCTCACTCGGAGACGGCTTCGACTCTACAGCAGACCAACATCTCAACGTCTACCAGCATCTCGCATCAAAGGCGTTGGACCTAGCAGCAAAACACCTCAGAAAGGACCAAGTAGTCTTTGTGAGAGGCACGTAAGCCAGTTTGTCTCAAAGTCAGCTTCAGCTTCTTACCATTACATACAGTGCCGCTGCTCACGAAGGATGCAAGCATTATACCAAGCCAATGTTCCTCTTACCGAACCCGCCTGCACTATACGGACCGTACTCAGACGCAGGCAAATCGACGCACAACAATTGGGTCAGCTTCAGCAACCAGAATGCGCTGTGGAAGTATGAGATTGAGCGGATAAAGTGGTCGCCGTCTGCTGCTGCCTCTCCGTCAATCTACTACCTCGAGTAAGTGATTTTCGGTAGTGGTTTTGACGCGGTATCTGAAGATTACTCGCAGTCCGTTCCAAAGCACATGGCAGTAAGCTGCTGTTATATGCTCTCGAACGTGCTATGCTAAAGGCTGTACAGACGACCAGACGCGCATTGTAGCGACGGAGACTGCTTACATTGGATCATTGGCAGTGGGATAATAGGTTCTTCTGTTGTCTTCTAACACATGAACCAGCTGATCTTTCAATATCTGTTGTTAGAGAGCTGGACAGAGGCGTATTGGACGCAGCTGCAGGCGTTGAAATGTAATCGGTAGCTCTGGAAGTTGCCTGCATGAATGTATTTTTGTCGATATTTCATTATGATGCTCTCGTAGGAGCTGTGCAGACTATCTCACAGGCTACTGAAGCTTACGTTGGCTGGCATAAGCTGTGATAAGGACCTGATTCTGCTCTGCCGGTCGCGAGAAAGACGCGCTTGGTCTTTTGATCTTCACCTTTTTCTGCCGCTCTTCAGGACCAAAAGCTGCTCTCAGCTCCGTCAGTGCCTGCAGTCGGTGCCTCGCAGCGATTGCCTGGATCGCCCTTTCGTCCTGTCTTTGATCCGCCTCGCCTTCTCTTCATTGAGTACAAGTCGATAATGGCAAATTTGGCTGGTCACGACAGGCATACCTCCATATCGACAGGCATCAGTGAGATATTTTCATGCGCATGACTCCGACATTCCAGGCTGAGCAAATTTGGCACTTAGGCATATTTCCCTCGTCAAATAATGCACCACGCTCTCGTTCTTGGAACCTATCGCGCGACCCAACTTTACAATCGTCACATGCAAGCTCTCCTCGTCATTTCGTTGCACATGGTGCTCGTTGTATCACGCCTAGAAAGTGCCTAACTCTGCTCTGTCTGCTGCTCTTCTCGTTCTTCCTGGTGAACAACGTGGTGCTGCGAATATTACCGCATGGATCAAGCTGGACGCGTCCAAGCCTCTTTTCGTTATCGAAACAAGCATTATGCACCTTTTCAGCGCCATCAAATCCGATACCAGTCTGGGAAGACGAAGCGCATCTAGATTTCAGCAATCACCCACTCTCACTGCATCGACCTCAAAATCAATTTACCGACTGTTCCCGCTATGCTATTCCAACAGACGAAAAGCCAGTCCTTACAGTCATCACCGCAACGCAGAATCCAAGACCAAACTTTGACTTGACCTTCAAGAATGTACAACAGCAGAGTCTGCAGAACTTTCGTTGGATCATCGTCAACGATCATTCAGATAATCCAGCATCAATAGCAGCTTTGCGTCGTTTTGCATCAAGTGATCCTAGAATAACGCTCATAAACAACGTCGGCCAACCTGGTCTTGCCAATGCTCGCAATGTCGCTTTAGAACACATATACTCCGACTCTAAATACTATACCCCATACATCGCTCCGCTAGACGATGACGACCTGTTGGAATTGACAGCATTCGAGAAAGCAGTGTGGATGCTTGAGAGCAATCCTCAATGGTCCCTAGCATCCTTTTTCTTTGTCAAGTTTGGTGCACAGAATGTTACCGAAAGAAGAGGCGTGCATCTTGGTGTTGCAAACTACTTTGCGGAGAATTATGTGTCGAATGCTGCTGTGATCAGGCAAGAGGCTGTAGGCGATTGTCGATATGACAATGCATTCGCAGCGGGAGGCGAAGACTGGTACGCTCGCCTTCTTGGTCTTTTGATTGCTTTGCTCATCGTTTGTTCAGGGACTTTTGGATGTGCCTTGCAGAAAGAGGAGAATGGGGCGGCACAGTGCCTGAGCTGGCGTACTGGTGAGTCTGACCAGCGAAGAACGATGACACTCGCTCACGTTGTGGTCAGGTATCGAGTCAATGACAAGCGCTTTCGACAAGAAAGATGGGGCGATACATTCACCAGTGGTGTGGCTCAGCTCCGAGCGAAAGTGCAAGCGAAGCACAAGTCTTTCGACCAGTTCCCTGGTGAATTTCCAAGCAAGACACCTCCTGCTTCGGTAGCGCTAGAGCCAGTCATTTGGAAAGCGCCTTTCGTCAATCGCATACCTGATCCGACAAAAGGCAAGAGCATCCTATTCATCCTTCCTTGGCTCTACGTCGGCGGAGCAGACATTGGCGCACTCCGAATGATCGAAACTTTTACCAAGCTAGGCTATAGAGTCACCGTGGTCTGTACACTGCAGAAAGTGCCTGAAGGTCTCGAACTTCGACCGCAAGTCATGCAGTGGACTCACGATGTGCACGTCATGCCCAGCTTCCTGCGTGCAAGCGATTTTCCTCGCTACATCAAGTATCTGGCCGAATCTCGTCAAGTTTCGCTTGTCCTGTTCAGTAACTCGATGTTGGCCTACGAGATGCTGCCGGCTTTAAGAGAACAGCTCCCTTCAGTACCCTTCGTCGACTATCTGCACAATGAAGCGTATGATGGCTGGAAGTCGGGTGGCTACCCAACCTATTCCATCATGAGCCAGCGTTATCTGGATCGAACCATTACTTGCTCCCATCACCTCAGGGAATGGATGATTGAACGTGGTCATGAAGCCAGCCGGGTGGGTGTGGTCAAGCTGGGAGTAGATCTCGAGGGGAACAGTCTAACGACTGATGCCGAAAGCAAGATGCTCTTGAAGGACGACCTATACAGCGTAACAGAAGACACCGTTGTTCTCCTGTCGGTCGCACGCCTGGATCCTCAGAAAAGACCGCTTGTCGTCCCGGAAATCATCAAGAGTCTTCTCAAGAGTCACCCTTTCCACTGCTCACAGCGCCCTATTCCAGGCAAGAGACGCTTGTTGATGGTCATGGTTGGATCTGGACCTTCGGAAGAGCCACTTCGCCTCTTGATACAACAGCACAAGCTCGACAACTGCTTCCTTCTGACGGGTGTCCAAACCGACACCTCTCCCTATTACCGCTCGGCAGACATCTTCCTCCTACCGTCCATGTCAGAGGGTATCTCGGTCGCCGTCAGTGAAGCAATGGCAGCTGGTCTTCCTCTCGTTACAGCAGCTGCTGGCGCTTTACCAGAGCAAGTCGGCCGTTCCATCGATGCAGATAGGGCAGGCGAACTCGTTACAAACACTCTGGACAACGTCAAGGATGGCCGGGCTTACGCATCCGCTGTCGCCAAGCTCGTCGCGAACGACGCATTGATGAAGCTGTACTCCTCGAACGGGCAAATGCGTGTGCGCTCGTCAGACTGGCATCACACCTTGCTCAAGCTGTTCCCCCAATTTGATATTGCCAAAGCTGCTCACTCCAAGCCAAGGACGCCGGCCGAGATAGCGGCTCTTCCACATCCAGCAGCGCAATTATCTATCCAGACTCAGCTGCTCGAATCAAGGAGCTTTGTCGACTTTGCGTCAGGCCAGAATGCGCTCACAGTCAAGCCACGCAACGGTGTTGGCAGGGAGCTACAATTGCGATGCGGAGAAGGGTCGGATGCTATGACCGGGTGGATCGACGACTTGGTGAAGCCAAAGAGTTGTGACACAAAGGAGCCTTTGGATGTGGTTAACCTCAGAAGAAGCGCAATACAGCAATGTGGTTACTGGTGTATATGGGATTTGCGAACACACAACCGTGTTGGCTGGTCTTATAAGTGAGCATCTTTCGAGTCGCGTTAAGATAGCTGGCTAATTCTTCTGGCGCATCAGCGGGTACTGCTTCCAACGGATGAAAGGATCAACGTGTCAAGAACATTTCGCGCTTCGTCCGAATACCTTGATTGCGGAAGGGTAAATGGGGTCTAATAGAAAGCTTTGGGGGATTTAGAGAGATTGGAAGCATGATATCCTGCATTAGTTTTACATAGACATGAAGCATATCCTTGTATTTGGGCCCATTAAGCAACTCAGTTTAAGACAAAGCAATGACATAACAATGTCTAAACTTCAGCAAATTCTCTTCGCCCTCTTAGACCTGGTGTCGAAGCTCCATCCGAATCGTCGGGCTGTAAGAGGTTGTTCTGTATGAGTACGCTCACATGCAATGCTCACAACGACTCACATCAGCGAATGGGTCCTCTTCCTGATCGGCCAAAGCACTGCTCTTTCCGACCTGCTTCTTCTCCTGCTCTGACAGGTACTGAGAATAACCTCTACCCTGCGACGTCGAAGAAGAGGGCGCGTGGTGTTCCTCATCACTCGAGCTGTAGTCCGAGTACATCGACAGCGTATCGCTTCGACGATCTTCTGTTGCTTTGTGATGTCTAGGTTGCATCGGGTTTGGCAGGCTGGCGCTCTTTTGTGCTCCACCGGAGAAATCGAGATCCAGCAAATCGGCAGTATGCAAGCCTGGAGTAGTCCCACTGCGTTGCTTGTTCAATCGATCAACTTCGGCTTTTTGTCGATCTTGCAATTTTTCTAGCTCGCTGTCTTCGTGTACAGACATCCTTGATAGCTTCGCTGCTAAGTCGGGTCGAACAGGTTGGCGGTTGTTTGTAGCTGCAGCCACGGTCTGCGCGTCGACAGCTTCATCATCTGAATCATCGCCTGTCGTTTGTGACCATCTATCGTACAGCGAAAGAGCAGCGATGATCTGTTCGTTCGTTGAAATCAGAGTACCGATAAAGTCGCCAGAAGGATCGTCTTCAATAAGCTGGGTATAGCGGACGACCCGCTTGCGCGTGTCTTTGACCTTCATGAGGTATTCTTGCACGTTCAAGTTGGTAGTAACGGATTCGGATTCGCGATTGACTCGTTGTAAGGCATTGACGAGACCATTGCAGGCTTGTGTAGCTTCTCCAACAGCTGCTAGAATCCTTGGTTTTGCCTGTGCGTCGTATGTTGCCCTTCAATCCCGAGACGGGCAGAAGATGACTACAAACGCACCTCTTCAAAGTTGAACACTCGTCTTTGCTGCTGACCGCCTTGTTGCCCACTGCCACCGAATCTAGCTTGCTCTTTCATCCTCTTGCGTTGTTCCTTTTCCCTTCTTCTAGCATCCTCCTCAGCTTGAATTCGCGCAATCCTCTCTTGTTCTCTAGCCATACGCTCCTTCTCCCTGGCCTCTCTTAAAGCCCTTTCTTCAGCTTCGCCTCGCTGCTGTCTCTCCCGATATGCTTGGTCTGATCCAGCACCTCCCGCTCGATTTGGCTGTTGTTTCAAATTACAATGAGCAATCGAGCATCTGGTATAACAGCGACACTGACCTTTAGCTGATCATATAAACCAGCAACAAGTGACATGCGCGGATCGTCTTTGAATTGATTGCGCCAGGAAATGAGGACAGAGAACAAGGTTCGGCGAACGGAATCGTCCACGTGTGGATCGCCTGCCATGATCTTGATTCGTTCCAAGAGACGTTCATTACCGAATGTAGCTGCAGTACTGTTAGTTATAACAAAGGCGGGAAGGGAGAGAAGATACTTTGGAAGGTAGGTCCACAGTTCTCCACAAGCGCTTTCAATATCTGTGCTTTCGAGAATCAGTCATATCGCACATGGATATGACTGCAGAGACGCACCACCAGAGCCCTAGTCTGTCTATGGATGTTACCATACTTCAACTTCTTCCTTATCGCCCTGCTGGCTTCAGCCGGTCTGTTGTCGCATAAGCTCGATATCGGACAGTAACAGGGAAGAGCTCACCCGGTATATTGTAGCTCAATAGACTTGATCAAATCTACAATGCCATCGTAATCGTCTTTGGCGTATCGTTCAGAGCACAACCTCTCTGTCCACGGTTGCAATCCCGTCAAATCCTTGTACAAGGAAGAAAGAGAATCAAGCGGACCTATCCAGTCTGTTACTGCTGAATGAGGCTTGTCTCCAGCTATTTGCAATGTAGTGTCAAACAGGCGTTTGCTGATAGTTTGAACGGACTCACCCAAATTGGCCAAGAAGCGTTCTGCCATACTATCCTTTTCACTGTGTTACTGCTATCGCTTCAGCAGAAATGCAACGACTTCGTTCGAAGGCGACACCTGAAATTGCATGACGTCTCGATTTAGCCGCTTCAGACAATACTCGCGAACGCTCTATAGTAGACGATGATAGTATAACTATGTAAGAATGCAAATTTTAAATCAAACGCCAATGGAATGCCAACAAGCTATCTCGCAGAAACCAGCTGAGAGGAAAGAAAGAGGGGGAAATGTACACTGTTGTAAAAAGCTGCCCCAAAAAAGTCCGTTATACATGTCTTGGAGAGCAACAAGTAGGAGAAGTCGGGAATTTCGAGAGAGAGCTTTTCAAGTCGAAATGAGCGTGGGTGTAAAAAGAGCGTCGGGGTTTGAGATGACAGAGGAATGTATAGACACTATGTGCTTGCGTTGTAGAGACGATGTTGAGCAGAGAAGTAGGGCATATCTGTCACCGCTTAAAATCAACATCATGAAGCATGAAGAGATTAACGAAAACTGACCTCTTGCAATCTCAATTAATAGTTGTTCCTGTAACCTTCTCCATACCTCCCTCCATTTGTAAAGCCTAACAGAACAATCAGCGTCCATCCACGCTTTTCACTGTATGAACGCACCAGTAGGCTGCCTCTGCAAATGCTCATACGGACTAGCAGATCTCGGCTGGTTGTTGTAGCCGTATCCATAATCAGACGCAGGGGGTGGGTAAGCTGGCAGAGCGTTGTTGTACGGACTGTACATAGCATTCCATCAGCATTCCAGATCAGAACAAAGAAAAACGAATAGAAACGCACATTTCCGCCATATCCGTCCGACTACCAAACTGACTACCGGTAGCGCTACCATAAGCGCTTCCATAAGAATTGCGTCTTCCTAAAGCTGAACCGCTCTTGTTGACAGACGAGCCGTCAGAGTTGCTTCGGGTCAAAGCGAGTTTATCTTCACTTCGATGCGCGCCGGCCATTTCAGGTGACCAATCGATCGGAGTGAGCTTGTCTTCGAATTGACGTGATGGAGAGAGTTTCCATTTACGAAAGATGCTAGACCATCTGTCAGCTTGCATCGAGAAACGCAAATGAAAGGTTTTCACTTACGTCCAGACAGCAGCGATCAATCCTACTCCCGAAGCGATAGCGATAATAGCAATCAGTGAAGTCTTGTTCAATCCTCCAACTTCATTATCCTCTTTTTCAGCTGCTTTCGATGCAGAAGCACTGGCGACAGAAACTGAACTGGCAGAAGAAAGAGAAGCGGCAATCAAAGCTGTTGACGTGACGTTAATGACGTCTAGTGATTCTTCGTCCGAATCTGTTGCTGCTGAAGTAGGGACTGAACGTGTTGTGGCCGTGCTCAAAGCGTCAATTTCGGAATCTGAAGTGAGCGGTGTTGTAGCCGAGGTGACTGCCGCGAGTGCACTGGAGACGACAGCAGGTGAAGAGTCATCTTCTGTGACTTGACCAGCTGTAGTTTGTCGAGAAGGTGCTGGGAAAAGACCAGTCAAAGGGTTGAGGGGTTGAGAAGTGGTTACTGCGTCTGGTGCTTCAGTAGCAGGCGAAGGTGATACGGGATTGGCCGCAACAGGTGTGGTAGCCACAGGTGCAGCCGCAGCATTTCCTCCAGAAGCAGCCCCAGATTCTTGTTGTGTCCCTGCATCTCCTGGTCCACCCAATATCTGCCTGGCTTTGATATCGCGATGCACGTCTAATTGACGCCTCTTGATTTCCATCTTGCCTTGTGCTGATGTAGCCGCAAGACATACAACTAGTAGGAGTAGAGCAGCACGCATTTGTCGACTCATTTTTGCTGTTGTTTGAATAAGGTTTGTTGAGAAATCAAAGGACCAGCCCTTGTGTATTTGAGAGTTGAATGAGTGAAAGTGTTGATGTTGGGCCGGTGCGAGGTGTTTGTTTGCAGACAAGAAAGGTCGCAGAGGTCACTTGCACACGCCAATGGGGCCAAGGCAAGGCGATTCCCAAAGCGTATGAACGAGAAGTATTAGATAGTCAGGAGTAACAGGCGATAACGTGGAGAAATGGAAACACGACAAGCAAAAAGCTGTTGCAACGACTTTGGAGGTCCAGTCTGAGACGTTGTTTTCTTGCACCAAAGACGCGACTGTTGGCGTAAACTCGTCTTGCTCTGTGTGCGCTGTGGTATTGTATCTTATCGCTTGCAGACGACTCTGCACCAGCGAAAATGCGACTGTGGAAACGCGCGGGCCTCTTGTGCGCTTCTTTTGGAAATATGTGGTCCAACTTCTCGCTGCATCTGACGACTCTCCTTGTATGCGTGGTGAACGCCTCTTTGGCGCCTTATACGTGCGCTGTTGTCGTCTGTGTTCCTTTCGCATCTAGTCCGAGGCATGCTCTTGATCTCAAAATCACTTTGTTCGGTGCAGTGCTCCGTGAACACGCCCTACCTGTCCATACTCTCGCTGTGTACTCGTTTCTGTCTCTCCTTGACCAGTACCCTGCTTGACCTAAAACTCAGAATTCTTCTTCTTCTTAAGAACCCAAATTCTCAAATAGTATCGTCCGAGACATCCTGTTTAGCTTTCTCTTTTCTCCCTTGTTCCCGTACGCTGAACACTCTCTTTCCTCTATCTTATTCGAGATTGGCATGCGCATCTTTGTCCAGCATGTTGCGTTATTCGTACTGCTCTTCCTTACCGTATCCACCGCAAAACCGATAAGAGGAACAACCTTTCATCGAAGATCCCTCTATTCCACTCTACCTCATCATTCTGATCCAACTGATCCAATGTAAGTCCCCTCCGCAACTGTCGCTCCCGCCTTGCTGAAGTAGAATCAGAAAACGACAATCGTCGGAATCGCCTTCGCAACCTTCTTCAGTTTCTTCAGCCACCAGCTTCCACTTTATCGATTCGTCCAATTCAGAAGTGAATAGTGAAACGTATTGGCCTGGGACGGGACTCTTTACTTCTAGCAATGAACAAAACAATCGCGCGAAGGACGATTCTGGTTGGTCTGCTCCAGATGTTTGGTTCACCGTTGGAGGGTGCGTCATTCTTCTTGATAGCGTATCACAAGCTAAATCCATCACAGGGTCGCGTTGGGTTTCGTCATTAGTTGGGTAGTCATTATTACATAAAGAGAAAAAGTACAACAGATCAAGCATTCCTATACCCTTGAAGCTCAGCTTCCAAGCTCGCATTCTTACTCCGCAACACATCAACTTCTTTCCTCAACTCTTGAATCAATCTATCTTTATATTCCTTCGACTTGGTAGCAGCCGTAGCCATCCGAGCCTGTTTCGACATTTCCCTTCGCAGCTCCTCGACTACTTCATCCACTCGTCCACCTAGCACTTTACCCAATTCCCCTATCGTACCCAGCACACCATCCTCGGACTTCATTGGACTGCCTTTCGCCGTGGAAGGAGATTTGGTTGGACTGCTCGAAGGCGTGACAGCGAACCCGGAAAACTTTTGCCGCTTTATTTCAGGCTCATCATCGACTATCTCATCATCGAATATGTCTGGTTGGCGCTTTGAAGGATTAGGTCCAGAAGGGGAAGAAGAGATGGCATCGTCTAGATACTGGTCATATTGGTCTGGTGTCTTTTGTCTGGAAGCAAAGGTGTTCTTGGCAGGTGTTGATTTGGGTTGGAAGCCGCTCGAAGGGATGATTTTGGATGTGGATGGAGTTGGCTGCGACTTGGAAGGCGATCCTCCCTTGAGAGATTGCACCCTGTCGGCAAAGGAGTAGTACTTGCAATCGGCCGGTATAGGGCAAACGTAGAATTTCTGTACAGGTGGATCAGTAAGTGTGTCTGTAAGTTCAGAATGGCAAAGCAACGTACTTTGCCTTTGTTTGGCGTGTCCTTGACTACAGTCAATTCCTTTGCTGGTAGGTCGTGCTTGCAGACTATCTGCCCTTGTGCATTGCGACCGCCTGCGTGAACAATAGGTTGCGATTTCGAAGGCGAGCTCTGAGGACTGTATTGCGTCTGCGATTGCGAGGACTGCGAGCCTGAGGGCATTGCTGTAATGTGGGTATACGAGTGTCCAGGCTCGAAGTGAATGTCCAAGTTGGTGGATGTAGGACAACTGAGGTATGGCTTTAATCCGGGGAAAGCAGTCAAGCAACCACACATAGTGTCGAGAGCAGCATGCATCCAATCTCATACCCCTACATATACAAGGCACACCCTCAGCCGCGCGGCACAGATCCAACCAATCCCAATAATCTTGCCAGTCAAACCTTCAATAGGTGATGCTGCTCTTACGTTGAGGGGTGACAAAGTACCCAACATCGTTCCAGATGGTTTCATCGTGCTCTGACATCTGTTGTCTTCGGCCATCAACAATTTGAGCAGTCATGCTTCTGCAAGAGAAAGCACTCTAAGTAGGCGAAATAGCATAGCGATATCCTACGCACGAGTATCTTGCACAGACTCTTGGACTACCGGCGAGGAAGACTTGTCCTTTACTTGCGATTGATCTGTCAAGCATACCAAGCAGCCCGAGGTCGATTTCGTGCAAAGGTAGTTCTCGGTCAGACGTAAGATCGTGCATCGCTGTAAAGGGCTTAGCTAGAATCACGAGTAGAAGGAGGTTACTGACTAGGAAGTAGGCCAGCAAGAGTATTCAGCTTGACCCCATTAGTAGCTGGTCCGAGATTATCGACAAAGTATTTGACCGCTTCGCGATGCACGTCAGTGATGTCGGTAAAGGTCGGTGAGTGCCTCTGTGATTCATCTCTGGGTCTTGATGTCAATAATACTCCAGCGAAAGGTGAAGGGGAACATACTCAATGGGATAGTCGGTCAGCAGAAAAACATTTCGAACATCACCGTGCTGGGAGCTGATATTGGCGATAACTTCGTGTAATGATCGAGCGCAGTCCATAAAGTATTTGGGATCCGCTGAGACGGATGTTAGCTATTGTCACCGGTTCGAATTGTACAGGAACCTGTCTCCATCCGCCAACTGCGAGTCGTCAGCTTCTTCGTTGTGTCACCAAGCTAGACTTACTGGACAGCAATGTATGGATATAATTTGCTAAACAGGTCGTCCGTCTGTTGTTGAAGCTTTAAGCTGTACCGAACTGGATAAGCGCCAACCGCGAGCGAATCCGAATCAGCTGCAACGATAACAATAAGCTTAGGATTGAGCACTGATAAACCGAAAGCGAACGGAAAGGCCAGAGAGGAAGAGCGAAATGCCATTCCTGTACGATGCAATATCAAGGTATGACTTGAATTGCTGTAGGAGCGTCCTTACTATTGAGATCACGTCTGGCTCCACCATGAGTCCTGAATCATCCATATGCTGCACAAAAGCAGGCAACTCTTTGAGCAAGCGATGTCCAAATTCCTCGGCAAGCTCTTCATCGTGATCATAGCCACGAGGCGGTTTCATCTCAATCTCATCCGGGAAAAGAGAGTAGTCCAAAGGCGCCTTGTTATCGCAAGCAGATTCCAGAGTGCTTGAGTTGATGACGAAAGTTTTGGCAATCGTGCCGTTGTCTGCGCGTTCTTTCGCGGCGAGGACATAGGCACCAGTGGGTTGAATTTCTTGTGCTGCTATCCAAGTTGCGTATTGATCAAAGGTCACTGCGTGCACTCCAAACTTTTCTTCGTACCAATCGATATCGTAATAAGCTGACCAAGGCGTGGTATAGCAGACGTGAAGTAGACCGAGATGTACATTTGGCAGCACCAGTGTTCTGTTGAGCTCTTTGGCTAGGCGTGCGGTTTGTGAGAGCTGTCGGTTCGGTCAGGTTGATCTCCAGGCAAATTGTACCTCGCGCACATGAACAATGGCCTGATTCGACAGGAGTCAGCTAGCTACAGACAGAGAGCATTGGACATACCTTACTCTGTCGCCTTCTCCGATAGCCGACACAAGTAAGAAGCGACAGGCGTCTTGACCACACAGTTGTTGAACAAGAGATTGTTGCGGGTGCAAAGTATGCACAAGAGGGCTGCTGAAGTACGAGAGCAAGATAATACCTAGTAGACCTGATGCAAAGAAGTAATAACAAGCGAGAGACTTTGGCTGTGGTTTTTCTGAGACGAATGCATGCTCGTTTGCAACAGGGGAAGACGGCAGCGAGATCTCGCCGATGAGCTTGTACTTTGTGAATGGCATGTCGCTGTGCAGAACAAAGAGTATTGCTGCGAGGAAAGAGCACAGGGCACGAACGCATGCCTAAGGGGGTCCAAGATTTCTGGTCGAGTCCACACTAAATGCAATAGATGACCAAGCTTGCTCTGCTCCCAGGGCGTGTATCAATGATACAGTGAAGCAGCTCTCACGACACGTCTCTTGCATCACTGACCGTACACCAATTATTTTCCATGCAACGAAGTCATGCACAAATTGTTGCGTTGCCGGAACGTCCCTCTGCGACGACCACTGGTATCAGTCGAAAGAGCATGGCTTCGCATAGATGAGCATCTAAGGCGGCTCGTTATCGCAAGGGTATTGGTGAACATCAGAGAAGATTTCGGAGACTTTTGACTCGACATGGGCATGGGTGACCAAGTTGTTTGATAGCCAGAATACGCTGAAACGTAAAAGATGCACAATAAGACTGAACAGCTGCAATCGCGACTGCTTTCGCATCAAATCAAAGCTACTTGTGCAATAGGACAGAAGGCAGCTAGTAATCAACGCAAAAACCAGTAGGCCGTATAGCAATCGTGCTCCAATCCACTCCTTCAGCTACATCTACCTCGCCGTGATCTGATAGTCTTGGTCGTAGAGTCGAAGCCGCGTCTGAATCGGTAGAGGTTTCTTGTCGTTGGTCTCGAAGTGATGAACGATTGATACCATTGCTGTCCTCAGCATTCTCGGTAGGTGAGCTGCCAGGCATGTAATCCGACAGATCGGCGTAAGAGAAGGGGAAAGAGGCGAGATGACTGGTCTGTTTTATGTTCTTCTGCAATACTTGGGAGTAGAGCGGTAGAAGGTCCTGTCCTTTCAGCATGGGCGGCAAGAGACCAAAGGCAGAAGGCTCGTTCGCAGATAGCAGAAATTCCTCGAGCAATTGCTTGACTCGTAGATCTGTGACTACTTTCTGGTCTTGTAGTATGGCGTGTGCCGATAGCTGGATGTTCTAGATTTAAGAATGAAGGTCAGCCCAGATATAGAGCAATCCACTGGTATCACGACTTACCAGAATGGTCGGACAGCGTTACTAGCCCACCGCACAAGGCTTCTACCACAATTTCACCCGCCTGTCCAAGCAGAATACCTTCTGTTCGGGAACCTCTTCGCTCTCTTTGACCTTCTGGCGTGAAATAGCTTGGGTGCATCTGACAGCATGATCAGTATTGGTAAGGACAGCGCCAAAGTGAACTACAGCTCGAGCAAATAGGTGCCCTAGCTCGTGCAAAAGGACAATAAAGAGATGCAGCAGGACATGCTCTTGCTGTGCGCGCTGCTGAGCAGGGCTCATTCCGCCAAGTCCAGGGTCCAGCTTTCCCAATTTGGCCAGTAGTTCAAGATGAAATGTCGTAATAGATATGGTATGTTCCCACTCTGGGTGGTCATTCTTGACGAAGCCGAATAGAGGATCCTTCTTCTCTTCTGTCAGCTCGACAGAAGCTGATGCGGCTAGCGCCTTCATTTCTGTCCCGACCGAGTGAAGAACACCAGCTTTCCTCTCCGGACTGAACAGCTTGTACTCTGCTTCTGGAGTCTTGAGATTATCCCAAAGAGGCCGGAATGCCATGAGCAATTCAGCATTCGTGTCGTTCTCGAGCTTCAACAAGACATGAAAGACACATTACAGCATGGCAGGAAGGATCGTATCAAAGCTGCCGAGGACACATCCTGTAGCGTCCCGTACAGTAGTAGGACGTTTGCTGAGCAGAAATTGTTCCATCATGTCGGTCGATAAGGGCAAAAGAGAAAAGGGTTCAAGATCAATAGATGGGCTCTGCCCTCAGGGCGTGTACCAGATACAGCAGGGCAGTCCTCACGGCAGTTCTTTCCTATCCTTGCATTATTGCTCGCCGCCAATCATTCCATGCAACGACGAAGTCATGCGCGGATCAATGCGACGTCGAGGTTCTCCTCCTGCCAAACATCTGCCCAAGACCGATGGAGCATGTTATCACATAGATGAGCGATCAAGACAGCTCAATATCGCAAGGGTATTAGGTGGTAGTCAGAAACGAAGTCGGAGACTTTCGATGTGACTCAAAGACACCATCAGCAACGGTCGTTCCACGTCGAACCATCCTCTTTGCTATTCTCCGCGTTCTGTACCGGGTTGCACCTAAATCACTGTTATCACTGTTATCACTGTCTTCAAAGATCTGTGCTGTCATCTGGGACGGTCGCGTCCTTCTGCACCTCTCGTTCCCATGCAGTCTGTTACTTGCGTTAGCCATTCTGCGGTATGCTCCAACGACGCGCTTGCACTTGGCCCGTCGTTACACTATTGCCATCGCGATCTGTCTCTCGGCCATGCTTATTTTCCGATAAGAATTGACTCTGGATTGTCAGCATCAGGCAGCCCCTGATCCTGCTCAAGCCCACTACTGCCTTTTCTCTGCTTCTATTCCTACAACCACTACAAAATGCTTTTCGCAGCTCTAGCTCTTGCTTTGCTTTCTTGCTTTCCCGCCCAAGCTGCACCTCAAGGCGATAGGTTGTCCACTTATGCCCAATTCTTTCAAAAGCGCCAAGTAACTAAAGCCGATCTTATTCGTCGTCAAGCAAGTGCACGTCTCACAGCACGTCAAAGCACCATCTCGCCAGGGTTTTGCACAGTCGCGTCCGATTGCACGAAATTACCAACAGCAGCTAGAGCGACTTGCCAAGAAGGTCTATGCGTCTTTCAATGCCCTGCTACATCGACTTTGAATTCGGACAAGACGGCTTGCGAATGTCCAACACCTCAAGTGCTGAATGCTGCTTCGACGGCTTGTGTGCAATGCTCCGTGGCCTCGAATTGCCCTGCACCGCCAGCGAATTCAGTCAGCGTGTGTACGACTGCTGGAGCATGTGGTTTCGGTGAGTGTCTAAGTAATGAGGCGTCTGATGGTGTCTGATCAAAAGTTTACAGTCTGTAATGGCGGATTCATCAAGAGCACGGATTCGGTTACAAAAGTTACCACATGTGTTTCTGCACTCACGCCCTTCCAAGATGTGATTTACATTGCTTTTCCGCTAGGATATACACGCTGACGTCTGATTCGAAGTGCCCCTACATTGATGGTTTCTATCGTCAGTCCATATCATTGCGCTTGTTAGGATTGGCTAATTCTACATGATAGTGCGGTCAGACCTGACCTCATCCACCAAACAATGTGCATACACCAAAAATGGAGACGCAACGGTAAGTTGTAGCGGACCAATGTTTAGACTCACTGCTGACAGCCACGTTTCTTAGGGACTGGTTCAATATTGCGTCTATTACCGCAATACTGGCGTCCTTCTTGCTCAGCCAGTCCCTGGACCAAACCAGCCCAGACTGGTCTGTCCAAACATGGTAGCAGTTGCGCAGGAAACCAAAGGAAGTGCCTGTTACGTGGTACGATACTTTGCTACATCCTACAGTGCTGTGCTGATGAAGCGGACATTCGTAGGCTTGTCCCGCCCCGCTTGATGGATACGACGCTCGCACCGTTGGGTCGATAAGCATATACAGAAGCGTCTCTAGCACCCAACCGCTTTCGATGCGAATTCTCTCCTGTCAATACGTTGGTTACGCCGACAATGTCAGATGCGGTTTCTATCCCAATCCTCCTTGTTCGGTCCCACAACAGGCCTGCACGTACGATCTGGTCACCGGCAACATCGCTGAGTACTACGATCCAGTGTACGGGCGTACTAAATATGGTTACGCAACAAAATGCCCGACAAAGGCTGTAGCTTCTACGTTTGTGGCGCTGCATCACTTGGTTTTGGAACCTCATCTGTTTCTTCACAGGCAATGCATCTCGTCCTTTGCCGATAAAGTTTCTTTCAATCCAGACTACGTAGCAGTTGATTCTCGGTATTGAGACCAGAAAGTCTTGGGTCATTTTGTTCTTGTTCTTGTTGGGTTTACATGCAGGTCTACGTGTCATTTGTTTTGGGTTCGCATTGCAATTCATCAGTGCAAAGTGGAAAGTGGAAGACGATAACTGCAGATCAAAGCATGAATGTCAACGTGCGAGAAGGGAGAGACTGCTGGATGAACATGTGTTCACAAAAGAGACCCGAGTCAACTCATCGACAACTTGATGCCTCTTTGACCATAGCTCAATACATGATTGTACTCTTCCGCTGGGGATTTACAAAATAATCGACATCGTTCCATAGGGACCCATCGTCTTCTGCTATTCGGCGCCTTCTGTCTTCGACGATCTGAGCAGTCATGCTTCTGTAATCGTGACTCTGCGCTGAGTTGAGGAAAGCATCACGCAAGTCCCACTCACGAGTATCGAGCGCACACTCGAGGGCTTCCAGCTAATAACATCTGCCCTTTACTGGCTAGGGATCGATCTAGCATGCCACTGAGTCCTGGATCTATGTCGTGCAATGGCAATTCTTGATCCGTTGTGAAGTCTCGCATGTCTGAAGCTCGTATGAGGAAGGGTAGAGACGGAAATTGGAGCACTGACTAGGTAGAATGCCAGCCAGTGTCCGAAGCGTTGCTCCGTTTGTTGCTGTGCTGAAGTTGTCAACGAAATACCGCACCGCTTCTCGATGTACATCTGTAATACCCGTGAAGGTATAAGAGTGCTGTTGCGACTCATCCCTGTACGTCAAATATAAATCAGTGGATGCCAAAGGTCGTCGGTCACGCTTACTCGATGGGATAGTCCGTCAGGAGAAAGACATTGCGGATGTCCGCGTACTGCTCGGTAAGGTTTGAGATCATTGAATGAAGGGATTTTGCGCATTCGAGAAAGTATTGTGGATCCGCTGTCGAGGGCAGGTAAGTCGTAGTCGATCGGATTTTGAGTATACATACCTGTTTCCATCCGCCAGCTAGCAGTACTTCAATCCATCTGCTAGAGACTTGCAGATCCACTCACTGTACAGCAATGTATGGAAACATCCCTCTGGCCAACTCATCGGAGCTAGCTCGCAATCTTGCACTGTATCGGACTGGGAATGCTCCAACAAGGATGGACTCTGTTCCAGCTGCTGCATAGATGAGCTTCTCTCCATAATCGAACGAGGGACATTGTAACGAACGGAACGGCCAGAGTGGTAGCTTAAAATGCCATTCCTGACTGCAAAGATTAGCTCGCATAGCAAATTGTCGACTCTGGCGTACCAAAGAGACTACATCCGGTTCTATCATCGATCCATTCGCGTCGACCGCGTGAAGGAAAGCAGGCAGACTGCCGAGCAGACGTCCTCCAAAGTCCGCTGGGGTATTCGCTGAATCGTAGCCTTCTGGCGAGGTCATCTTGACGATATCAGGGAAGAAGGAGTAGTCTAATGGAGCGTTTGCGTCGCACGTTGACTTCAGTAGCTTCTTGTTTGTAGTACCGCCTCGGGCAATTGTCCCATCTGTTGTCCGCTGGGCTGAAGCTAGTAAATAAGCAGCGGTAGGCTGATGTGACTGCGCAGAGACCCAAGATTGATACTGAGAGAATGTGATCGCCCTTATGCCAAATTGCTGCTGATACCATTCTAGATCGTAATAGGCTGACCACGGGGTCGAAAAGCAGGCATTCAATCGGCCAAGGTGTACATTGGGAAGCACCAGCGTTCGGTTCAGCTCTTTGGCCAGTCGCGCTATTTGCGACAGCTGTCCTCATCATCAGTGCGAGTATGCCTCACTTTATGGTTTCCTACGTGAACAATCGCCTGAAGCCAGATCAGAGACATCGATAGGCCAACAATCGATACATACCTTGCTCTCGCCTTCCGAGACTGCAGTCACCAAGAGAAATCGACAGCGAGCTTGCCCACAAGACAACTGATCAGCAGACTGTCGAACAAGTCTGGTGTATTGTGCAGCAGGACCAGAGATGAAGATAAGCAGAGTAATAGACGCTACACTGGCCACGAGATAAAGGCAGCGCGAGCCACGTTTTCTCTTGCCAGATATCGAACCGCTGCGCTGTCTTTTGCTGGTGATGGGCAGAGTGCCCTCTTCAACAGGAGCATAGTCTCCGCGAGTCATCGTTCATGAAACGCAGCGAAAAGAGAAAAGACGAAAGCGTATGGCACGAGAAGCGCATAGAAGACAGGTCTCGACGGGAGGTCAAAGAACAGGGGCTGTCGATTACGAAGGGAGCCACAAGGCTCGAGGCTAATTGTATAGTACAGTACAAGCGAACAGAGCAGCAGCCAGTAATAGTATCACTGGCAGGGACCGACGAAATCCATGCTGCGTTTAAGCGTTTGATTCCTTGCAGCAGTGCAGCACTGAGGTAGTAGCCCTACGCTCGCCTCGAGCAGCTGAGTTGGGACTTGTTCGCTTCCTGCGCAGCAGTATGGGCGTGCCTCGAAGATTTCAAGCTGTCTTGCACGCGCTCGAGTTAACTCGAGAGGCCTTTCTGTGATTGCCAACCACGTCGATCGTGTGATCATTCAAAAAGACAACAGCTAGAGAAGGCAAGAGAAGGCCACGAGCGCTGTTAAAATAGGTTGCGTCGAAGACTACACATCGCGTTCGCAAAGCAGGTGTTTGATTGCAAGAAGTCGAATCGGGTCTTGCGGCCTTGGGTGTGATATACGAGGTCGAGCAGGTCGTGCAGCAGCGAGCGAGAAACTTGGACTTGAGATCGTCGGCGTGCAAGCTGAAAATAGTCAACGGAATCTGCCTGTGCAAGGTCTTCTACCAATATGCCAACCAGCTGCTGTGTCTGAAGAAGCTGTCTCCTCGCCTACTCTGCTTGGTACATGACCCTGATCAGCGGACATCCGCAGCTGCTGGCCAAGCACTTCGACGACAGTAGAGCCTGGCGGAATCAGGTCTTGGCTGCTTCGCACCAGCTATACATTGCTCATAGCAATAGCCATATGGCTCGAAGCCCGAATTATCCACTGCCGACATACCTACTGAGCGCTGTTGATTGGATCGTTGCGGCAATCCTCTCCTCCCGAGCGGGCGATACTCTCCATTTAGTAAAGTCATGGGTCTGGCGTAGACTGAAGGTCCTGCTGCAGAGGAAGATTCGGAGGGTGAGATTGATGCTATGACAAATGGTGTCTTTGGCGAATTGAATCAGGAGGAATCGCAAGAGAAGGACTTTGTTTTGGACGCCCTGAAGAAAGGTCTTGCATCGGATGAGTTGAAGCCCAGCAAGAGGAAGGAGGCTGATTCTGTCATCTTGGCGCTCTTGAGCGATCTTTGATAATCGACGCAACAGCTCGCTTTTGTGAAAGATGAAGCTTCACACAATGCAAAAGCAGAGGCTGGACCCAGCAAGAAGGAAGCTCGCATAATTATGAAGAAGAAGAAGAAGACTGCCAACTTCCATACCGATGCAAAGTGAGTCTGTCAGCTTTGATCTCATTTCTGACGTATTCATCTGCACAGTGTGAAGCACCATAATTGTAACAAGAAAACACAGGAAGTGCCAAAAGGCAAAGGCGGCAAGAAGGGAAAGAATTGATAGTCTCAGTCTTGGGCCTCAATCTTGTTACAATGTTATGCATATAAACCTCAGCGCCAAGGTTCACAAGCCTCCCAAAATTGCCTGATCTCTGGCGCAGTATCCAACAATCTCTGGAAAGCGTCCGGCCTGATCTGTCGAGTGCAATGAAGGACTGAAACCAAAATGAAATCGGCATAAAGCGGTTCTTTGCCAGAAAGGAAAGGGCCATCTTCAGCAGCGAGCACGTTGGCAATGTTCTTCAGAGCTGATTCGATGCTGCCCCAGGCTACTTCTACATCTGAAGCGGTAGCCATGGATTCGAGCGGACCAAACACTTTCGACTGTTTTCTCGGTTTAAAACAAGTCCGAGGAAACGAAGGAAACAGATGAAGGACTTACTCGAGTCTCGTAGAAGTATTCTCCACCCCGCTCATCCAAGAACTCAGGCATACCAGGGAATAGGATCCTGCTTCAGATCAGCTTGTCCCATCATGCAGATAGATTGACTCACTTTACCAAAGATCCAAACAAAGTACCCATGTACTGATTAGCCACTACATCCCAAGCTTTACTGCCTTCTCTACGTAGTGATTTCTCGGCCCAACCTTCCTTCTCGATCACTTGCATGATGAGGTTAGAATCTTGACATGCATGTTTCTGCCCAGCCAAAGTATATGAAATAGCAGGACACGAGTCTAATCATCGAATGAGCGAGTTCAGTGTGCCTTGTAGAGCAGACGCACATTGGAATTTGACAGCAGCAGGGTCATTAGGCTGTATGCCCAACTTCTTGTGATGCTCAGCGATGTCAGGGTAAGAGACGAAATCCTTCTTGAATGGAATCTTCATGTAATTGAGAGCGTATTCCACTTTCAGCGTGTTGGGAGCTGTAGGCACATGAGCATTTGTGATCGAATGATGCGTGAAGGACGAACACCATGACACGGGACCTTCTCTGCAGGGAATATCATAGAACACTAGATCTTTAGGCGCGGGCATCTTGCTGATACTGGCAACTGTCCGTTTGAAGATGATGGGCCAAGTTGAGGTGTTTGAACAATTGCGCGCGCGTCACTGTGTCTGATGCTTTCTCAGCTTCGGGATGGTGTATGCCGCGGAGGTCGACAGAGGTCAAGACTACCTACTGGCTAACAGAGAGTCTCGATTGTATTGGAGAGACTGGCTACCAGATATGCAGAAGAGCAGAACAACACTGGCAAGAGTGGTCGACGCGCGGGCTCGTGAGTGCTGTAAGTGGATGCGGAGCGACTCTCCGTGTCTATGCAGGCCGTCTTCAGCTTGTCTTGGGTGCTGTTCTCTAAAACCATGCCATACGCAATAAGATGGGAACAGTTCATGATGTGGTTCCGAGATAAATGGCCCGTCATAGCAGTAGCAGTCATCAACTAAAGCCACGCTACAGTGCTGCCTCCTCATCACCATCCCGGTCGAAAGTCAAGGGTCAGAGCACGACCGTCAACTTTGCTTTAGCCCTCGCCATCTGTCGCGCCGGCCTCGCTATAATACCATTGTGTGCTACGACAGCCTTTACGCTCTTTCGATATACCCGTCCAGCTGTCGTTGGTAGCACATTTGCAACAAGCTCTCGACTTCCGTTCAAAGTCTATTCAATCCGCTCAAGTCCACACAAGCGCGTGTCTGTGTTGTGGTACGCCCTTCAGTAGCCTCTAGCAAGCCCTAAGAAGCTTTTACGCCATGGCAGCTGTCAGTTTCCTTCTTGTCTGCTTTTGGAAAGAACGCGCGTTTGTGCTCACGCTCTTCTCGCTCGTGAAATAGACTTTTCTACGTGAATACAAGCTCGTTGTAGTAGGCGGTGGTGGTCAGTCTTATGTATAGCGAGTAGAGAGTCAAAAGGGCTGAAGAGAGCTTGGACCTGCAGGTGTTGGGAAATCAGCCTTGACGATTCAATTCATCCAATCTCATTTCGTGGATGAGTATGACCCTACTATAGAGGGTAGGTCAACTCGTTGGGAGTTGCGATGTTGAGCTGATATTCGTTTGACAGACTCGTATAGGAAACAATGCATGGTAGATGAAGAAGTCGCTCTGCTGGATGTATTAGACACAGCCGGTCAGGAGGAGTACAGGTGCGTCGAGAATCTAACGTTCAGACTCGTCTGATTCATTGGGCACCGTGTCGTACAGCGCAATGAGGGAACAATACATGCGAACAGGCGAAGGTTTCCTCCTAGTCTACTCGATAACCAGTCGCAACTCTTTCGAGGAAATGTGGGTTGCTGCAGCATGCCGTTGTACTGTCCGTACTAAGCACACTCATACCCACAGATCAACTTTCCATCAACAGATCCTACGAGTCAAGGACCGGGATTTCTTCCCTGTGGTAGTGGTAGCCAACAAGTGCGATCTAGACTATGAGCGTCAAGTCGGTACACATGGTGCGTAGCAAGGTTTTGAGCGTTCTGAGAACGCTAATTGAACTCTTCTTCGCACAGAGGGCAAGGACTTGGCGAAACATTTTGGCTGCCGCTTCATAGAGACTTCGGCAAAGCAGAGGATAAATGTTGACGAGGCTTTTGGTAACTTGGTCAGGGAGATCCGAAAGTACAACAAGGTAAGAAATTGCCCGCAAAGTCAATCAAGCCTTAGCTGATCCTTTCTTCACAGGAACAAACAGCCGGTCGTACACAGACGCAACAAGGCATGCAAATGTCAATGCAAGACAAGCAAGCAGACAAAGCAGGTTGCTGCAATGGCTGTGTTATCGTCTGAACAAGGTCGTCAGCTATAGCAAAAGTCGTCCTCTCTTGTATCATTTAGGTGGTAATCTTTCTCTTCTATCTGGTCAGTATCTAGGAGCATTTGTAACATAGTAGGCGAACTTATACAAACTTAACGAAAATGACTTGCTTGAGCACGAACTTCTTGGGTCTTCTCTCCCTTGACTCCTTCGTGCACAGCTTGTCGACGTCAAGCAGTGACTCACAGCACCGGCTCAAACGTGCTCTCTCTTTCTCCCGCGTCTCGCCTCTACCACGTCTGCCCCAAGTCAACGTCACCTCGCTCAACAAGGAAAGCGATAAGGAGCAATGGAGCCCAGCAACAATGCAGACGAGGCTTTGCACCCAGACAAAGCCCACAAAGCACCTCGACGTCTCGCTGTAGGTCTCCCTCTGCTGCATTCAAGCGTAAATAGAGCTGATGTGACCTACCTTTTTGATAAGGTCCTCACTTCTGGAGGTGATGCGGCAGGCATGTCTGCTTGTGTGCGAGCTGTAGTCAGGATGGGTCTGAACAGGTCAGTCCTGGCTCTGCCTGCATTGTATCAGGCTGATATGCTGGGCGCAGAGGCTGCGAGACTTTCATCATCAGAGAAGGTTGGGAAGGTCTCATTCTAGGCGCAAGTTTCCTCCTATGCACGGTATGAACTAGCTGACAAGCGTGCATAGAACACTACTGCAGCGAAAGAATCAGAAAATGCATCACCTGTCAAGTCTCAATTCAAGTCTGTACAAGGAACGACTACCCATGCTTCTACCCGCTTCTTACCTACATACGGCGAGGGTGAACTGCTCAAAGATGGTGAAGGCGAAGTCGCTTTGAAAGGCAGACACATCATACAAGTAGGTTGGGACGATGTTCGTGGCTTCTTGGGTGCAGGAGGAACGTTGATCGGGACAGCGCGAAGCAAAGAATTTCGAGAGTTTGAAGGAAGGACCAAAGCTGTGCTTAACCTGCTCAAACATGGGATTGATGCGTTGGTCGTTTGTGGTGGTGATGGAAGTTTGACGGGTGCGGATAAGCTTAGGGAGGAATGGAGTCAACATGTCAAGGTGCTGCTGGATGCGGGCAAGATAGATCAGCAGACTGCAGAGGAGCACAAGTATCTTAACATTGCTGGAGTGAGTCAGTCTAGCTTGTTTTCTATCTCTTCGCTGATGATTCTTCGTAGAGTGAGTAGGAGTGAAGCGCTGATGCATTGTCTCTAAGCTTTCTTTCTGCTTCACAGCTGTTGGAAGTATCGACAATGACATGTCCGGAACAGATCTGACGATTGGAGCCAGCACAGCGCTGCAACGTATCTGCGACTCGGTAGACTCCATCTCTTCTACGGCTTCTTCCCATCAGCGTGCGTTCGTCGTTGAAGTCATGGGTCGGCATTGTGGTTGGCTAGCTGTGATGGCTGCTATCAGGTAGATCTCGCGGAATATTAGCTTGTTATGAGCTTGAACTTTCCGTCGAATCTACAGTACTGGCGCTGATTTCCTCTTCATTCCTGAATCTCCGCCCGAATCTGATGACTGGAAGTCGGAAATGTGTAAGGTCCTCAAGCACGTAAGTCGTCGAACCCACTGCCTGACTTGTTGGTATGTAACCCATAGTGCTATACAGCATCGGACGCTAGGCAAGCGCAAATCCATCATTATTGTGGCCGAAGGAGCGCACGACAAGCATCTCAACCCAATCTCCCCGGATGCTATCAAGACTGTTCTATCCGATCAGCTAGGTCTCGACACCCGAGTCACCACTTTAGGTCATACCCAAAGAGGCGGTAAACCGGTCGCTTTCGATCGTATCCTCGCTACACTCCAAGGTGTAGAAGCTGTCGAAGCGCTGCTTACGTCTAAACCTGGCGAGCCATCACCTGTTATCGGGATTGAAGAGAACAAGATCATGCGAAGACCTTTGATGGAGGCTGTCAAGATGACACAAGCGGTCACCAAGGCTATAGAGAACAAGGAGTTTGAGAAAGCGCTCTCGCTCAGAGACTCGGAGTTTGGCGAATGCTTGAAGGCTTTCTATGCGATATCGAGGCTGGACGAGAAGCTGCTGCTACCGAAAGAGCAGCGGTTACGGATAGGCATCATCCAGTAAGTGCTATCTTCAGGTTAAGACTAGGCTTACATGAGATCACAGCGTCGGCGCGCCAGCTGGAGGCATGAACACCGCAACGAGAACAGCAGTACAATACTGTTTAGCGCGAGGCCACACACCGCTCGGCATCTACAATTCTTTCCCAGGTCTACTTGACGACAACGTGTCTGAGCTTGCATGGCTCAAAGTAGATGAATGGGCTACTCGAGGCGGTTCTGAACTAGGCACCAATCGCAAGACGCCAAGCATTGATCTACCTGGCGTCGCGAAAGCTATGGAGAAGCATGGGCTGCAAGGATTGCTGGTCATTGGTGGCTTTGAGGCTTTCAGCAGCGTGTTGGAGCTGGAGAAGGCTCGAATAGAGCATCCGATCTTCGAGATGCCTTTGCTACATCTTCCTGCAACGGTAAGATCAAACTCGCTTTTTCAGCTTGTCACCATCTCATGCTGCCTCTAGATCAGTAACAACGTTCCTCTATCAGAATGGTCATTAGGATCCGATACATCCATCAACGTTCTGGTCGACAGTAAGCTAATTCAAATATATCGGGAACTCGCATTTACTGGTTATCCTGCAGACTGTGATGTTATAAAGCAGAGCGCGTCGGCCAACAGGAATCGAGTGTTTGTCGTCGAAGCACAAGGAGGAGTGAGTTTTAGTCTGCAGCGAGCGCATTCCAATTCTGACTATTCTAGACATGTGGCTACATCGCAACCCTCGGCGCTCTGGCATCTGGCGCGTTGGTCTGTTACATTCCAGAAGAAGGAATGTCCCTTTCCAAAGTGCACGACGATGTCTCTTTCCTCAAGCAAAGATATGCCGCCGATCACAAAGGCAAAAGCGAGGGTCGACTCGTAATCTTGAGCGAAAAGTCTTCCAAGTGCTACAACACGGATGTACTGACCGACATATTGCAAGATGAGGGCGGCAAGATGTTCGACGCGCGAAATGTCAAGCTTGGTCATACCCTGCAAGGCGGAACACCGTCACCAAGGGACCGAACACGAGCTGTCCGATTGGCTGTCAGGTGTATCCAATTCATCGAACGACACGGAGCTGGTGTATCTGCCGCGTCACAAGGTTGGAAACACGACCACACGTCTAAAGAAGGAGTCACTGCCGCTGTGCTGGTCATTGAAGGCGCCAAAGTTCGCTTCGCGAGTCTGCGAGAAGTTGAAGAACAAGCAGACATGAAGCTCAGGCGCGGCAAGGATCCTTGGTGGTTGCGTCTGCGCCCGCTCGTAGACTTGATGTCAGGGAGATTGGACTTGGTTCAAAATTAGGTTCGCGAGGAATGTTTGTATGTGTATTAGACGAGCTGAATTGCAAACTAGACTTCGTTAGATATAAAGCCAGTCTCAGTTGAGGTACGCGCCCAGAAATCAAAACACACCGGCGGCGGCCAACGTCCGGAACACGCTGGAAGCCTCACCGCGCTTCTTTCTCGTCTTTTGTCCTTGTCTTCCACCACCAAACTTGTTGTGTTCTCTTTCTCGCTAACGACTACTCCTTGATACTTTTTACGAATACACTCATTCTCAGTACTTCGTAAGTCGCATTGCAAATTTGTTGTTTGGCCCACAACCTTATCTTTCATGCATGACAAGTCCTACCCACTACTCAATAGCAAACATGATTGTCCCAGCAACTCTATTCTTCGCTTTCGTCGCTTCCGCTTGGGCTCAAGCTCAGATCAACGTGAGTCCTTTTTATCTCGCGCCACACCAGACGCGTCGCCCTGGAAGTTTGCTCACAATTTTTGAAATAGACCCCAGCCTCGCTTCTTCAGTGCCAGCCTGCTCTTATCAACTGGAGCGGCGGACAGGCTCCTTACTTCCTGTCTATCCTTCCAGGTACGCTCATCAGCTCGAGTCATCAAATAGTCTTACTCTCTTGGCAGGTGGTCAAGCTTCTGGCACCCCGCTCAAGCAATTCGATCAGACTTCAGACACCTCTTTGACTTGGGTTGTCGATTTGGCAGCTGGAACCCCTGTCACTTTCGTGAGTATACGAAAAATCGGATGATGATATGAATGCTCATTCTATTTACAGCAAATCCGAGACAACACCGGAGCCGTCAAGTCAGCCACCTTTTCATGACTTTGCTGTGTGGCAGTGCTAACACGTTCCCGACAGCTTCTCCGACCAAGTCACCATTGGAGAGGGTGTCAGCGCTGACTGCTTGGCTGCTGGCTCAAACACTGCTGCATCAACTGTCGCTGGCGGAGCTGCTGCCGGAAACACTGGTGCTTCTTCCTCCGCGTGAGTGGTGTTCTCGGAATATTGGTGGTACTTAAACTAATCAAATTTTCAGCGCGGCGACCAGCTCCTCAAGTGCTCAAGAAGAAGACTCTTCATCATCTGCACCTGCCTCTTCCTCTGCCCCTACCAGCAGCATGATGACTTCATCGCGGTAAGCTTGAGATTTTTGCATCTGTAGTCAAGTACTCAATGAGGTATCATTTAGCCCTCAATCATCTTCGCCAGCTGGCTCTTCAACCCCAGCCACCGACGCAGCTCAATCAGCTCAACCTACCGCACCTGACTCTGGTGCCAGCGTCGCTACCGTACGTCTTCTGCTGACCACTGCACCATCTGGACTAACGCTTTTTTCAAACTAGATTGGCAAGGCTGTCACTGGTTTGGCAGCCGTAGCCCTTGGCGCTTTCCTCATCTAAATCTGACTCTTCTACCGCAAGAGTTATCAGTTGAGGGGCATATATAGATTCGGGGATTTATTAGGCAGTATATGGTCGCGCACATTAAACGCTCTTTGTTACCTTTCCTTTCATTTAACATAGGACATTTTATATAATTCTTGCTTTGATTGTCTTCTTGAGTCCCTTGCGTGATTCCTGCCCTCGATTTCGTTGCTAGTCGTCCGCTTTCTTGACACCGGTCGGTCAAAGGACAGTTTCTTTTCCAAAACTGATGAAACGGTCCGCTACGTGTCAAGCAGTAAGATGGGGACAAGATGCGAGGTATATTGCAATGCAGGGTAATGAAGTACAGCCAGCCAAGACAAGCCTTTTACTGCTTCTTGTTCGACGGACGTCTGTCCGGACGATGCGCGACCAAAGTATTTGCAGCATGTTGGCGAATGGCAGCCTATATGGAATTACTCAGCGGACGAACCGCGAGAAAGCAGCAAACGTACGAATGGATTCGCAACAAAGTCCTTGTGATTGAGCAGTGGAACCAACCGACTGTTGGCTTCCGCCCTAGTCCCGACTTCTCAGTATCCGCAGCCAGACAGTAGAGATAGAGTCTCACAATACCTTCTGCCTCTTCTTGGCAGTCAACTTCTCCTTCTTCTCCGCTTGAGCAGCTGACACAGCGGCAACAGGAACCTTCTTTGTCTTTTTACCCAACGCACGCTCTTCCGCCGCTTGACCGATAGTCATTTCATTCACTACGACTTGATTGATGGGTAACGCGACTTCGTCCAGCGCTTGATCGACTTCGCCTAGATTGGCTGTTAGGGCTGACTTCTCTTTACGATTCAGTCGTTTTCGGTGAGAGCGTGAATAGGGTTGTTTGTTCGCTTCTCGTTCTGTAGTACCCAAATGGCTTTAAATGGCAGAGAGCTAGTTGAGCGACAGAACCTACCTTTAACTTTTTGTGCGAGGGCCAGTTCTCGCTTATTACGTGCATTCACAGCTGTCTGGTACTCCAAAGATCTTGCAGCATCGTTTACTTCTATAGCAGCGGCAGAAGTAGAGGCTTGAGCAGGCTCATCGACTTCAATATCGTGGACATGTTCTATCGCTGAACTAGAAGGCGCTTTGTTGTGGATCCGTGATGATCGAGAAGGTTTACTGCGTGGCTAATATATTGTCTGAGAGCGGAATTGCTGCATCAAAGGCTGATCTTACCATTGTCGAGATGAAGGTCAGGAGCAAATGCAAAATATGTGAAAGGTTGCTATTACAGAGCTCTACGCCTTCTTGAAGATCTCCTTGACAGTCTCCTTTACTTGTTGCACCTTCTCTACAACTACATCATCAATACCGTCCTTTTGGCTTTTCCTGCGCCGATTACAATTGAGCACGCAAGCTGGTCAAAGGGATAAAAGGACATACTGGATGTGCTCGACGGTAGTATCCTGTAGACTCGCTAAATCTTCCTTGCCTGAAGCGTGGCGCTCACTCTTGATTACTGCTTCCCTAGGTGTAGGCACAAGACCGATTTACTACTGAACAAGCCAGACGCTCAGCTCGCACTTACGAGTCTGAAGCGAGCGTCTGCAATGTCAAACACACACAGAGTAAGCTGCAATCTAAGCAATACTGAGAAGGGCTGACCTCGTTCCATTTCGGTACATCCTGATGCGGTGAAACGCTTTCGCCCTTTTTACTCTTGTTGAGCTGCTTGTCGATCACAGCTGGGTCATTGTCGTGCACTGCTCTGTCATCAGCTTGTGCTCTGCAGACTGAAGAGCGCCTAAATTACTATTGCTTCCGAAAGGAAAGGCTGTGCGAGGTTGGGTAGAGAAGCATCTCGTCCTTGCTGCAGGCGCTAGACGCATTGTACGAGTAAGAGACATCATTTTTGAGTTGTTTGCTGGGATTCTCAAGGCTGTTCAAGGGCAAGAGAGAGATGTAACCGAATTAACGGTGTTGATGACGAGATCCGGAGACTTTGATTGGTACAAACGATCTCTCGCCTCACAGCTACATGCATACAAGCCAATACAACAGTTCAAAGGCAGGTTTGTCTCGACATCTGATTGCTCTCGAGCTCGACCTCTAGACTGACAGAACTACCCTCTTCGCAACACCTCGATGCCATGCTGCCCATATAGTGCCTCTAGCGCTGTCTGACTCTCTTCCTGACCTTTGGCAATGATACCATGCTTGGAGACTTGTGTCGGTGTTAGACGATGGCTGAGCTCAGCCATAGCATACTCGAGCATGTGCTTGAGCCTCCGAAAAGCAAGGCATCCGGCTGTGCGCGTGCTTGTCAAGTTGCTGATTCGTGCGGCAGGCTTGTCGTAAACTGGGTGGTTGGTGCGGACCTTGATTTCAACTGTGCTTCAAATGAGATCTCTGAGGAAAGGACCGAAAGGCCATACCTCTGTAGCCGTCTTTCGGGTTACCAGCTATATCAATTACTAGCATCTCCTTCCGCTGCTCCCTTGGCCCCATGGACTCGACCAACAAGTTTGCACCAATCACGCACCGCCGAAGACGCGATTGGCCAAGTATCCATGAGCTCAAGTATCAGCCTTTAATTGGTTCAGGTCTGTCTGCCATCACACCCATCCGAGCTCCAGATAAGCAACGTTCTAGCAGCACATCCTTGTCATCTTTTGCCTTCCGAAGAACAAAACCAGATGCTCGAAGCATTCAATGACAAAACTCTGTTGTACAATGTCCTGCTGTGTCGAGTCGTAGCTATTTGGGTTGACGTGCCCTTGAACCTTACCGCGCAAGTCTTTCCATTTGAGGCTCTCGAAATTGATCAACGTTGAAAGCGTCGGACCTAAGGCTGTTTTGTGCTCCGGCTCACAGCGAACTGTTATGCTGATCTGCCTCTTATCTGAAGCAGCAATATCAGAACCATCAGGCCTGGATGGTCGGCAACAGACTTACAGTATCGTGCCGCTGCCCAGCAAAGCATCTTCCCTCCCATGTCGTACGCCATGACGCGAAAGATTAAATTATCGCTGGGAGGGGGACCTAGGGTCTTGTTGCTGTCGGGCCGACCGTTTTCCCACCAGCTATAATACAGACCAGTCAAGGCGTTATTGATTTGTGCATGGCTTCCCGCGCTGGCAGGATCGACGCCTGCATGTCTCTGAGATGTTCGAACGACCGTAGACATAGCGAATGGTTCGGAGCGGAAAGAAGAGAGGCAACAATGCTCTTGCAAGTGATAGTCCGGACTAATGACAAAGGGACCTTGGCCATTTGAGCCTGTCTGCATGAGGCAACTGACTGGTCTTGTATGTCTTGAATATACCTGCAGCCTCTCCTTTCTCAACAGAAGAGTCCAGTTGTTCAAACAAGCAAGAAGATAGCTTGTCCATGACGATATTGCCACAGCTAGCGGCCGACGAGACAGCGCCCCAGTTTGTGGCATAATTCACAGGGATCCAAAAGTACAGAAATCTGTTGCATGTCATCCGCAGGCGATAACGAGTCCACGACCGCCTGAACCGATAGTCGAAATAGAGGATATAGCGAAACAAGGACACTCTGACGCCCTTTGCTTCACGACAGGGTATAATCCTAGATTGGGCATATCTGGTATAGCAGTCCTGGTAATCACAAGCTTGGTATTCTGGCCGTCGCTCGACAACTCTCACACTCGACCAGCAGCAACGAGGACTCCTACTCAAGGCCTTGATTCGTGCAGATACCCGGATGTGATATACCCCTGATGACTGGTACAGCAGCATCTCTGGTCAACGAGATTAAATCCGTCAAAGGCTCTGACGTACTTTCTCTGCTGCTAAGTTTTGCCTGTCTCATGTCTATGCTCAGTTCCTCTCTTCTGTCCGCTTCTACACTGCACCGAGCTTCGGCCTGACCTACCTCACTTCGCTGGACGAGCTCTTGATTGCTTTCCATCCACGAGCGTCGACTTCAGCGACGCTCAATGGCGATGTGGTAGAAATTCAAGGTGCCGCAACATCAGGGAAAACACAACTATGTTACTTCCTAGCTATCACTACTGCTCTGTCTTCCATGTGGGAGGTGGAAATCTCTACGCCTAATCGACCTGCTCGAACGGATAAAGTCGAACTGGGCGGTAAAGGCAAAGCTGTGATTGTGTATGATACAGATGGAAGATTTGATGTTGAACGATTGGCTCTGATGGTTGACGCGCATCTCAAGCGAAGGATCAAAGAATATTGTCAAACCGTACCCTATTTCTATGGTGGTGAAGCATCAGCTCAAGAACTGGAGAAGCAAGTCTTGGTTACACTTTCGAGAATACACATCTTTCGACCTGGAAGCATGCTTTCCCTTGCCGTTTCAATACAGACTTTGCCCAAGTACATTCGCGAAACTTTGCCGGAACAAGAAGTCGCCCTGGTCATCATTGATAGCATCTCTGCATTCTATTGGCAGAACAAGGTACGCTTCATCATGCTCTTCATACTATGAGGACCAGAAATCTTAACTGCTAACCAGTACGAGCTGGAACAAACGCAATCCAAAACACCTCTTCCCCAGGAAGCCGAATCATCCGCTCAAGCACAAGCGAGAACCTCTTCACTCCCATCACACCCAATCAAATACGTCATGCAAGCATTATCCTCCTTTCGCCAATCTCACAATGTTGTGATCGTAATGACCAATTGGGCATTTACGTCCTTGTCGAAAACCTCACCTTTTTATCGACAACCCATGCCACCGCCTTACCCCAACCCATTCAAAGATGACGCTTCTCCAGTCCCACATTTCGACGAATCTGATCCACTTAGGATTGCACTGGCCGGTCAACTTCAGCTCACCCATCATATCACTTTACATCCCGCCAAGATACCTGCTTTTCCACCCGAGACGACATTGAAACAAGTTATGCAAGGTCAGGATGCAAAGATGAGGGAAAAGATGGTCAACAAGAGCAAGTCTATCAAAGGGTATTTGAGGTTAGTTGGAGCAAAAGGGTTCTCGACATTTGATTGGAGCATCACTCCAACTGGGATAGAGGCATGAATGACAATAGAGGAATGTATCATAGACAGCGAGACACCTGGCTTCCCTTCTCTTTCATTTTACACTTTCGCGTACATTTGGTTTGGTTCTATGCTTTCTTTCGACCCAAATACTTAGACCTCTTTCCCTTTAACTCTCAAACAACCACAAATTCACCCCTTTCACTGATTCAGAAGACTGACATCGACCACTGCTACTGATGGATCCGCTCCGGTGACGGCAATCTGGTTTCGGGTCGGATGCCAGAGCGCTTCGTACACGCCTCCATTATGCACAAATTCATAGACGAGTTCCCCAGTCTGTCAGAAACATGAGCTACAGCTGAAGATCGGTGGCGAGGAAGACATACCGAAACTCGATAAATACACATCCGATTGTCATCCGACCCAGTGACCAAGAACTCGCTTCCCAGCGGCGAGAAAGAGACAGAGTAGACGACAGCCGTGTTTCGCACAAAGGTGTAAAGACATGTGCCTTTGTCAGCATCCCACAGACGAGCGGTGGTGTCGAAGGACGTCCTGTGGCCGTTGGTACCTTCTCAGTTTTTAGTACCAAACAGAACGGGGCAACGACGCACGATGCAAGTAGTCGTCTCTTGGCATTGGGGTGATTTTGCCAGACCACTTGCTGCACTTGATCTGTATGCCCTTGCAGAAGGAAGACACCGCCGTTTTTGTCAATCTCTAACTGCTCTTCGCCTTCTTCTGGCTTGGTCAAAAGGTTCGTCATGCTCCATATCCGGACGGTCTTGTCGTCACTTGACGTTGCTAGCATGGTCTTGCTAGGATCAAAGCGGCAAGAGTTGATTTCGTCCTTGTGGCCGCGCAGACGATGTAGCGGTGAAGGGCGATTCAGCGCCAGGACTGTCAGGAACGCACAAAGCCAATGAATTGAAGCTCAATAGGATCTGTTATCACTGACTGTGAACTGTCTTGTCCATACTACAGCTTGCGAAGGTAGAGTCATCATACCAATCGCAGTCGAGCACCGAGTCTGTCACATGGAGAGAAGGAACCATCAGCAACGCTGATATCTCTGCAACCATACTGACCTGAATGAGTCTCCCACTGTTGTTTCACTTTACCAGAGTTGAGCTCCCACAAACAGCATGTGTTGTCCAGACTGCCAGTGAGCAGCATGGTGCCTTTACTATTCCATCGTATCGAGTAAATCCCTCTCTGTGAGGCAATAATGATCGATGAGCATCGCAAAGATGGACAAAGATCGCTCTGACACACCTGATGCATCGAAAGTACGAGATAGAGATCGCCAGCCAGCCTGAAAAGGGATACAATGCTTAGCAACAAGCATGCGTAGATATCATGTTAGCTTACGTCCATATTCGAGCAATACCATCCTCAGCTCCGGTCGCAAGCAATGTCCCGTCAGGCTGTGTCATAGTCTCAATTGGTATGCAAGAAGTGCACAGATTGAGACGACGCACATTCCAGGCCACAACAGGTATGTCAGACTTTTTGCTCCCAGAAGAATGCTTGCAAATGACGCTTTCGCTAATTTTCGTCCCTGGTTCAGTCGAGACATCCCAAATTCGGGCTGTCGAGTCGATGGACCTGTATGGCGGATGCATATTGAGCTGAGTACAGCCAACAATGATCTCGACATACGCTGTAGCGAGCATATGCGGCACTTTCGGGTTCCAGCAGCATGGTTGTACACTTGACGAATGACCTTGCAGCAAAGTGATCTTGTCCGGTTTCGCTTCGCCCAACGTAGGATCTTTCCCTCTCGGTTTCGGTACTTCAGCAGCTTCTTCTTCCTGTTTCCCATTCGTGTTTGTTTCTGAATTTGTTCGCGCTTGTTGAAGGATTGGTTTAGCTGAGACGGTGCGTACTCGAGCGGCAGTGTTGTTTTGTTTGGGCTTGTGATTGCGAGTCACTTCGGGTGATGAACCTCGTCTCGAAGAAGAGGCGGAATTGGCTGAACGATTTAACGAGTTGGAGCGAGAGACATTAGGCGATGTGGAACGTTGATGCGGGCCGTTAGCTTGAAGATTGTTTGCTGATGGTGACGGTTGAGGTTGGGCGGGTTTTGGTGTTGAGACTGTCCGAACAGAGACCAGTGACACTGAGGGATTGGGTCTTGGAAGCGCAGGGGATGGTAAAGGAGCAGATGCGGCCTGAGATGAAGTCGGTAGCGCAGGAGTCTGGAACACGGAGGAAGGCGTAGGAGGAGCAGGCATCGCTATCGAATCTGGGTGTTTCCCATTCGCTGGCTTGGCAGAAGTAGCGCTAGAAGATACTGGCGCATCTTCGATTTTGGCACGCTTCTGCTCTGGTTCATCCACTTCCATTGCTGATTGTTGGCCAGATGATTTCCGCGATACAGGCGGTTCTGCTGACAATGACTTTCTCCTCGTTACTTTCGGCGAAGATGCAGCACTTTCAGGTTTGTCAACATCCATATCCCCAACAGACGATGTGGAAGCTTTGTGACTCGGTGGTGGTCCCAAATGAGAATCAAGGTCATGTTCTCGTTCTTTCCGCTTTGCAGATGATTGCTGCTGCTGTTGCCGCTGCGTATTTGATTGGGGAAGAGGTGGTAGAGTAGCGCTGCGACTTTGTTCAGGCGATAAAGATGCCCGCCTAGAACTTGGCTCAGATTGACCTGAACCACTTTGGGCTGTCGGTAGATTCGGTAAAGGAAGAGTGGGTTCTTCTTCAGGGATGGAAGCAGGTTGTTGAGTGATATTCACAGATTGAGATAAAGTTCTGCTAGGGTTTGCTTCTTTTAAACTTGTTGAAGGTTTTGCAGAAGTAGGTGCTGGCGGATTTGACTGACTGCGCTGTTTCCTCGGCCCTAGCAGGGGTGTAGGCTGAGATGTAGATGCTTTAGGTGTAGGTGGTTCAGGCGGAGATTGCCTCAAATTGGGCAATGGAACTCGGTCTTCTACTGCATAACCGAGTAGTTTGGGTGGATTGGACTTTGTATCTTCCTGTAATACATATCAGATGTGTACTTCATTGAGAGCAAGGCAAACGTACGCCTCGCCATCTGGCTTCCGCTTCGAGGTAAAGCAAGCCTTTATGCAAAATGCGAACCAAATGATTTTGAGGCAAAGGAATATCGATGATACGAGTCCCAGAAGCGTCGTTGGCCGTCACTGCAGAGCTGAGGCGAGATTCGTGCAATAGCGAGAAGGCAGAATGGTCGAGTCCTGTTTGTTTCACAGGCGTCAATACATCTGCTGCCAATTCTCCTCTTGCAGATATAACAGACCTGTCTCTTGTAAGTAGGCCCACACAAGCATATTGACTTCATTGCTTGTCACGGCTGCCAAATCACTGGTCGAATGGTTCTCTCCATTCTCATTTGTTGCATTCATCTGGTAATCTCTTGACTGGGTATCTCACGAGGCGCCTCGGCCGGCCATGCACAACACAACCCAAAGAACGCTATGACCAAATTGGGAATGAACAAGCAGTTTGAAAGATTTCCTTGGAAGCCCATCACTCCGGCCAATACCGGCCTCTCACATCTACCCCTTCTGGCCTGGTCCCATGCATATACTTTGTCTGGTAGTGTTGCATTCATATCGACAGCTTCCGAGGACATCTTGGGCACGTCTAAGTGTGTAGCAAATCGTTGTGAGAATCCGCTTTGAAGTAGCTTGAAGTAGCTTGGTCGGCCGCCCAGGATGTTCCGCTTTGCTGTTGCCAGCGTAATATTGTTCCATCCTAAAGCAGTATCACGTCTTGTAGAACAGGGACGGCTTAGATAGACTTCGGTCAGTTTGCATAATTAGGCATAGCACCGCGTCGGTCAGACCGAATCAGGAGCAACGCAGCGAGCGTTTAACGCCCTTCGTCATCTTGAGCTTCTGCTTCTCGGCTTGTGGAATACAAAAGCAGTGCGAGTCTGGTCAATGTCGCTTGCTCGCAGCGTCAGATGTAGCCAGACGGGTTGACAGTAATCGCAAGAGTAAGGGGCAGAGCATAGAGCAATATATTCTAAGAGCAGAACAAGCTGAAGACACTCAGGTCGAGCACGAGACTGTATCTGCCCCGAGGTTGGCAGAACATTGACAGAAAGACCCGACGAAACGGAAGACCAACATGAGGAAGGGCAGGGGTATAATAGCTGAAAAGCTCTTGTGTAACGTGTTGAGAGCTCTTCCAGCGCAGGCAACGTGCAGATTGTCGCTGCAACAGGTCAACAGCGAACGACGTCAACTAATTGAAGTCTTCGCAATTGCACCCGCCTTATACAAATATACAGAGTAGAAAGCAAGGATGGATGGTCAGTCCCTCTGCAAAGCACACGCAGGAATACTCTCAAAGCTCACTTTGTTCGCGTAGAAACCTATGATGTTATCGTGTAAGCCTGACCTCGGTAGACACACGCCAGACTTCTCACACGCTGCGACAGGCTGGGCACTGGTCTGACCGTAAGCTCTAGCGGAGCAGACGATTCCGCATTGAGGTGACATGCATCTCTCTCTGTTAGGAATGCATTCTGTCCGGCCTCCTATCCGTAGAGGGCAAGAAGGTCTTGCACATGGATCGTAACGACTACTATGGTATGTCAGAGCTCAGAAAGCCATGCTTGAATCCCGTTGATTCGTTTCACAGGCGCCGAAAGTGCTAGTTTGAACCTCACTCAGGCAAGTGTTCTGGCCCGCGTCAACTCCGCTTGACTGACAGCCCGTGCAGCTCTACCAACGCTTCAGGCCTGGTCAGGCACCTCCGAACAACATTGGTCGCGACAGAGATTGTATGTTACGGCCTAACCTCATCAATACTTTAGCTCATCAGATGCAGTCGCCATTGATCTGATTCCCAAGTTTATGATGGCCAATGGAGAATTGACCAAGATGCTCGTTCACACTGATGTAACCCGCTACATGGAATTCAAGCAAATCTCTGGCTCTTACGTCTACCGAACCGGTAGAGTGTCCAAAGTCCCTGCATCCGAGATGGAAGCTCTTCGTTCGCCTCTGCTCGGTCTCTTTGAGAAGCGTCGCGCCAAGAACTTTTTGCAATTCATCGCTGCGTACAAAGAGGATGACCCATCGACTCATGCTGGTGTCAAGCTCGACACGACCATAATGAAAGACGTCTACTACAAGTATGGTTTGGAAGCCGGTACTCAAGACTTCATCGGTCATGCTATGGCTTTGCATCAAGATGATTCGTACATCCACAGACCGCTGCGTGAAACTTATGAACGCATCATGCTTTACTCTACTTCGATGGCTCGATACGGCAAATCACCCTACATCTACCCTCTTTACGGTTTGGGTGAACTCCCACAAGGTTTCGCTCGTCTTTCAGCCATCTATGGTGGAACATACATGCTCGATAAACCAGTCGATGAAGTTGTATATGGCGAAGATGGGAAATTCGTTGGTGTCCGCAGTGGAGATGAAACAGTCAAAGCGAAGCAGGTCATTGGTGATCCTTCCTACTTTTTGGGAGGAAAGACAAAGGAAGGTGAAGAAAAGGTGTTTGAGGAAGGCAAGGTCGTCAGAGCGATTTGTTTGCTCAAGCACCCGATTCCCTCGACCGACGAAAGCGATTCGGTTCAGCTCATCATCCCGCAAAACCAAGTTGGTCGAAAGCATGGTCAGTGTCCATCGGTCATATTGTGCTTCGAGCTGATGGTGCTGCAGACATCTACATCGCTGAAGTCTCAAACAATCACAATGTCACGCCTAAAGACCTATATGTCGCTATGGTCTCTACTGTCGTGGAGACATCGACACCGGAACTGGAACTAGAGCCTGGTTTCAAGCTACTCGGTCCTATTTTCGAGAAGTACGTTACATCCCACAGCGTAGATCTCTTCTAACTGGTCCCTTTAGATTCGTTTCTGTCTCATCTATCTACTCGCCAGCGGACTCTGGATCTAGAGACAACGTCTTCGTGACAAGGTCGTATGATGCTACAAGTCATTTCGAGTGAGCCACATCTCTATACAATTGGAAACATTGCTCACTGCAGTATCAGAACTGTGACTGATGATGTTCGGGATGTCTGGAGGCGAGTGACTGGCGAAGAGTTGGTGCTCAAGAAGCGTGAAGGAGGAGCTGGATTAGAAGCGCAGTGATCTAGCCTTTAGATTCTACTTTGTCGTCCTTTGTAATATTCTCTGAATCGACTCTTGCATTGACAGTTCACGTTGAGTTGTGTTTCGCCAGCCAGGCTTCTTCTTCCTGCGATAGTTGAACGTCATTTTTGCTGGTTTGACGAGATAAGCTGTATGGTGATAGCGAGACTCGGTTGCCGTCGAGTATCGGCACACGATCAAGGAGTAGACTAGCTCGACGCTTGACTGCTCGCTTGTCTATTGTAGATGCCTTGGGCAGCTGAAAGTCGCCGCTTGCCAAAGCCTCCAAACTCTTCAGATCCTCAGCAGGCAAAGGCGGCAAAGTACGAGACACGACTTGGCGATGCCACCAGCGCTTGAGAGCAGCCTTCTTCTGTTGGTCACCGAGAGGACGCTGTACTACCAAATCTCGCTCCAAGTATGTCGGACCGTTAACGACCAATTTTGGCGAAGGGTGCGCAAAGGGAGAACGAAAGAGAGCTTGCTGGACAGGATGCAAAGGTCCTCCAACCAGAAATGGCTGCCGCAACCCCTTAAGAAATGGAGTCGAGCGCTCGGACCCTGGAGATGACTCACGCGAAGAAGCTCTTCCCTCCTGAATCCTGCTCGACCATACATGATATCCTGCAGCTCTTCCACGCTGTCTGTCTTGTTCCGCGCAGCCCTCGCCAAAATAGAGAGTAGCTGTCATGCTTCTTCAGAAAGGTGTTGAAGGTAGCATTGCTCTAAGATTCACCTCTTCAGCTTCCTGTACGGCCGCCTCTTGTTTGCCTGGCTTTCCCTGTAGCAAACGCGGCCTAAAGAGATGCTTGATTCTGTTTCTCAACACATTTCTTCACGCGAACTGGTATCAGCGTGTTTTCATCAAAGCGTCTCTGATAGCACACCCTGCTCGCGCATCTGGTATGATCCGATGAATTCTGTATGTCAGGCGTATAGACTGTCGGAATTGCGACCGCTTCGTGGACATGCGACAATCCGAGCTTGCCAATTATATGCATCACTATTCTCGAATTGCCTATTCTTCGCTTTGGTGCACATCAATCGTTATCTGCCTAAATATTGACTATATATACCACGGCAAGACCGGCTCCTGATCCACGCAAAGTATGAAAATCCACGCTCTTGGTTTCTGCCCTTGAAGTTCTAGCGAGCATTGCCGGTCAGGCGTCGAGACCTGAATGGTTAACGGCATACCGCAAAAGTCTTGGGACCTACAAACAGGGCCTCCACTTCTGTAGACCTGATAAGGCTCAAAAGCACATGACTCGGTTGAAACATTGCTCTGCGAACAGTCGTTATGTTGAAGCCTGCTGTCCAGAGAGTTGCGCTGTAAACCCATGAACCCAAATTCGGGTGAGACCCAAAGTTTTGCGGGGAGACCTTATCTATCATGTGCTTTCTCGGATACATGTGCTCTTGGCCGGGGTCGAGCTAAGGAAAAGTCTCCCGCTCCCTCTCTTGCTCCTCAACCAGCTTGCCTCTTATCTTTCAGGCCGTCTTGATACTCACCTGGTCCGCTTTTGAATGTCCGATGTCAATTTGGGAGTGGCTGAACTTTGTTCTTCTTCTGCGATCACAGACTTTTGGTGTTATCTTGCTCTTATCGGCACCATGGTTGACTACGATATTGTAAGCTTTCGATGCAAGGCGATCGCCCAAGTGGATCTGGATTGCTTATCGGAATGTGCAGGAAAAGAAGGGCCAGCTCAATCAGGCGCCAGAAGGCGTCAATGTATACACCGAGGGTCAGCGACGACCACTGAAGTATTGGTCATCGGAACTGACAAGCCATTGTACAGATGCTGCCGCTTACGACCCAATGCAAGAGAGCAAATGGACTCGATGGGGTCTAACTGCCGAGTCTTTCAAGCCAGCTCCCGGTATGGTCCATGTCTAGTAAGCTCCTGAAGCACGTCGAAATAAAGGCAAGCGCTAATACGACCTGATCGCAGCGATGATGGCAACGGAAAAGTTGGCGCTGTCAAAGGCAACACTATGCTTCAACACAAGTTCAAGAACCGTCACTTGCAGTAAGTTAGCCCACATCCAGACCCTTTGATCTGGCTAATTATCTGTCTCTCCGTAGAATGATTGCTGTCGGTGGTTCTATTGGTACTGGTCTGTTCATTGGTTCTGGTGGCGCTCTTCGTCGGTCAGTCCTCTGGCCTTGGCATCTGAGCCGCATCTAATACCTTCTTCTACAGTGGTGGTCCCGCTGGTATCCTCATTTGCTGGGCTATCATGGGCATCATGTTGATCTCAACGGTGCAAAATATCGGAGAAATGGCTATTATGTACCCCGTCACTGGTGAGTTCTTCTTGACATTCGATCCAGACGTTCGCTGATCACTGTATCCAGGTGGTTTCTACACACTGATTTCACGCTTCATTGACCCTTCTTGGGGTTTCGCCATGGGATGGAACTACGTCGCTCAATGGGCTGTCGTCTTGCCTTTGGAACTCACTGCCGCTGCTTTCACTGTTCAGTACTGGGACCCTAACGGGACAGTCAACATTGCAGTGTGGATCACAGTCTTCTTCGTTGTGAGTCTAGAGGGTCCAATTAATGATCACGGTTAATCACTAATTTGCTAGGCCATTACATTGCTCAATATCAACACTATGGGCTTCGCAGAAGAAGAATTTTGGACTAGCTGCTTGAAATTATTTGTCATCGCTCTCTTTTTGGTCGCCTCATTCGTGTTTGTCCTCGGGGGTGGCCCATCTAGCGGCGTTTACAACGAATACTGGGGCGCTCGTCTTTGGTACAATCCAGGAGCATTCGCAAACGGATTCAAAGGTGTCTGCTCTGTCTTTGTCACTGCTGCCTTCTCGTAAGTACTTTTCACACAGCACTACTTCCGGGACTCATCAGGTCGACAGCTACGCTGGAACTGAGCTCGTCGGTCTTGCTGCAACTGAGCACCCCAACCCTCGCAAGGCCATGCCTTCAGCCTGCAAAATGACTTTCTGGCGTATCTCTTTCATTTACATCATGTCGCTGTTCTTCATTGGTCTTTTGATCCCATAGTGAGTTCTCTGCTTCTGCTTTTTGCGCTACATTGACATCTCGAAACAGCGATGACCCAAACCTTATCGGTGGATCTTACGATGCCAACACTTCCCCCTTCGTTCGAGTCTTCGCCCGCGCCAACGTTAACGGTCTTGACCACCTGATCAATGCTACTATCACCATCTCTGTCTTGTCGATCGGCATGTCATGTGTCTACGCTGGATCTCGTACTTTAATGGCTTTGGCTGAACAAGGCTACGCTCCTCGCTTTTTCGCTACTGTGGACAAGGTTTGTCGCAACAGATTTAGAGTTTGGGGCTTCGAATGACCTTTATCTGATCGTTTAGGCCGGCCGACCACTCTGGGCTACCGTCTTCATTCTCGCCTTCAGCCCTATCGCATACGCCAACGTTTCAGACGAAGTCGGCACACAGCTTTTCAACTGGCTTTTGGCTCTTTCAGGTCTTTCAACCATCATCACTTGGCTCAGTATCAATGTTGCCCACGTCCGTTTCCGTGCCGCATGGAAAGCGCAAGGTCACTCTCTCGATGAGCTGCCATTCCGTGCTCTCGGTGGTGTGAGTATCTCGTTCTGAGACAACAAAAGAATACTAACGTGTCCACAGCTTTACGGCACTTGGTTGGCTATCGTCATCTTGTCACTCGTCTTGGTCGCTCAATTCTACATTGCGGTCAGTCTGCACCTTGACCTCACCTGTGTCCCGTGCTCAAATGTCGCAAACAGATCTTCCCTATCGGTGGTAACGCTGATGGAGCCGCGGCAGCGGAGAGCTTCTTCCTTGCCTAGTACGCTCCCTTGATCCTGCCAAACGATCGCGCTCATCACGTGCACAGCCTCGCTCTGCCTGTCATGCTGGTGTTCTACATCATCGGTGTCGTATGGAAAAGAACTCGCCCAGCAAGAGCTTCCGAAATCGACCTTGTCACTGGACGAAAATGCTTCGCTGTAAGTTGCGACACGTTCAGCTCGGCCCTGCCATGCTTATCATTTTGCAGACTGCTGAAGAGCTCAATGCCGAGCGCGCTGCTATCAAGAACCTTCCCTTCTTCAAACGCGCGTGTCATGGTCAGTCTCTCTTTCACTTATTAGCGGATGTGGCTCATGTGTACCTCGTCTTTTTCAGCCTTGTTCGGAGCGTACGCTTAGGTTCTTGTGACTAGTGGGAGTATGTGGATGCAAATGCAATCGGTTTAATCAAATCTATTGTCCCCTTGTACAATCTACTGTTGTTACACGTCTCGTCCTCACTGGCTGTTATGACATCCTATTACTCTACATACTATTACTATTAAACATCACCACTGCTGCATCGGCCCACGTCGTTGGTCATGAGAGAAATGTTGAGAATACATGTTGTTGGGCAAAGGCGGGACGTCAAAATCAAAGTGTGACGGTTCGAAAGTGTCGCCATTTGAGGCTCCGTAGGCACCGTAAGGCGAAAACAACGGCGTGCCATCGCTATTCTCGAACAATGGTCTGTCGAAACTGTTGGTGAAGAATGGCAGATCAAAAGAAGACGGCGGCGGAACGAAGTCGTTGAGCGAAGGTTCAGGTGGCGCGGAGAACGAGAACGGTTGAAAGGCTGGATTGCTAGAAAAGTTGTTGAAACCGCTTAAGTCGGCTGTATTGATCGGCAGCGTTCTGTCTGTATGCGAAAAGACACTATCGGGAGATGATTCGCCAGAGTGCTGCTGTACGATAGAGGGATAGTCGAACAGAGAGCTATGAGCCATAGGCGGGGCAGGTGCTGAGCGAAGCAAAGGGTCGCTTGTTTCTTCCCGATCCCTCTTACTTGATTTCCGCATGGACAGTCTGTCTTTGCTTGGCTCGTTCTGACCGGGAAAAAGCTCGGTAAAACTGCTGTGAGCGATTTTGGCAATGTCTGGGCAGCAAGTCAGACGTGTTTTGCCAGGCACTAGGGATCGAAAAACTAACAGCTCCGCCTAGAGAGAACCTTCAACGCTTGAAAGCACCTCTGAACATCTAAGAGGGCGGCTTCAGACGGTCCCAACACCTTGTTATTTCCAAACACACTGATAAAACAATCGTCAACTCTTGCCTAAGGCCAAGCAAAAGAACACATACTTGATGACCAACACCATCGAAGCCGTACAGCACCAGAAAGGAGCGAACGCCAGCATCTTGTGGATGACACCCGCATTGGTTACAGCTTCCACGACACGGGATAAAGACCGAGCGGCATTCAAGCAGATGGCTTCTGGATATCAGCAGGCTGGCCATGTATGACAAGATTACACCTCACCAAGAGAGGGAAAGCCAATAAGTCCTTGACGTTCTGGCGACAGGAAACCACGATGTACCAAAATCTGCTGCTCATCAGATTTGTGCCGCTAAATTGAGGCGTAGCGGCTTACCTGCGCCGCATAGTACGAGCAAAGGACCGCGGCGCTTTGAATGAGCGCGATGGAATCTCCAGCAGGCGGTTTCCAGCGAAGATGATTCGGCAAGTTGTTCAGCCAGTCATTCAATGCAGCGTCTAATGCCACGACGGCAGCCTTCTCCCGAGCCACAATTTGGTGAGGAGATACTCCTGCACTTATAGTGAGCTCACCATACCTAGCCTGAGCACAGCGACTTACCTGGACCATGAGAGCCATACAAGTCTTTTAAAGCTCGCGAGGTAATTTTCTGCATTCTGATGAAGGAACAGAAAGCAGACACCGGGACAGATTTATCGGGCGGACCAAAGTGGCGCGGATATGGTAGATTGAGCCCTTCATAGTGGTCCAGCTCTTCATCCGTCAGTTCGGCTGGCAAATCTAGGTCAATGTCGTCATCGCTGATGCAGACTGGTCTGTAATACAAGTCAGCATCAAATACGAGCAGCGAAAGGTAGTCTGCTGACCGGCCGACTAGCAAGGGAAGAAAGTCAGCCCAAAATAGCGATAGAAGAGGATGAGGCAACACACGGTTTCCTGATAATTGCCTATCTAAGCAATACAGCGCCCAGAAACACCTCTTCCTCAATTCATCCTGCAGCAAGCTCTTGTTCCACTGTTTGATCTTTTGCCGATGCGCACCAACTTCCAAAGCTCGATGTACAAAGAAACCCAGTGCGCTCCCTGAATTCAATTTAGGCTTTGCATTGCTCACCACAGATGGAGTGACGTACAGGTGCGGAGCGGAGATGTTGCCTCCATCATGTAAATTGTGGTAAGAACGGAAGATTGCAAGTCGTAGATGGTTGGATTTTGCATGGGTTGGGTGGTGAGTTTCTGACAGATACTCTCTCAGCACAACGAATTCTACATACGAGTAACTCACCATAGCAGCCATTTGAAAAGCGTACCCAGCCGATTCAGGCGGCCTAGTAAATCCCATCAGGTAAAGCTTTCAGAGTGGAACAAGAGCACAAACACATTGGCAAACACTTCATTCTGTTCCAAACCACCCATGCCCAAACTCGGTGGCCCAAGATAACCAAACGATTCATAAATTCGAGGATCATCAGAAAAGCGAGACCCAATAGCCAGGACCATAAAGACGAGAGCGATGAAGGATGGCGATATGCTATCACGATTTGCATAGTCTCGTTCAAAAGAAGGGCGGTGCAAAAGAAGTGTATGCGAGTTGAATTCTGAAAAGTAGAGGTCGATCAAGGAGCGGCAGAGGTCTTGAGGCGGCAGAGGGAAGAGGGTACGATAGTATCCTTGAGCTGTTTCGACAGCTAGCGCAAGATGTGACGGTGTTGACTCGACTTTGGTAACATCTTCGCAGGTGATGTTTCTGAAGGCAGTCAAGGTGGATCGTACGAAAGTGATTTCTGCAGATCTTCCAATGTAGGTTCCATCAGACAGCGACAGCCCGTTCAATCGACCAGCAGCGTCCTGCGGAAAAGATTTCTGAGCAGCGCCCAAGAATAGACGACTAGCTTACATTGAGGTCTGCTTCATCAGGGCTAGGACTTCTACTCAATAGCTGACCATCCACAGTATCTGTCGAATAGTAATGCTGGGATAGATCTGCTGTACTGCTATGCATGCCGGAATAGTCGTCCTCTGGTGACTCAACCGTGCTGTTGGCTCCAGTATTGGCTCCCAAAGATTCAAGAAGCTGTTCCATAGCTTGCACACGTCGTTCAAGCTGCTCTACGTAGCCCTTAGGAGGTCCTCTCTTCTTTGCTGCCTCTTCGAAACGACATGCTTGCTTGTTGTTTTTACAACTCGTACAGGGATTGACAGTGTCGCCTGTTTCCGAAGCAGAACAGCGAATCTTTTTCCTTCTGCATGCGTCACAAGCACGTTGCAGTCTTCTGCCCTTGGATTGCTCTCCAGACATTTTTGCCTTTTCTTAACAATTGACGAGCGGGATGCACGTAATTTGCAGAAATCGAGGACGAGCTTGACCAACAGTCCACTGCTGTCCGAATATTTGGGTACGGCCGTTAATGCTGATGTGTCCTATCGGCGGCCTAGCAGAGACAAGGCAGGCTGAAGAGCGATAATCGCTCGCGAAAGGAATTTTAGTTGGTGCCTCGCTAGCGTTTTTGCTTAGTCAAGAGGGCCAGAAGTTGTGTTACTGTACTGAGCAAGGATAAGGTTCCAGGCGCGGTGGACTGGCAAGCGACGAGCTCACCGATCTGGCGACTCCTCGCGATCATTAGCGCTCGCTCTTGTCCTGCAGCAGCGTGGGCCGCCTCGGAAAACCGCTGTACAATTTGCGCGGCCATGCCTGATTTGCTCTCGCTACCCAACGAGATCTTGATTCCGCAGATTTTGGCCCTGCTTGATTGGCCAGATCTGCGGTCCATCGCGCTCACTTGCCAAACTCTCAACAACGCCTACAAGTCTCCGTACCTGCATAATATATTGAGGCAACAGGCGGCCAGCGCGCTGAAGCATACCCTGTGTCGCAGGCCATCATTCCACACCTTCTCCTTAGCGGGATCACCGATGCGAGGTCTCGCTCTTCCCGAACGCATCTCTCGCGGTCAATACATACACACGATATCTAGCAATATAGCCTACTACCGAGCAATGGCAGTAGCTCGAGCTATGCTTTGCTCTTCCCTTTCCCGGCATCTTCACAGAAGAGTCCCTCTCGTGGCCCTGCAAGACCGCAACATTCTTGATGTCCAAGAAGTGCGAGCTTCGCCAAGGTTGGCAGGTGCGATGCGGGCATTGAAGGTCGCTTTCAGGCAAAGAGATTTCAAGCGAAAGTGGCATGCGGTGAATGATTTGGAATCAGTGTTGAAGTGTAGCTTGGGCGAGTCGAGCAGGCTGAGGGAATACTTGTGCTTCGGGCATGTCAAGAAAGCCATTTCCATTTGGGAGAGGTTGGCGTCTAGCAATTGAGTTGGGTGAGCTTTCTAGAGCATGATCTGTCTGCGTGTCTGATCTGATCTAGCAGCAGCACAGCCGAGATTGCATAGTCAAGGCTATTTATCGATTGACAATGAGCCTTGTAGCAATACCCTTGTAATGACATCTGTACTCTTGCAATTGTTATATAGCATTATCATTGTACAAGTTCAATACCATCATGTATCTTATCGTCTAGCATAGCCACCATAGCCTCTAGTCGGCGTTCCAGCATTGCTCCTTCTCTTGAAACCTTGCCACGTGCCGTTGCTCACAGATTGCTGTGCAAAGAGGATGAAATTAGACACTGAGAAGCATCAAAAAGACGCTGTACGCACCACACGACCTTCCAGATCATCCACCTGCTTCCTCAGACTCTCACTTGAGTTCTCGATCCAGGTCAGACCCGTCAAATGCGCATTCAGAATCGCAGCAATCTGAACAAGCGGATCGCTTTCCCCTTCCTCACCCGCGCCCATAGTAATTCCAGCAGAATGAGATAGACCATTCACATCCTGGATTAAAGAGGAGAGCGAGCGAGACATGTCGTCCAGTTGCGTATTGAGCGAATCGGCAAGCCTGTAAGCGCGTTCTCTTTCGGCATCCGGACCGCCATAGAGGTTCGCAGGGTGATCGCCTGGTCCAAGCAGGTCGTTGACTTGCTTCTCGTAGGAATCCAGGATGAGTGACATTTCCTTTTGTTGCCCTTCGACGTAGTCCAGCGAGGAAGTAATCTTTTGCTGTACTGGTTCAGTAGCTTGCAGCGAAGTAAATAGCTCCGCGATCTGTTCGCAAGCATCAGCTTTTACTCCTCTCAAGGAGTAAGCATGAGATCACGAACCTTGTCGCCATTCTCAACCAAAACTGCATCCCATGCTTTTACCTCGGCAGCGACCTGCGCAAAGTCCTTTGTCCTTTCATCCAATTCCGCACTCCAATTGTTGACGATATCCTCTAATCGCTTTCCAGCCAATTGATTCGGTACTGGTGCAGATTTACTCGCTGCTAGTCCGGTAGATGGAGCTATAGATCCTGATGCAGCGGAAGCTGTGGTCGAGGCACCTAGTGTGGAAGTAGTCAAAGGAGCATTCGAGCCTAAAGGTGAAGGCTTTTTCGCTGGATTGCCTAAATTGCCAAATGAAAAGGCGGCTTTCGGTGTTTCTGCTGCTGATGCGCTTGTAGAGGCTGGCGCTGCAGTAGATGCAGGAGTACCAAGTGAAAATGCAGGAGTCGAGCTAGGAGTCGAGGTTGATGCAGGAGGATTGAGCGAGAAAGAAGGCGCTGAGGTAGTTTTTGCTGGTTCCGCTGGTTTGGCACCACCGAGAGAGAATGCAGGCATGCTGCTTGGAGCTATACACCGAGATCAACTCACACAGACTCGAAGAGAACATGTCATTTACCCGCAGAAGTGCTTGCAGCACTTGGAAAGCTGAATGCAGGTGTGCTGCTTGGTGCTACATAGCAGATCAGTCTTCAAGTACATTACAAGTGGGTATAGCTTACCAGCTGAAGAGGTCGTAGCAGGAGTTTGCGCTCCAAAGCTGAAACCGCCTAATTTCGGAGCTTCAGCAGGCTGGCTTGCTGCAGGAGCACTAGTAGCAGCTGGAGGTGCTCCGAAAGAGAATGCATTGGGTTTCGCAGGTGTCCCAGCTGGTGTCGTCGAGCCAGCGCTAGGGAAACTGAATGCGGGTTTTGGCGCTTCAGGTTGGCTAGATGATGTCGTTGGTGCGTTTGTTGCTGGTTGAGCAGAAGGAAAGGAGAAAGCAGGGGCTTGAGCTGGAGTCGTGCTCGCTGGCGCAGGATTAGCTGGTTTGCCGAAAGAGAATGTTGATGGCGCAGGCGTCCCTGCAGGCGTAGTAGAGCCTGAAGCTTGTCCGAAGCCTGCGAACAAGCCAGTGGCGGGTTTCGGTGTTGCTGGAGGTGCGCTTGCAGGTGTTTGACCGAAGGAGAATGGAGAGGAAGTCGATGGCTGACTTGTCGTAGCGGAAGTCTGGCCAAACATTGACGGAGCAGCTGCAGAACTTGTTGGAGCACCAAAAGGAGATGAATTCGCGCTTGGAGCACCAAATGGCGATGGATTTGCTGAACTAGTAGCTGCAGGCTGGCCAAACGGAGAGGAACTTGCTGGTTGACCAAAAGGCGAAGTAGCTGGCTTCGCAGCGCCAAAGCTACCAAAGCTGAAGCCTCCGCTAGCTGGAGCCGGAGCTGCTGCTGGTGCTTCTGTATAGCGACAACGGCATCAGGCCATAGTCCATAGTTGAAGTAGTTGAAGGGAATCTCGTGGGCAAGAAGACAGAGAGCGCGAGACAAGTACAGCAGTAGGGAAGACTCACGCGATGCACCGAAAGAGAAGGTAGGAGCTGCTGTGGTTGCAGGCTGAGTGCCAGCTGCTATACACCATGCCCATCAGCGCGAAGATCTTTTGACGGAAATCGGATATTATGTAGACTCACGCTTGCTGCCAAAGTTGAAAGCTACCATGCATGTCTAGATCAGCTTACGGTCCTCTGGATCGCACTGCGCAGGACTCACTCATTGCTGCTGCTGCGAGCGAATGTCGTGTTCCCAAGAAAACAGCAGGCTTGCCCTCAAACGGTTCAAGTCAATGTTAGCGACTGCTAAGGTAGTTGTATGTCACCCGATGCTGAGCTGAGATGCTCTGCTGTACTGCTTCAATGAAGCTTTCTTCTCGCGTTCAACCTGCTTTGTGTCTCTACGACGGAACGAGATCTTGTCTATATATCCTGCGTCTTGTCTCTTCGTACAAGTGTTCTTCCTAACACACATTTCGATTCATCTCTTTTCTTCGCTCAAGCCCGCCCGAACAACTTCTTCCCTTTGTTTCTACCTTTGCTTCCTTGAGAATGCTCGCTCCATCCTCCTCCTGTCCAGATCCACCATGTCTACTACTACTACTATGGACATGGCCTCCATGCAGAAGGCGCTGTCATTCCTTGAAACAGACGAAGATACCACACCAAAGAAGGCAAGAAGCAAACCTCTGTACTTGTGTAAACCATATGTTTCTGCCAGTTTGGTGCAAGGCAAGGTAAGCTTCTGGCATCTTCTGAGCTCTCTCCGGCTCGCTCAAGCCTGGCTTAGTTCAAGAATCTGTGCAACGTACCAGCTTACATCGAACCAAATGAATGGATTGCGCGTTGCCTTATCGACCTCTACACCCAGCTGTTCGTTCGAAAGCCTGCTCAATGATAGAAAGGCTGATGTTTCTTCTGCAGAAACAGCTTCATCTCTGTCATCAGTGCAGCTTGTACAGCCGAAAGTTGCCCAGAGATGAGTGTCAGTGCAGAGTAAGCAGTCCTTAGACCCTGATCTGACCTCGCTGATGCTGATCAGCTTCAATGTCTACTGGCGCGATGCAAGAGAACGTCCAGCCTTTACCTACATTGATTCCACCCTGTCGTGGATCCAGTCCCTCTTGACAAACAAGACTGTCTTTCCTACAGAAGCTGGCCGAGAGTTTCCAGCTGAAGTGAGTCGTCGCCTTCGCTCGGCAATTTAGACACCTGCTGATGTCTAATAGTTTACCGCGATAGCCAAAAGGATCTACCTGCAAATGCTCACGATCTTCTCACAGTACGTCTGACTTTCAGCAGTGGATCTGAGTCCGCTCATAGTTACGCTCAGTATCTATTACGCTCAGTACGTCTGCAAACCTTGTCGGCGTGTTGGATTTGCTCATCTCAGGTTTAGCTTCGAAACCTTGCTCCACCTCAAAGCTGAATCCCACTTCAACAGCCTCTCGGCCCATTTCCTTACCTTTGGACTCGTACACAACTTTGTCGATCGAGAATGTAGAGAGCTCAACAAGAAATCCAGGAAAGGTTGAGCCAGTTCATTGCCTGCGATTCCCCCAGCTGACATGAAATCAGGCGTAGTAATGGGCAGCCTGCTATCGGCTTGGTCTGATCTCGAGATAGTAAAGACCTGATATGCATGATGGTATACCCTCTTTGTACAAAGTCCATTGTCGTTACATAGTCGTAAATAAAGTTATGCAGCCACTAGAGGTTGGCTGATACGCGCAAGCATCTCTTTCGTGACTGCGTCGTTCGTTGATCGGATCGTGAGTCGACACAGCTGTGTAATCATTAGCATAGCGCTCGACAACTGCGATCGCAAACTGACCTTGGCTTCAGCATTTGGTTCCAACCTAAGCAAGCATCCCACTTTGCCAGCCGATGACATGTGCAGAACGGCAGCGCCAACATGATTGGTCGGCTTCGGATCAATGCCTTCTAGTATGCCCATCTTCATACCTGACAAGATCTTGGTATGCTTCGCGACCGGTATCTTTCCTTCAGAGTCAAGCTTGATAGGATAGATCTGCTGCCCTTCTCTTGGAGGCCCGCCGATCTGCTTCCATCGCTCAAAGAAGTCGGCTTGATTCAGCTTGACCGGTTCGATGAACTTGCTGAGATAGATCGGTAGACGGAAAGTGAGGGTTTGTAGAGATCCAGCGAGGTAAGAGACCCGCAATATCGGCGCTTCAGAGAAAATATCTTTGCAGTCCACTTGTAGTATCTGCTGAACTTGCGTCATACCTGCCAAAGTCGATGATGGGATCTTGGGCAATGTGACAGATAGTGCGTCAGGCTGGTTGACGTCCACATTGACAGTAAAAGACTCGAAAGAGACAGAGATCTTGTTGCCAAAGTAAAGTGCCAGACGACCGAGATGACCGTGATATTCTGACTTCAGACCGATCTGGATCTGGGCATCTTCGTACAACACACCCTCTGCTGAGTAGGACAGCCGCAGAAGTGACTTCTCGGTGCCATGAGTGAAGACGGGTTCTGGTGCTTTCGCAAGAACAGGCTGCGCTGGCGTTGATGATCTGACGAGTGTAGGAGACGTAGTGCTGCCATTAGGCAGAGGAGTTGTGGCTGATTGAGGCGGAGATGTAGCTGAAAGGTCCAGGTCGGCCAGATCAGACATCAGATCTTTCGGTGAATCAGCTGCAGCGGAATCGTCGATGAGACTTGTCCCGGTGGTTGCTGCAGTCGCCGAAATGATAGCGGTAGAGTCCTTCTTCCGCCCAAAGCCTTTGTACCGATCCGCATCCTTGTCCTTATTCACATCTTTGCCTCCCGCATGCCACGTGTGCTTATCACCAGCATCTCCATGCTTCTTCAATAGACGATTGAGCAAAGCACTCTCCCGCTCAGGGAAAGGCGGCATCTCGTCACAGACAACTTGTAATAGCTCATCGCCTTCCTTTTCTGCAATGGCCATGTATTCACATGCTCGCTGCTGAAGTTCGGCATCCAAGACATGTCGATACCGCTGGAAGACGGCCAGAATCTGAGCTCTGATTTCGGGAAAGAGGTTGAGCCATTTGAAGTAGGTAGTGAGTAGGAGACCTCTCGTTGGCGGTGAGCAGATATTGGATTTCGCGTGTAGCAGGGTGAATTGTTCAATAGGACTCTATAGTAATCGTCAGTCCTGTTTGGTGACAGGATCGAGAATGACTGACCAGACCGGGATCATTCGCAACAAGATGACCGAACTCGCCCAGAATGTACGCTCCGACCTTGATCAAGTTCTCATGCGCCGTGGGTGACTTGAGATATTCAACCACTTTCCTCACAGCATATTCTTGTAGCTCTTCAGTATTGGTGACAATCTGAATGATTCTATACCAAACTTCTTCGCCGACATGATCTCCCGCTTGGCTGATCAATTTTAAGCTGGTGTTCAAGTACCACTCGTACTCGGTAGCGAACTTTTCCGTCAGGATAGCGATCTTCAATACCAATTCTTCGCGCAATGTATAGTCTGCTACGGCCAAATATCGCAATAATTCACCGACGATCTGCTTGCTGTTGGTAGTATCGCACATGCTGTACAATAGATCCAAACCGCGTCGACGGACGGATATATCTTTGTCTCGTAGACTGAGAAAGACAGTTTCTTGGTGCTTCTTGAGCGCTTCGAGACTTTCCGATCGTGCAGCTAGATGAGCCATAGTATCCAAGCCGAGGTAACGGACATTAGTCTCTTTGCTGAGAATGAAGCGGCCGAGGAGCTGAGCAGCTGATGTGACAATTGTAGATTCAGTATCGAGGTGAATGGCGAGGTTGATGGCTTCGAAGAGGACAGCGTTGAGAGCGTTACTATGTTGGACATTGCTTGGCTTTTCTTGCGAGTTGTTCAGAATGCTCTGTAGGACATTATGCAACATTAGGCGAACAGTCGGGTCTTCGGAAGGTGGGTAGTATTGCAGTAATCGTAGAAGCTTGACTTGTAGCCAAGGTATAGGTACTTTGTAATAGAGGTATTCATGCGAGTATTCAAGGTCGATGATGAGCTTTTGAAAGATCAGCCAGAAACCGGCGTGAAAAAATACAGAAATACCTTGTTCAGACGATATACTGCCTTTTGGTAGCATACAGCGAAGGCTTCCAGGTGGTCTTGAGCTAGAGTCATGACGAGACTCGAAACGGCCAACGCGACGCCCTAGAAAAGTTGGTCACTGACAGAAATAGCAGCTTCTAGCTATGCACTCACTAGATCCCCATCATCCATTAGCGAGACTATCCTCAATGCCCATTCAGCTGCTGGTATCGATTCTGGATGCTTGCGATATAGTCTAAGCAGTGTGAGCGCAGCTTTCTTCTTGACGAAAGTAGGTGAAGTTCTGCAAGCAAGACGCTTGAGCAAATGCGGGCAGCAGCTTGTGGAATCACTTACGGACTGATCAGTAGACGATGCACATCCGAGCTCAAGTTTTCTGCCATTTCCCTCCCGCCAATGTTCGCTATCGCATGCAAAGCGAGACAATTGTTGGTGTCGTTCATTTCGTCTAGATCTTTTCGTATTGAGTTGACTACCATCCGTACGATATCCGAGTCTTCGTGCATGAGCAGAGTAAGCGCCAAGTAACCCTGCACGCCGAACTTGAATACTGCCAGAGCAGATTATCAGGCTCAACGTACTATCTGTTTCTCGCTGTATTTAGTGCTCGATATAAGGTTGACGGCCTCCATGTGGCCTATGTCGACTGGATAGCCTAGGATGTAGGTGAAGACAATCTTGGATAGACTTGAAGGTATAATTAGTAAGAATTGACTGTACTGGTTGTAAGACTGACTATTTCTTCTTCTGTACAACAGAGAAGCTCAATCAGTGGATGCTGCCGTCGATTTGGCTCAGCTGCGTACTTGATATCCGTCAAGGTTTCCCTCTACATGGCACTGTCAGCTCGGGTTCTCGCATGCCAGGCCTAAAGCGCTCACCCTTAAATTTCTGCCTTATATGTGCCATTTCCTTATTGATCCTCTTTTCCTCCAGCTCGCGTACACGACATGCTCGGAGATCAGCAATATACTTGAGAGAGTTCAGTCAGCCGCATGTACAGGCGATGATGCGACGCGGTAAATCACCTGACTGAGACCGCGCATGTCTCCATTATTGGCTGGGCCTACCATAGCTGCTCAACGTTGCTATTCGGCCAGAGCGTCGAAGCGCGAGAACAGAATTGTTGATGCGCCGGTATTTCCACGAGGAGATCAAAGGCCAAAGGGGACACAGTAGGTATCACAAGGCTTGCGTGTCGCCCTTCTGTGTTGGAGGGCAGATGAGGCTGCCTATGTTTTGACAAATTCGCTCGCTTGGTTCAAGACGAGGAGTTGGGAATTCCTTGACAACATATCTCAGACATGTCAGAGCCTATACAGATACCCGAGCGTGATACCCAGCATGCGAATATCCCAAGCGACGCCCTGTCTAGCGATGCATCACCGGTAACCAACTTCAAAACATCGCCTGCTTCCATCGAGCTCGTCGACCGCACTGAAGCTCTTACGGTCTCTGAAGGCATCCCAGACTCTTCTTCTGCTATTCTTACACCGAACCAGGCTATTCCGGGTGCCTCAACAGCTGCCATGCCAACCACACAGGCTGTTGAAGATGAGGAGCTATACAATGTCAAGAGCATCTTGTTTCCTCCTATTCTATCTGTTGCGCAACCTGAAAGACGTCAAAGATTCATTGTATTGCAATACCAGAACGGGCCTTGCTCTCTCATTTGCTTGATCAACTTGTTACTGCTCTCAGGAAAGATTGCTCTGCCGCCTAGGTATCAGCGTCAAGTGCCTGTGCGTGGTCATGTATCATGACCCATGAAGGATGGCTCTGATGTAGCTAGACTATACAGTACAGCGTTCTGGCGAATCTTGCAGCGGAGTACATCCTGAACAACATGTCCTCAAGTGCAACTGACGCAGCTACAGCTAGCGCGATTCTATCTTGCCTACCCAAATCACGCTATGGATTAGAAGTCAACATTGGCTTTGACTCCATCTCCTCCTTTTTGCCTTATGAAGACCACGGCGAGCTTGCACTGTTTGAAAAGGCCGGGTTGAAGTTGGTGCATGGCTGGTGTCTTGATCGAGAAGATAAGGAAACTTGGAATGCTATGCATGCGAGGGATTGTATGAACTATGATAAAGCTTCGGCAACGCTGGCAATTGCAGACAGCCTGTCCGGCGAGGTGCGAATTTCCTCATTACCGTCTCTCTCTTTCCTGACTTTGGGACAGGTACTCGTTCATGGCGATTCTGCAAGTGACGATGCAATTGTGCGAGCTATAGAAGCGCAAAAGAACTGGACAGCGGAACAGGCAGATTTGGTTCGAGATAGTTACTTGATTCGTAACTTTCTGCAAGGTGAGCCACCATTGCGCCTTCTCTCGAATCTGCTGAGCCTTACGTCAGACTCGCCGAGCCAATTGACATATGCTGGCATATTCCAGGTCGGTGTATCGATTACTGATTTCGCGTGTGCGCAGCGCTGATCCTCGTATGATCAGCTATCAGCCGAGTTACAACCAGGCTCTCTATGTGCACTGTACAGAAACAATCACCTGTAGGCATCCTTGCGCATGCTTGGAAGGCTCTCGGCTAACCCCTGTCCCAGATCTGTGCTATATAGACGGCTCGAACCAGAAGACGCGTTTTCTCCCGTTCCCGAGGATACTCTTTACCAGCTCGTCACGGACGATACCTTTCAATGGGAAGAGAATCTGATTTGGGAATCGCTCGGCTCGATCGATGGAGCGAATTCCTCGTTCTTCTCGTCGGAGCTTCGACGTACGCGAATCGAAGGGGATGCTGTGCGGCACGAGGAAGAATTGCAGCAGCAGCAGCAGCAGCATGTACCAGAACAGCATGATTACGATGCGGCCGAGTGAGCAAATTCTTATCAAATGGTCGATGTGTTCCGAGAACTCTGCATAGTCACGCTCTGGCAATGCAAATGCAACAAGAAGAACAAGCCAATTACGAGCACTATGCACAGCAGAGCGCTCGAGTCCAGACCTCTAGAGAACCGCAAAGCCTGGATCCTAATTCTCGTGATGACCCGCCGCGATCGATCAGACCGCAAAGAACGCGTCCACATAATGAACTCCGGCCAGATACTGTGCCTAGCCAAGTATCGGGCTCGGGCGCGAGCGCAAAGACTGGGCCTGCCAAAGAGGAGAAGAAGAAAAAGGACTGCATCATCTCTTAGTCCGAGATAGGCGGCAAGACGACAAGAAGAGGTGACCGAGCTAAGACAGGTTCGCGGCGTTATGCCACATGCCTGTTCTGCGATGCTAAAAACGAATGGACAGGTTCGAATCATTGACATCGAATTATACCATCGAGAACAACGAATTCCGACACGCGACTCCACTGGCTACTGTTTCAGTCAAAAGTACCAATTGTCTTGCTTCTTGGGCCGCGTCCGCTCTGCAATTAGCAGTCCAAGGCAGTCCCGCCAAGCGCAAGAGGAACGGATTTGATCGGCCCCGCAAAGAGTGATAAATCATCGCGTGAACCTAATTTCGACTCCGGCAGGTCCATGCTCAGCTAATCTCTTGTAGAAGCTGGCGCTCTTATCAGTTGCTCTTAACGGCCTCCTGCTCGCTTGCTCTTGGCGATATGGTTCTAAAGGGAGATAGGCGACGCCTTACTGTCGCATGCACGCACTGCAGAGCCAGGTCAGCACGGTCTCAACACTCTCCTCTAAGATGTATCTGACCTTTCACTGAAAGGCATGCTCGTTGTAACGGAGCACAACCCTGCCAAAATTGCGTCAAACCCAATCGCTCTTGCGTCTACAAGGCCGTTACTTCGTAAGCAGATTAGCAACCTACCAGATTACACTGACTTGCCCGACGCTTAGAGAGGAAAATCAAGCAGCAAGGCAGAAGAAGCATTTACCCATCGCCAAAAGTGTTCCAAAGTCAGCTCGAACCGCAATCAGGAAATCCTCTCATTCAGAGCACCATGACGTACCTAAACCTACGTACGATGGCACTGCTTCTCATCCTATCAACACTTCTCAAGATGGTGGTTCGCCTGAAGCTGCAGTCAACTCGATGTCCTCGCCATCGCTGCCCGCGTCTGGCTGGCTCTCTGATCTGGATTCGCCTCTTTCGAGCCTACCTACTTCACCTTTGCCCTGTGCTTCCAGCTCTCCTGGGTCCAGTATTTCAGGATACGAAAGCGACAATTACCTGCTGACACCAGAAACTGTCCTTTCCCATCTTCCGTATGAGGACCGTGTGGACAGCGCACCAGAAAGTATACATTGCAACACAGCAAGCTGGCCATCTACAGCAAGCTGGCCATCTTCAGCTTCTTTCGAGACACCAAACGCTCTGGGTTTCGACTTCTATCCGGCAGTCAGTCAAACGTTTGAACAATCTGCAGCTCGTTGCATGAACGCCTTCGCTTCCGCACCAGTAGCCTATCCCTTCGTCGTGCCATACGAACCCTTTCCGCATCACCAGCAGCTCACCCAAGCACCTGACCCGCATCAGCCATGGCGATTCGAGTACAACCCTTGGATGACCTGCCTTCAGCCCCAATCACTGGAATCATACCTGCCCCCTCAAGCTTTCAGCCAAAACTCAGGGTTTCAATGAAACCATAAGCAAACTGCAGAGCAGATATTTTGGGTTTTCGACAATTTGTATCTGAATGATTCGAAAGGTTGTTATATTTAAATTGTATGCCATAGTCTATGTGCAAAGGAAAATGGTTTGCTCGAAAAGTGGTGCAAAAGCGACAACATTACAAAAAGACCTAAATCACACAGAACGTTTCAAACTCCGAATCACCTCAAGCCAGCAAATGATGGCGTCGAAGGGGCTTGGTCGAGTCTGTCCAATCACTTGAGCTGAGACATAGCGAGAACTGGAGCCGACTTACTGCCAATGTCTCCGCAATTGGCTTGAGACGGCCTTGAAGGTTGAGTGAGCTCCCTTCTCCATGATGAGAGTAGCAGTGCAAGCAGTGCTGCTGCGACCAGCAGCTGGCGACATGAGAGGATTACCGGCCGTGTTTTGCGAAGTGAATTCAACCTTGAACCGGACGGCTTTGAGAGATTGAGGTGCAGAGCTGTACTCTGCTCCGAGAATCTCAGCATACGCGAAAGAGAAGGTGCATCAAAAAATACCTCGAAGCTCGTCGATACGGCACTTCAAAATAGCCGATCTGTCTGAACCTTCGACTATTATTTGACCACCGAACGATTCCAGCAGACGCTTGCACTCGGCTCTAGTAACTTCCGCACGCTCATAAGACGATAGGGTGTAGGTCTACAAAATGCTCAGCTCGGACAAGGGTACTGATCTCATCTGATTTACCAATTGCTTCCAGTTGAATAAACTTGCGAACCAGCTGCCTTTGGTTGCTACAGGAGTAGGAGTACCAGACATGATGGGCGATGCAAAAAGCGGTGTTGCTTCGGACGAGGCTATCAAAGACATCAGAACTGTGTGGATTCTACGGTAAGCAAGTAGCTGACCTTTGTTCTTCTTCGAAACTCGTCCAGTTGAGCCGCCATCGGCACCAAAGATATCCATTTGCCCACCTCCCGGCGCCTGGAGCCCCAGTCCCAAAGTTTGCTTAGGGTTGCCAAACTTGCTAGCTTCTCTACGACTTCCAGCATTTTCTTTGTCGGCGCTGTCATTGTACGCAGATCGTGCAGGAACAGCTGGAGCTGACATTGCAGCAAAGGCGCTGTTTGGTCGTGGACCGGGTCTTTGTGCAGGCGGCCGGGTTGGGTTGCGAAGAGACAGGCGACCTGGAACAATAGGTGTGCCGCCGACGCTTCCCCGAACGTCGCCGAGCGGGCCAGATGAAAGAGTTGGAGAGGCCATTGGAGGCGAGCTAGCACTGTCCTCTTCTGCATCATCGAATTGATTACCCTCATCTGTTTCCGAAGGTGATTGAGTGTAGGTCGAGCTTGCAAAAGATGAGCGATCACTGAGTGCAGGCGAAGGGAATGGTAAAGTCGGCGAAGGTCTGGTAGAGATGGTCTGAAGCTGGTCAACAATGTCGTGGAAGAAACGCTGCATTGCTTCGTTGCCAGTGTCCGGGATCTGGATAGGCGAACCAGGAGGCGCGAAACTTCCTGCTGGCAATGTTGGCGACGTAGCTGTTGAGCTGGCTACTGAGGCGGGTCGAGAAGAGCGGGTCGTAACAGGCTCCAATTCTGGCGCGTAGTATGGCGATGCTTCTTGTAGTGTGATAGATGGGATCTGCTTACGAGGTGTTTCCCTTGCTTTCGACGGTGAAGAAGGAGCCTGAGGTAAAGGACGAGGAGAGGCCGGTACGGTACGAGCAGAAGTAGCGGCAGGGACGGGCGGAGCTGGGCGTGCAACCTGAGCCGGGTAGTTGACTTTCGGCGCACTAGTAGGTCTGGGCGGCTTCTCTTCGCGGACAGAGATTGTAGGACTCGTTGCCGTTGCCTCTGGCTTGCTGTTCTCGATTTGACGACGTTCCATGGTCGATCTTCGCTTAGGTGCTTCCACCTCTTCATCATCCATATTGAAGTTTTCTAGATGCTTGGTACGGTATCGTAAGAGCAAGATGTAGAATACTTTCTGCCAGGATTTAGTGTTGGAAGTCAAAGTCTTGACGATTTCAGCTTCAGAGGTGCCATGCCAAAGGGTCTTTAAGTTTGACAAAATGTCTGGATCCAGCTCATCACTTGTGCCGATTGGTCGTTCCATCTGGTCTGGAGTAGGTGGGGCAACAACATCGCCTACTGGACGAGGAGCGCGACGGGTGAACCAAGGGTGAACGACAATTTGTTCCATCTGCCAATATACATCAACTAGATTTCCCTTTGGAGAAGATAAAGGACTTACAGTGATACGCTTTGCTGGGTCTACATCCAGCATGCGACGAATGAGGTCTTTGGCTTCAGCCGGTAGCTCTGAAGGCATGTTGAAGCGACCGAGCTTGACTTTGGCCAGAAGATTTCGAATGTTCTCATCATCGAAAGGTAGACGGCCGGTAAGAAGAGCGAAGAGTATAATGCCGCAAGACCAGATATCGGAGGAAGAACCGTGGTAGGTCAAGCCCTGGTAATATGATTAGCATTGCGCGAGATGAGCAGCGGATAGTACACACCGAGACGATCTCTGGACTCGCGTAATGAGGAGAGCCGCAGCTAGTCTCAAGCATCTTGTCGTTTCTCTCGAGCGCGGCCATGCCAAAGTCGGCAATCTTGATGTTGCGCTCGCGATCAAGCAGCAAGTTTTCGGGCTTCAAATCCCGATGGCAAATGTTGAAGCGATGACAGTAGTCAACACCGGCGATTCTATATAACAAGGTCAGATTCTAATGTTGAAGGAAGGGGAAATGCGCACATTTGTTGAAAATAGTGCAGAGCTTCATCGGCATGTAGACGACCACGGCTGACCAAGTAGTCGAAAAGTTCGCCGCCCTCTACGTATTCCATGACCAGGTACAGCTCACTTGCAGTTTCCCAGACATCAAAAAGTCGCAAAACGCTGGGATGTTCGATAAGCTTCATGATGACAATTTCGCGCTCGATGCCCAAAAGTAGTTTGTCGGCCTGAAGCGCCGTTTAACTATGCAGGGATACCTGGCGCGAAGCACATACCTTTGCTCCGGCTTCGTTGATGCTTAGACGGCTTGACAATAAGGCATGCTTGGGCACAATCTTGACAGCAGCTAGCTGAGAGGTATGAACATGCTTGGCGATCTTGACTCTCCCTGTTCAAGTCATCAGCATGACAACTCTCCACACGACCAGAATACTGACCACTGCTGCCTTTGCCGATCGTCCGGCCAATACGCCATGGTCCTATCATTTTGGGATCGCCCTTTGATGAATCTCCCTTTGACCTGCTGGCACTTGCTCCTCCAGTCTGAGCCGCAGTTTTCCGAGAAGCATTTGGACCATTGGCTGCTTGTCTACCGGACGGAGCGGCATTGTGAGTCGCTTTTGATGCAGCAGGCTCGGTCCGCCTTGAATTTGTTGTGGGGTGAGCCATCACGATATATTGTTATTGGGACTTTTCTTGTTATATGTGTTGTTGTAAAGTGTTGAAGAGTACAGATCGTAAAAGAATTTGAAAGAAACAAAGCAAATGTCGTTAGGTATATATAAGCTGGCAGAGGTAGGCCAGGACTAGCGTGAGGGTGCAAAAGAGTGTGGTGTTGTAGAAAGCCGTGCTGATTGCGACCGGCGAGCGGTCTACCTAAACAACAACAGCAGGGCGGATCGTTTGTTGTTGTTTTATGCGGCTTTCAAGTTGGTCCAAGCAGGCGGATAGGCAAGATCGTAATCCAGAATGACACGATTGCCGGAAGCAATTAAACGGAGAGAGAGAGAAGAAGAGATGATGGAGAGGCCTTAAGAGGTTTGAAATGTGAAGTGAGCGCAACGCAGGCGCAGAAAAGCCGTTGAGGATGTGTTGTTTTGGTTAAACACGCGTTTGCGGCTACGCGTTAGATTGCTTCAAAGCATCGTACAGCACACAGCAAGGTCATCTCGTACGAAATTTGAGTGAACCCGACACGGTCGCTTGGAGAAGAGCTGAGACAGTCACCTAAGAGGGAAAATGACGTTCGTGAGAGTGAGTACTTGGCAAGAGCAATGCTGTAGAATGCTGACGATCTCGAGCAGGCTTTGATGTAGGTCTCTCTGCGAGCCTTGACAAAGAGATCCGAAAAATGACAAATTGGCAGCATCACTATGGCCAGCTTTCTGCTCGGTACATGCGTACTAGGACTGGCAGCGGATTGGGATGTTTTGTACTCAGGCAAGGTTGGGCCTGACGCTTACAATCGAGCAGAGAGGTAAAGAAGTTCTCTTTGAATATGGACAGGCTGATTGACATGTATGCAGCTATTATTTACTCTGGTGGTCAGTCTTACGCTCTAAAAGGTCTGCGCATCTGATCTGTTCGTACAGGAATGCGTCAATGGGCGTCAAGGCACTTTTGCACGCTGTCATTCTGCTGTTGGCGGGAGGCATCTCTGTCAAAGTAGCGTAGGGCTTTGCCTTGTCTACGCTATACGCTCTCACGTTGTCACAGATCGCGAACGGAACAAGCCCTATACTTTAACGGAGGAAGTTTGGTCCTCTTCATCGCAAGTCTAGCCATGTACGGCGCCGTCATGCTACCAGCTATCCAAATGCTGGTTCCTCTAGAGGATGCCCCGCCTTTCTATCATTCGTTCCTCAAACGCCCACCCATGACTAGAGACGCGCTAGTCGGTGAAGAGCGAGACATGAACATTCAGATACTTTGCGCTAGCAATACCCTCATCATTGGCGCTTTGGTCGGCATCATTGCGCTACAGGGAGGAGACTGGATAGCTGAAAAGCAGAACCGGGTAGCCTCGAGAGCCAATACCAAGAAGAAGTCTCAGTAGTAAATAGACGATCGCATCGCTGTGGAATGGCAAGCAGAGATGTACAATGAACTGTATTGAATGACACCAAGCTTTGTACACTAATTACACTTGAAAACGACAAGAACCTGACCACATGTTTACATCAAGAATTAGCCCGGCGGAAAGACCATTCGATCAGCACATAGATGATCTATTAAACGTCTGATAAGGTAATGCCGTCCGCAGGGAGAATGTGGCCATACCGCATCACAAGTTCCGTTCGAAAGAATCATGAATCGACTTGCTGCGTGCAAAATCCCGTTGGACGCTCCCGCAGAGCCAGTGAAGTCGACTATCACTCTTGCCAGCGACAAGCTGAACAGCAGAATGTACTGCGGCTCAGATCAGAATCGGAACGAATTCAAGCATCGAGAAGACTCACCACTGCGGGATACAGAAGCATCAAAATTGCCGCTTTCCGGTTCATATCAGCTCTACTCTGTCGACGAGCTGGAGGCGGAGGATTTGGGTTGGCTGGTTCCATGCGCAGCATATCGGAGAAAGAGGGCAGATCTTGCGAGCCTTTGCGCATGCTGTCTGTTCCAGAATCAAGAGAACCGGTCTTTTGTCTGCTGGTAGCCATAGCTCGGATCTGAGCGTCGATACTATCGGATCTTAAGCCTCTGATGACGGGCGTTTCGAAATCTCGACTTTGCTGACTTTCGTTGTGTAGAAGACTGGCAGCGCTGGAAGTTTGTGAGAGGTCAATGGTACTTGCTACTGAGCTGGCCGAGGTGTGTGGATGCGTTGGAGGTAAAGCTGTGCCGCCTAGAAGATCTACAGACGATTGTCGACTACTCATGGGAGATGCCGAAGGGTGAATTTGCGGAAAACCACTAGACTTGGGACTGATTGGCGGCTTGACTTGCTCTTTCATTTCTCCGTTGCTCTTTTCCCACATTCGATCATCCCATTTGACAGTGTCTGGTAATTCCAAGACTGGCTCCATCGGTTGAGTCCTTGTCCCGTCGAACAATGTAATTTCGCTCGCGCGACGAGTAGCGAGACCAGGCGGCATTGTTTCGAGTGTAAGACTATCGCTCTTCTCGCGCGGAACTTTGGCTATTTCAGCTTCGCTGCTAGGATCTTGTTCGGGTGGATTGCGTGACAATGTTCTCGTAAGCCACGTTGGCGCACTGGGTGTATCTACTGATCTTTCTAGGGCTTGCGAAGCTGCTGTGAGCGACTTCTCTAGCTTCGTACCGGCATAGCGAAAGAAGACGAAAAGGCGAAGGTAGATAGCCAGAACGACGACTGTAGTGACTGCTCGAGGCACAAAGAGATCGAGCTTGCCGAAAAGACCAGCTAGTGTATGTAAGCCTTTGAGTGGCTCGTATAGTCGTACAAGACTCACCATCTTTCAGCAGGCAGAAGCCAGCGATTTCCTCAAAATCAAAGATAGCATATCCGATGAGTGCGTTGATGAATCTGATCAGTTCTTAGCCGATGCATCCGCTAGTGAAGCAAAATACTCACCCGAGGGCCCATATGACAATCCACAGAATGACATAGAACAGGTAGCGATGTATGAAGCGGGCAGCTCTCGACATTGGTTGCGTTAAGAGTAGATATGTAGCGACCGCAATGCTGTGGCTTCAAGGATCAATGATTGTTTAGCTGGTTGTGAAATATCGCCTACGAAACAGCCCATAGACCGTTGCCTACTACGCAGACATAATAGACAATACCAGTTATACGGCAGCCAGGTGTCGACGATCCTAAAGTGCGGCCTTGGATTGCCCGAGCAGTAGGGATCAACACCTTGATTGGAAATTAGTGCTTGTATTAGACATCGCAATTTGTAAGCTCACAGCGAAAGCTTCGAGAAAGTCAGTGACCGCTAATCCCAGTATCAGACGATGTCGGACCTTGCGCATCTTGGCAGAGAAGGCGAAAGGCAAGATCATCAGAATTGCTCCCAACATGGACTGTCCGCGTCATCTGGATAAGCGTTTCTTCATGTCAAGACTCAGAAGACCGACCAGACAGCATAGGCAAAGATCCACGATGTTGATGACCTCTGGACTCAAAACAGATAGAGTCGAAACATCCCCGTCCTCATCATTCCGCTGAAATTCGAAGGGATTCGCGTTTGTTCCAACAACAGACATTCGAGAGCATTCGTCTTTGATGGTATATGAGGTCACGGAGCAGCGAGGACAGTATAAGACACAAAAAGTAGATCCGAACTTCGGCAAGTTCACAACTCGGTCATATTTCCAATGCGCGTGTAGACGCTTAGAGAGCAGGAATGTAAAGAGAGAAATGTGGCAGTTCCGCTGTGTCTCAGAATGAACGTGATCAATGCCGCTCTGCATGAGCTCGGCATGTTGGCTGCGTGGGAAAAGCTTACTTTTCGACAACCGTTGCAGAGTAGCGCTAGCGAAGGCTAGCACCAAAGCGCGTCTTCGTGCGAATCAGTTTGCTAAAGCCTTAAATCGTTGCGAGCCCAAGACAAGCAGAAGGTGAACTTCTGTCTGCCAGCTCGAACCTTGCCTTCTCGATATCTTTAGTCAGTCTGTGCGTGTGCACATGCTTGCGAGAAGCTACAGTCCGTAGCGCTCTGTCCTATTTCCGCATCGACTGGACGTGTGATTGCCCAAGACTTCGAATCATCCTTCCGTCACTTGTATCCTTTGTTCTCTGTATCAGGCGTGTGTTTCCCATTACCCGGTCACAGAAAACATCTTCGTCATATCGTATGGCTTTCGAGCTTTGAGCGATCTTCCTTATTCCGTTTCCCATCTTGTCATCATGCTCTCAGTCATCCTGCCATTCCTTTGCCTGTCTTCTACTATCGTCACAGCGGCATTCACAGAAAATCAGCTGGTCTCTGTCTTTGGAGCTTCTGATGGCGTCTCGACTGCGACTCAAGCTCTGGACAAGGCGTATACTTTGGACATGGCTACAGATGGCGAGATCGTCCTGGTATCTATGGAAGCTACAGACGGAGAAATTGGCTGGCTTGGCTTTGGTTTGTCGATTCTTTGCAGTTCCAGAATATATTAGATTTAATGCATGTATATGTAGGTGTTGGGGAATCAATGAATGAGGCGGATCTCTATATTGCCTCGGTATCTGCCGCCGGACAGTGGTCCATTGTTCATGGAGAGGCAGTATCTTATGCACCGCCTAGTGAGTACTTCAGCTATGGTCTTTGAATGCAATTGACATTTGACTGCAGCCGATATCGGTGACATTACACCCCTTGCGGAAATGTCGACACCTACGCAAGTGGTCTTTACTCGGCCTGCAACGACATTGAAACGCACAATCAGTCAAGCTGCGGCGCAGTCTGTCGTCTTTGCTCGCTCTTCGATCAGTCCGGTAGAAGGTGACCCGCTGTCCTATCATGATCTGGCCTACGTAAGTGCTCTAATGTCTCTTGTCATAGCACTTAATTTCCTGTCTCTGTAGGGAGCTACGACTGTCGATCTATCGAGCTCGGCCGCTGCAGGCTCAAGCGGAAATTCTTCCAGCACTTCTACCACCGAGGACGAAGATTCGAACGAAAGCGCCTCAAGTCCTGCAGAGTCGACCGGTAGCGTATCCGACACTTCAGATCCCACCGGAAGCGTATCAAATGCGCCGGTAGCCAAGGGAGAAGAGTCTGGAGATACAGACAAGGCTCCACTCGATGGTGAGCAGCCAAATTTTCCTAAACTGTAGCTGGACTAATTCTCTTATACCAGACATCGGAGGGCTGGATTCGGCCTCAACTTCAAGCGCAGGTGCAGGCAGCGGTGCTTCGACTGACTCGACAAATGCTGGTGACGATACCACTCCTTTACCGACTCAGCCGCAAGGGGAGGATGATGAAGAGGATGATGATCGCTATCAGGATTGCGAGGATCAGCAAGGAAATGAGACGCCAATTGGAAGTGGCTCGACCGAAGAAACTTATCCACCAGCTGGTACTGGTGCTGATCAAGCATCTGTCTCTGAAGGGAACCAGGGACAGCCTCCGAGTGTGAACAAGGAACAGCCTGAAAGTGAGTGGGATTAAAGGATGCCAAGCGCTTCAAGCTGATATTGTTAGCAGGCGAATCTACGGGTCGCGGAGGCAGGCAGCAGCAACAGCAGACGGACGACAGCGGCGATGAGGAAAGCTCCGAATGGGCTGGTCGACGTCATGGATTTGCAGCTGAAGGCAAAGCGAGAGTTCACGCCGCCCTACCATCAAGAGCAGTAGAGCCAGAAGAGCTTGGTGACAGTCCAACGATGGCATCCATCGAAATATCGTCTGCGCAACGCCTGACCGCTGGCTTCGCGGCAATCTCATTGTTGGCTCTTCTCTTTTTGTGAGCCCGAATTGGGAAAGCAATGGGTATAGCTTGGAACCTTGTGTATCGGGTCGGTGTATATACTTCCGATGGCAGTGTCAATGTATCAGCCTGTTACAACAGAACTCTTTTGGAATTGCCCATCTTCGCTTCCGTTGCATTCTGTTGCTATAAACAGGTTGTATCTGGATCATTCGCGCCGCGCAAGAGCAATAGTGCAACGAAACGCCTCGTCTAGCAGCTCTCTGTAGCTACCGAAGGATGTTCCCTTTGTGTTGAGTACCCGAAATCACGAGAGAGCAAACGTTACGGACAGAAGTGCCATTCTTGGAAGAGATCTTCTTCACTGATATACTTACCTTCGATAAGCTTGCTCCTTCTCTTACACCTCCACTCCAATCTTCCACTCCAGTCTCTCACTACGATATGCGCATCACAGCTTGCCTCGTACTTTCTTTGGGCTTGACAGCTACAGCTCTACCCACTCTCATTAAGCCACACTCTGCCTCTGGTCTGGTACTGAGGCAATTGACTGGACACGAGGGCCACGACCATGCCGTGAGTAATTGCCTTTCAGCATAAATTTGTGCTGATGTATCTTGAAGGGAGCCGAAGGAACCGGCTCGGTCTCCCCATTGAACGGAGACGAAAGCGAGGATCCTCTTGCATTGGCTGGTGAGGCCGGCGCAGGTCAGGGTCAAGGGCAAAAGGGGCCTCCAACAGGTAGGTTTCAAAATCTCCTTCAGAAAGGTGATTCTAAGTGTTCTGAGGTCAAGCAGGAGATGAAGATGAAGAAGAAGGCGCCGGATCTGGCTCCGGTCAAGGACAGCAGCAGAGCGGTCCACCTTCAGGTAGATTTTATAGCATTTCAAGGAAAGCCAATCTGAAGATAGATCTTTAGGCCAAGCAGGAGCTGGCGAAGAAGCAGGGGGTCGAGGACAACAACAAGGACAGACTGATCCTCCTTCCGGTAAGTCTAGCCAACAGAAGCTGATGCTCTGATTCTGACTACTTCTTGAACTGAACAGGAGCAGGTGAAAAAGGATCTGAACAAGGTGGCACTGGTGGACGACAAGAGGGAGGAGGCAGAGGCGGTAGCTTTGCTCTAGGTGGGCTCTCTGTTTCCGTGAAACACATTCATGATGCTGAAATACGACAACAGAAGGCGGAGAAGGAGGCGAAGGCAAAAAACCCTGCCCTAAAGGCCAAGAAGGCGCCGGTACAGGTGAAGGACCACCAGAAGGCGCTGGACCACCAGAGGGCGCTGGACCGCCAACAGTAAGTCTGCAATTCCGCAATACTTTGATCCGCTGATGTTGCCTTTACTCCAGGATGGCTCTGCTGCTGGCCCTCCAGACGGTACTGATGAAGAAGAGCCTCTTGGAGGTACTGCCGAAGAGACTCCGGTCGAAGAAACCCCAGCTGAAGAGACCCCAGCTGATCCTGTTGTTGAGGACACTTCCAATGCATCAGGCAGCGGAAATCCGGGCGACTTGCCAGACATTGCCGATACCTCTGCTACCGATGAAGCGGGCGGAGGAGCTGTTGAGGCAGCTGTCGACACCGACGAAAGCTCTGGTCCTGCAACCCAACGCAACAACAAGCTTCCAGCCAAAACTGACACTCCATACTCGGTTGAAGACGGAGCTGAAGAGATGGGTTCAGGTGCTCTCAAGTCTGCTGCTAGCGCTGTCACTAGCTTGCTGCTTGTCGGTATGACTTTTCCCCTTCTTTCGTCTTTTTTTTTGACACTCTGGATTGCTCAGGTTCCTTCTTCGCTTTGGCTTGATAGAGCCAGGATAGTCTCGACTTGCTGAGCGAGTTGGATAGGTTGGGCAGATAAGTTTTGTACATATTTGGGCTGCCATTTGTGCTTGGCTCATTGCAAATCTATGATTGTGCAAAACCATTTCGCTTTCGCAGACTGCAATTAAGCATTTGACTCTTCAGCTGTTGATGCGCTAGAGGTAAACTGCGAAGTTGGGAAAGAAAACGAAAAGGTAGATTGAGAAGGAACAGCGAAAGTGAAAGGAGTTGAAGGTAAAAAGCTGGTCTGTGCTTTGCTGAGCGTAACCTTGCGAGATTGCGGCTTGGAAGGAGCGGTAGATTTTTCTTTAGTGACAACGTCAGCTACCGAGAAGCTTTGGGGTTCTTCCAACTCCAAGCGAAAGCGATAGACAGGAACCTGTTCAGTGACAAAGCTGGATCCCATGAAATTGGCAGTGATGTCCTTCCCGGCGGTGTCTGATCGACATTAGCGCATGCACAAACGAGAGATACAAAGACCTCACCGTACACTTTCATGGTCCCGTCTGAAGCAGTCTTCAAGCAACCAACGTCCACCACTTGCTCTTTCCCTCGGAAAGCCACCTCAATGTTCACAAAGTAACCATCTCGCCTCACTTGCCAAAGTTGACCATAATCCTTCACAGTTGCGAAAGCGATTCGCTGATCCACTTCTCGAGGCGACAAATATGACGATTCGTCCTTGACTGACTCGTGATACATGTTGATCAGCTCCGGAAGAGTGGACAGTGTTGTGACAATAGTAAGGTTTTGAAGATGGGTCAAGGTCCGGATCAGAGCTGACCATGGTTCTGCGCCTCTGAAGTTGCGACGTGTAGAGGAAGAATAGCACATGTTGAAGGTGAGGCTTGTCAAGCTGCTGGCTAAGCCCTTGCTCGTCGCAGCGTAGAGCAGGCTTGGGAGTAAATTACACTCGGGCGCATCTTCAATGTCGAGCAACAGATGTGTCAATGCTGGTGTTCTGTCGAATAGCAGCGCAAGAGAAGAGGAGTTGAGGCAATCGTGCCGGTTCAGCAAGCCGAGGTGCAGTTTTCGCAAAAATGGGAAGAGGGCCGCAGGAAAATAGGTGCTCAGAAGCTCGGGCAGGCATAAAGATGGTTGAAGCTTTAAGACGCGTACGTGTGGCGAGCCTTACATCCAGGATGCTATTGTCGTCGCCTCTTCGAGCCTTTCGGTGCGTCTGTGCGGCTGACTAGGGCTGTTGCATATGAAATATGAAATGGCTGTCAGCTGTCGAAATGCTACAGCGTGCTGTGGATGGAAAAAAGTGCGCATGCCGTCGTAGAATTGAATTTTATGTAGATGCAAGCCCTTGATTTCAGACATACAATCGATCCATTCTTCAAGGTCCTCTGGTAGCTGATAGCGAGTCGAGACAGCAGAGAGCGACAAGTCTCTTAAGCAGTGATTGAAGGGCAAAGCCAACTTCAGAGATGCATCAGCGAGGTATAAGGATGGAAAGGACAAGCTCAGCCTTACAAATTCGGCGAGCGTCGGCAAGGTGCAGACTCCCGAACCTGAGAAGTGGACGTAGAGAGACTGAAGGGCAGTGCAGGAGGATAGAATGGCAAGCTGCTTCAAGAGGCGAATGCGAGTGTGATACTCGTGCATGGCTTTGGTGACTTTGGTGGTAGCCGGATCCGAAGTGCGCTGTTGCTCGAAGGATAGCGGAGCTGTCTGAACCAACTTGCCCAGACTTGGTTGCTCGATCATTGTGTTCATCAGGCGCACATCGTGCATGTTCTGAAGAAAAAGGGTTTTGTACAAGAAAGATTGGGCAACATTCTGGAATGCTCCTGTTGAGTGATCTGAGCTACATTTCTCGACGTGAAAGTACCGACTGCTCACGCGAGACAGGGGCTAGTCGAGCGAACAAGGATTGACTTTCTGGACCCATAGCTTGAATGTATACGCAGATGATGTAGAGCACATCAACAGGCTGCACCAGAGTCAGAGATAAGAATCGTCTCATCTGACTGGGCTGTTACTACTCACCAGTTCACGAGCTCTAGCGGCTGCTGGCAAGTCCAACTCGAGCGACTTCACGTTCATGTAGAAAGGACGTAGGTCTGCCAGAGATTTTGCAAGCGGCTTTGGGCTCTCTTCTGGAGAGATCTCTCCTGATTCACTCGACCCTTCTGGCTCGGATGAAGAGTCGCCGCAGAGATAATCGGCCATTTGACGACTTTGGCGAGCTATTCGGCAGTCTAACGATAAGGCTCTGAGACGTCTGTAAAGTTCCAAGTCGTGGGCTGCTAGAGGCGTATCGACTAGTCGACTCGTTGTTTCGCGTTCAGCGACTCATTCACTCGAACGATCATCTATCCCCTTCACTGCATTGACCTGTCTTCGGCGCTGATTAAATGTCTCTGTCGTGCGCCAGAATATTGCGTGGCCTTCAGCTTACTGCTTCTACTCGAATCTGCACTTTGCGAAGGCCATTTCAGCCCATTTCAGCGTATTTCTCTGGCCAGAAGCATGTCCGTTTTCAGTTGTTGCCCTGCCTCTGAAACTACGTTTACGTCTACAACTCTACCAGAGCCCGGAGCGGTCCAATGCGCCTTCAAAGGAGGATTGGCGTGACCTCTTGTTGAAGGACATGGATGCCAGACTGCAAGACAAGGAACGGGTCATACAAAAGATGCAACTCGCCTATCAGGAAAGCACCGCCAAATACGTCGTGAGTGCCAGCGCGTGCTTCTTTCTCGCGGCTGATGAGGCTACGTCGAAGTACAGATTCAGCTGGCCGTCGCACAAAAGGACTATCTGAAGGTGATGCACATGTTCAACCTTCGAGGACTGCTCGGTCAGCAACCTCGCATATGTGGTAGCTCTCAATGCTAATTCCTTCCTATCTGTTGCCAGACTATGGGCTGTACAATTATTGGTGCAGGCGACCTCCATTACGTCGACAAGCTCCTTCCTCGACCGTTATCTTGGAGTCTTACCTATGCCGCGATCCAGCTTTTGAAGTGGTAGTCGCAAAGGTGGCGAACGAAGAGTCGATCAGCCCTGCAGAAGTCTCGCAACAAGCTGTCAAGGCCTACTTCGAGCTGTCGAAAAATGAGCCTCCGATTCTGCGCAAAAGTCAATACGCTCCTGCCGACTTTGCTGCATTCAAAGCAATCTTGCGCTTTCTGCGTGAGAAGGATTGCATAGCAATTGACGTCTTGGAAATTTGAAGGGGTTTGCAAGTCTTTCTACATGTCCGTGGTCAATTTGTGCAAGCGCTAGAAGGAATGTACCACCCATTGTTGTAAAGAGAATGATCATCGGGTACTCTGGAATAGAGACGCTACCGCGCATCAGGTTCCCTGATGCCGATGATGATACTCATGGTAGAAGAATAAAAGCACCAGTCACAAGTAGGAAAACTTCCATATTTTGTGTCAGCGTAGTGCTATGGATAAGTCCGCTAAATAGCCCCAGTCCGGCATCTAGACTCAGTACAGATGAGCTACTGTAYGAGAGAGCCGCGGCATAAAGCATAGCGATAGCGGTAATCCGTGTGAAGAGTGTAGCACTAATAGTTGAAGATCCTCCAAGTGTGTTAGCAACTTGGGTCGAATCCGACTTAGTAGAGTACGACGAAAGCGGAATGGCTAGAAGAAGGGCAATAAGTGTGCTCATTAGCATTGCTGATTTATAGATGCACCTGAATTCCGACACGTAGCTTCAACAGGAACAGCTCTAGGCTGTATGGCCGTTCCTACAAGACCTGAGATGCGACATACACAGTCTGTGCGTCGTTTGGCCCACTTGTCGAACATGGCTTCAATTCGCATCTTATATACACAAGGTTCGTATTCAATTGGTTCATTTTCAAGGCCTAGAACTGAATTGGACCCTCAGCAGTCAACCAGATGACACAGCAGCAGCCTCAAAGACCATAAACAGTGTCTTGCCATTACATTGTGTCAACCTCCAGCTCATACGGCCCTGGTCATCCAAGAAGCACATGGGTCATTGGGGGTCAACACTCAGCGGAAGGGACTGGCCTGACTGTGAGCTGAATGTGTCTGCGGAGACCAACACATGTCTTGCTGGTCAAGTTTGCCTGATGCAACATTTGCCTTTGAGCGTTTCAAATTCTATCCAATATGCAACAGTTCTGCTACTCTTGACATCTCCTTTGCCTGTCGTGTGAGACACTTGAGCTTTGCCTGGCACCGAGACAGTTAAAGACAAGTTACCCCAAAACCGTCACGAGCGACTCAAAGCTCTGACTGCAACTGATTGTCCGCATATCGCATACACTTCAAGCTTGCCAACCCTCTCAATCAAACATGAGCTTGAAACCTGGCGTACCAGCTCCTGCTGGGCAAAAACTACGGAGCCCTCGAACTCGAGGCACGTTCACAAACATGACAGACGCAAGGGGAATATGCTAATACTCGCTTGATAGGTGCCAGCAGCATCGTAAGTACTCGCTCTGAGAGGTGTTTGACGCGGGTTGCTTCATGCTGTCTTTTTGGGTCCACGCAGGATTTCCAAACTGCTACTACTGGTGTCGCAAGCAAGGCCATGAAGAATGAGCTAGACAAGCTAGCCAACACTATCTCTGACCAGGCTACCAAAAAGGTAAACGCTTCGACGCTTTCGTTGAGCATTGCATCTCATGCCCCGAGCTGCTTTTAGGCTTTCGAAGCCGAGATGAACTCGTTTTTCCTGCTCTTCAATCGCTACCTCACTGAGAAAGCAAAGGGAACAAAGCTGTGCGTATCGCCTTGTTTGATCACGCACGAGCTTCCAGTCTCATATCGGTATGCAGCGACTGGGACCGCATTCGTCCTCCTGCACCCGAGCAGATTGTGCCATACAACTCACTACCCAAGTCTCAAGACCCTGCACCGCTGCTCAACAAGCTCGCCGTCCTAAAAATGAACGGTGGTCTCGGCACAACTATGGGTTGCGTTGGCCCCAAGAGTATCATTGAAGTCCGTGATGGCATGAACTTCTTGGACTTGTCTGTCAGACAGATTGAGGTAAGCAGATCATCTATTTAATGTGAAGCACAAGCTTATCTCCGTTGCAGCACCTGAACGAGTCGCACAACGTCGACGTGCCTTTCATCCTCATGAACTCTTTCAACACCGACGAAGATACTCAGCGCATCATTCAAAAATACGCCAACCACAACATCGATATTGTCACCTTCAACCAATCTCGTCACCCTCGAATCAACCGTGACACTCTTCTACCCATCCCTCGCTCCGCTAGCGATGACAAGGGCGGCTGGTACCCACCTGGTCACGGAGACTTGTTTGACGCTGCCATCAATTCCAACTTGATTGACAAATTGCTCGCGGCTGGCAAGGAATACCTTTTCGTCTCCAACACTGACAACTTGGGAGCCGTCGTTGATGTCGACATCCTTCAGCACATGGTCGACTCGCAATCAGAGTTCCTGCTTGAAGTCACTGACAAGACCAAGGCTGATGTCAAAGGTGGTACTTTGATCGACTACGGTTTGTTGAAGTGTCTGTGAATCCTTATCGCACGGCTGATTTTTCCTGCAGAGGGCACTATTCGTCTGCTCGAAATTGCTCAAGTTCCAAGTGACCATGTAGAAGACTTCAAGTCTGTTCGAAAATTCCAGTGCGTCTTTCCCGCAAGGTCTGGGCTGGTTTAATGTCGTCTTACAGGATCTTCAACACCAACTCTCTCTGGATCAACATTGCAGCCATCAAGCGCGTCATGGAAGCCGATGGCATGGATCTCGAAATCATCGTCAACGCAAAGACGACTGACGCTGGAGAGCCCGTCATTCAACTCGAGACTGCCGTCGGAGCTGCTATTAAGCACTTCCGTAACGCACACGGTGTCAATGTCCCTCGATCAAGATTTTTGCCTGTCAAGAGTTGCTCAGATTTGCTTTTGGTCACTTCCGACTTGTACACTTTGCAGCATGGACGCTTGATGATGAACGTACGTAATATGGCTATCGATGCTTGCTCTCAGCTGAAGAATGCCCCCATTCGTACAGCCATCTAGAATGTTCTCGTCGACGCCTGTCATCAAGGTATTTCCACCTCGCCCGGCTAGGATAGAGTACTCATCATGGAGTATCTAGCTCGGTGACCACTTCAAGAAGGTCCAACAATTCCAAAAGAGGTAAGTAAAATCGCATAGTCTCATTTGAACGCAGTGTTGAGCGTTTGTCATCTAGATTCAAGTCGATGCCATCTATGTTAGAGCTTGACCGTGAGACTACTTGGTGATTATCAAGCGTAGAGTCTGACCATGCGCTCTCTTAGATTTGACCGTCTCTGGTGATGTGTCCTTCGGTCGAGGTGAGGTTTAGTCTTATTCCAGCGAAATGCTTGCTGAAGAAGAACGATACTCTGCAGGCGTTACGTAAGCGGTTCATCATACCAGCAACGGCTCTATTGAAGCGTAATGTTCTGTAGGCTTCGAGGAACTGTCATTATCGTCGCCAACGAGAACAACAAGATTCACTTGCCAGACGGCACTATATTGGAAAACAAGCTCGTCAGCGGAAACTTGGTGAGATTGGTTTTGAACTCCAAGAAACTTTTGGCTGAACTCTTCTGCAGTCCATTATCGAGCACTAGGGAAAGCAGAAACAAGGTAGTATTAGGGTATAAGTATGCAATGCAATCCATTGCGCAATCTGTTGCTTACAAAACCTACGTCTGATTGTCGTCGCGTGGTTCGCTACGTGGCTGTTTCTGTTTGCTTCTATCTTCTCTTCTTCTTCTTGTACCATCACAACCATGGACTTCCTTAACAATATGAACGGCGGCAATCAGCAACAGAACCCTCAAGGCGAGTCTCGATCATCTCCAAGTTGCAGCGCTAATCTAGTGTCGACAGACCCTAACATGCAACAGCCAAACGTGCAACAAGGCAACCAGCAAATGCAACAAGGTCAACAGATCCAACAGCCAGGTGAAGCAAGTCACGAAGGCGGAGGCTTTATGGGCATGGCGAGCCACTCCTGGCTGTTTTACGTCTTAGCTAATCTTTTTATAGGTCAACAACGCTGCTGGCGGTCAGTGCTCATAACTAATGCTTCTTGGACTTTGCTGACCGTTATATAGGAGGTCAGCAAGGAGAGAAGAACGAGGATATGCTCGACAAAGGTTTGGACTACATTCAAGAGAAGTATATGGGCGCAGGTGATCAAGGCAACGAGTACGTCTCGCGATGCCAGCCTTCTCGAGGTCGCTAACATTGAGCCTAGGAATGCAGCCGAGCAAATGAAAGACGAGGCTATCACGGATGCCATCAGAAATCAGTACAAGAACTACGCTGGATCGTACGTCTAGTTGTTCTATCTCGAAAGGCGCTGTTCTCACTTCGTTGTGATCTTAAAGTGACTTCCCTATCGCAGACAAGTAAGCAGTAGAAGGCTAGCTTAGCTTCAATGCGCGTTTATGCAATGCCATGTTTACTTCCAAACATCGATCATCCGTCGCGTCAGATGAAAGGACGCGTCGCACTCTTAGCAAGCGCTATACTGTCTTTAGTCGCAGCTCAGGCGTCTACGAGCGATCCTGAGCTGCCGAATCTGCTGCTCTACACTAGAACGACAGGCTTTCATCACGAGAGCATCGCAGCCGCTGTCCAAGCGATTACAGAGCTCGGTGAAGGCTTATGGACCGTGACAGCAACAGAAGATCCCGCTATCTTCTCTGAAAAAGGGCTAGCTGCATTCAATGCTACTGCTTTCATTTCAACGCAAGTTCATGTCTTGGCAAGCTCGATCATAGCTGAAGGTTTTGCAGAACGGGAGACGTGCTAGACGAACCGCAACAAGGCGCCTTCCTGGCATGGCTTGCGCAAGAGGGCAAAGGTTTTGCATCTATACATTCTGCATGCGATTCACTTCGTTCGACATACGTGAGTTGGCCTGTTCAGCAGATCGTTACCGCTTAGAAGGGTTTTTAGTGGTACGAGCGACTTGTCGGGGCATACTTCGAGAGGCATCCAGCCGACGTGCAAGATGCCGTCTACCGGCGGCTGGACAATGGAACGTCGCCAGCAACAGCACCTCTACCTGAGCTTTGGACACACCGCGACGAGATATATACATATCATGCCGAGTATGCCACCTTCGTCTTCGTCCTAGAAGATTACTGACTGAGAGTGTCTGTCTCTCAGCCCAAGAGCAAACAACATTACTCTGATACTCTCCGTCGAACCTGACACTTACACAGACCAGCAACCTGTGACACCGGGAGGAGAGCCAAGACCCATCGCATGGCGTGAGTACGGTGACGCTTCGTGCTCTGCTCGTCTGATGCAGGCACAGAACGCGAACCCGGTTTTAACATGGATGAGAACAATGTGCACAACGGGCGCTTTTTCCAAACTGGTATGCGAGCTCTTCTATACATTACGGGCGTCCTGACTTTGTGCTAGGCCTTGGGCACGACATCGATATATGGGAAGCAGAAGGCTTGTTCAGGTCTCACATACAAGGCGGCTTGCTGTATATCCTCAATCTGGACCTGGCTGACAACCGGACTGCCTCGGATGCAGGAAGAAGCACTGCATCTGCTCTCGCTCCTCAGTCGGCCACGACAGGAAACGTTCTAGCTGGACCTTCGAGTTCGCCTGCGGCTGATGCCCCAACTTCAATGTCGCACAAGATAGCAGCCAGCTGGTACATTATACATCTACGCTATTACATCCGAAACTTAACGGCTGTTACAGGTCTTTACTACTACCCCTCATATTGTACATCTAAGCAAGAAACAGCTTTCGATCTGCTACTGGAAGTAGCTCTTCTCCTTGTTCTCAAACGACTCCCAACCTTGCTTCCCGTCCGCATTCAGTTCGTAAAGAGACACTGGAGGACACTGTTGGAGCGGTCGACGCCAAGTCGACATGAGTGATTTTGGGGATCTTCGTTGTATAGCAAAGCGGATGTAGGAGAAGAGTAGAGCTGCTGTAAAACCGCCTTCAAGGATGTATACTTTGTATCATCGTTAGCATATTGTATAGAGCATTGCATGTTGTTCAGCTCACCGATCACTTTGATCGCTGTTGGAGTTATGCGACCTTTCTCTGCGTATGCTGCAAAGCCGAGCGAAATTTGTACGAAACCAAGGACGGTTGTTGTGAGGCCGAGACCAATGTGCAGAAAGTTGCGGATTGGTCGCTTGATCCTGTTGACGTCGTGCAAGTGGTGGATGTAGAAGCCGAGACTTGCTTGGAAGACGAGCAGTAGTAAGAGAACGAGGCCGATTGTTTGGTGACTCGTCGCAAAGTGTGCGCTGCTGTAGCGATTTGATGCCATGATACCAAGAATGAAGGAGCCAATAGTCAAAGAGCCGGTTAGACCTGACTGAAGGAGTTGATGGACTTTCACCCAGCCAGTCAGGTTGCGACCGAAGCGAGCCAGTAGGATGGCAGATGGGCTGTAGGTATATGTGAGACATTTGCCGTGGCAGAAACGTATATGACCGACCTGACGACAACCCAAGCGAGGGTGCCAAGTAGCGCATGCATGCAGACGACTGTGTCCGTCGCTGTCCATATTTGCTCCGTTTTTTCAGGTACCAGACCACCCTCTGCTTCATCCACCTCTGCCTTGTTTCCAGAGCTGTCCTGTCCAGCTGCATCTTGGGATGATATGATTGTACTTTTCAAAGGTTGGCTCAAGTCTATCTCGATCGCTGCGGCTGCTGCATGCGAAGTAATCGGAGCGTCTGTCTCCACCGAGTCGGGATTGACAGATGAATAGGCGCTATGACAAAAGTCAGTCCGATGATCAAAGCCATAGTATGGACTGACTAGATGACATCGACTTTCCCACGCTCGAGTACATTGCCCGCTGATGCTGCAGTCTCGTATTGCGGTCGGAGCGGTCTGAGGATAGACAGTAAAGTGTAAGGTGTTGATCCAAGCTCAGTGGTCGACAATTGTGCTTGGCCAAGGAATTCTGAATGTAGCATCTTGGGATCGGCTTCTGGCATCTGATGACCTCCAGCGGTACGAGACGAAAACACCCAAGAGATCTTGCGTGCAGATATATAAGGCCATGCGATAAACATGTCTGCGTTCGACATGCGAGTGCCAGTTCCGAAACCTATCCACCCCACTTCTTCGACAGGGATATCAGTAAGGTTGAATGTGATCATTGCGAATGTTTCATTTGTTACGATTGAGATGTCGAAAGGTGGTAGCTTGACAGCTTGGCCTGTTAGCGAGGTGCTGTTTGATAGTGCTGTCGTGACAGTTTGCGATACTCGAGACTGTGCGCCGACCGTAGCTAGACAGCATAGCGCCGCCAGATACACGGACAAAGCGCCAAACATGGGTGAAGTGCGATGCCGCCCGAGCAGGAAACTGATAAAGGACGACAGAAGAGAGCAGGAGAGAGCCAGAAGCACAAGACAATCAAGCAGATGATTGCGAAAGAGACAGAAGACGGAATGGAAATGCTTGGAAGCCCCTGCTTACGCTGATACCGCCTATAACAGCGAGAGAACAAGAGGAGAGTACCAGAGCTCCGAGAGATACCTTGCCTGCTTTGGTGTATATCATGCCAGTTCATGGCAGACCTCGTCAAAGACTGAGCTATGTCCTGCCGTTGAGGCAATCTGAGCCCGAAGTGTTGTCGTTGCCTGCGCCCGGAGTGTCTCGCAACTTTGATCCTAGACCTCTGTTGTATTCTGCAACAACTGGCCAACGTATAGATCCTTTGGCTACTCAGGCTCCAGTCGATGTGCCAACAACTCCGCAACATTGTCTCGGCGTTTCAAAACTAGGCCTCGACCTCACGACTGCTGTATTGCCCTCCGGTCAATCCGAATCAAGCTCAGAACATCCAAATCCGCAAGGCTTGCTATATTCGGCTGGACGGGATGGCCTCATTATATCTTCGGAGTTGAATCTATGCACCAAACGCAGGAAGCGGAGGGTCGGTCACGGCAGCGAGTTGAAGAGGACCAGAGCGGAAAGATGGGAAGAGCTAGGGGCATTCTACTCGCCTAGTGGCTCGGAAGCGGAAGATCAGGATACCAGTAGCGAAGAGGAAGAGCTAGCCTCTAGACCTAATGCCCGCTACGCCTATCCTACAGCCAGACAAGCAAGTCCTAGTCGACGCGGTCCTTCTCGCAAAAAGAAGCATTATATACCTTTTGAAGAGAAGTGGGAAATACAGGAGGAGGACGAAGATCGACCCAAACCTGCATCCAAATTTCGACAGTCCGTACAGCCGCACACAGATTGGATCAATGACCTGGTACTTTGTAACTTGAATCGAACCGGTCAGTGCATCGCTTAGCTCTTTGGCCGGTATTCAGCGGAATCTATAGTCATTACTGCTTCGTCTGATCAAACGATACGAGCTTGGGACCCGCACGATCCTTCAAAGAGCACACAACCTACTCTTCTTGGAACGCACGACGACTTTGTCAAATCGCTTGCATATTGGTCAGCTAAATTATGATTTTCACAATGCCAAACTGATATGCGTTCTAGCCGAGATGGCACATGGGTTGCCAGTGGAGGATTAGATCACAAAATTAAGCTATGGGATATTCAGGAATCACGACAAGAACCGCTCGTCGAGCTGGGCGAACCTTCTGCAACATCTTCCATCTATTCCCTGGCGACTTCGCCGATAGGATCACTTATAGCTTCTGGCTCTCCAGAGCGGATAATACGACTTTGGGATCCTAGAAGCAATAATCCGAAAGCAGGGCAGCTGGTTGGGCACGCGGATAACGTTAGGGCAATACTCATCAGCGATGATGGTCGGCATGTCAGCGTTACTTTCTTCGTTGTCACTTGTCGCATACTGATGCAGGCTTATATTCGTAGATGCTCACTGCTTCAGCGGATGCAACCATCAAGCTTTGGCCAATGAGCATGCAACGATGTTTGCATACCTTCAGCTTCCACAGCGACTCTGTCTGGTCTCTGTTCTCCTCGCATCCAAACCTCGACCGCTTCTACTCTGGCGATCGAAGCGGTCTGGTCTGCAAAACAGACATGGAAGGTTGCGGCGATATCGCAGATGCTGAATGCGTGGTCATCTGCAAAGACGATGACATGTCTCAATCCTCAAGCGTCGGCATCAACAGTATCGTAGCTGCAGATGATACCTACGTGTGGACATCGTCTGCTTCTTCCAGCATACAACGTTGGCAAGACGTGCAGCCAAGATCACAAAGAGCGGCTAGCAAGCCCTCACCCAGAACCTCCTCGGCTGCACGACTGCTCAATGTAGAATCCCTTCCATTACTGTCAAGAACATCTACAAACGCTTCCGAAGGAGTCAGTGGTGCAGCAGAAAGCGATCAACCCGATCGTCGCGCAGTCAGCTTTGCTCCAGGTCTCGGCATTTCCAAAGCAGAAGAAGAGGTAGTTTCTGCTTCTCAGCATTCACCTTCGGCTTCTCCTGCTCGACCAACTTTTACATCTCGCTACACTTCCGAAAAGCGATCGCGACCTGTCCAGATTACCGACAAGCCAAAAATACCCGAGCTGAATGGACTGCCCTTAGAATCTCTAGTATGCTTGGATCCAGACGCTGGCTACATACCTCGTCCGCCGGGCTCTGTCTCGGCTCTAGGGTTTCCCCTCATGCACCGCACTAGCAGCGTTCTGTCCGGTTCTCTTCGTCAGCAAGCACACTATCGACAGGCTACCCCGCACACAACATCACAAGGAGGGGAATCGCCCATAGCTGAGTCACCTGTGCAGCAGCTTTCTAGAAATGCGATGCATCAGTATGAAGACCGCGAGCTAGCTTGCGATGCTGTTCCATTGCGTTTGTCGCCCGACGAGACTATACCTGGTCGTACCGGCTTGGTGCGATGCGAGATGCTCAACGATCGCCGAACGGTATTGACTTTGGATACTGCTGGTGAGATTGCCGTATGGGATGTCGTGTTAGGGAAATGTCTAGGCGTTATGGATCGGACAGAGCTGATCACGACCGCACGGAAGAGAAGAGCATCGCAGACCAGCCAAAGCACTTCCTCCTCCGTCGATGACTTTCTAGCACAAGAGCAGCTTGGAAGCAGGCGTGGATCTGTAATGAAAGAGCTCATGGAATTGGTCAAAGTTCGCATCGAAGGGGAGGGTGTCACAAACAGCTGGGCAACAGTCGATGTCAGAGTCGGTGCGCTTTCGGTACATCTGGACGAGTCCAGATGCTTCGCCGGCGAGACGTATCTGGATGAATCCTCCTTTGAGGCAGTCCAAGGCGACGACTACTCGCGAATCAATCTAGGCAAGATTGTGTTGCGAAATCTGTTCGATGGCTTCGTCCAAACAGAAATGGCAAAGTCTGGAAGTGCGCCTGCACCTGCCAATCGCCTGCACCGGTCTTCAGCACCGTCTCACATCAACTTGAACAGAAGTACAGGCTTTTCCGGAGACCTCACAACGCCTCGACTTGGACCTCCGACCATTGCAACAGCTCTTGCGACACCAGCTCCTTCTTTAGTTCTGCCTCCTTTGGCAGAGGACATGCCACCATCAAGCAAGGATCTATCCGCTATACCTCAGTCGCCGGCTGCAGCAAATCTCAGAGGAACGCCAGGTACAAATTCAGCGCTTGAAGGCGATTATTTTTCTCTAGCGAATGACTCACCTCGTCAAAGCACCGCGACCACGCCTGCGGCTTCAAGCGGGTTCGTTGGAAAACTCAAGAATCTGGGGCGCATGCCCAAACGAACCACTACAGGCTTGGTACCCGAAGACACACTCGCAGTCCCAGCAGATGTTCCAGCAGAAACCGTTCAAGCAGCCAAACATACTCTTTCTGGTCCCTTCACACCTCCGTCGTGGTATGAAATCCCTCGAGTGCAATTTACTGACGCACTGGTCTACTACCTTGCCGAAGAAAGCACAGAAACTGCTGCATGGCCAGTCACATATCGCGCATTGGTGTCCGCCACATCGGAACATGTTTCAATACTAGAACAATCGCTGCCACCTTGGGTCATCAATCTTCTCCTCTATAATCAGATTCCAATGGCGCAACCACCCAAAATCACTTTTGTTCTGGAACCCTGGCACGGCACACAATCTGGACTGCCTGAAATGCCTGCCGGGTCAGTCAATTACTATGTTACGTGATCTACGCTGAGATAGAGCTATGCAGACATGCTCGCTTGACAGCCAATCGACTGCTGCGAATGCACAAAGCCGCAACCTTCGTCACCGATAAGCTGCGACTTGATCTTGATCAAACACAATACACACAGCCCCGCTTCAGCAAGACCAAAAGTCATACATCAGTCGCAAGTCACTTCAGCATGTCGTCTACCGGCGAAAGCTACGACTCTCGCGGTCATCCGAATCTGCCTGGTCTCGAAATGCTTTGCAATGACGTTGTCTTGCCGCACACGGCGACTTTAGCAAGCGTGAGGCAGTACTGCTACAAGCGCAGCGGAGATCTTCTTTTGCATTATCGACTCATACATCACTGAGACCCCTGCTCCTTTGCCTCACGCTGGAAAGGTCGCTCAGTAACGCTGCGTCCTGGCCCAACTTCTTCACAAGTACAATCCAGTCCTTCTGCATGTGTGGAGGAACGAGTACCGGTCGGATCGGCGGGAAAAGATTTCGAGAGACTGTTGGATTTTGTTCGAGATCTGTAAAATAGGCTCAGCATCAGAAGTTGACAAAGCAAAGACAGCCATCAACATTTTTCCAGGGGCTTGAATTGGCGCTTGCTTTCCATGTATCTGTGCCAGCGTGTCAGATCACGCGCAAGACTGTACGATTCGATGCTTACCTGATCAGCTTGTCACCCCTTCCCAGGAACAGGAATGTCCAAGCAAGCAAAATAGGCAGTGTTGGTCCGTTGACGGGATCACCTGCGCCGCTGAGCTCGTTCTCTGAGACTCGCCATTCATCAATGGTATCGAAAAGCAATTGCAAGGAGGCGGTCGAAGGATCGTAGCCATCGCCTGAATGCAGGCGTCAGATAGCTGAGGGCATTCCATGCTTGTGTACTGACCAGAAGTCCAGGGAGCTAAGAGCGAAACATAGACATCTTGCGTGGACAAGGTATATTCAGCCAAAGCGAATGCCGCCAGCTCATGACCTGGCCCTATCTTCTCCGGTGGGCTTGGAGCTGTATTTCTGCCCTTGCTCTTCTTGCGCGGATTCGGTCTTACCCAGCGCAAGCAAACGAATCTGACCCTGCCGGATGTTCGGTGGTCTAAAGGTTGCAATATGCCGCAGCTCAGACGCGCCCATCCTCCATCGGCTATCTATCTGTTCAGACATGCTACTTGTCTTTGCTATTGATCTTACCGTGATTTTCCAGATCCTGCCAGCTGCTCATGATGGCGTTGCCGGTTTCCATCACTTGGCATCAAGTCAATGGTATACTAGTAGTTGGGTTACAATCACATTTACCTTCTGGTATAGCCACTGAGCGGCCACAAAGATTGAGCTCGTGTCTTCATATACCAGATTGCAGACTTACAGTTCGAAAGCATCGAATTGACAAAGATATGCTTGCATCTGTCAACCACGGAAATCGGCACGAGCAATGCTGTAGGCAGCATTGACTCACGCTAGATTGAGGTATTGCTTTTCATCTTCTGTCAAGGTAGAAATTTCTCGCGCGGTCAATTCAGTGTCCCTAAGTATCCATCAGCGTGTATACTGACAGCATTCTGAGCTGCCACTCACTCTAAATTCTGTCGACGAGTGTGATCTAGCTTGCACGTCCGCCGAGAACTGTCAAACATTTGCTTCGCTCTCCATTTACCTGATTGATCATGAGCCTGAGTTGAAGTCTTAATGATTGATAGCTTACCAGCTCCCCAAATACCAGCTCCACCGCAATCTGTGCACTTCTGGTACTTTTGCTCGCAAGCATGGCAGATAACGCCGACACTTGGTAAAGCGCTGTTCTCGTCTGTAGGGTGCGAGATTCCACCCAGACCAACAGTCTTTGCGCAAAGCAAGCATACAGTCGGTTCGTTGCCTGAAGCAGAGCGCTTTGATCGCTTCTTTTTTGTATCTTTCTCGCCCTTGCTCTTTGCAGCTTGTACAGCTGGATGATCGGCAGGCGCCACGTGCTCTGCGCAGCTGAGACAATAGTATTGTACTGACCACTCGAACGCCAGAAGGTTTGCCGGACCTTTGAAGTAGAGTTGACCAATGACCGTGAGCTCGCATCGACAGCAGGTTAATTCCTCTTCATGCGTCGTTTTGCCTGCTTTCTTGAATCGTTTCTGAGCAGGAAGTTTCGGTGCAGGAGGTTCTACAGACTTGACAGCTGGCGGGGCGGATATGGGTAAAGCAGAAGTGCTGGCTTCAGGAACTTCAAGAGCTGGATAGGTGCCAAAATCGTATTCATCCTGAGAACGTCCTTCGTCACCTGGCGTGTACCTAGAGCCAAAGTCTGGTGAATAGACGGGTTCGATGGCTTGCGTCGGCGGCTGAAATAAAGCACCATCGAGTTCCTCTTGTAAAGGTAGCTGAGCGAATTGAGGGGTTAGAGAAGTAGGGTGAGAGTAACCAGACGACGTAGAGTGCGCTGAATGCGGCTGGTTGGCGGCATATTGAGGCGAGTAAATTCGGGGTGCTGCGGGATAAGTTGCTGATGCAGCCGGATAGCCGAGTTCTGAGATAGGCGAGCTGTATAACGGCATAAGCGGTAGCTGGTCGCCTGTCGGAGAGACATAAGGGACAGTGGGCGAGGCAGCTAGAAGGTCGTCAGAGTTGTAATAAGTCGGACCAAAGGAAGTCGGTGCACTATGCATTCGCGGATGGTATGATGGAAACGGATAGCCTTGCTGAGCTGAAGAGTGCGGAAGTAGGGTTTCTGGAATGCGTTCGACGCGAGGGTCAGAGTATTGTGGAATCTGAGGTGAGCGAAGAGGCCAAAGCGGAGGCTGAATTTCTGCTCGTGTCGATGGCCATTGACTTTGCTGCTGCATGGGAGCAACAGGAGCTTCCAAAGGACTATGAAAGGACCGAGGCAATGCGCCTGCAGGTGCCAGATGAGCAGTAGAAGCGACATCACCATCAGCGTAGGATGAGAGAGAGTAAGATGTCCCAGGTAGGCCAGCTTCAGGGCGGACAGCATTACCTCGCTGTTGTTGAAACCATTGCGGAAAACGCTGTGCTAACTCAACTTGCTGCGGAAACCTCTGTTCTGGCAGAGTCGATGCGGTTATTGTGTCTCCAGCAGGGCTAGCCCATTGAAAGTGCAATGGACCTGTCGATGCGCTAGCAGACTATCAAGTAATCGTTATTCCGGCAGCCCAATTAAAGTTTCTGGAGAGACATTACCTGCGAAAGATGGTCTGCTTGACGGGGACGGGTTGCATAAGGCTGTTGGCCTGCTTGCAAGTCGTAGGCGGTGTCATAAGGCCATTGTTCGCGCGGTGCCAAATTTGCATGAATTTGGGGATCCGCAAGGGCGTCGGCAGGATAATGCATGCCTGTCGAGCGGATCGACGCTGACGACGGCGGTTGCTGCATCAAGCTACTAGACCGAAGAGCATCTCATTGGCGTATATTGGCGTATATCGTGGCCGAAAGCGGACAGAGCTCGAACGCCTATCGGTATCGGTATCGGTATCGGTAAGCAGGCACCACATCCCCGCCTCAAACTCGACTCGTCATTCCATTGCTCTGTCTACAGCCTGCTGTTACAGGGCTGACTAAAGGAAGGGTGCTGCCGCCTACAATACCGCGAAGCCTTTGCAGAATTTCAGCCCGTCGCATAAAATTGCACAAGATCTGCCCTGTCTGGGACGGCAACTGCCACACCAGCCTCACCTTGGCAGGACTCAGTAGCATAGAACAGGCTGAATTAAGACGGGAGAATTGGTTGCTTGTGTGGGGCTCATCAAGCTGCCAGTTCCCAGGAGGACGAGCGCTCCTACAGACAGCAGCGAGATGTACGATACAGTGGACAGAGCGCCTGCAGCATACATTAAAGCATAAAATCATCTCACGGTCGTCGAAAGCAAACCATTTCGCTTGACGAGCAAAAACGAGGTCACCTGTTACCACCAATGGCCAGCGCAGTAATACAGCCTTTCAGGCGCAGCTATGTCTACCTGGTAACTCGCCTCATGTACCCTCCAAGCCTCGGATTTGACATTGATATCTCGCAGCAAAGCATGGCACATGAATCGCCAATTATTTTCTACAGCTTGATTCTGGGCTTCGCAGGTAGTGCACAGCGGCTTCACAGTCTTCAAATGACTCATTAGGTGTTGCAAATAAGGACCCGTAGCGGTCATTACTGTGCCGCCGATACGAAAGTCTTACTTTGGTTGGACACCTGCTGAACGCCCGCCTACCACCTTTCCTTGTAAGTATACATGCATCTGCTCAGATTCCATATAGCTCAAGTTGTTTGTGCAGTACCCAACCGAAAACGCGATCTGAACCTATCTGGCTATGATGACCCGGAGAAGTAGAGCAGAAAAGCGCAATATGGGTCAAGAGAAGACGGTAGATGCAGAGGGATCAGCTACTTGTGACTAGCAGGGATACGCATAACATTGTAACAACATCCAAAAACCCAAGACAGACGACTATCACTTCTTGCCCTTCTTATTGCCCTTGCCCTTTGACCCATCCTGAGCTTTCTTGTTACGGTTGCGGTTCTTTACGCTATTGGGACTCATCAGCAACGGTGCAGACAGTTATTGGGAACTTACTTTGCATCAGTGTAGAAATTGGCAGACTTTTTCTTGTTTGTAGTCATGCGCGCCTCTTTCTTGCTTGGCTCGCCTGCAGCATCTTCCTCATCAGAAGCTTCATCTTGTGCGAAACGAGCTGTTGGCATGGTCATTAATGTGTCAGAGCGCAAACAACAAAGCCACGAACCTCGTTTGCTCTTGCTCAACTTCAGGTCGTTGGCAGGTAGAGGCTTTTGAGGCGCATCGATCACAATGTCGACTTCATCCGACTGTTCCTGATCCGAATCACCAAAGACATCATCAATCATATCATCAATCTCTTCTTCGAGCTCTTCTTCATCTGCAAGAGCTTCAGATTTGGATTCTTCAAGACCCATGACTTCTTCCCAAGTCAAAGCTTCTTCGTCCTCCTCATCTGCTGAGCCGAACCCAGTCCATTCCTCCTCTTCATCTTCCTCTTCGTCATTAAGTTCGACATCGAGATCATCCGCTACCACATCAACTTCAGCAGCAGTCTCGACAGGGTCCAATTTCTGCTCGTCGTCGGCCAAGAATTTGTTGGAATGCACAATCTGGTGAAGTGGCTGTTGTACGCCCTTGACGGAAGCAGTCTTGTCAATCTCGAAGCCTGCTTTGGTCGGTTTGGCTGGCGTAGGCTTGTCGGAAGGAGGTAGATCGGGTGGTCGAACAAAGAAGGGCACTTTGCCTCGGATCCAATCCTGTCACACCGTATGAGCAATGAACCTCGCATCGAATTGAGACATACGTTCAGCACCATTTTGGCTACTCCTGCTAGATCAGGTTCACCACCTCTCCCTAATCGACCAGCGCGCTTCGCTATCTGAGTAAGAAAGTCATCCGCATCTGTCCAAGATTCGACGTGGTATGTTCTCCGTCTGTTCAGCACAAATTCTCATGATCAGCCAAAGCCGAGACAGTAATTCGAGTACGAACAGGTACTCTGGTCTCACTCGGGCGAGTAGAGGAGGGATATGATCTGCTGGAGCTGAAAGGTGCTCGACTCGAACCACCCCCTTGAGAACTTTGGCTGTTTCGTCATCCCTTGCTGAAGGTGGTACGATACCAGGACAATCGATCAGCTGTGCATTTGGGAACTTTGCAATCAGCATAAGCTGAAACGAAAGGTAGTCGACGCACGAAAATCCGCCTCATCAAAGTAATGTACTGCCAGACTTTGGTTTCACCCGGAATCGGCGCGACATTGCAGACCTTCTTCTTTTTGAGCGTGTTGATGATGGAAGACTTGCCAACGTTCGGATACCCAACGAAACCGATACAAATTTGTTTCTTGTCGCTAAACAGAGCAGAGAACTGGCGCAACAGCTGAATGAGGGAACCTTTGCCGAAGGAGTTGTTGATAGAAGCGTGGAAAGCAATGGTGGGATGTTGTTTGGATAGTAGCTTGACCCATCTCGAGGCGACCCAAGACGGTACCAGATCGACTTTGTTGAGAATATAGACGACTTTCTTGTTTCTCTTTTCCTTTGCTAGGTATTTCTCTACCGAGTCACATCTTGTGCCGATAGGATCACGAGCATCAAGAACATGGAGGATCACATCTGAAGAATCGATAACTTTGTATAATTCGCCCCAAATTCGCTTGGACGTTCCAGCTGAAAGGATGTAATCTTGCGGTCGGTCCTTATTCTCCAATTCAGCCGCTTCAGCTGCGAGGTAGGCTGCTTCTTCTTTCGCGAAAGTGTCTTCTGGAACGATTTCAACGACAGGAGCACCTTCCATCCCTTCTTCCATGATGGCTTTCTCTTTGCCCTTTTCGGTCGAAGGACCAGCTAACATCTCTTCAAAAGAACCAACATCGATCCTAGGTTTCTTTCGCTGAGCTTTCGGACCAAAAGTATCGCTGAAAGGCTCGGCGCTGGTCAGATGAGGGTTTTGACCTTTGCCGGAGACGTCAAGGAGAGACATGGGAAGCTTGTTCTGCTTCAACACGACAGAGTAAGGGTCGGCTTGCTTGTTGGCGAGCGAGTCTCTGAAATGCGTCAAGGCATTTTCTGTATGCCGACTATGTCATCGTAGGTTCAATCGACCAGAGACAAGCAGGACATACGAGAAATGACACGAGTGTTACCGAACCATCTTCTATCAGGCTGGACACGACCAGGAACAGCTTCTCTAGATTGGTACGGCGCCGCTTTGAGAATTTTCCCATCCTTATCTCTGACGGCTTTATGACCATCGGCCATCATCTTGACCCTCTTTGCTTTCTTTGCATCGCGGTAGAAACTCTCGCCTGCCAATAGCTTAACTCAATACTTGCAAATAGCAGAATTGAGCGTGAATACTGACCTTTGACATGTTGCGATGTCTGCGAATGCGAGATGACTTTCTTGCCTGAGCGAGTCTTGCTCGATGTGCCAGATGTGAGAGCCATGTTGGCTTGCCTCTAGATTGCAGGGGTAGGTCTGCAAAAGAGTCTAGGCATAAGTCAGCTGTTCCAGCAGTGCATGATGTCTTGTGAATGCGAGAAAGTAGAGATCAAGTGCGACGACCACAGGCTACATGGCACTATCACAGTCTTCGAAGAACAGCAGCATAGCACAGACAGCGAGATGCCAACGAAGAAGATACGCAAAGAGCTGCGAATTCAAGGAAAGGAGACTCACATGCTTCGAAAGGGTATAGCAGCGGTGTGTAGAGACCAGCACCTGCACTGACAACTAGAGCTAAACACTTTAAGACAAGAAAAAGAAAAAACGGCCTCGTGTCGCACAGACCACTGGCTTGAAACAAACTTTGTAAGATTTTTCGAGACAGCTTGCGACTCTCTCTCGCTTGGAGCGTGACATCTCAACCTCGTTTCCAAGCTAATACACATTTCAAGCAACCATGATGCTCTCTCAACACATGCCAGGCCAATCTTGGGGCGCCAATTCATCCGCTGCCTCGCTTTATGCGTCAACTTCAACCGATGATATTGGTCGCCAGCGTACTCAGTCAGTCGCCCTCCCATGTCTGCATGTAGCCGCTTGCTAACGAGTCCCACAGACAACCCATTACCACGGGTACATCCGTCCTAGGCATCAAATACAACGGTGGTGTCCTCTTAGCAGCAGACACGCTCGCTTCCTATGGTTCTCTGGCCAAATACGACAACATTTCTCGTTTGCACAAGATTGGCGACAAGATTTGTATGGCTGCAGGAGGTGATCTGAGTGATTTCCAGTACTTGCAGGAATTGGTCGATGCAAAGATGTGGGTCGCCCTTTACCTGTTCATGAGTTATTCACCTGATGCATTATGTCGTAGGAGAGAAGAAGAGATTGCTCAAGATGCCCACTCTTTGACACCTAGACAAGTCTTTGAATGGTTGAGCAGAATCATGTATGCCAGAAGATCCAAAGTCGACCCGCTTTGGAACACGATCCTCCTCGCTGGTGTAGATGGCACTGAACCGTAGGCCTTTCTATCTTACCCACACTATCCTCTGTCTGATCAGTATATGGGTTCAGCTTCCTTTCCTATGTGGATCTACAAGGAACGACCTACACTTCACCCTCGCTCGCGACAGGTTTCGGAGCCCACATAGCCCAACCTATCCTCCGTAAAGCTCTAGAAGGTCGAAACCCATCAGCGATCTCCAAAGAAGAAGCCGAGCGTGTCTTGGTCGATTGTATGAAGGTCCTCTTTTACAGGGATGCGAGGAGTATCAACAAGGTGCGCTTGGGTGTCATGGTAACTCTTAGAGTGATATTGAATGATCTTTTACACAGTTCCAAATTGCTACTGTGACTGCCGAGGGAGTGGATATTTCAGCACCGAGATGTACGTACATTGGTTTGTGCGAAGCTCAGAGTGCTTACCATGTATGCTTTGTACAGCTGCCGAGACGGTTTGGGACTTTGCGGACAAGAGTGAGTGACTCCCGGTCTTCAGCATCGTACAGATGTTGAGAGCTTGCGCCATTCACAGTTCGCGGGTACGGGCCTCAGGAACAGTAGACCTTGTGTTGACACAGGGAAGAGCAATGCATTCGTATACATCGATCACACGAGACCTATGTTACGCTGGCGTGAAGACTAGATTGCAGCTTCATGGATTGCTCCTAAAGTCACTCTGCGCAAACAACTCCAGCGTCAAGCGTACGTATTCCCTCACTTCCAGCTGGGGATCCTCCCTCAGCGTCCTCAGTTGACTTTCAAATCCAAGTGACCTCAGTCGCAGCGCATTGTCGTTCGTCACTACATAATCTGAAAGTGAGTGAGACGGTAATGAATTGGAAAAGGACACGGCGAACACTTTTGACTTGGTTCGCGCGCTGCGAGATTCTTGGTTGCTCGAACGGCTGCTACGCGGATGTCGCTTCGGGAGTGGCTCTGTCAATTTATCAGAGATAGCACAGAAGCATGCAAGAAGACTGACCAGATGTGAAAGCAGAGCTCGAGTGATACCAGCTCGCGAGAGTATCAGATCATGACATCGCTTGCTTCCGGCCGAATTGGTCACGATGAACAGCGTCTACCAGCACCGTGAGCATAATCACGCTAATCAAGGTTGCACTTACCTGAAAGACAACCTCATCGAACGGACTGCAAAGCTTGTCCTCCATCAGCTGCATCAGCTTCGCTTCGCCAATCCCATCGACGGCAGCGTCAATATCAGATTCTTTAGTGCTAGCGATGTTGCGCAGTATGCCTAAAGCTTGAGTTTGCGTTTCCTCGTCTGAATGTTGGATCATACTGTCGGGCACATTCGATCGGAATAAGCCAGAAGCTCAGACCATCAGACGTCCACCGACCTAAGCAAACCATCATAAGTCAGGTAGGAGATGACGAGCTCCTTCAGGCTAGAGCTGCTCCAGCAAGTAAGGTTCTTGATGGCGAATAGCGCATGTACGCGAAGGCTCGAGTTTGTAGACTGTACGAGCTGAACGATTCGCGGTAGAGCATTCCTCGATATCAGAGCCTGCTCGCCAGATCAGACAACTAGGCACAGCAGAAGGGAGCTAGTTACGCACCTCCTTCATCGGACTATACTCAATAAGGAGATTGGCACAAGTAGCAGCTGCTGTAGACTGGATCCCGACATCTTGATCTTCTTTGAGTAAATCGAGCAGCGGTCCAGCAGCGCCTGCATCGACCAAATGTGTCCGAAGTACGTTGAGCGAACGCGATAATGCTCGAGCGCATTGACACGCCGCTGCTCTGACGTTGGAAGACGTGTCGCTCAAGCATTGGACAATCAAAGGTAGCAGATCAGCGTCGACAACTTGTTTTCGGATTCGCTCTTGAATCAACGAGAGCGAAGCGACGGCCAACAAGACGCTCTGTACTCTCATCAGCTGGATGGATCAGTCGTCAAGGTCTGACTGACCTCGCGTAGTGAGCCAGCGCTTGCGATCTGCTCTTGTGACGGATACATGTCTTCATCGACTTTCAAACTCTTCTTCAGCTGACCCTGCAACATCGGTAGAGCGCCCATATCGCAAGCGACCTCTTGTAGCTCTTCATCATTCAGGACCAAATAAGCTGTGGGATAGGCGAAACTCAGTACACATCCCGAAAGATGTTGAGATTTGCCCGCCCACCTATGTTATAAGCTGAAAGAGTAGCGATCCCTTCATCACTTTGTAACAGTCGTAGCAAGATGCCAAGGATAGTCTTGATTTGCTCTGCGCGGAAGAGGTGCAGTACTAGGGGTTCAGGCTCAGTAGCGATCGCTTTGAAAAGGGTTGTGACACTATGCAAAGGTTAGTCAGAGGACGGAATATAGCGGAATGACTGACCAGCAAGAAGCAGCGAGTGATAGTGCGGCATCTTGTGATCTTGCCATGTTGCATATAGTGTCGATCATGAGGGACTTTGACTCGGCTGTGTAATGTTCGTCTCACTCTGAACGATCGGAAAATGAAGTCGAGACGCACACAAAGCAGTCTGCACCCTCGATGCAACCTCCCCGTCAGCCCTGACTAGCGCAGTAATAGCCTGACAAGCAGCCTCGCACAGCCTAGTCCCTCTATAGCTCGTTGTCGTAGATGCAAAATCCAGCAAGTACAGTAGACTCTTCAGAAAAGGCGATGGTGTGGTCTTGTTCGTTGTTTGATAGGTGTTGATTCTGCGTTGTTGTAAAGGCGTTCTGACGGTAGCCGAAAGGAAAGAAGCGACGATAGTAGCCAATTCTAGGTAGATATGATGTACCTCTCGTCCATGCTCGTTAAGAGTTGATTGGATAAGATTCAGGATGGCCAGAAGCGAGCCAAGGCTTGCCGGTTGTAGAGCTAAATCTACTGCTTCCCGTGCTAGAAGTTGTAGGTTCGGACCGCCATCAAGATCCATGGTAGTCTTGGAGGTAGATGCCTGTGAATCAGTCTTGCTAGGCGGATCGAGCATGCTGACGCCCCAGACCCGTGGTCCCACTTGGGAGTTGATGCAGCCGTAGATTGACTTGAGTGACTTGACGAGTGCAAGAATGAGGGGTAGACGGCATAGTGCTGTACTGCTGCTGATAGTGCTGTGATTCTGAAGCCTGGTCCAGAGCACCAAAATTATTCCAGCTGACAAGAGATTAGCCAAAGCAGGTTTATCGGCTAGCTACCTTATCAGACTTGTCGGAACACAAAGGAGACGGGAGACTAACGTGTAGCTGCTATTCCAAAGACGGTCACCGCTTCGATCTGAACCTCAAGCTGAACTCTGAAGCTCGATTCGTCTTTCCATTCGCCATACTCGACCAGCTTGCCTACTCTGTAGCAAGAATGAGACAGAGATAGTAGTGAGAGACAGGCGCTTGAGATACCTGAGCAGAGCTTCGGTATTGGCGCAGAAGGCCAACTTGCGTAGTCGATTGCCTACGAGGGCATTTCGCAGCAATTTCAATGCTCGCAAGTATTCGGGAGCGATAGAGGCAGAAGAGAGAGCAGTGAGAGCACTATCGAGCGGAAGAGTTGCTCTCTGTTGCGCGCTCAAAACCGTCATAACCTGGCAGATCTAGGTCTAGGACAGAGTTGTAGGTAGGGCAGGGTATTCACAACAGTAGCTTGGTATCACTTTGACCGATGTCTGGTATCACGCAGGTCACTCGCTGCTCGTCACTAAGCAAGAGCTTGTCCAGAAAACACCATGTCGGTGCTATTTGAGACCTCTTTGGGGGATCTGATTGTGAGCAGACTGTATCAACAGGACTCTATCGCGTCCTTACTAACTCGATCCGTCTCGCAGGTTGATCTGGAAGTGGAAGCATGTCCAAAGACCTGCGAGAACTTCTTGAAGGTGAGTTCTGACGCTTCTGGAGGGTGTCACAGGCTAATTTCTGTATGCTGTACAGCTCTGCAAGACATATTACTATAATCTCTGCTCCTTCTTCAATGGTAATATTCTCGCTGTATACCGATCGTATGCCAGTTCAATGTTTTGGTCATAACAGTTCAGCAAGACTTTATAGCCCAAACAGGGGACCCAACAGATAGTGGCACTGGAGGATCTGCCTACTTCCCAGGTTCAGCGTACTTTACGCCTGAATACCGACTGCCTAAGCTCAAACATGCTGCTTTTGGAACGCTTTCAATGGCAGTAGCCAACGACGCATGCGGGAGTCAATTCTTCTTTACGCTCAAGGAGAATATGGACTATCTTGATGGGAAGCATGTGCCTTTTGGTCGGATTGTTGGAGATGACAGCGAGACGACGTTGCGCAAGTTGAATGAGGCGTTTGTGGATGAGAGCTATAGGCCTTTGCGAGATGTCAGAATACGACATGTCATTGTCCTGGGTCAGTTCGCCTTTCATTATATTACGCTTTGAGCTGATGATGCTGTAGACGACCCATTTCCCGATCCACCTCATTTAGTGATACCGCCCAACTCACCTGTACCTACTAAAGCCCAGCTCAAGTCCCTCCGAATAGGCGATGAAGAAGAACTAGACGATCCAGATGCAGACGAGACTGAAAAGGAAGCAAAGAAACGAGCAGCCGAAGCACGTGCTCAAGCACTCACTCTAGAAATGGTTGGCGATCTACCTTTTGCCGATGTTCGACCACCAGAGAATGTGCTGTTTGTCTGTAAACTCAATGCTGTCACTCGATCAGAAGATTTGGAATTGATCTTTTCGAGGTTTGGGACGATCTTGAGCTGTGAAGTCATTCGCGACGCAAAGACGGGAGACAGCTTGAACTATGCGTTTATTGAATTCGATAAGCGGGAAGAGGCGGAGAGGGCGTATGTCAAGATGGATAATGTGTTGATTGACGATAGGCGGATACATGTTGATTTTTCTCAGAGTGAGTTTTCTTCCCTAGCTGATTCGTGATGAGCTGATAAGGTACAGGTGTATCGAAACTTCATGGCCAATGGGTTTATGGTAGAACAGGCGGTAAAGCTCCGCCGAACAAAGGAATACCCGCACGCGAATCGAGGTCCCCATCTCACGGAGGTCATTCTATGGTTTTCGATTTGGGAGAAAAGGACAAGCATCAGAGGAGTGGAGGTGGGAGAAGGCGAAGTCGGAGTCCGCGAAGAGATGACCGAAGGGATGATAGGCGAGATTCGAGGCGAGATGATCGTAGAGATGACCGGAGAGGCGGCGATAGGGATAGAGAAAGCTCGTCGAGGCGGTATGACGACGATAGGCGCAGGTGGTGAATGCAGACATGCCTCGAGCGGATTCCCTCTTGCTATAACAGCTACTTATTTCGACGCTTTGACAACTTACCACGAACTATCCTCGACGTGAAACGCCAACATGAGCGACAAGGGCAAGGAGAGAGCGCCAGATCAATCAGCCACAGCTAGCAGGGCTTGTGAGCGCCTTGATTTACTCGACAGAGCTCAGGCTAACAATGCAACGATAGCGTCCCGACGTCCTTCAGACAGCTCGCACACGGCCAAAGACAACTCCGAAGAGGTACTTGTCCACATACTTGCACTGTCCAGCGCTCAAACTTAGTATCTATCAGCCCGAATCAAGCGACAAACGCTCGAACCAAGTGACGAAGCAAGAACCAGCTCAGAGCACGCCGAAAGAGCGCATACGCGTATCTAGTGATCCTAGCCTTCATTCATCTTTCGACAGGCGGGATCAGGAGTTGTATACATTATGGGTTGATTGATGGAAAGGCGTTTCGTCTCCTCGTCTGCTGTTTCTCCTTTCTCTGCCTCTGCTTCTTTCTCGCTATCTTATGCTGCTGGCTGTGCATTCTCACTCAAGGTGTCTAGTCTTCTGCCTGCATCGCTTATACAGGAGCTCGCACTGTCAGCGTTTGGTGACCATCCTGGCAAGACACCCTGTTCTGCATGTCAGTGTATGGATATGATGATTTCTTCACTTCTCGTTTAGTCCTGACGTTCCTCTGCTTTGACCACTTTGCTTCTTTGCCATGCTGTTTTCATTTCCGCAAGTGCTGTCGACTCTTGCTCTCGTGAGTATATTCATTTGTCATCAAGCCTCTGGTGCAATACCTCATTCGATGGTATCTTTACCACCAATGCTCTGAGTGTAGAGCATGAGCCAGATGGCTGTGCTTCAATTTCTTGAGCGGTACAATCTTTGACAGAATGCATAAGCGACGGACTGGAGCACAAGCATGAAGGGATCAGAGCATACACGCATGGTGTTCATTTAGCTGTGCAATGAGAAGATTGTAGAAGTCGCTTAACGAGGCATTGTTGACAACTCTTCCAAAAGGTGTCTTTCATCCGCACACTACCAAGATGGTACTTCCTACATTATCTGCCACAGCCAAAGGCGCACTAGCACGCTCTGCTGCACGAAGAGCTCTCACTGTGCGTTCCTGCTGGCTGATAGCGAATCAAAAGTATATCCCGTCTGAACTCTTCCTGCTGCGTCCTATCAGGCTTCCGCTACACAGCGTTATGCAGTCGAAGCAGGCGTAGGACAAGGCTTTATTGGTCGCAAGAACCACCAGGTGAGCTCTTCCCTGTGTTGCAACCCGTATTTGCTAAAATCTAAACTGTCAAGGGCGATTTCCACGTTACGCTCATTCCTGGAGACGGTATCGGTCCAGAGATTGCAGAATCAGTCAAAGACATCTTTACTGCAGCCAAAGTGCCAATAGAATGGGAGGAAGTCGACGTAACGCCTACAATCGTTGATGGCAAGTCGACAATTCCTCAAGTCTCTATTGATTCCATCAAGAAGAACACGGTCGCGCTCAAAGGACCTCTAGCAACACCAATTGGAAAGGGACACGTCTCGCTCAACTTGACTCTTCGAAGAACCTTTAACCTTTTCGCCAACGTCAGGCCGTGTCGCTCTATTGAAGGCTTCAAGACACCTTACGATAATGTAGATTCTGTTCTGATTCGTGAAAATACCGAGGGAGAGTATTCTGGCATTGAGCACGAAGTAAGTAGTTTGTGTTCTTTGCTCGACAAATCTTGACTTTGGGTAATTTAGATTGTCACTGGCGTCGTACAATCCATCAAGCTCATCACCTACAATGCATCTGAACGAGTAGCTCGCTATGCATTCGAGTATGCACGCGACAATGGACGCAATCACGTTACTGCTGTTCATAAAGCACCTATCATGTACGCGATAAGCCTTTTTCGTACAGTAGACCTTGCTCATGCTTCACCTGATCCTAGGAAAATGTCAGACGGCATGTTCTTGACCGCCTGCAGAGCAGTTAGAGATGAATTCCCCGAAATTACTTACGACGAAGACCTGCTCGACCGAGTTTGCCTGCGCATGGTTCAGAACCCACTTCCTTACTCTGACAGAGTCATGGTCATGCCCAACTTGTATGGAGACATCTTGTCTGACTTGTCAGCTGGCTTGATTGGCGGATTGGGCTTGACTCCATCGGGTAATATCGGAAAAGACGCGAGCATTTTCGAGGCGGTGCATGGAAGCGCGCCTGACATTGCGTGCGTGAAAACAATATCTGGTAGCTCGTCGTGGCTGATCATGCCTAATTCCACACAGTGGTCAAGGCAAGGCTAACCCAACTGCTCTGCTGTTGTCATCCATCATGATGTTGAGGCACATGGGACTGCACGACAAGGCAAAGACCATCGAGAGCGCTATTCTAGGGGTCAGCGGTTCTCCTACTTTGCGCGTACGACGACGTGCTAAGGAAGTATTTGCTACTGACAGACAATCGCTGAGGGAACAAGAATCACCGGTGACCTGGGCGGAAAGTCTTCTACTTCGTCAGCTCCTCATCGCGCTGCCTCGTGTATTACTGATGCCTCTTCATAGCGAATTCACTCAAGCCATCCTCGAGAGGATCTAAAGCTGTGCGGGTTAAGTAATAGAGACTTTGGGCTGTTGCTCTGTGCAGGCAGGCAGGCAAAACAGGAACAGTATGATAGAGCACATAAGATCTGTATGATACATCCGTCTATGCCACAAGCTGTTTTCAGCCAATAAGCGATGTTGACTTCGTCAAACTTCGGAAGCATTACTCTTATCCGCTATTCGTCACCATGTCTTCACTTGCAAAGCTCAGCAGAGCGTCTTCGCTCATCAAGCCAGCTGTATGGCTTTCATCAAGCAAGAGAGCTACCCATGCTGATCATGTTTCGCTGTTTTTCGCAATCAGGTCCCTTCAGCCAGCAGGGCAGCGACCTCTTTGGGCATGGCTACACCCAACCTCCGTGCAAAACAGCAGCCTACTAAATACGGTGTATGTCTTGCTTGGCACAGGCAGCTCTTATTTTGCTGATGGCTATGCTTTGCGAATGCAGGGCGTCTACTCTGTCTGTCTTTTCCGCTTCCCCTGCCTCCGCTTAGCTTATACTGCGTACTAAAAGGTCACCCTGATTCCTGGTGACGGTATTGGTAAAGAATTGACAGAGAGCGTCAAAGAGATTTTCGAGTACTGCAATGTGCCAATCGAATGGGAGGAGTTCAAGATCTCAGGAGAGACCAGCGCGGACGAGACAGAGTTCAAAAAGTCTATGGACAGCTTGAGGCGGAACAAGGTTAGTGCCTAAGCTTTCCTCTTAATCAAACCGAAGCTGATCATCCCTTTGCCAGGTTGGATTGAAGGGGATCTTTTACACACCGACTGAACGATCAGGTCACACTTCATGGAACGTCGCCATGCGTCAGCAGCTCGACATTTACGCTTCCGTTGTACTCTGCAAATCGATCGAAGGCGCACCAACCCGTCACAAGAATGTCGACTTTGCTATCATTCGTGAAAACACCGAGGGAGAATACTCTGGTCTTGAGCACACTCCTTTCCCTGGTGTTGTCGAGAGCTTGAAGATTATGACTGCCTACAAGAGTGAACGTATTGCGAGATTCGCTTTCGACTTTGCTTTAAAGAACAACCGCAAGGTAGGTTTCATACGCTTTTGCGCTATATTGCGCTAAAGGCTTAGTGGAATCTACAGAGCGTCACCTGTGTGCACAAGGCAAACATCATGAAGCTCGGCGATGGTTTGTTCCTCAATACATGCAGGCGGGTAGCCGAAGAGTACAGGGATGCTGGTATTGGCTTCAACGACATGATTGTCGACAACACGTGAGTTTGGCCCGATGGAGACAGAGTCTGGCTAAGGCCATTCCGCCAGATCTATGCAACTTGTCGCTAAGCCACAGCAATTCGACGTTATGGTTATGCCCAATTTGTGCGTCTGTCCGCCTCTTGTTTTAACTAAGCTGAAGCCGCTCGCAGATACGGTTCCATCATCTCCAACATTGGTGCTGCGCTAGTCGGAGGTCCAGGTATCGTTCCAGGCGCCAACTTGGGACGCGAGTTCGCTCTGTTCGAGCCTGGATGCCGTCACGTTGCTAAGGATATTATGGTACATTGCTGCTTCTCTAGCAAGCTGCTAGAACGCGCTAACGCTTCGCATAGGGGCAAGACGTTGCCAACCCAGCTGCTATGATCCTTTCCGCGACTATGATGCTCCGTCACCTCGGTCTCGACTACCACGCCAACCAAATCTCCAAGGCTGTCTACAAGGTCCTGGCTGACCGCAAAATTCGCACACCCGATATGGGCGGAAACCACCACACCACTGGTTCGGCTTTTATCTGGCTGCCGTGATGCTTATACTGATCTATTCTTTTGCTTAGACTTCACCTTTGCTACTACGCGTGCTCTGTAGATGGAAGCCGATGCTGGATAAGGAAGATTAGCAACGACATGTGTCTATGCCATTTCATTGAACGAGGAAGAGGATCTGTACGCGGGTATATTAGAAATGCATTTTAACGCTGTGCAAGTGTGCCTGCTAGCTTGCGAAGAGTGCCTAGCGAGGCTATAAGACGCGTTGCTTCGCGTAATTTCACCAAAACAAAGATCAAACGTCGACCGTTGAGAATGCGAGGAATGCTAACCGAACAGCAAGGAGCGGTCGGCTGCTTTTGTCTTGCTGGTCGTACTAGCGACGATCCTTCATGTTCTAGAACTACCGTGCTGCCCAGATACTCAGAAATAAAAGATTCACCAGTCCGCTCATTTATACCTTACTGTGATCTGCTTGTTGGAGGCTGCACAGAAGAGATCTCACACGCCCACAAGGCACCGACATTCATTTTTGGACTCAAGAGAAATCAGCTTGGGAGTATAGCCAGGCTTTATTAGTCACAGCAAGTGCAGGATTGTGTCAAGCCAAAGGTAGAAAACGCGTGCAACTCGCCTCAAAATCGCGTAAAGAACACTCTTAAGTGAGTTGCAAACAATCGGGTTGACGACTGGATATTGTATTGAAGTTCTGTACCGTCCAGATACCAGCATGACTTCAAGCTTGCTCGCCCTTTACTTTCTACTCGTGGCTTCACTATGCCTCGCTCAGCGTACTGGGACACTGTTGATCAATGGCGTGCAAGACCAACGACCGGCTGTCGCGCGCACTGGCGAACCGTGGACATTCACTCTGTTGCAAGACACCTTTCGCGCGACATCATCGGGCTCGTCTTTGAGCTATGCAGCAAGTGGTCTGCCCAGCTGGGCTACTTTCGACGCGTCATCTTTGACTCTGTCTGGCACACCTTCAAGCAGCGATGAAGGATCTGCTTTCGTCACTTTGACGGCAACTTCTTCGGATGGCTCCTCAGGTCAAGACGGCTTTGACTTGCTGGTCTCGTCCGAAGCATCACCAACTGTAGCGACGGCCATAGCCGAGCAGCTAGGCAACTCGACTACACTTCCTACTGGCTGCGTCCTTCATCACAATGGCGCTCTTCGAGTACCTCCGCGCTGGTCGTTCAGCATTGGCCTGCTCCCTACAACTTATGTGTCGTCAACCAGTTCAGTCATCTACTATACAGCCTATCAATCTGGTACTACCAGACTCCCTTCATGGCTTCATTACGATAATACCACAAACACTTTCGACGGAGTAGCTCCAGACGACCGAAGCTACGACATTACGCTCTTCGGTAGCGATCATTACGGCTATGGCGATATTCAACAGACATTCACTATTCAAGTCGACGAGCACTCTTTCGACATGCTGCAAGAACTACCTCAGCTCAATGCAACCTTAGGCGCGAAAGTTAACTACACTATACCCATCGAGTCTTTCATCATTGACGACATTCCAGTTACGCCCAGAAATATCACCATGCGCCCAGATCTCTCGCAAGTGCCTTACCTGTCCTTCTCGGAACAAGACAATACGATCTTTGGCGATGTCCCAGCTCTGACGCGAAGACATCTCTCCTTCCGAGGGCGACACCTCATCCGCAGGCAAGCCACCAATCCAGCTACCAATCTGTCCATTCCCATCACATTCTTCTCCTCATATGGACAGCAAATCATGTCTACCATCGATATGGTGCTCCAGCCTACCTTGTTCTCTATGTCAACCCTGCCACCCATCCTTGTCACGCCAGGCCGACCTTTCGACGCTGACCTTTCTGGCTATCTTGGCAGCACTACTGCTTCGATCGCAGCTTCTTTCTCTCCTTCAAATGGCTCCGATTGGATTCAAGTCTCTTCTTCACCTTTCATCATCAATGGCACTGCACCAGCTGATCTTACGGCAAACGATAATGTCACCGTCAGTCTGACTGCAACGGAAGAATCGACTGGCGCTACTAGCACCTCGGAGGTTGTGCTTGCCTATGTCGAAGAAGCTGCTCGGCAAGAAGGCGATGGGCAATTGAATGAGGATACTGGAGGTGGCCTTTCCAAGCAGGGCACAATCGCCTTGGCTGTGGTTTTTGGTATAGCAGGTGCTGTGGCTTTGGCCCTGGCTGCATTCTGTTGCATGAGGCGAAGCAAGCGCAGACAGCAGGATGATGCAATGGTGCTAGCGGCTCAGCAGAAGGAAAGGGAAAAGATCGCTTCGCTTGAAGGAGAACAAGAAGAGGATGGGTTCGCTTCGGCTTATACCAGACAGCAAAAGGCCAAGAGCCGCGCTATCAGTGATGATCATCTCAATGACTTGGCTGCTATCTATACTGGCAAGAAGATTGGCTCCGCCGCGTCCATGCAGCGATCAGCGAGTGAAGGTACCAATCTCAGCGAAGCCACGCCCAAACGATTCGATATGTTCAGGATGCTGCGACGAGGCAGCAGCGTCGGCGGCTCGATGCAGAGTGGACTCGCCCAAGTCTACTCCTCTACCAGCCTGCGCGGCGCCGACATCTCTCGACCTGTTCAAAGATCCGATTCGCATGATGTCGTGATCGTGGAAGAAGACGAAGGCAATACGTATGAAGCCGACGATCGAAGTGATGCTGGGTCCCACGAGCTCGACACATCAAGCTGGGGCAGCAAAGCGTCGTCTTCTCTTTTCTACTCGGATGACGGCACTCCCACTGGCGGTCAATCGGTCAGTGGCACCCCTCGTTCCGCTCCTCGTCAGCGGCGCGACTTTGCGCGCAAGCCTTCGGCGAATAAGGTTGCGCAGAATGGCGCACCCTTGCCTTCACCTATTCCCTTCCCGCTTTCAAACGCTGTCAAGCTACCGTGGTCAGAGTCGCAAGCATCTCAGCTACAGTCAGATACGTCTTCAATTTTGTCGAGGCCAGACGCTTTGCGAGGGGCAGCAATTACTCGGGCAAGCCTTCAAGCCATCAAGGGAGGATCGAGTTCCAACACTCCACAACGACGGTCTGCTGCTGCACCTCGCCTGATACCTTTCACTTCGGAGCGTTCTGTGCCCACAACACACGAATCATCGCGCGCTACTTCTGTCCCGCTGGATTCCGATGACGAGACTGCCGATGCACCAGATCTCTTCAACCGCGCTTCAACACTGTACGCACCGCCGGAAGATGAAAATGGTCAGACCAGCACGCCAATCTTCTTTTCTACGCCCAATACATGGACATCACCTGCTCTTAGCTCCTCAGCCAGATCAGAAGCGTCCACGGTCTTTTCTGCGCCAGCTATCCGTGCAGTCAAGACTACACCAGCCAAATCACCTCCTTCTCCCTCAAAGACGAATCGATATGTAGGCGGCACAGCGGCAGCCAACTCGCCGACTCGAAAAGGTCATGCTCGAACAGCTACAGCCTCTAGTATATTGGATCAAGTGCATGTCCAAGTCGCTGTTGGCGATCCTTTCCATTTCACGTACGCTTTTCGTCCTGTTGAGTGATAGATCGCCCTGACACTCTAAGCAGACCTGCCCTTACACCACCACCCGCAATGTCGAGTCCCGGTCGAGGCGGACAGCCCAAGAAGACCTACCTAGCAGTGACTGATTACCCTGGATCACCTCACGATCGCAAACCTTTACCAGACTGGCTGCATTTCGCGGAAAGAGAACTTGAATTGTAAGCCTTCCTTTCTCAGGCATAGACGTATCTAATAAATTCAATAGCTGGGGTATACCTCGAGAAGACGACCATGGTTCAGTAGCCGTGCAAATACTCGAGCAATCGAACCGGTTACATGGCAGTACTTCCACAACAGGAACAACAGATGATGCCGAACAAGTCGTTGGACGGTTTTTGCTGGTGATAGGCAAGAAAGGATCAAGGACTTCGGATCATGGTGCTGTTGAAGTGGTGACTTTTTAGAGTGTTACGCATTTCGTTCTCTGTGTTGGGGTTAGTAGTAGGGTTGATGGAGGTATTAATTGCACGCATGCTGTAGATAGTTGTTTCGGGGCTTGGTAGATGCAATTGTTCATACATCGCATCGCATCCTTCCCGACACTTTGATCCGGTCGTTCCATAGAACCAGAGAGGGAAGAAATGAAAGCAGACCGAGGAAGAAGTGATTTTGACAAGATGCAATTTTAACTGTTCCCGGGATACACTGTACAATTACGAGGGTGGTTTTTATGTGTGTTGTGAACTGTCCATTCTCTTTAATAGACAAAGTGCATGCGAGTATATACTTAATACGCCGTTCCAGCTTGAGGTGGACCAGAAGAAGGAACTAATCGATCGGGCGTTGCAGATGTGCTTTGTCCAATAGTCTGACCGCGTGAAATGTGTGTTTGATTTTGACCGGTTGAAGCAGCGCCTGTTTGGACGTTGGGTGCTGGTCTGCCTACGCCTCCAATGGAAATGTGTTCTTCGAAATGATCAATTTCGGAGCCTAAGCAAGAAGATTAGCGCAGGCGACGAAAGCAACAAGGGGGAAAATGACCTGGTCGGATCGCAGTTTGTTGGTCCATGAATTCTTGTCTTGATACAGGCTGGTATTTCAGCTTGTGCTCTACTGGTGCATGGAATACAGGCTCGGATTGAGTGACTGTAAGCATCCAAAGTTAGTTATGGGCGAAAAGGCAAGGTAAACGCAAAGAGGCTTACTGTTCAGACGTGGGTCGACAAGCTCATAATAGCTGTGACTATCCCTTACTTCTACTTCTGGTTTAATGACGTTCTGGAAGTGGTATTGCTGGAAATGGACCGTCAGTGTGAAGATAAGTAAGGGAATGCGAAAAACAGGACGGACAATGTGGTGAATATGCCTGTCTATCGTCGTGACTCGTTCAATCTCTTCAATTTCAATGTGTCGCACAGTAGTCTTCGTCACGGCTGTATACCATATCGCCTCAGCACGCTGTTCAAAATTGAACCAAGGAGACACATACGCTTCAAGTATATATTGTCGTGATGGATGACGTTAGGTCCGTTGATATCAAACTTTGCGAATTTGTTATTGTGACCCGAAGCAAGTCCGTCTGTAAGAGCGAGACGGGTCGTGTTTGCCCAATGCTTTTTCCAATCTTTTGCAAAGGAAGCGTACCTTTATGATCGCATTGCAATTTTGATGGAGTGGCCGTAGATGTACCAGCTGATGTGCTTGTAGGATAGTTGACAAACTCCTGATTCTGCCCTGGCGCTGCTCCTGCTGCGCCGCCAGATGTCCGGTTTGCTTCGGTATAGCTTGCCATTGTTATAATATGTGCTGTGCTGTGTATAAAGTGAACGTGGCTGATGACTGATGTCACTGAAAGAGGGTCTTTTGTAAATGGCCCGGACGGTCTATTCGGTCTTGAAGAAACTGTTGGTGGAAGTTGAAAAAAAAAGGGTGATTTGTGAGGTGATCGACGCAAACGCTTTGGGCGTTTACAGGAGCAGCGATCTGGATGTGTTTGGAGTTGGGAGAGCTGCTGCTGCTGCTGTAATGCAGGATTGTCTATGTAAAAATACTACGCGCGTGTCTCTAAACGGTGAGGTCATTGGCGTTCGGTTTCAAACATGACGTTTTGAATTAGGCCCGCCCCTGTACTTTGCGATTTGAGCCTGTCTCTCTCTTTCCCTTTCCACCAAAGTCTTGAACATCTTCAATACTTTATAACAACTCCAACCCTCCCAGACTATGCAAGCCATTAAGGTGAGTCTCAATTCATTGCACGAGTCCGAAAAGTCCGAAGTCTGACATTTCTCTGTCAAGAACGCTCTCCACAAGGACTCTTCCCGTGAAGACGGCACTACTAGCGCTAGCCACGGCAACACTGTCGCTGCGGACAACTACTCTGGTTCTACCACTGGTGACTCTACCCACACCAGCTTGCAAAACAGAGATGCCACTCTAGGCTCTACCGCTTCCAACCGCGATGACTCTCGCAACTTGGCTGGCCGAGAAATTTCTGGCCATGACCAGATGCTCGGCTCTCAGCCTGCCGGTTCTACCTTGACTGGCAACAACACCAGCTCTTCTACCTCTGGTTTGACTGGTCCAGGCCGCGCCGGCTCTGGCTCTTCTCGCCGTAAGTCGATCTCCATTTCTTCTGTTCTTTCATTTGCTGATCGTCATCGTCGAATAGTTGACCACACTACCGGTCACGACCACTCGATTGGCTCCAAATTCGACCCTACCGCTGCCAACGTTACCCACGACCACAAGCACTTGAACCGTTAGTGCACTTTTCAAATTTGCCGAATTGTACATTTCTGACGTCAATTCAACAGACGTCAGCCACGTTGACCACCGAACCGTTGAAGTCGAGGAAGTCGAACGCCAGCGTGACATCGACAGACACGTTCACCACGTTCAGCACCATGTCCAGCCCGTCATTGACAAACAAGTCCGCGATGAAGTTCACCACACCAACGCTGTCCCAGTCACGGAAGTCAGGGAAAACCACTCTTCTACCGATGAAGATCGCAAGCTCTTTGCTGGTCTTGCTTCCCAGCACCAGAACACTGAGACCCACCGTGGCAAGGAGCGCGTATGTCTTCTGCACTTTTTGAGGTTTGCGCTCGCTAACTCTTCGTTTTTGAACAGACCATTGTCGACCTTGGCGAAAAGGTTCACGAGAACGTTCAACACCACGTTCACCACGTTACCCAGCCAGTCATTGAACAAGAAGTTGTTGACCGTCACCGCATCCACACCGTCATCCCAGTTCATCACACCACTCGTGGGTTTATTGTCGTTCTTTCTCTAACTTTCGCTAATGCATTGAATACAGACGAAGCACCTATCGTGCACAAGTCTTCCACCCACGAGCCAGTCACTATGGACTCTTTCCTTCAAGGCGGAGGCAAATGCGTGTTCTAACGTCATCCTTCTGCAAACGGTGCTAATACTCATTAAACAGTGGGCTCTGGAATCACTCACCAGAATGCTGGTGTCTTGAACACTGAGAACTGCGAGCGAACCGTCGACGGGTGAGTCTGGACCAATTTCATTTATCGGACTGTTAGCTCATGTCTTGTTGTAGTGACGCTGAACGTCTCATCGAGAAGCTTCACCTCGGATCTACTCCAACCGCATACGGTGCTGGACGCACTTCCCGCCGTCAAGGTCACAAGCGTCAGTCTTTTGCGCTCTGACTATTTAATCCTGGCTGATTTTTTGTAATTGCAGTCGGCCGATCTGGATCCATGTCATCAGTCTCATCATCTGACGAAGAGAACGGTGTCCGCACATCCCGCCAACAGAAGCGCGAGAAGAAGCGTGGACTCTTCGGTTCCAAGAAGACTGAAGAGACCAACGCTGACCGCGTATAAAAACCTTTGCATCCGCCTTATCGTTCGGTACTACCACCCGTTGAATATGTGATGGCTGAGGAAAAAGCATGCTCTTGTACATATATTAAACCCTCATGCCTCAATGCTATTAATTTGTAGAATTGCAAACCTGCTTGCCCTGTGCTGTTTTGTCTCTCATGCTTTCTTGCCTCTGTTGCGTCCTTTATCTTATATGTCGTTAAATGTCCCATGCATGCGCAGAGAAGGTCTAAGATAATGATACATTGATATGTCACATTTTACTAGCTTCTACTTCTAAGCGCTCTCTTCCTCTCTCCACTCTGCACCCTCATCTCGAATGAAGAAGCTCGCACCAAAGGCCATGAGCGAAACGACAAATAGGACCAACCAAATCAGATAGCCGCCTAATTCGTGCTTGCCTGCTGCGTACGCGAAGAGCGATGAAATGGAAAGCGGTCCGATGGCGCGCATGAAAGAGGCTGCTGATTGTGCTAGACCTGCGTGCAAAGAGATCAGGGATGTGAAGAGAGAGTGCAGAGAGAAACACTGACCGTTCATTGTGCCTAGTGCTTTGCGTGATGGGGCAAGATCCGATACGTTGACCATGTTAGCCGCTGTACCCATGTCAGACCAAGGCATTTAGACAAAGTGATGCTCACAGAAAGTCAAATTGGCGATAGCTAACACGCGCATCAGCGCAGATCAATCAATGACATGCTAGAGCACCTACCAGAAAGCATCAAATTGACGGTAATAGCGATCCACATGCCCGCAGTCGGATACCGATCGTGCAAGACTTGAGACTTTGCCAACCTCGCGATGGCCGGCCAACCCAAGAACACTAGCGGGAAAAAGGCAGCCGCGAATCGATAGAGTTTCACATTGCCTAGTTTCCGCTCAAGTGGTGGGAAAGCGAGGAATTGTATAAGCATTGTTAATGCGCCTGAGAGAGAGACGAGAATGCCGATGCTGGATGAAGTGAATGATAGACCGCCTAGATCTGTTTTGGTGAATGAAAAGAGTGGTAAGACTGTGCCAAGACCGGTTCCGAGCCTGCTTGTGCGTCAGCTTAAGCTTTCTTGTCGTACAAGCGAACGCACAAAGCAATCAAGGCAAAGTTGCCCAAGACGATCCAGACCCGAGATCGTTTTGCAGCTTCGATAGCTTCGTCCGCTCGTGGTACTTCAGGTTCTGCGGTGTGATCAGGTGATTCAGGTTCTTCCTTTTGCGGTAACGTCTGGAACGATAAATCAGCTCGAGCTAATAATTTAAGATGAGGCGCTTACTTCCTTCAGCATAACGACTCCTATCAGGAAGCTAACGAGCGAGATGCCTGATGCGACGGCGCAGGGTAGAAAGTAAGGGTTGTTGAGGAAGAAAGAAGAGTTTTCCAAGCTGGAGAAAGTTCGGGCAGGATGGACGACTGGCACAAAGTTCAGCTGATTGGAGCATGGAACAGGACAGTGCGTACGGTAGCCGCCTAGTAGTGGTCCCTGTTCGATTACTTTGTCAGCTGAATACCAATGAATGGAATAGATCTGCTGACCACTATCGAGCCAAGCGCATAAGCTAACGGCAGGTACGATAGCGTTCGCGCCTGGGTGTCAACGGAAGAGATCTACCGATGCATCAGCACAGTTCATGTTAGGCAGCAAGATGACTGACCTCTGCAAGCACACTCTGCGCTACTCCGACATTGCCTGAAAACAGAATTAGCCTCTGCACCGGTAATCACGAGCAGGCAAACCATTCATAAAGCCACCTATACATCTGAAGGCGACCATAGTGACGAAATTCTTGCTAAAGCCAAACCCAAGTGTTGAAATCGCTACACCTAATGTGCCCAGACATAGGACGGGTTTCCTCCCTGCCCGCAAGCAGTCAGGCTAGTATAAAGAGAGATGAATGGAAGAGAATTGCCTATTTTATCTGCTACTCTTCCCCAGAAGAAGACTGGATGGCGATTCAGCACAAGCTATTTTGGATGAAGCGACTGACCAGTCAGGAATTGTGAAAGGGAAAGCAAACTCTCTAGCGCTCCTGCATAAAAGCCAACGTGTGCTTGATCTTTCGCAATGTGTAACTCTTGTATCATCTGGAATTACCAGAGTTTGGTCATGAGCTTGAGATTCAGAGTCAGTGGAAGAACATACCTGATTCACGAAAGCTGTGAAGAGAATATCAGACCGTTCTGGATATGACTTAGCTGCTCAGACGTACGAAATATGACCAACAAACTGAATAGTATTTTGACAAATCAGATGCCGCTTGACACAGAGATGTGTGAAATTGGTGAGACTCGCCTGATCGGTTCAGTGAAACGCATAATCCCAATGACGATTAATATTCTCGTCTTCTCTGCATCGCTCAAAGAGTCTTCAGGTCCTTTATCGGCTGTTTGGCGAGCTTTCCTTCTTGACGGATTTGGGCGATTCGTAGCAGAATACGAAGCTCCACCAGAGAGCTGTGACAGACTTGACAGTTGTGGCCTGTGTGCTGGTCTCTTGGCCAATAGGGGAGCTCGCTCAGCGTTGGCAGACATGTTGGTTCGTGTGCAAAGGAAGGCAGCTTCGACTTGAACGACCGAAAAAGATTGGAAGATTGTGTCCAAAGTTGTGGAAACTACTCAAAGCCGCCTTGACCTGAGACAGCGATACACCCATTTAATGGAGAGAATCGTTGCCGTGGCTCCCTCGAGCTTGCAAAGACGATGGAAGAGCACCGCATGAGTGGCTCAAAGCTGCCTGCTTCAGTACCATGGCCGGGTCGAAGGCGTGAAGATATGGAACTGCAACAGATGGACAGCAACTCGTTACACTCTGTGCAGCGAGAAATAGACTTGGCTGATCATTTCTTGACATCACCTACTTTGGATTTGGCCGAAGATGAATTGGAACAGCAAAGACAAGACGGTCGTGCTGCTGCGGCGGCTTTCATGACGCCTGAAAAACTCGCTAGACGGAAAGAGCGAAAACGTGCCATGTCGGTGGCTTCGCAAAGTCGTCGGCGACAATCGAAAGTCAATAGAAGAGCACAAAGAGCACTCAGAAGATTGCGCAGGGTCGGTTCCAGACGTGATGGTCATTCGGATGCCGAGTCGGACTCTTCTTCCTCTTCTTCAAGCTCGTCAAGCAGTTCAAGCTCGTCCAATTCATCGCGAAGGACCGGCAAGCGATCAAATGCCAGTACGCATTCGCACAGCTCTTCCTTTTCCTTTCCAAACTGGCGCTTCTGGAGAGACTCGTCTTCGTCCGGTTCCTCCAGCTCATCAGACTCGTCAAGCGATTCCGAAAATTCCTACATCCCACCTGACCCGTTCTTCAATCTCATGACACCCAATCTCACAAACAGCACCACAAGCCCTACAGCCGCTTATGAGACTTTCGAATCTTCCTCACTCCAACCCGCTCTTGCACAACTCACCTCGTTCTGGTCCAACGTCACCCAAACACACAGCACGGGTGGAGATCTCGGCAGACCCATCGAACCTACTATCTCACAATACGCTAGACCCTACGCACGTCCATCACCTTCTTCCTCAGTTCCAGCATGGTGGCTGGACGTCCTCCAACCTACAGCAGGCAGTATGCGAATGTTGCGAAAATTCTTACCCCTCCATCCTTTAACGATAGAGGACATCTTGCAACAAGAACCCAGAGAAAAAGTAGAACATTTCGATCGACTTGGCTATCAATTTATCGTTTTCCGCGCTTTGGACGAACGATATTTCAGATATTCTAGTCCTGTTACTAGCGCCGAAGATGTAGGGAAGCAAAGTCCTGTCAGTTGGGATGAGAAGAGTGATGCGGATAGTGTAAAAACCATCGTTGATTCCTTAAGGGAGAGACATGAGGCTGATGGGTTGAGAAGAGGTCCGAGGGGCAAGTTGGAAATTATGGAAGGTGTAGGTGGAAAAGAGGGTGTAGAAGGTGTTGGTGTTGGTGCGGTCAATCTATATTTGGTCGTTTACGAGGATGGCATCATTTCGGTAATGTCTCGCTATGAAGGGTATTGCGCGGTTGGCTTACAACTAATACAGTTCCGCTTCGAACCTTTGGACAAGCATCTGATGGCTACTCGAAGGGGGATTCAAGAGCATGGCCTACTTCGACCGATAGATTCTTGTCAGTCTTCCATTTCGGTGCTGTAATTGGGAAGCTGACATATTATACCCAGCATGGATCGCATACAGCTTGATGGACTCTATCGTCGATGCTTTTTTCCCCATCATCAACTTTATCGAAGGCGAATCCAAAGAGCTCGACGGCTACCTCGCTGACCCGCTAGGCGATGCTATGCGATATCACTCTTCACCAGAAGAAGATGCTTCCGTCGTCGACAGAAAGCGGCACAACAGCAAACAATCATACCGGAAAGTCAAAGTTCGCCAGACGCAGACTTATCATTCTTTACCTGGCCCACTTCGTCGTTTCCCACTACCTGGTCCTCTCATCCCTTTTGTGCCTTCTTCCATTCTACAAACCAATACTCGTATTCTAGTCAAGCACATCACTTTAAGCAGCCACGGTCAAGTACGCCGAGAGCAATACGCCTACCCTTCAAAAGCTCGTCGACTGGGAGAAGCTTTAGGCGCTTCTCTTCCCTTTGAGCCTAAGCAATTGGTCAAGCGAATGGGCGATAATCGAAAGCTTGTCACTGGCATGTCGCGCTTGCTGGCGCCCAAAACGGATGTCGTCCGTGGCATGCGCAAACGAAGTCGCGAAACGGGCGACATGTCGATGTATCTTGGTGATCTCCAAGGTATGCCGTTCGTAAACATCTGTGCTGGCATGCACTGATATTTGGGCATGGCCTACAGATCACATCGTCACCATGCAGCAGAGTTTGAACTTTTATGAAGTCATCTTGTCGCATAATCATCCTGTGCTGGTCGGGATATTGCGATTGGCATCTCAATCTGCTAGATCTCGTAATGACAAGGTATCACCTCTCCTTGGTGGATTCCTGCATTTCGCTGATAGAATGCAATCAGGTCCTAGTCTGGGTTTCAGCCGTCACTGTCACGTTTCTCGCATGCCAGCTGTGCACCGGTGTATGGAGTACCAATCTCTATGCACCTCACTATGGTGATCGCGACCTCGTTGGTCGCGGCTATAGCATCCTACCTGATGGAAGCGTCGCCCCCAAATACATCTTTGGAGGTGTCATCAGCGGTGTAGTAATCGTCGTCGCTGCTCTCTGGACCTTTATGTGGTGTGAGTCCTTTCATAGGTTGAAGGAAGACGTGCTGATTGTGCTCTCAGCCCTCTTCCGACAAGCGAATCGCAAAACCAGCACTCAACTCCAGAGCATGTGAAGATATCCTATTGTTTCGATACCTTGGTTGGTATACCCTTCACTCTATTGTATTACTACTGAAGCATAGCATTGTAATCATAAATCTCATTTTCGCTCTGGCAAAGTTCTGCTTAGCTGATGCTCATTTTCAACTCTTTGGATGCAGCCTCGATTTGTAGCCTATTCTCCAACGAGGCTGTAGCTTCCATCCAACCAGCGCTCTCCAGCTCGGAAGGGTCACGAGAGGATCCGAGCGCGACGGAAGTAAATTTCGGCGCAGGCATTGACACTTTCATTAGAACTTCCATGCATCTGTGATATATACCCTGGCAGTGAGTTCAGCTGTTGTAGGCTTGGTTCATCAGTTTGATGGCCCGAGCAGTCATGATACGGATACGCACATACGGCTTGCTCTTCGGCTTTGTGATTCTCCTCTGTCTCGTCGCGTCTCTCTTTCGCACAGCAACTCCTCGTGCAGAGCTTCCAAAGAAGCCTTCAAAGTTCTCGCAACGGCCCGCTGCCTTGAAGATAGACATTTCGTCCGCCTATCCGTCTCTAGACGACCTACCGCTCAAATCTGCTTTACGAAAAGCCTGGCAGGAGTCGCTTAGCTCGCTGTCCTCTGCAGCTGCTCGGTCTCGCGACAACTCTTTCCTGGCGGATGAGCTAGAGTCGTATAAAGGCATCCTGGGAACGGGCGTCGAAACCAATGAAGAAGCAGAATTGCTCCAGTCACACCTCGATTGTGTCGCATCTCAGGGCTCATGGGTATATGATCCGCAAGGCAGCTTGTTTCGCGACTCTTTCGGCGGTCTGACGGTCCACAAGCAATCTGGCAGCTTTGCGACTTGCGACAAGAAATACTACAAAGGTCGAGAGCCTATGAGCCCGAACAGTACAGATGGTGATTGGGACGTCAGGGAAAGTCTCAAGTTCCGTTGGCAGCCATCTCGTTCTTGCTACAATCACGTACCGGCCCATGTCACCTCGGACGAAGCCTCAGCTCTGCCTGCACGCAACTCTCTATGTACCATGTTACGTCACAAATACACTCTGCTCGTCGGCGATGGTCCTTCTCAATTCTTCTTGCACGATGTTCTGCTCGATTGGACCAACCCGGACGCCAAGAGCTGTTATGGCGATCTATACTGTGCAGAACATGGTATCTGTGGCCCATGGTCATGGCAAAAAGAACCAAAGGGAGACTGGCAAGCGGACGACGCTATCTTCCACAAATTACCACCGCCACCTGCTCGCCCTCTCCTCAAGTTTCCCACTTCGCTGTACGCACATCCGCGCAAGCAAAAGCAAAAGAGAAGCTTTCTACCAGAGAGCAACAAGGAAGAGGAAGATCCGCTAATAGCTCATTCAGCAGAACTTGATAACCGACGACAGTATTCGACTATCCTGCGCTATAGAAGAACAGATGGTCTCTTCCTCGATAGTACACCAGCTCATCCAGCCTTGAACCCAGTTCATTACAATGGTCACACTCAAGTGCGCGAAATCAACAATTTTGCTCTAGCGGATGTCAAGCGATCCGATATCGTCATTTTGGCCAAACCGCCGCAATCTATGCCGCCTGACAGCGACAACAAGTATGGTCAATGGATCGAGCGAATAGAAGATCCGAATTTGTCTGGCGAAGAGAAGGCTCTGGTAGTGCTGGAAGCAGCTGTCAAGATTACGGAAGAAGTATGGCTTCCAGAATTAATGAGTGCGCTAGTCAGGACAAGAGCGGGAATTAAGGTGCACAATTTGATCATCTGGCGAGGAGGCTGGAGGATGCAAGCGGAATGTTCCTCAAGCAGCGCTACCGAATCGACTTCAAGTCCGTCAGATCCTCTGCACTGGTGGGATTCGCCCGGAGATGGTCCTCCGCCCTACTCGCAAGGCGTGTCCCTCCGCCAGATCGCCTTCTCTTCCAATTCCACTGCCACACACTCTAGCCTTTCCGACGTCAGCGCATTGTTCTACAACTTTCAGACAACTTTGCAAAATCATCTCATGCGAACAGCCGTTCTTCCTCAGCTCGGCATGCCTTATCTTGATATGGAAACGCCCATGAGTATCTGGAGATCTGGATTGGTTGGAGGAGCCTCATACAAGCCGGACGCAAGTGGTCAGGCCAGCTCTCCTGGTTCGCGGAATTGTTTACAGCCTTGCATTCCTTCAGCGGGCATGTCGGTCGAAGAGGCATTTATTGGCGGGCTGCATAGGATCTTCCAATGGGCATTTGATGGACCGGAACGAAGGGACACTTGGATCGGCACGGAATATGTACCGACAAGAGTGCGCGAGCAAGACCACAAGAAGATATGAGACATTGCAGTGTAGGCTTTCTTTACCATTCTGTTTACAATTCCTGACGTCAAATTTACAGTATTGTACAGTCTTCAAAACAACAGATAGTTCTGCGTCAGCGGCAACTCAGAAGCCGGTCCTACAGTACAATGCTTCCCATCGGCTGTAACGACATAAGTCTCTGGATCTACTGTCAGCTTGGGCAGCGAAGTATTGTGCTTCATGTCCCTCTTGGTGATGTTCCGGCAATTCTTGACTGCCTCTGCTCGCTTCTTCAGTTGATACGATTCGAATACGCCTTTTCGAAGCGATTAGTCAAGCCCATCCAATTTTTATGGCCATCTTACCTTCGTCAACGGAAAGCGCAGAAACAAAATTGATCGAAACTAGGGGGGCTGCGCTGGGCGAGCACGCCCACATTGGCCTGCCGATGACAGGCTGTACGGTCGGGATGGACTATATCATTAGTCAGCAGATGCTTCTGTAGAGATAGAATGCATCTTACAGCATTGGCTTCACCCATCTGCTACAGTTGTCAGCTACTGGCCGATGCGAAGCCAAAATGCTCACCTGCGCCCAAGCCACATATCCGCCCTTAATGACATGATGCGGCCTCTGTCCAAAGTCGCACGGTTTCCAGAGAACCAGATCGGCCAACTTGCCAACTGCAATATCACCGATTGCGTGTGATATACCATGCACTATGGCACTACAAATCTGGTCAGCTAATCATGCATGTGATCAGCGCAAACATACGGATTGATGGTGTATTTCGAAATGTAGCGCTTGACTCGAGTGTTGTCATCTGTTTCCGAGTCTTCCGCTAACGGCCCAGTAAAGGTCTTCATCTTGGCTGCTGTTCTCCAGGTACGCGAAATGACTTCACCAATGCGACCTGCGAATAGATTAGGAAAGACTGTTGAAGTGTATGCCTCACTCACCCATGGCTTGACTGTCCGAACTGATCATCGAAATAGCTCCCGAATCTTGCAAGACCTGCGACTGAAATCAGCAGGGCACATGTCAAGAGGAGCAGAGACGCGCATCCTCGGAAGCAACGGTCTCTGCGCGAATGCGAGATTCGGCAAAGGCAATATCTTCCGGTATCGAGCGACTAAGGTGATGGCAGACCATGAGCATCTGACCAAGTTATGAGCGAAGTATTATTGAGTAGAGCTACACTCACGTCTAGATGCTCGTCCAATGTGTTCTTGCAATAAGGGCGAGTTGGATTGGTAGAACTAGGCAGAACATTCTCTTGACCACACACTACGATGATGTCTGGCGCATGACCGCCTCCAGCTCCTTCTGAATGGTAAGTATGGATGGTGCGACCTTTGAAAGCGGCGATAGTGTCTATGGACAAAGGTAAGCTCTTCAAGTGGGCCCTGGCCTCGCGAAGCAACGCACCTTCAACAAAGCCAGACTCGTTCAGCGTATCTGTGTGAATGTTGCACTGTATCGCATGTCAGCTCAGTGTCCAGATAGGCATTGGTTGCATACCTGTACATCGTACTTGTCACAAACAGTCAAGCAGTTACCGATGGTCGAGGGAGTTGTGCCCCAATCCTATATGCTTGTTCAGGTCAATCACACACTCCAAAATGAGGAACAGACCTCGTGTAACTTCAATCCAGCAACTCCAGCTCGAATCATATCTTCAAGGCCTGCCGGTTCGCTGTCATTGCCTTTGCCGGTCAAGAGCACATTGATCGGTACGTGATCCATCGCAGCAAACATGAGACGAATGTCGGTCTGGGAGGGAGTGCATGTCGTTGCTGAAGTCCCTGCAACGGGTCCGGTTCTGTTTGAGTGTCAATACATTTCCAGAGTGTGATGCATGTGAGCTCACCCTCCGCCTACTACTGTTGTGATACCGGATGCGATAGCTTCGGTCAGCAATTGAGGACAGATGTCTATGATCTGTGTCAGCACGGTCTTCCAAGTAGAGGGAATACCCACAATGCACATGAGCATCAATCGCGCCAGCAGTAAGAATCATCCCTTCTCCAGCGAGGACTTCTGTAGTTGAGCCGACTATCATACCATCCGCTACACCTTCCATGACATCTGGGTTCCCAGCTTTACCAATTCCGGCAATATAGCCTTTCTTTATGCCTACATCGGCCTGAGAGACAGTTTGAGCATGCCGCAGAAAGGCAGACATACAGACAGACATACCTTATAGATCCCACTCCAATCCACGATAAGCGCATTGGTAATGACCTGATCCAAGCAATCTTCATCCCTCATGCCTGTCGCTTGACCCATACCTTCTCTCACCGTCTTGCCACCGCCAAATTTCAACTCATCACCATATACAGTCAAATCCTTTTCCACTCGAATCCAAAGATCCGTATCGCCCAGTCGAATTCGATCGCCTGTAGTAGGACCAAACATTGCGGCATAGGATTCTCTAGAGATTGCAAACGGCTTGATTGGGGTAGCAGGGATTTCGGAAGGTAGATGAGCGAAACCGCGTTCAATGAGTTTGGCTAATGCTGCTGATTTGACCTTTTCAGATGCATCATGTGCCAAATCAGAACAGATTGAGTTTCCGCCTGTAACGCGCTTTTTGCCTGCTATCTCGACGAGGATGACTGTTCTAGTATCACCAGGTTCGAAGCGGACTGCGGTACCAGCAGCTATATCGAGTCGTTTATGAAAAGCGGCCAGTCGATCAAAAGCTAGTTCTCGGTTGACTTCGCTGAAATGGAAGTGAGACCCGACTTGAATAGGTCGATCACCGCGGTTGGTGACTTGAAGTTTGACTCGTTTTCGATCCCCGTTGATAATTATTGGACCGGAAGCAGCTACTTGAATTGCGCCTGGAGCGATAAGGTCGACTTCATGCGAGACGGAAGGGAACTTGTCTTTGCTTGGCAGAGGAAAGAAAGATCCATATAGAGCTAGGTCGAGGGAAGCTACATCGTCGGAAGAGACGGGTTCATGTCTGCGCAGTTTTAGCTAGGCAAAAAGCAATAGATGGGCACACAAACACTGTGACTAGGAAAGTACCATCCCTGAAAGTGCCTTCGACCATAATTTCGTGCAGGAGCAATGGAACAGAAGGCAACACATGTCGTCGACCCAATATGTGCTTGCCTTTGGCCATAAGCTGAGCAACAGAGTGTTCACCATCGCGAATCTGGATGAAGCATTCAAGGGCCAGTAACATATTGACAGTAGATGAACGAACAAGCTCTTGCAGGACACTGGCAATGAGCGCAGTTGCTTCAGTCAAGTTCAAGCGAATTCCACGAGCGAGTCGTTTCTGCGCCAGCGAGCCAGCCTGACAATAGTCTCAGCGTCTATTAGCTTATCCAAGTAGACTACAAGCCTACAGCATGCAAGAGTAGCTTATCTTGCTCTCGAGGTGACTAGAGACATGTCAGCCGATCAGCACCGCACGCGTTCTCTGTCTTCGATAGAGCTCACTAGATGCATTTCGGTAGATGTAAGCTTCTGTCAGGCGGCCTCTTCTTTGCCCTGTAGAAGGTACAAGATCAACAAATCTGCGCTTTGTTTACGTTCAAGACGTCGACGCAATACACGTTCATAGGCTTTGCGCTGCTGGACAGAGAGAGACTGCCTTGGGACGCCCGATGATAAACGCTAGAACAGCGAGTCTGACAGCATTATGCGTCCAGCGAGTCATATCAGCAACCCTTGTCATGCAAAAGAAGGCTGACTTGTTTCAAACAGCTATGCCACTCTGACGCTCACCATACACGCCAGTCGAGTCCATACAGCAGAAGAAGCACGCTACAAAGCCTCAAGTGCTGTCCTACTGACTGAGAGCGGCAAACTGCTCGTTTCGCTGGTGCTCGCTTTGAAAGATCTGCACGACTCCCGCAACAGCCAAAGCGAAGAGCCTCCGTCAGACTTTTCAAAAGAGGAAAGCTCTGCTCTTCTTCCATCAGGCTTCGGTCTCGGGATTGTGGAACAATCTCCAGAAGGGCCAAACTTATCCAAGAGTCGAAGGAGAGCAGCAAGCCAGAGTCACGTACCAAGCTTACATAGTCGGTCTACATCCCTAAAGCTCGTACCCGGCAGTCCAGATGTCGAAACTCGTCGAACGACCTATGCCGGACAATTCGAGCAGGAAAGAGATACCTCTTCCGACTATCAGCTGTTCGATATAACTCTCGATGTCGACTCGTCCTTTTCATCGACTACGCCAAGTCTATCACCGCTCCGACAGCTCGTACAGCTAGTCTTTGGTCCCAAATTCTATCGCCTAGCTATACCTGCCTGTCTCTTTGCGCTGCAAGGCAACTTACAATACCTCGCTGTCAGTCATCTGAGTGTACCTACCTTCCAAGTCATCTCCCAACTCAAGGTGAGTTCCATTCGAGTCACTCCAAACTAGTCTGAAGTCATGCACAGATCCTCACAACAGCAATCTTTTCCGTCATACTCCTCCAGAGACGACTCACGCTACAACAATGGTTCTCCCTGTTCCTTCTCGCAGCAGGCGTCGCAATTGTTCAACTTTCTTCTCTCCGCGCCGTCAGCGATCCACCCACTCTATCCTATTCCTCGTCAAACACCACCTACACCTATTTTGAATCTTCAACGCCAGAAATGAATTCAACTCTCGGTCTAGTCGCAGTATCAATCATGTGCCTCTCGTCCGGATTCGCTTCAACCTATTTCGAAAAGATTCTGAAATCCCTTTCTTCCCCATCCTTACCTGCTCTACCTTTCCCAAACTCTTCACCGTCTGAAAAAGCATTGCAAGAATCTTATTCTCGTCCACCAGGGTTGACGCCTATCATTTTACCAGTCGAAGAACAACCTGTTAGCCTCTGGATTCGGAATCTGCAATTGAGCATGTTTGGTTTGCTTTTTAGTGGATTGCTGTGTGGTTTGGAGAGCAGCAAGAGCGTATGGATGAGCTGGATCAATGGAGATGTCGGTGCTGTGAGCTTAGAAGAGCCGAATTGGTTTGCTGGGAGAGGCGGGTTTTTGGACGGCTTTACGACGTTGACTTGGGTGGTGGTCGCATTGCAGATAGTGAGTTCATGCTAATTAGGTAGTCTTTTCGGATCTTATTATCGCGACAGATTGGCGGACTCCTTGCTGCATTGGTAATGAAGCACGCCGACAACATTCAGAAGAACTTTGCCCTTTCGCTCTCAATCATCCTTTCCTTCGCTGTCTCTGTCCTATTCTTCAACTTTGTTCTGGTCATCGACATCTTTCTAGGCAGCGCCCTAGTCACTGGCGCTACATTCATGTTCAACGCAAAGACTCAAGATTTCTGGAAGACCATCGGCTTGATTTCACCTCATCAATAGCGCGGCTGGCGTTTGTCTGTCAGTGTATAGCGTTCCGTTTCCCGCATTGTAAAAATAGTCACTCGTGTATTTCGTTCAGCATAAAGAGCATTCCACTGCATCTAATGGCATTAAGATTGAACACCAACCATATATCTATATCTACAAAGCGTGAAACCAATGCTAATGTTTATGTACTGTCCGTTGCCCTCTATCCCAATTTCATCGTCTAGCGCCTGGCGGTAGAGAGTCCGTTTGCGGACTTGGCGCAGATGCTGGAGGTTGTGGTGATATCTGTGACTGCCGCCTCGTCCTTTGCACAGGCAAGAAGTTGCCACTCGAAGCAGCCACAGGGCCGTCGTCTCGTAACGAGACACCCCCGAAGCGAGAAGCGATTGATGAGCGATCTCTCGGTAGCTGCGTATCGTTCGGTGGTGTACCGCGACGCGAATCATCAATCGAACCATCGTAGAGGAGGTTCTGCTCTTCAGGCGTTCGTTGCGGTACTGTGAAACGCCCTCGACTCGATGAGGATTCCGACAGACTGGGCGAAGACGTAAAGGCGTTGCGTGTGTCCTCCTCCGACCCGTACGGAGTATGTTCAGGAGGAGTATAAGAGTCGTAGCTTGGCCGCGGGGCTGTAGCTGCCAATGGTGCTGGCAGTTCGAGCTGAGTCACGCTGTGTTTCGTGTAAGTAGGTGTAGCTGCATCTGAGAATGGACCAGAATACTGTTGCGGGTGAAGAGGTTGGCTGGCGGGATCGCGCAAGACAGCATGCTGATCTTGCGAATAGCCGTTATTTGAGTACGCTGTCTCGGATGCTGGCAATAAAATGAGAATGCGGATGGATGCAACTGATCGAGGGCACTCACAAGACCCTCCACTAAGACGATGACTCTCGTATGGCTTGGGAGCTTCGCGTGCGACATTTTCATACGTCGGCTCACGGGAGTGACCAAAGTTGTTGAGTTTCCATCGACGCTCCCGCTCAAACTCGCCCCATCGCTTCATGACAATGTGCTTGGAGTCGAATTCGCCTTCCTTGTCGCCATGGTTGCCTTTATCTTGATCGCCGATAATCTTTCGAGTTTGGCCCCAAGAGAAGTCATCCATGTGAAAGTAGGCGTAAGCCGGCACTGAACGAGGTTTCAGCATTGTCACCAGCAGCTGGCAGCGGGATACTCACAGACAAAATTCCAGATTGGCAACGACAGAAGGTAGATGAACATCCAGCCAACATACGCCAGTCTTCTTGACGTAAGGACAATCAAGCAGCCCGGTAGACCAAGAATAATAGCCAGCAGGATCAAAGGGATGACAGGCTTGACAGTGCCCGGGATGATGGTGACGATCTAGAGCTGAGCTTAGACAGTGTACTAGGCCGCGGTGGAAGACTCACGATAAGATATAGGGTGAAAGCGATGGCTGCTGGCAACACGAGGGTACCAACCAACTCCATGAACTGATGACATAATTAGCATGGCTCCGGAATATTTATTGATACTACGCACGACCACGAATTGCATGGAGAAGCAGAATGTACCGCACAGATCTCGGACCAGCACCAGTTCAAAGAGATTGTGTATAGTCGAGTTGATCCATCTTCTGCGCTGCGACAGAAGAACGCGGAAGGTATCGGGCACAACAGTCTTGCACACCGCTTGCGGACAGAACATGTTCTTGCGGCGCGGGAAAGTCTTCAGGAGTAGGGTAGTCAGATAGCGATCTTCACCAAGGAGTAGCAAGTTCTTCTTGTGGAGCGTGTCGACCACATTTTCCGAATAGTGAGCTACGATATCAGGGTTGGCCAGGATCGGTACCCAATAATCGTCTCTGCCCTTTGGTGACTTGACACGATAGGCGGAGAAGCAGCCTGGCAAGCAAGTAACACCACCGAAAGTCGCCTCGAAAGCCTTTGTCAAGTGATGCGAAATGTAGTACTCAAAGACTATACACGTCACTCTCATTCAGCACAATCAATTGGAGGAAAGGGAGGCATCACAGACCTTGAATCATCGTCACCCATGTCTCAGCCTTGTTGGCAATCTTGGTTTCACCGCATAGACCCATAATCTCAGGGTCGCGGACCATGCAAGCCGTCATGCGAGATAGCGAATCGGGGAAGACCTTGGTATCGGCATCCACCATTAGACAAATCTGGTAGTTGTCCGGGCTGACACCAGTGCATCTCCACCAAGAGTTGAAGAATTCATAATCGAAAGTTGTCATCCGCTCGTCAAACATGACCTTCTGCAGGAAGGACATCAACAGCACTTGCGAGTCGCGCTTTCCTCTGTTGCCTGGCTTGCCGTCATGTGCTTCGAGAGGGTTACCGACCTTAGCGACAAGCAGCATAGGGACGCGTTGCTGCTTTGAGGCTTCGACTGTTCCGTCATCATACGAGTAGAATCCAGCGTACACTCTGGCAAGGTTGTGACGTTTGTGACCGTCGGCAATGGCCACGTAAGAATTAGCTTGGACTTCGTCAGGCGGAATGATGAATTCCTTCATCATGGTCAGGACAATGTCGGGCGTCGATAGCTCGTTACCAGAACCTTTGACGATGCCATCAGCAATGACAAGGATGACTTTGTGCGAGTTTGGGTAATCGGTAGTTGCCAAGGAGTCCAGTGTCGTGCGAAGACCTTCCACAGATTCAGAGTAGGCAGTAACAAGTAGAATGTTGTGCGTCAGAGGGAAGTTGAAGGGTTCGAAATCCGGTGGAGGTTGAGGAATGGTATGATGTAGCGGCCAAGGACAAGGATTTCCAGCGAGATCAGAGAGCGAAGTGCTTCGCGAATCCTTGCCGACAGGCTAGCAACGGCCATGAGCTCTTTTCAGATCAAAGGGCCAGTCCACTTACAGATGACAAACGAGCAGAGCTAGAATTACGTGAGTCGGCATCAAAACCGGTCGGAGAGCTAGGCGGTGAGTTCTTCATGCCAGAACCAAGGAACTTGACACTGCTGGGAGCGGTTGAAGGTAGTCCACTACCAGCTCGAGAGCTCAGCGGTGCATATGAAGATAACCGGTTGCTCGACGGTTGCTTGGCTGTATGCTGTTTGGTGGCCGGAGCGACACTGAAGCGACTCTTGGTAGGGAGCATGCTTTTGCGGGCATTAGGGCGATACCGTGCTGGTGCAGGCTTGTAGATGTCTGATGTCCAATTTTCGATTTCCAGGGAACGAGCTCTTCTCTGTTCGTGCGTTTCCTTCGGATAACCACCAATCCGCCACGACAGGAACCAACCGAAACCAACAGCCAAAGCCCACTTGATTGACACGACACCGATAATGAAGACGAGCGAAATGTAGAGAACAATGTCTGCAGCGATACATCCGACAGTCTTTGAGTCCACGAAACCGACTCGAATGATGTCGTCTAGACAGTCGATGAGGTCGGTCTGCTTGTCTCGCACGACTTGCATGGTGATGTCTCGGCCGCGATAGGTATCATCGCCATTTGCTAGCTGAGTAAAGAATGGCGGTATGTTGACTTGAGAAGGGTCTAGCCAGTTGAGCAAATCGAAGTCGAGAACAGATCTGCGAAATCTGTCAGGTGCGGACTAAAGAACTTTGCCGCAATCAAGACTCACGATTGGTATACTGCTAAATTTCGGCTTGCGTTCTTCAGATCATCCCAAAGGTAGTAGACAGGCCCTTCTCTCTTCATGCCAAGAGTCCGCGAATCCGCACTATCCGAGAACTGCTGACGAGCTGTGTTCGAGGTATGACAAAGTTCGCCAGTCGCGTAGCCAGTCAGATTTTGGTCACTGGTGCCGTATTGGTTGTACATGTTGCAAGGAAAGTACCAGCCCATACGAAGACCTTCATTCGGAATACCAGACGTTGCAGCGGGAGTGATGATGCCATAACAATTCTGATTGACTTTTTGAAAGAGGAAGGAACCGTCCATGCCGCCAGCTTCAAATTCTGAAAAGAGAGGATTCGAGTTTTCTTGTATACCGGCTGCTCCTGAATGCTCGAACTGATCCATGGAGTAATCGTAGCCGTGAAAGATCATCGATCCTGCTGGAACTGTGCCGGTGCGATACCTCGTAGCTTGAGCACCGCAAACAGCTTGGGTGAAGCCAAAAGTCAGGAAACCGACTGCGCCCATGAGAAGACAGATGATCGAGAGGAGAGCGACCTTCTCTCGCCATGCACTTTGCCGTTCTTTGGTTTTGAGACCTATTCATATCATGAGTAAAGCCTGTCCATGAGAGTCTAACCAGGAAACTCACCCATCTTCTTGAGCAGAGCACTAGGGAAGATGGCAGTGACAGTCTTGTAATATATGACCCAAGGACCAGGGGGACCCTTCTTTTGGGGCGGCATTTGCTCCAATTCTTCAGTCCGGCCAACGATGCCTTTCTCTCGCCGCAAAGTACCACCTCTCCGAAGAATCGCCTGACCACTATCCAGACCAATGTCCTCTTCTCTAGCAAGAATACTCTTGCCTCTTCTCAGCTGTGCAGGTCTGGAAGGAGCACTTGCACTTTCTCGCCCGAGGGCATGGTACGCTTGCGCATGATCTGGTGTTTCCAGCCCTATGCCTGCTTGAGGGTAGTTGCCGGTCGCCGATGGACCGACCATGCCATTTCCATCGAACTCCATGGCAGCGGCATGATTACGATAATTCCACAGCCGATGTCCAGGATCCACACGTTCGCGATCAGGCTTGACCAGAGACTTTTTCCTTCGGACATCAGCGCCTTGGGAATCTTGTCGATGAATATTGCTAGAACGCGGTAGGTCTTGGCCAAAAGAAACAGAAGGACCGCCGGTACTTGTACCAGGTCTTTGTTGTTGATAGGAATTCAGGATAGGCATATCTGAGGCTTCATCAGGGTTGGGCGAGTCTTTGCCATAAGAGTAAGATTCAGGTTTGGTAGACCCGAGCGTTGCAGTAGAGTTGGATGAATTGGTCTGCAGATGCGCTGGAGCTCTAGATCTTTCAGGCCGCCCTTGAGCAGTGAAGGCACCTGCTGCCTGCTGTTCGCGAGCTGGGCGATCGTCCATGTTTTGGTAGTTTGACATTCTTCACCTTCTGCGCGCTGGAGGCTGGCGAGAGCACACGACGAAGGCAGACGTCTGTTTGACTTTTACAAAGACGAAACTGATGCTTCTCTAGTCCAAGAGCATTTGCTAATTGTAATGTTTTCGCCGAGTTGTGGCGCCGACTGGTGAAAGGAGAGACAGCTATTGACGCTTGCGAGTATGCTGCGTAGTATCACACGGCAGGGTATCTTCACAGAAGGCAGCTTTCGAACAGCGAGGTATGTGTTGTTGGGCGTCTGTGCGCAAAACGGCGCCAGATTTCGCAGTCTGCTTCGATGACAGGAGACGGCCGGAAAGCTAGTGTAACATTCCAAGACAGACTACATAGTACAACCCTAATCATCATCGCTATCTGCTATGATATTCCTCCGCTTGGCTGTAGCGGTCGGCGGAGACTGGGGATCTGCAATGTCTTGGCTGTCATTGGCTTGCGGGCTGCTCGCTGTAGTCGCTGGCGTGGACTGCTGTTGCATCGGCGACGCGGCTGCAGAGCGATCAGGAGAAGCAGTAGGGGAAGTCGATCTTTGCTTTCTTTTGCTCGGTTTCGCTTTGACCTTCTTTGCCTTTTTTGCAGGCTGACTGGAAGACGCAGGCGCGTCGTCTTGATCTTCGTCTAGCTCTGCTGCTGCAGACTTGCGCTTCTTAGATGCCTTCTGCTCCTTCTTCTTCTTTGTGCCTTGACTAGCAGTGCCAGTGCCAGCTGCATAAGCGGCATCCAGCTTGTCTCGCAGTGCTTGCTCTCTTGCAAAGAAGGCCGCATCTCGCTCTTCGTTAGCTTCATCTTCGTCGCTCTCGATGAATTGCGCAGACTTGAATGATTGAATCGCTTCCTGCTTTCGCTTCTTCTTTCGCTGTTTCGCTCCTTCCAGCTCTGGCTCTTGATCGGATCCATCGGAAGCGACCTTCTTCCCTTTACGACCTTTCCTTTTCTTTACAACGAATTCGCCATCTTCGTCTAGTTCGCCGTCTTTCTCCGCATCTGAAAGCGAGACCAATTTCTCCTGTGCTTCTTTCCGCGGTCGACGCTTGACGACCTTCTTGACCAGATCGGCAACGCTCTTGCCTGTTCCTGGGTCGAGCGGATTGATGAGAAAGTTGTCGATTAGCTTGATGTCCAATGCTAAATCTTTAGGTAGTCGAGATGCAGGAATTGACCATCGCAGGCATTCCTCGGCAAAGTCTAATCACTGTCATAAGCATTGAAGCATAAAGAGAGAATAAACATACCTTCTTTGGATTCCCATAGCAAGACCCGGAGCAACAGCTTGAAGTTGGAATTTTTCGTTCCAGCCTTCTTCTGCTCATCATCGGTATATGGCACCTCTGCTTTAATGGTCAGCGAAATCTAATCCCCAGACTCAGCACTCGCCGTAAGAGGTGAATTGAGCGATCGCCTCTTCGCTTGGCGGCTGTTCGGTCATACTGGTTCTGATGGCATTGGCATCTTCTTCGTTGTCAATATCCATGAGATTTTCTTGTACAGGGGCACCATCTGTAGAGAGCACGATCTCTTCGCGCTGGGCGGCAGCTAGACGCAGAGCCTTTATCGCAGAAGATGAGCTCTTGTGGCAGGACATTTAAGAACACTCACATCTTTGACCCAATCAAGCAGGAACTCTTCATTACGATCGCTGAGAAGAGCTATTGCAATACCAAGCTTTTGCGTCTCGGACCATTCTTCTCGGATCTCGACTTCAGCGGGCATTATGATGCGCTGTATACTTCATCAGCACCAGTTTCATCAACAGTTAAGGTCGACTGACCTCTTCCTTGTCTGACTCTGCAAATGCATCTTCCCCACGCATCATCTTCTTGATGTCCCCCTTGCGATGCGGATAAAACGCCTGATTGCAGGATCAACATAACTGCCTGCACAGTAACAGCGCTACTCACTTCTATAAGCATAAGCGGCTTTTCTCTAGCCATCTTGAAGAACCGCTTAAGGATGAAATCAATAAGTTTGAGCAAATCTTGATAAGGCTGTTGTCGGGGAAACGATTTCTTCTCATCCAACATCCGCTTGAACAGATTCAGCACAGAGACTTTATAGAAAAGACCGTCTGCTTTTGCTCGTACTGCCTGTCGATGCATGAGAGAGACGATGCGCTTCATCTGCTCTTCTGAAGTGAAAGTCTTGTAGCTTGCCAGATAAGTCATGCAAGTCGCCAGAACAGCCTCGGTTGCAAAAGTCTGTCAAATGGAGTCTTCAGTGATTGCTTTCGTAAAGTGAAAATTCCGCTGACCGCTTCAAAACTCGCAAACTGGAAAGAATGCGTCGCGAAATCTGCTTGTCTGCTTTTCTTATCCTGCTCTTCATCGTCACTAGCCTCATCAATCGGGCCACCTTCATCCTCGATCTGCTTGTTCCGTCTAGCCCTCTTTCTCTTGGCGGCACGCTTCTTTTTCTTTCGCACAAACATGAATTCGTTGTTCTTGCTATACCGCTCGAGCATGCGTAAGAGAACATAAGTCAGGTTCATGATTGCGTCGAGGTAGCGCTTGGACTGGTCTTTGAACTTGGCGACTACTTCGAGCACCATCGAGAGAGTTTCTGCTTCGTAGTACAACTTGTTTTGCAGAATGTCGGCTACTTCGCGATGCTCTTCATTGGTAGATTGCGTCAAAGCTTCGATTGTGAGTAGCTGCAATCTTGTCAATATCTGAATTAAAGCAAGGAGGGCGTAACCTACAACTTGAATGAAAGCATTGACAGCAGCGTGCAGCTCAGTCCACATTGGCGGCTTCTCCTCCATTGCTCCTCTCATTCTCGCACAGACATAACCGATAGAACTCGCTTCTGTCATCTCGGCAATCAAATCAAAGTCATGTCCTTCTTCTGAATCGGGTGCGATGCCTTCTTTGACTTCATTTTGGCGCAGGAGGAGGAAGTATTCGAGGAAGAATGATGACAGAACGAGGAAACGGATGTTGTCGATTTCTTTGATGCCCGTTCTTTCTCTTCGGATATCGTGCAGAATGGAAGCAAAGAAGGCTAGAGCCGGTCAGCCTCATTCGTTTTGGAGTATAGAAGGACTTACGATTAAAAGCACTGTCAATAAAGCCGACAGCGACTTCCGCCAGACATCTCACCGCATCCGGTTTCAATTCACTTCCAGCAGGCGCCAAATCATCCTCAATTCTCGTCTTCTTCTTTTTGCCCTTTTTAACCTCATCCAAAATCTTCGTTGGGCTAAGCACCAACGCAGACTGTTTGTGCATGATGTATCGTTTCCCTCCATCCGTTTCGAGCGCCATTGTCGTGCCGAATCTACTATGCCTTGAATTAGATTTTCGATTGTCGATCTTCTTTGCGTGTGTCTCGGATTTGAGGAGATCTGCTAGTTTGTTGCTGCGCAATTCAGATAAGCCATTTTGACCTTTTGAAATTGACGAGGTCACGGAAACCAGTTCAGCAGGTTTGACACTGCGGAAGATGAGGTGGAAAAGGTCGAGAGTGACGAGCGTCCAAGATTTGAATTCTGTTGAATCGGCGTTTGAGGCGATAGTGACTAGGAAGTCGAATACCGAAGAGGCGTGCAATTGAATAATGAGTTCGCTCTATATCGCGGTTCAGCTAAGCCGAGACAGAAGGAAGGGAAAGTAACCTGAAGCGAGGACTGCTCGAGCGCTTCTGTTGAGAGGGAACCACCGGCGACAGTGTCCTTCAACGCAGCCAAGTTCCGGAAGATGTGCAGAATCATAGCAATGATGTTGATGTCTCGTTCCCTTCTGTCGCGCTTCGGCTTTTCTAGCGAAGGCATAGTGATGGAAAACAAGGTCTGGATAGCATTCTGTCGAAGAATGGCAGCTTTGTACGAGGATTGAATAGCAAGAAGACCCTTGTAGTCTATCTTTGGTCTCGCTGCTGGATCTTCGGCTTCAGCAGCCATGAGGTCTGCATCTTTGAGTTCTTGAACAGGATCGATAGGCCAAGTCATTGCCAATATAAGATCTGTAGTAGCTAGAGCGACCTTGTGCGCAGTTGTACCATGTTCATGATGTGCTGTGACTTGTAAGATAGGCAAGAGATCTTTCCGAAGCAAAGCAGTTTCATGAAAGATGCGCGCGACAGTACGGTTGTCATCGAATTCGTCCAGCTTCCACATCTTTTTGAGATCCTTGATGCAAGCCAGACATTCGTCACCAAGCCTGAAGACGCGAACCGTCTCGCCTGTTTCTTCGTCTAGCTCGTCTTCGTACTGATTGCTGAACATATTAGCTGTGTTTCACTCAGATATGCAATGTCAGCTTACGCCCCCAAGCGCTGCAACCAGCATCTCGACTGGTTTGCGCAGAGTAGCCTTGAGAGAGGACTTTTCGCCCATATCGTCTCCATCTGCGAGTTCCTCATCGTCTGAATATCTTGCTGCCATGTTCTGACGCGTTTGACACGAGGATAAGCCAGGCCGCAGGTGAGAGATAGTCTATCTGGGTATCTGTCGAGCCCGAAAGTGGTAATCGATCCTCCTGCCCAAGCCACTGAACTGGTTGTTCGGTCTCTAGTAGTGTAGCTAAGCGAGCGGCGAAGCGTGGTAGTCGAATACAAGACGCGTCTCAGCAATTTGGCAAAAGGTTTGTTGTTCTTTCCGAGCACCATGTTCTCGCTCAAGTGACTGTCTGAACGCTCAACAGCAAGACAAGCTTGGACTTCTGAGTGATACCCGACCACCAACAGGTCTCAGATTCCCCTTCATCCTCAATTCCCCTCGTGCACTCTGTCATCAAACATTTCCCACTCTCGCAAGCAGAAGATGACAGACGATACTCAGAGTGAACGCTCAGCCCAGACTTTCTCTTCCATTCGCACTCCTTCGCTGAGCATGCAACAAGCGGCGATGAAGGCCATGCCAAAGCTGAAATCACCAAACAAGAAAGCTTCCAAATTGCGTCGCATACCTGCTGCCGATACAGACATCTATCATACGTTCTCTAAAGGTACGCTAGAGGCGAATTGCGATATGTTGCTGATGGTCTGGCAGTCTTCAAGAAGAGCGAGTTTCGAGGACAGCAAGAGGCCATCATGAAAGCTGCCGTCAAGGGCTTGGACATTATGGTAGTCGGTATGTTCTGATACTGCTCGAGTATCTGTGCTCACTTCGAAGTAGCTCCGACCGGTCTGGGCAAATCACTGTGCTTTCAGGTACCTGCTGTGGCAGACAAGCATGGCGTTACGGTCAGTCTAAGCTATCAGGATGTACGCAATAGACTTACTGTATCCTGCAGATCGTCGTCAGCCCTTTGATCTGTTCGTTGTAGCATGGTTTCGCCCAGTGCGGTCTGATTGTTCATCTAGCTCTGATGCAAAATCAAGTCGAAGTTCTGCTCAAGCTCAAGGTCCGAGCAGCCATGTTGGTAGCTAACACTCCACCAAACGAGACCAAGAAGGTGCCTTTCTAATCACCCCTCTTCGATGCAGTTCTCATGTGTTGATAGATTATGCGCGACCTGTCCGCTGGGCATCCCAAAACTCGTCTGCTCTATGTCACACCTGAACGTATAGCTACTCCATCGTTTCAGAAAAAGCTCATGACTTGCTACCGCCAAAACGAGTTGGCTCGATTCTGTATTGATGAGTCGCATTGCATCAGCGAGTGGGGTCAAAGTGCTTTCATCCTTCTGCAATATGGTACATCCGCTGATACTGATATCTACAGCCTTTCGAAAAGCCTACGCCAACCTTGGTCTTTTGCGCACCATGTTTCCGAAAGTCCCCATCATGGCTTTGACTGCTTCAGCGACCGAAACTGTGGTAGAAAACATCATTGACAGCCTCAATCTCGATCCGGACTATCTCTTCCAGGTCACACATCCTTTTAATCGTGCCAATCTCTTCTATGAGGTGAATTCCCACTTTCTTTTTCCTCGCTCGATTTGACCGATAATGGTGTGTACAGGTCAGATACATCAAAGACGGTCCGGACGACCGCTTGAAAGACATTGCCGATTTCATCCAAAAACTCTACCGACGCAAACCCGATTCGGGCGAAGAATCCCGCGCCATCACAGGCATCATCTACTGTCGCGCTAAATCGAATTGCGACGCCGTTGCTGCTTTTCTCAAGACGAAAGGCATCAATGCTGCGGCGTATCATCGAGGATTGAAGGATGATAGTGCTAAGAAGGCCCAAGATCGTTGGATGTATAATGACTTGCTGGCGGAGAAGGGAAAGCCGAGGATTGATTGTATTGGTGAGTCGTGTTGCGAGCTCTTAGGGTCAGACTGATTTTGTAATAAGTTGCTACAATTGCGTTTGGGTAAGCTCTTGCTCTGGCCTGCTCGCATCAGCTGAACATGTGTGTGGTTTTGCTTTACAGTATGGGCATCGACAAGGATAATGTTCGCTACGTGATTCATTACGATCTGCCAAAATCGTTCGAAGGGTAGGCTATATTCCGATGACGTTGATCTGCGCTCAGCAAGTATTGGCAGATACTACCAAGAGACGGGTCGAGCAGGCAGAGATGGTCATGCTTCTCGAGGTGCGTCTTCTTTACGCGATGAGATCATGACTTACAGACCTCTAGTGCTGCTGTACTATTCTGCGGCGGACGGGCTTCGCGTCAGCTACTTTGCGACCAAGAGTGCCGAACAACTAGCGAAAGACGAGAATGTACCCGACAAGACCTTGAAACAGCATGCCAAACACAGCGTTGGCGAGGTCAGTCTTTGCAGAGTCTCGTGTTGTCGTAGAGTACTAATACGACCGAGCAGCTGATGAAGTTTGTCAAGAACTCGACTGTCTGTCGTCACGTATCGATCTGCCGTTACTTTGGCGAAGCTGTCGAGCAAGAAGATGCGAAGCGGTTGTGTCAAAAGATGTGCGACGTGTGGTAGGCTCATTATGACTCTCCTCCTTGCGCATACTGATCAGAACATAGCAAAACACCTCAAAAAGTAGTAGAAGGCGCTAGCGGTATCTCAACCGAAGAATTTTCACCTCAAGCTACGCAACGCATCATGGCGGAAGGAGCAGGTCAATTCGAGGAAGCCGATCGCGCTATTGTCATGCCTCCGATACAAGAAGAACTGTCTGATTCTGAAAGCGACAGCTTTGGTCAAAATGTTGGCGCTTCTGCTGAAGATCTCGATCTGAGCGATATGGAAGAAGCTATACGGTCGCCTGCTCGTCCTGAACCGCCTGTGGCTGGACCATCCAAGATCACTATACAGAAAGCTGCTTCAAGTAAAGCTAAAGCAAATCGTTTTGCTGCCACGAAAAGTGATGACGAATTTGAGCTCCCTTCCATATCGCAAGCAACTGCACCTATTCTGGCAACTTACCGTACTGGTACTGCTTTCAAGGCCCCATCTATGGTCAGTAAGAGCAAAGGCAAAGAAAAAGCTGTTCAAGAGGTCGACTTTAGCGATGAAGACGATACTCCGCTTGCGCTGCCAAAGTCGAGGCCTGCCAGGAAGGCGACTGTAGACAAGCCTATATCCAAGAAAAGGAAGATCGAAGAACCAGTCCGCCCAAGTGAAGATGACGAGATTGTGGCTTTGTCTCAATTTCCGCCCACTGTCGGTAAATCAGCAAAGAAAGCGAAAGCGGCTTTTAAAGCACCCTTTAAGGAGAATGCCGATCCAAGGCAGGTTAATAGACTCAAGCCACCCTCTCAAGCTACCTGTACGTTTCTGGCGAGAAGCTGTCTGAGCGGTTCTCATGGCTATTAGCTTCTGAACATCCATCGCCGCCAAACAAGTTCAAGCTAGTTCCTGGTCAATCAATCTACTCGAAGCCCATCTCAGCGGATGTCCGTCATCAAGCTGTAGTCTCTCTCGACAAGCATTTGTGTCAGGCGTTGCTCTCTCGATATGGCGTGCGCAAGAAGAAGCAAGAAGGTAAAATACACGACAGCGATGCGAATATCGCTGACTGTTCTTCATTGTGTAGAAGCCATCTTTGCTCTACTCGATCTGAAGGGTTTGGATCATGCAGAAAAGTGAGCAGTCACTTATTGCAAAGTTCACCAACTGATGGAAGGCAAAAGGCGATCGATCATACTGCAGACAGCTACCGATATCGAGGTAATTCACTTTCTGCTGTCACGTTTCTAACTAATAGATCGAGACAGTCTGATTGCTTTTGGGCGATTTTGACCGCTTCCGGATACAAGGACGCTTTAATCAAGACTACATCAAACGTAGAAGCGTTGACACAGGACAGCGCTTGGTTTCAAGCTGCCGAGATCAACCTCGAAATGGGATGCCCAGGTTTCGCGTAAGTGCTTCAACTTTACACGAGTTCTAGCTGATGTGTTCCACTCGCAGTCCGTCACAAGCTCTGATCAGGACTGCCAATCGCTACAACCAGAGCAAAGAGGACGAAAGGGAACACGAGATAGCGATGAGGTATAGATGATCGTGAAGAATTGCATCTTTTCTTCCAAGCGACCGAATCGCTTCACTTGCGCTAGAATGGAAGCATTTGCGCTGCTCGGCCTTGCAGCTTTGAGCTTGCCTCTGATACCCAAAGCGAGGCGGATATCCCTGCCTGAGGAAGAGGATGATTCACAAGAAACTGGAACAGCAGCACTCCTTGCGTCCGTGAACAAGAAAAAGGGCAGCATTGACCTATCAGAAAAGCAAATCGAAGAAGATAATGGAGAGCCGCTGCAGCCCGAAGCCTTCTTTGGCCGAATGAAGCAAAGAAAACTTGTCGTTGCATTCGCTTCGATATGCATTCTCGCTTTGCACTCTGTCATACTAGGACAAAACGTTGTCAGCGTCGTGCGCAAATCAGAAGGCCTGCCGAACTATGGAATACTGTTGGCGTCCAATCTGAGCTGGCTGGTCTACTGGTCCATCATCATCAGCGTAATTTTGCTTGCCATACCTACCCGCTCAAGACACTGGGGTCTAACGATTCACCTCAGCATCTTTACGCTCCTTCCTCTACTGGCCTACTTGACACCCATCGCTGTTCCGCGAAGTGTTGTGCTTTTGCCTGGTCATGCTGCAGATGAATCGCGGGTCGAGCTATCAATACTGGCGGCATTATGCCTTGTGGCCTTTATCGGATGTGTGACAATGCCTCGGTCTCCGCCTACGCATTACGAAGCAGCAAAACCAGCTGGCGTTAACGCAGACGCAGCAGACGCTTACTCCGGCTGGTCGAACGTCTCACCCCTAGCAAGAGCGTCTATCCTTTCGCGCATGATGTTCTCATGGGCGACACCATTGATGTGAGCTTGCTCTTGACCGAGTTCAGAGGATCAGCTAACGTAGTTCGACAGCCGAGCAACATCCTCGAAACCGCAGCTCGATGCGTCAGACATCCCCTTCCTTCCAGCTACCTTCCGAGCGGCGACGCAAATGCACCGTTTCTCCTTAAGACCAGCTAAAAGGCGCCTCATACCACATCTGCTCTACGTCAACAGGCGTGTGATCATCATCCAGTCTTGTCTAGCTGCGACCAATTCAGCTCTCTACTACCTACCGGCCTTCTTTCTCTTGCTGCTTGTGCGCTTCTTGGAAGGCGACAGAGAGTCGCAAGTCCTCTCAGTCGGTGTATTCTACTGTGTTGGCCTTCTATCTTCTTTCATCTTTGAGGCTGTTATCGCGTACGTCGATGTTTCTACTGATGCAAGGCAACGCTCAATCCGATGTCTGTACAGCGGTCAACTATGGTTTTACTCAAGCACATCAGTAGGCGATGATCGTCGATTTGGTTGCCCAACCGCTCATTTGTCGTAACAGCTGGCGTGTCAGATACGGATGCAACTCAATTCAGCCTTGTTCGCGAAAACCTTGCGAGTAAGTGTTCTCTTTGCGTGATGTCCTAGCGCCTTTGACCTCCATCATAGCGCAAAGATTTGTCCGGCGTTTCATCGGCTACAGAATCTCCATCCTCAAGTCCTGGATCGCCGCAGCCAGACAAAGCGCCTTCGCCATCTCTAAACAAGAACAAGGTTCACAACAATCATCAAGTTCACGATCCAGTAGTCAACGACACGTCGGAAGAGACAGCAGCTACTCCGGCCTCTTTCAACTCCAGGTCGCAAGTCCTCAATCTGTTCTCTGTTGACGTAGACAGAGTGGCGGAATTCTCTTCTTGGTCTTTCTCGGTTGTCGATGCGCCGCTTGAACTAATCAGTAAGTCGCATATCTGTTGATAGTACACTTTGCTAATTCTGCTCTAGTCGGCAGCATCTTCCTGTATCGTTTACTTGGTACTGCGGCTCTTTGGGGCATCGCAGTCACTGTTCTTTTTCTGCCTGCCAATCACTATCTCTCTAAAGCATTCGCATCCACTCAAGACAAATTGATGGCTGCAAGAGATCGCAGAGTTTCTCTGATGAACGAAATCATGGCCTCAATCCGCATGCTCAAGTTCATGGCTTGGGAAGCGCCGTTTGAAAAGCGAATTATGGATGCAAGAGATGAAGAACTGAAGCAGCAGAGAAACAACTACATTTTGGAAGTGTTCTTCGAGTTCGGTAGGGTTTTGAGATGAGGTCGGGATAAACGCTCAAAGCGATCTCCTTGCAGTCTATGCCTTCAGCCCCGTCGCCTGTATTTGTGTCGCCTTCTTCGTATACACCTACGTACAAGAGCACAGACTCACTCCTTCTGTTGCGTTTGCCTCCATCGCTGTTTTCAATGAGCTACGATTTGCCATCAGTAAGTTTGAATACAATAATTCACACGGTTTGCCACGTTTTACTGACCTTTGTGCTTTCAGACATCATTCCCGATGTACTTATCAACGCTTTACAAAGCTATGTCTCACTCAAGCGTATCGACGTCTACCTACAATCTCCCGAGGTCACTTCAAGAGCGGAAGAGCCCAATGGCAACATCTTGGCAATGAGATCTGCTACCGTCAGCTGGCCCATGCTCAATAGCGGAACAGAAAGCGAACCGTCAACTACGCCTAATGCGTCACGGAATTTCATGCTGCGAGACATCAGCATTGACTTCGCTTCGAAAGGTCTAAACCTAGTCTGCGGTCCCTTAGGTTCCGGCAAAACACTGCTTCTTCTAGCGCTTCTGGGAGAAGCAGATCTGGTCGCTGGCCAAATCATTTGTCCTCAGAGCAAAGTCGACGCGGTTGAGCCCTTTGAAACCGAACAGAACGCCAATCTCACTGACAAGAATTGGATTCGCGACAACGTCTGCGCTTATGTTCCGCAATCAGCTTGGCTACAAAACGCCACAATCCGCGAGAATATCATTTTTGGTCTCCGTCTAAACGAGAAGCGTTATCAAGATGTTATCTATGCGTGTAGCTTAACAGTAGACTTGGCTGTCCTGGAAGATGGAGACGAAACGGAAATCGGCGAGAAGGGAGTGAATCTAAGGTAAGCTATCATTCATCTCACACATAGTTCGCTCATGCTATGTCTTTGCTTGCGATAGCGGTGGCCAACAAGCAAGAATCTCTTTAGCTCGAGCCGTATATTCGAGGGCGGGCGTCTTGCTGCTCGATGACGTTTTGAGCGCAGTCGACACGCATACAGCAGATCACATCTACAAGAACTGTCTCAAAGGGAACTTGCTGAAGGGTCGCACGGTAATATTGGTCTCGCATCATGCTCAGCTACTCGCACCTGGAGCCGATCAGATCGTGCTCCTAGGCAACGGCGCAGTGCTCGTCAGCGGAACCTACAAAGAATTTGCTGCTTCGGAATACGCCACGACCTACCTCGGTGTCGAAGACGAAGAGCCCGAGGTTAAAGCAAAAGCCGTCAACAAAGTCTTGCATCGGCTGAAGCAGAACGGAAGACAAGGGTCGGACGCGAGTAGCGACTCTTCCGATGCATCGAGCGACGAGTCTTCAGATGACGAGGATGAGAACGAGAAGCGAGCGGCAAAGAAGCTGATCGAGGACGAGGCAAGAGCCGTTGGTACTGTAAAGACGTTAGTAGCTTTGTCTTCTTGTCGATAAGTGCTGACTTCTCATGTATAGGGAGGTCTGGCAGGCCTATGTCAAAGCGAATGGGCCTCTCCTCTTCTGGCTAGCTTTCGTTCTCGTCTTTGTTGGACAAAAGGCGGTCGACATCGGTGAAACCGCATGGTGCTTACATTTCCACAACAGCGATATTCTAGCTGAACACATTCCTTAGGCTCGGCAAATGGAGTGCTGCAGATCTGGTGGATGGCAAGAGCCCAGAGCTTTTCTACTACCTAGGCATCTTTGCTCTAATCTCGCTTGTAAACGTCGTCGTCGAAACGGCGCAATCGATCGTGCTCTATAATGGATCCTTGCGAGCTTCTCATCGGTTACACCAAGGTGAGTAGCGCACATTCCGTCATTGCATCACTGACAGATAGGCAAGGTCTTCTGCATTCGGTATTGAGGTGAGCTACTACCTTATGCACTGTTCCGTATGAAACTAACGCGCTCGTTCGAATGTAGAGCTCCAGTAAGTGTCTCCTACAGATGACCTGTCCGAGCTAACCGTCATCCAGTTGCGATTCTTCGACACCATAGCTCTCGGTCGGTTGATCAGTAAGCTCGTCTCGGCCATGCCTTGAAGCAGACTAAAGATGTGACAGATCGGTTCGCGAAGGATCTTGAGGGCATTGACTCGCAATTACGTACGCCTTAGTCGGAAGGATAGAACTTGGTTCTGACTGCTTTCATCAGCCGATAATCTTGGCAAGACCATCAACTACTCTTTAGGTGTCCTTGCGAGTACGTTTTGAGCATGTTCAGTAGCAACTTCGATTCGCTCATGTTTATGCTTATCCTTCAGCGGTTGTCAGCATCACATGGGTCGCACCGCCTTTCCTGCCTGGATTCTGCGTTATCAGTATCGGCTACCTGTACTACGCCCGCCTGTACTCTCACGCAGCCCGAGAATTACGGAGACTCGACAGCGTCAGCAAGTCTCCGATATTCTCTCTATATGGCGAGACTATCAGGTAAGCAAAGTATGGTCGAATATGGTGCTGTCTAACTTGTTTGAGATCAGCGGCGCAGCTGTCATCCGAGCTTTCGGCGGGTCAAGTCGAGCTCTGGCCATTCTACTGCAGAAGATCGATACAAACATCGCATTCTTCTTCTACTTGTGGAGCGTTAATCGTTGGCTGTCAATGCGCTTCGCCTTGTTGTCGGGCGCCACAGTAGGTCTCACTGGCTTCGTGCTTCTGGCTACTAGGGACAAGATCAGTGCAAGTGTCGCGGGTTTTGCGCTCACCTTCGCACTTGATATCACAAACGAAGTTACTTTCCGTAAGCGTGGTCGCTAAAACCCTTGCCTGTGTCTGACACGTCTCAGTCGTCCGGCGGTATACTGCTTTGGAGCTCTCGCTGGTAGCTGTCGAAAGAGTCAAGGAGTACAGCGAAGAGATCGAGCAAGAGGCACCAGCTATCATCGAGCCAAGACCTGCTCCTACCTGGCCAGCCAAGGGAGCGATTATGGTCGACAAGCTCTCCATCAGATATGCTGAAGATTTACCGGATGTCCTGCACGAGGTCAGCTTCTCGGTACAGGCAGGAGAGAAGATCGGTAAGCTCGTTTACCTTTTCTGTTGGCTCCTTGCTGACGGCCTGTATCTATAAGGCGTCGTTGGCTCTACTGGTAGCGGGAAGTCGACGCTAGCGCTCTCTTTCTTCCGATTCGTTGAAGCTCATGCAGGCCGTATCATGGTCGGTCGAAGCGTTTCCCAGGATATGCTTCAACTCTGACCATCAAATAGATTGACGGCATCGACATCAGCCAGATCGGTTTGTACGACTTACGATCTCGCTTGACCATCATTCCTCAGCAACCAACGATTCTCTCTGGCAACTTGAGGCAGGCATTAGACACCTTCTCGGAGCACTCGGATGAAGACCTTTTCAGCGCGCTCAAGCGGGTCCATCTGCTTCCCGAGCAAGAACCCACGAATCTGGAGGAAGGCGAGAATGCGAACATCTTTTACAACTTGGACACCGAAATCTCAGAACAGGTAGGTTTGCTTCTTGACCGCATCATACATGACTGATCGGCTGTGAAGGGAACAAATCTGTCTGCCGGTCAAAGACAGCTCGTCTGCATGGCTAGAGCTTTGCTGGCACGATCAAAGATTGTGCTCATGGACGAGGTATGTCTACCATTCTGACCAGCGCACAAGGCTAATGCAGCTGTGAAGGCGACTTCGAATGTCGACTATGCCACTGATGAAGCTCTCACCAAAGCGATACGGCAAGAATTCGACAGTGCCACATTAATGGTCATTGCACATCGTCTGCGCACCATCATCACCTTCAACAAAGTTCTTGTTCTAGATCAGGGTCGAGTCGCCGAGTTTGGTAAGTCGACCAGCCTGTCGTCGCAGCAGTTGGCTCATGCTTGGTAACAGACAAACCGTCCGTCTTACTCAATGACATCGACTCTAAATTCTACCAACTTTGCGCGAGCGCTGGCCGCCGCGAATTCAAAATCCTCAAAAAGCTAGCAGACGGAGAGACTGTCCGTGCAAGCAAATTAGCAGCGAATCGACCCAAGAAGGTGGGTAGAACGTTTAGTAAAATGTCTCGAGGGACGGACTCTGTGCCGCAAACACCAGCGGTGTAAGAACCTAGTAATTCGTTAGAGGAAAGCCAGAGTAGCTTTGTATTATAGGCACTTAATGCTGCATTTGACTCGTTCCATTAGACCCACTGCACGATAACAAGACTATAGACACAATCTACACTAATGAAACACGAAAGCTTAGACTTTCCACTGCCATCTGTTCCAAGAAGCCCCACTCGATTTAGCTTCCACATCACCGAATTGCGGTCCACTGGTGTTACTGTTCTCGTCCCTTTCGCCACCATACATAGTCTTGGGTGCAGCAGGCGTGACGGCTATCGCGATCGATTGCGCAGTGACAGCAAGTGACTTTTGAGCTGATTGAGGCGTCTTGCTGAATGGGTTACCAAGTAAAGATTTCTTTCGATTGACGGTAGGTTTCTGTTGAGGTGTAGCGTTTCTAGGGGCTAAAGGTGAAGCAGCAGTACTGAAGAAGGACATGGTTCGTGGTGAGGATGGTTTGCGAGCTGCTGGAGTAGATTGACGAGGTGAGTGAGTGTCGGTTGTGCTTTCGTCTGGGAAACGTTCGATGCTTTGCATAGCTGGCGAGGGTGGAAGAGGGACTGATTCAGCTTCGACTGGTTTAGACGGGATGAGGGATTCAGCGACTGTGCTTGCAGAGGAGAGGGATTGGGATGGCTCGTCTTCCGCTTCTGAAGCTGGTGTGAGGACGATAGCAGAAGTCTCAATCTCTTCAGCCTGATCCTGCCTTTCAGCTGGCATCGCTTCATGTGCTTCTGCATGTCTGGAGCTGTACAAAGCGGCCATTTCTTGCTTCAGGGCAGAAAGCTGGGAATCAAAGTCGGCTCGAAGTTCTACTTTGGCTTCTTGTACCGCAGCAGATACGATCTCGGCGCATTGAGCAAGCGTAATGACGTTCTTTAGGTGAGTTTGTAAGGTATTAATTTGACCGAGTGCATGATAGAGCTCAGGCTTGAGCCGATCGACTTCGCGCTGAAGTTGAGCGAGCTCGACAGAAGGCTGAAGAGCAGATTCGGTCGTCTGCATAGCGGCTGTGGTATCGACCTTTGAAGCGAGTCTGCTCGAGTCCTTTGCTGAGCTCGCTGGACGATAGTCACGCGCACTGTTGCTATCATATACATTCAGCTGATGGGCATGCTACGGCTACTGAACACTCACTTGGCATTCTGACTGGCATCACTTTCTTGCAGAGCCTTTATTAGGGCGTCGTTCTTTTGCGTCAGACCCTTGATGTTTCGTTCCTGCATGACGGAGGTCAGCTACTGCATACACGGCATTGGCGCACTGCTCACTCTGCATAAGGCCTGAAGCTGAGCTCTCTTGAATTTGCTATAGTCCATTGTTTGTTTTGATTTTGCTGCTGGATGTAGAGAGGTCTGCAGTTGCTGGAGTAGTACGAAATTAGGGCAGCCGCTCCTCTTATGCACTGTGTGGCAGTTCAATTGCAAACATGACGGTTTGCAAAGAACAACCAACTCTATCTCGACACGTGACGACACGCGCTGAGTCGCGAGTTCGAGTACAGCAAGTACGTCAATACGGCGTTTACGAGGCTTGCTGACGTATTGATACATCCTTCAGACGAGCTTCGGAACCGTTGGCGTTCCAATTGACAAGATCGATCATTTTGGCGACTTCAAGCAAATTTTTGTGAGGCTCTTTCTGCTCAGCGATAGCTCCTAGGACCCTCGGTCATAGCAAGTATCTCGCATACCTTCTTTTCAAGTACTCTCTGTCATTCGTCCGGTCTGGCAATATCTTGCTCTAAACGCCATGTCGTCTGAAGTACCTAAGCGATGCGCCTGGATTGTCTTCCTCCTCTCAACCAACTCCTACCTCCCAGGCATACTGGTTCTAGCTCACTCGTTCAAGAAAGTCAAGTCGGCCTATCCTTTGATCGTAGCGGTCAACCCAAAGATAACGCAAGAAGCGAGAGATGCTTTAACGGCTGTTGGCTTGGAGATCGTCGATGTCCAACCGCTGCTGCCTGTTGGGAAAGTCACTACGATAGCGGAAAGGTGAGTCGCACCATCTTTTTGATTACTCGCTCTTATTTAGTTGTGATGTCAGATTCGTAGACACTTGGACGAAAGTCAGAGTGTTTGACTTTGTCAAATATGATGTGAGTATCTACTCTGCTAGGTTACCACTAACTGAACACCTTGTGACAGCGAGTCGTCTTGATTGACGCAGACATGATGGTCTTGCGGAATATGGACGAATTGATGGATATGGAGTTGCCTCCGGGGCACATCGCAGCGACGCATGGCTGTGTATGCAACTTGGACAATTCACCTTGGGCACCCGCTCACTGGTACGTGCCTTGTCGAGCTACATGGTGTGATTCTGCTGACTCTGTATGCGCAGGACAAAGGAAAATTGCCCCTTTGACCAAATCCCGCATCCTCAGGCTATCACTTCTCCTACAGCGGCCGCAGAGCATGAGCCAATCGCACATACCGCTCTCAATTCCGGTCTAGTCGTGCTCAACCCTTCCGAAGCAGTCACGCAGCAAACCAAAGACCTCCTCACTTCAACAGACGAAGCAGTGCAAGCCAAGATTTCTAGCTGGATGTTTCCGGACCAAGATCTCTTGCAAGACCTTTTCCGCGGGAAATGGATCGCTCTACCTTGGATCTACAATGCCATCAAGACGATGCGCTATTGGCATGGCTCGTTCTGGCGGGATGAAGAAGTTCGAAACTTGCATTATATTTGCGACAAGCCTTGGAAAAGAAGACCTAAGCCTGATCCAAAGCGAACGAACGGCCAGAGGTATTTGGTTCAGCCTGGCAAGTATACCGAGGTCTTTGATGGGGAGTTGGGATTGCCGAATGAAGAAGCAGATGCGGTCACGCATGGATGGTGGTGGGAAGAATACGAGGAGATGAGGGATGAGTTGATCAAGAATGAGTACAAGAGCTTGGGATTGTTGGACAGCCTGGTTGCGCCTTAGAGCGAGGTCCCATCGCAAGGACATGATATCTCCGCGGATATACTGATCTGCCCAAGTCAGCAAAACGGGTCTTTCGATAACGGCTGTGGGCATGAAAGCATAGACAGCAGTGAAATAGAAGGGGCGGGCATAGCTATAGAAGTGTACGAAGTGTTATGTCTGCGAAATTGATCGACGACTCCGGCGGTTTCGCATCAACAGTGACTGTCCAGACCTATTTGCGCAAGTTGAGAAGCTGGTCAGGCGCTACAAGTGTCGCACAAGACTCGACTAGACGCCGCACGAGCATTAATCAGAAGCGGAGGTCCAAACGCATTGCGTTCCATCTGAGCTCGCCTCGACTCTTTCCTTCTTCGGTCCGCTCACTGCCAAACACTTGCGACAGCTTGTAGACCGCTCCTCAGTACTCGCACACAGTAGCCATACACGACTCCAAGCAAGCTACGCTCTGAGCGAGAGGCAAGGCTGTTTACCTCCGCACAAAAAGCCACCCTTGCTCTATCAAGACCTGCAAAAGGGACACAACAACAACAGCATCAGATCTACCGAGGTTTTCAACTCGTCTACACTAAAGCTTGATCGGTCTCCCTTTTCAAGTTCCTGTCGAACCGAGCAATCACCCCCTTGACCTCCACCAACTCTCAATTCAAGCAAGATGTCGAGTACGGACATTCAGGAGAAAATTGCAGCCGCAAGGCGAGAAGCAGAGACGCTGAAAGAAAAGATTCGCTCGAGGAGAGATCAGCTCGCGGATACCAGCTGTCAGTGCACTTTCGATTTCGTTCACGCTGTGCTGAATTTGACGTGCTTATAGTAAAAGCAATGGCCGCAGAAATTGAACCTTTACCGCGGATAGTCATGAAAGCTAGGAAAACACTTCGAGGGCATTTGGCCAAAATTTACGCCATGCATTGGTCTCAAGACAAGCGCCATCTCGTTTCCGCTTCTCAAGACGGTAAACTCATCGTTTGGGACGCCTACACGACCAACAAAGTTCACGCTATCCCGCTTCGTTCATCATGGGTCATGACTTGCGCTTATGCCCCTTCTGGCAACTTTGTCGCTTGCGGTGGTCTCGACAACATTTGTTCCATTTACAACTTAAGATCAAAAGAAGGCAGCGTCAAGGTAGCACGAGAACTCAGCGCGCATACCGGTTATCTGTCTTGCTGCCGATTCTTGAACGACCGTCAAATCCTTACTTCCTCAGGAGACATGACTTGTATGCTGTGGGATGTGGATGCAGGCGTACGAGTGTTGGAGTTTAACGATCATTCGGGAGATGTGATGAGCTTGTCGCTTGGGCCGAGTCAAAACGTCTTTGTGTCGGGCGCTTGTGATGCTACGGCAAAAGTGTGGGATATCAGGACAGGCAGAGCAGTGCAGACCTTTGTTGGGCACGAGTCGGACATCAACGCGGTCCAGTGAGTCCTCTTTAAAGTTCTGAGGGCCATGTGCAACTTGCTGATCATGTCTTGGCAGATTTTTCCCGGACGGCAATGCCTTTGCGTCTGGCTCAGACGATGCCTCTTGTCGCCTGTTCGACCTCAGAGCCGACCGAGAACTGAATCAATATACCCACGACAACGTGCTATGTGGTATTACCTCTGTCGCCTTCTCAGTCTCTGGTCGTCTGCTCTTTGCTGGTTACGACGACTTTAACTGCAATGTTTGGGATACACTCAAGGGAGAGAGGTAGGTTCACACACTTGACGAGCCCGTCGCGTTTCCTGACACACGCCGGTGTCTTACAGGGTCGGCGTACTGACGGGACACGAGAACCGAGTCAGCTGTCTCGGTGTCAGCTCGGATGGAATGGCTTTGTGCACGGGAAGTTGGGACTCGATGCTCAAGGTCGGTGTCGCTTTATTACAGCTCATCCATGTGCTCACCCCCTTTTGACACTGACAGGTCTGGGCATAAAGCTGTATCATACAACCCTTTATCAAGCTGGTCTTGTCATTCGTCATCACCTCTTCCAGCTCGCTCTTATCCATCCTCCTACTTTACTCCAATCCGAAAAAGGCTTCCGCAATACCTCGCCCTGTCGTCTTTCGCAAATAGAAGTAAAATCAACATTGATTCGTCTCCTGCGACGCTTGGTGAACGTAAGACGGATGCAGAGGGATGGCGGTCTTTCTTTTCAATAACTCGCTCTTTCTGTACCGGTGATAATAATAAAGGGAATCAAGCATAATCTTCTGCTGCCTGTGTCTCCTTTTGCGAAGCTGCTGTCAGGCCTTTCCTCTCTTTGGTAACATCAACCGACCCAACCACCTCTTGCATTCCTTCACTCGTTCTCGTTGAACAGTGCCAGCTCGAGCGAGCTTCTGAGCACATCACAAGCTACACTACAGTACACAGACTAGATCTTGCTGCCTCGAGATCTACTCAAGCCTCCTTGGCTGCCTTTACAATTTCGCGATCGCGATAGACACTGTCGTCTTGCCTTTGCTTCTTCTGCAGCATGCTTGCTATACTCTCGATCTTCCCGCTTATACTCTCTTCCTTGAGCGCGCTGGTCGGTGTTCGGAGGGTCTGCAACGGATACCAGGAGTTCTGCTCAAAGCGCTATTCAGAGATCGTAAATGTAGGAGCCCACAACAGCTATGCTGTCTCAGCAACAAGTTCCAGGTATGCCTTAACTACACTGTGATGCCGCAGAGTTAAAATGGGCACAGTCTGGCGGCAAACCAAGCTTTTAACATAACCACGCAATTGCGAAATGGAGTGCGACTGCTCCAATCTCAAGTTCATCTCCACAATGATGAATCGGCGCTTTGTCATACCAGCTGTCTGTTGTTGAATGGAGGCGCTATGGTCAAATATCTCTCTGAAGAAAAGGCCTGGATGGACGAGAACCCGGATGATGTAGTCACTCTGCTGTTCATCAATACAGAAGGGCTGCATGTTTCAAGCTTCGCTCAAGCTTATACACTGATTCGGGACTGGTCGATTATGCTTACATTCCCGCACAAGCGCCCAGTATGTTCGCAGTAGCCTCAAGAGTCCTGAAGCTGATGCGAGCCATTAGTTGCATACGGTAGCTGACCTCTACTCGGCGACCTCATTTCCTCGGGCACTCGCTTGGTCTCATTCGTAGCTGCCGGCAGCGATTATACGCAGGCTCCTTACATTCTTGACCAGTTCAGTACGTCGTCAACCAGTTTGCTAGTGTGTCGGACTAATGGTTGGCAACAGCTCACAGGTGGGAAAACCCTTACAACAGCCTTGACGCAGCATTCCCTTGCGTAGGTAGATTGCCCAAATCGCGAATCTCGCTGAGCTTATACAGACTGTCGACCGCGTCACTGGAGATTCTGCTGACAAGATGTATCTGATGAATCATCACCTCGACAAGGAAACCACGATCGCTGGTCAAACCATTCCCGTGCCTGACATGGACAATATCGAACAAACCAATTCGGTCGAATCTATTGGTCAGGATGCGGATAACTGCATCGCGCAGCACTCGCAGAACCCTACAGTGATTCTCTCGCTCTGCCGATCTTGTTGCGTGCTCATGCCTGTTCAGTTCATCCTTGTCGATTATTGTACGCAAATAATACCTTGATCGCATCGAGACTGACCACTACACACACCAGATGATCGAGGCAATGGCTCTGTCTTTGGTAAGGACTAGCCTAGCGAGTAATGTGTCTTTATTGACCAATTGCAAAGAGGCCGCAGCGAAGCTCAACGGCGTGACTTACAAGCAAGTCCCGATTGGCAACGATTCGATTTCGGCAACGTCAAAGTCAAGCAAACCGAATGTAGAGAGCTTTCCTCTTTCAGCTGGCACTCGGGGGAGGATAGCGATCGGTCTGCTGGCTGTGTCTGCTGGTTTGGTATTGCTTTAAAATCTCACACATTCACGGACAACATGGACATTAGCACCAACTTCGCACTCGCATTGTGAATACTGCATTGGCATACTATCTCATCTGTCAAATGCGTCGCTAGTAAAGAATCGGGCTTCTTATGATTCATGCTGATGATAGTGCAGATGCAAAGAATACAAGCCGTGCCTTTACAAAGTGTTGAATATACCCATCGTTACCTTAAAATCTGTATAGGGGTATCAGTATAGCAGTGATCATCTTTGGACGGAACATACCCTTCTTGAGCCAAATGCTCGCTGACCGACATGTAAAATCTGAACATCCTATCAGTCCCGAATAGGCGCGATATCAGGGTAATCTCACGAGACAGGCTTGTACTGCATCAGAAAGAAGCTTAGCTATATTCGTCGGCCTGTATATGGACTGACCTGGATTGGATTGCCTTTCCATTCAGCAAAGGCATAGCGGATAGCGCCCACCCACTGCACAACATGATCAGACAAGCTCAAAGCCTTCTCTAAGTACACGTACGCCGACCAGATCTCTGTGCACAAGATTAGTATGGCCGATACAATAGGCAACGGGACTTACAAATGGTTGACATTCTCTAGCGTACCAATATACTTGCCCCACTGAGCTGACTTGATAGAAACCAGACCATCGTTGTCACCTGCGAAGTTCAGCCATGTGCATAGATGATAGACAACAGCGGCATACCTTCTTCATCGTAAATTACTCTCCACGATGGTCTAAAGGAATCAAACACCGAAGGCTCGCATCTCGCGCCATAAGAATAGTACTTGATCTATAACGACGTCAGAATGGTCATTCGTGGACGCGAAAAAGCATACATCGGGTAAGTCCGGAGACTCTGCGTTGAACTTTGCCATCTTGGTAGTAGTCAGATCATCGAAAGCTTTGCCGCCGCCCGGTACTTGCAAGGAGGATAGAAGTTTGAGCATAAATGGCAGATTACTCCCTGAGTAGAAACGTTAGCCATCAATCACATCTAAAGTAGTATGGACACACGACCGACCCTGCATTATCTCATCAGCTACATCCTGACACACAAGGCATCGACTTACCATTCTTCCAAAATATAGTCTGCAAAAGGCGAACCACGATGAGGTGTAGCTATAGTCGTTATGGACCGAACTTTGAATGTTGTCGGTTTCAGCTGCGAGACAAGGAAGCGGGCGTCCAATCCACCCTGCAAGAAGAAACCCTTGAGTCTACGATCTGTCCGCACGGAATATGCTAACCATCGAATGACCGACCAAGTTAACTTCGCGTCCAGGTAATTTCTCCGAGATAATTTCGCCCAGCGTTCTTGCTCTTTCCTCTACACTTGCTGATGCAGGTACTCTTGTTATCAATACTTCAACGCCGGCAGCTATTACATCAGCGGAGGTTCAGCCAGGAGACAGCAAAGATGTTCGTTGCTCACCCTCGAGCGCTTCTTGAACACCTCGCCAGTACGATACTTGGAGGAGTGGTATTGCTTCTGGTCCTACTTTATCGAAACCAAACAGCCCGTGACAAAACCTGAGCATGCGTGATGAGAAAGTTGCTGCTGAACTGGATGCGGACTTACACGAGTGGCAGCTTAGGCTATGGGCGATACACCGTCAGCCCTGGCAATAGAGTAGATTGGACATGCATACCGTGTCATACTTGTCTTTCAGCCTTGCCCACACCGGTTCGCCTTTACCAGCCCTGTCCTTCTGATCCAAGAACTTGTCACCCATATCTTCGTCCGCCTCTGTCTCGCCATCTGCAACCTTCTTATCTGAAGCTGGTGTGCCAGTAATGGAAGACCACCACGTAGAGGGAGAAGACAAAGCAGGCATGTTGAACAAAGGTTTCGGCCCTGTAGAGCTTGGTTCCGAAGCGGCTATCTGAGGCTCTCGAGCTCGTTCATTTAGGTCTTGCGTCGTATTATGTTGAACTTGCTCTACTGCATGCTTTCGAGCAATCCCTTTGCCGACAAAGAGATCAAGGAAATTGCTCGAGCTTGACGGCCCTTCCTGCACATCATCTTGCTCTGTTGGATTCGTATTACTGGATGAAAGAGACAGCGTAGAAGACTTGCGAGATCCTAAGGAGCCGCTTCGCTTGACTGACGTGAGCGGTGTACTCGACAATAGCAGATTTTGTGGTTTCGATACATCCGTGAAGGGAAAGTTCTGAGTAACGCTGGGGCTTGCTTCACTTGGTCTCTCTGCACGCGATAATAAGGCTGGAGGCGCTGTAGGGTTCTTATGTTCTGCTACATGAGCCCTTTGAGGTGTCGAAATGGATTCGACGGAAGCGCTCGATTTGGCTGATGGGCTGCTCATGGTTACGAAGCGAGCCAGTCTATGTCTGATTGACATGGGTTTTGTGCTATATCTTGCTCTGCATGGCCTTGATTTCGATGTTTTGATGATGCAGAGACTCGTGACGCTTGTCCTCGTTCGGCGACAGCCTGCAATCCCAGAGAGTACTCGTAGGATACCGTGACGTGCCTGTAAATACACCTCTGACTGCCTGCTGCTAGGTCTCAAGCATCTGTTGTCTCGCTGACAAGACCTTCTGACGGTTGAGCCTCTCTGTTCTATTTCTCATCGCTTTCTGCTTCTTTTCTCTCGCGCAGCATGTCTGAGCAGAAAGACTATCACCCCATCTCCTTCGCGTATCGCGACGCAAGCGAATTTGACTTGTATCTGCCTCCAAAACCAGTTTCGTCCTCTCTTCCGCTTGTAATCTTCTTTCATGGCGGTTCGTTGACCTTGTACGACTGTGGTAATGTTGCTCAAGTTCCTTATAAGGTGGTCTGGTCTCGGGAAGTCATAAACAAGGCGTAAGGCTGCCTTGGTGGTTACTCGGTTTGTCCATCCGCGATACCTACCACGTCCTCTCATGATCTACAGAGGATTGTCATTCTCGTGGCTTTGCATTCGCCTCGGCTGGTTACTCGCTTCTGCCAAAGTTTACAGCTTTTGATATTCTGAAAGACGCCGAAGCGATCCTTCCAGCTTTCTGCTCCTCCAAGCTCCAGCGTCAACTGCCAGCAGGTGTCTCTATCGACAGCAAGCGTATAGCTGTGGTCGGGAGCTCTGCTGGAGCCTACTTGTGCCGGATGATTTCCTTACATAGTGACATCAGGCCAGCTGTGTTAGGACTTGTAAGTGTCTCCTCCACATCAATCAACGATGCTCATCTGTCCAGTGCTGGGGCATGGGCGGCAATTTCTTCCTCGACGATGCCTGGCTTCATCCTCGAATGCCAGCTTTCTTCACTCGCTATGATCGACCACCAGGCTTACCTGGTTCAGATCTGCTCGTGGATTGGTTTCAAGATGGTTCTTATCTTGATCACCTCACTGGACAAAAGGGCTTCGCAGACATACTCCGAGCGCTGCCCGAAGAAGAGAGGATTGGAGCACTGCCGGAAGACTTGAAGGTGCTGTTCCCAGAGCTAAAGGCAAAGGAATTCCCTCCTTCTTTTTTGATACAGTGTGCTGTCTTTCCTTTGCGCAGTGCTGTCGCTGATGCTTCAAATAGTGGACGAGAAGATACTGCAGTCTTGTTGAAAGAGAGCGAAGATACATTCGAAGCGCTAAAAGCAGTCGATACAATCACACAGATGAGGTGCGCTTGTTGAGCTCCCTGTGTCAGCATGTGTGAAACATATGACAGGGTCGTTGAGGGAGAACATTCGCTTCGTGTGCTTTACAAAACACCTGAATATCAGCAATCGGAACACTGGCCTGAGCTGCAGAAGGAGATTGCCGATTTCCTAGAGAGGTTCATTGGCACGGAATCGAAGGCTTAGTCTGCAGGAGATGAACGGCGATCGAAGTATTTGTATGACAACGATAGAATGGGGATGCGAGCACATCAATGCATGAATATGATATCAAAAAGACTACGAGAACCCATTACCCATCTATCCCACGAACCGCTCTACAAGATGAAGGTCAAAGGGTTCTCTAGCAGATCCTTGAATGCCTTCATCCACTTGGCACCGACAGCGCCATCAACAACCTGGAAAAGACATTAGATCTGCCCAGTACTGCATCAATATGTGACTCACCCTGTGATCCGCGCTCAAAGTAGCTTCCATCACTTGAATAGCCTTGAAGCCCTTTTCGCTCTCTGGATCCGATACGACCTTTTCCACGTTGGTTCCGACAGCCAATATACAGGCCTGCGGTGGGTTGATGATGGCGGTAAAGTTGCTCACGCCGAACATGCCCAAATTCGAGATGGTGAAAGTGCCGCCTTGGTATTCGTCTGGCTTGAGCTTGTTGTCCCTTGCTTTCTTGACGAGCTCTTTTGTCGTAGTGGAAATGCTTGCTAGACCTCGAGAGCCGACGTCCTTGACAATCGGAGTGATGAGACCGGTAGGTGTTGCGACGGCCACGGAAATGTCGGCCTTGTGGTATCTGCCAGAAACATCAGCTAGTGGTCCTGCCAAGCGAGAGAGAGGCAAGCTTACTGTCTGATAGTATCGCCTAGCCATGCAGAGTTGGCCTCGGGCACTTCTTGTAGAGCCAGCGCAGCAGCCTTGACGATAAAGTCGTTCACGCTCAACTTGACAGCCTTGGGTGAAGCATCACCAGACTCGGCGGCCTTCTTCGCAGCGTTGTTGAAGACTTCGCGAAGCTTCATTAATCGGTCGACCTTGATCTCGGCAGTCACGTAATAATGCGGTACGTTCTGCTTTGATTCGAGAAGACGTTGACCAATAGTCTTGCGCATGTTTGAGACTGGGATATCGGTGTATGGGAGTTCGGCTGCTCCTGGTGCTGGCGAAGAAGGAGTAGATGTGGATGCAGCGGATTTTGAAGATGAGGACGCAGTTGGTGCGGATTTAGCTGGTGCTTTGAAGTTTTCAACATCAGTCTTGATGATTCGACCGTTGGGACCAGTGCCTTTGATGTCCTTTAATGCGATGCCCTTCTCGGAAGCGAGGCGTTTTGCAATGGGTGTAGCGAAAATGTGTTCTCTGGGTTCGGAAGGACCAGAGCTCTGCTGGGAAGAGCTCTCTTGGCTAGCCGATGACGACTTTGTAGAGCCTTCCTGTGTTGCTGGTGCGCCAGAGTCTTTTGCCGATTGCTGAGCAGCCTTTTTCTGAGGTTCATCGCTGGCTTTCGCTTGTGTCGAAGTCGAAGGCTCGTCTCCCTCCGACTTTTGACCACCTTCGCTCTCTGCCTCCTTCATCAGCTTCTGGATTTCCGCCTCGCTGACTTCGTCGCCCTCTTCCGCCATGATCGCAATTACTTTGCCGACTTCGACACCTTTTGCGCCATCTTGTACCTAAGGATGTGCACATATGAATAGCTGTTCCACCAAGATTCAAGGACAGACTCACGATGATCTTTACCAGAGAACCGTCTTCCTGCGCCTCGACATCCATTGTTGCTGAATTCGCAATGAGAATTGAGCATGACTGCAGAGAAGCTAAAGCTTTACCTTTGTCTGTCTCAATCTCCAGCAGAACATCTCCTGGCGCGAAGCTTTCGCCCTCCTTCTTCTTCCAGGATGACTTTGGCCCCCCAACACTTTAGATTAACGTCAAGCTGGCTGAACGGTACGAACTCACCAGACCGCCCTCTGTCATTGTTGGAGACATGGCAGGCATCATGAATTTGGAGAGCGCCTGAGATCTCGCTGAAGCGTGTAGAGCTGAATAAAGAAATGCATGACAATGAGTGCACTGCACGAATATCAGGAAGTTGTAGAGACAGCTTTCGCCTTTTCAGCATAGCTTTGAAGCCCAGCGAGTCTTTCAGCAGTGATAAGGCACTTTGGGTGCGGCTAGGACACGGGCTGATAACCAAACATTGAAAACGAGAGATGTACCTCGAGAGCCAATGCATCTTGACGCCTGAGCCGCGCTTCGTGATGCGACTAACCGGAACATGAGTGCGAAAAGGAAGGAGAGGGCGAATTGATCGTAGGGAAGAAAAGCAGTCGATTAAAGTTTATCGTTGGGTTGGAGCGGAACAGCAAAGTCATTGGCAAGCAGGGCAGAACCCATGGGCTGATGTTATTCAGGTAATGCAAATGTATTCCTTGTGCCCCTGCTTGCGATCTTCCCTTCAACAGCGGAATCTTCTCTCACCTCTGCGTTGTATTCGTGTCTGTCTGCCTTTCCCCTGCTCTGCCTTTTTTTCGCTCACCTCTACTGCTGCCAGCGTGATACTGCTGACTGAGCGAATCGGGTGCTTGCATGAGCAGTCGACACATTGCGAATACAGAAAGGTGAAGATTCTGTCCGATATTTCATCAGCAATCATCCTGGGCAGAACAAATGTATATAGAAAGTAAAGTTTCAGTAGGATCAATTGGTATAAGTTTATAGGAAGTATCGGCATGAAGTCCTTTTTAGGCTCTTCTTTTACGAATCCCGTGTCACATCTCGAACAGAAGGAAATGAAAAGAGCATGAATTAAGCCACTGACCATAGAGTATCACCAGTCATACACACGGACGGCATAGGTGAGCTTCGGCGAGGTCTGCTCGAACTTGCATTGTGTGCTGGTATCCTTACAGTCGAGCGAGCAATACAGCCGAAGGACTCTCCAGTACTTGATAAACTCGAGCACGCTTTAAGAAGATGTAAAGTTGCAAGATCCTTCATGTATTTTTCAGGTTTGGCTTCGTGAGGCCCAAGTCCCAAAAAACTGCTCCTGACAATTCAGCCTGTACAGAAGACTGGCGACAGCAGCAGAGTCTCACCTTAAGCTTCTATCATTCTGCTGTACTGCCTTTTCAGCGTCTCTCTTATGACGCTCGGATAGCTGGCCTTCTTTCGCTTGAAGCGGTAGGCGTTTACATATTGCGTGCAATTGCGAGCAATTTGAAGGCAGCAGTCTTTCAAGAGTAGAATTCTCAGTCGAGAGTTTAGCACGACAGTTAGATCAGGTAAAAATGATTGTTTGGGATAAAAAGGTGCTGAGCCTGGTCGAGAAGTTCGTCCGCTATTTGGTGATGGGCGGTGCAATCCTGATCTAGTAGCTGGCAGTAGGTCCGCGGCCAAGGCTGACATCTGCAGAGATTCATTTGCATCTAACTTTCTTTCTGTACACACCCTTTTTTGATTTTACTATACACAGGATTGGCAGACCGCATTCACATGATAGGCCCTACAGTAGGTAGTTCATAATCGACATAGAACGTCTCTGCAATCTTGTCAAAGTCGGCACCGAAAGTAGCCAAGCAAAGCTGCAGAAGGATCTTGCTCTTTTGGACGTTGAAAACGCCAGCTGAGATGCCAGAGGGACCATTCTGAGGACCGTTGTAGTTGTTGCCTGTGCGTGAACCACGGATGATTGGGATACCAGCTATGCACCTCGATCAACATCGTAGATTGTCGAATGAAACGAGACATACCAGCGACGATCTCTCTGATGACTGGGTTCCACGATGGGTCGGTTCCACTCGATCCTTCTCCGGCAATGACGATGCCACTGTGAGTAGCGTTAGTCTCCAATGGAGAATTTAGGTGCAAGACTTACGCAGCTCCATTCTTCCAAGAATTCACGAGAATGTCGACGTTCATGTCAAAGTATGCATAGAGACTATGGCAAAGGTGTCAGTCTAGTCTCAATGTGGATGAAAACGAGACTTGCATGTCAACGCGGGGAAGAGATTCAATGTTGGACACGTCGAAGAACTGCTTGTGAGTTGGAAGAGCAGCTGGGACAGACTGAGCTAGATTCCGTCTATTATGAGACGATGCTCACGCTCGTAGTAGAACTTTGGCGCCGAATTGACGAAAGTGCCGAGGTAGCCTTGTTCCGGAGCCTTGAATGTCTGTGACAATCGTCAAGCAGCGAAAATGGAATAGAACTATTGCCTGACATCTAATCTGTTGGCATTGGTCTTGTATGTATAGTAGGCAGAAGAGATGCGATCGTTCAGGACGATCATGGTGCCTCGGCCATCACTGTGAGGAGGATCAATTACTTCCTCGGATTTTGAAGAAAAGCAGACTAACGCAATCGGCGTAGAAGCAGTACTGCAAGCCTCTGCTCTTGGTATAAGTAAGAGGGCCCGCAGTAAGGGGGTCGCACTGACCGAGCAAGTCTATAAGGCGAATCAGTATTCGTCCGCGCAAAAGTCAAGAAGACTTACTAAATGGACCATCCGCGGAATAAGCAGTAGCTGGTCTCATTGCGCCAACGACAACAACAGCTTTTTTCGAGGCGACCGTAAGATCCAAAAGGAAGGCAGTTTCCTCTCTTGAACATTTCATCAGCTCGGAGCTTCAAGTTTGGCAATCAATACTCACAATGTATCCGTGCCATGCGTTACAACGGCTCCGGTTATGTCATCCCTTGACAATAGATTTGTGATGTTGCGGCTAAGCTGTAGGCCGATGGTAGTGTTCAGGGAAGGCGATCCACTGCGTAACCAAAGCATGCCAGTCAGTATAGCTTAGATGGATCACAAACCAAGACTTACACATTAGAAAATTGGATCCCTTCGACGTTGGTAAAGTTGTAGCTAAAGGCAAGCAAACATGAGCTGACCGAGACCGATAATGAAAAAGGCAGAAGTACATTTCCGGCACGGCGTTCAGCAGAATGTCAATGCCTAAAGATCCAGCTGCGTAACCAGTGGCTGCACCAGCAGAAGCAGCAGACCCAGCAATTGTTCCGCCCGTTGCTAGAATAGCAATAGTTGGTAAGGACGAGTTGAATGGTTGCGATTGTCGACGATCAAGAGAGAGAGCGACATCTTGTACTGGTAGAGCGAGCGCTGAAGTGAGCAGAGCAAAAGAAAGGAAAGTTGGTGAAAGCATGATTTGACGGTGCAAGGGAACGAAGCGGGTGGCAGACGGAAGGAAGAAGAAGAAGAGGAAAGGTATAATCGAAGAGAGGTGACGGCCAACCAAGCCGAAGGCTCTTATCTCTTATCTTGGTGCCGTTTTTCGGAGCACATGATTTGATGTTTCTGAGACTCGGCTTCGGCGAGCGTCTCGCATGAGTGCAGTGAGACATCTGAGATGTTGAAGCTCTTCCGAAAGATGTGCAACGGCAGCGCAATACCACCGCATCATGGTGCCTAGTCGAACACCGGTCTTCCAGAATCATACCGGAGTAGAAACAGTACGAGTACAGTCAAGAGGAGGCAAGCGAAGAGGGGAGGTTGAGCAGTTGATAGCTGAACTTCGAAGGGCTGTGGAGGCCACTTTTAGAGTAGAGTAGCGAAACTCGGACGCGTGGATGTATTGCATGAAAACGGCGTGATACAGATTGAGAGATGCGATACAGTGAATTGATAGGTCTAGATACGGCTGGAGGACAAGCTGGTTGCCTCGCTGCACTGAGTCGACGTTCGTTGGCAATTCTCAGTCTTGACTATGAACCTGTAGCCTCTACTTCGCCTCTCCTTGCACAATGATATGGACAAGCGCGTTGTTGGCGCTGATACCCCTAGCGCACGCCTACCAAATCGTAGTGTCCGTCTTTCCAGCTTAAACACGTCAATTTCATGCAACTCACTGCGCGTCTCTCACAGGTCCAGCGAGGACGTGAATCGTCAAGTATGCTCTGGAATATATGCTACAGGTGGGAGTAGAGATCCAGAGATCAATGGTAGGACTCTGTAGCGCTTCTTGCCGTTTGGAAGTTGATTGCCCGAGGCATACGTAGTCGTCTTTGGCCCTGCGTCTACTGGTTCAGTCGCTTTGGTCATATATGAATGGCAAGATGCAAAGCTTTTGGGCATAAATAGTGATGGAACAGGCGCTGGGCAGAATGAAGTATGCCAGGCTCTCCTTGACTCTGTCATGGCTAATTCATGGCAACAGTGGGAAGACCAGAGGATCTACGTCTGTACTCTAGCAGCTATGCGAGCCAACCGTAAGCTATCCCATATTGGCATAGACCTGCTCTCAACGCGCCTCTCTAGTCTGTCAGGAAGAATCGCTGGGACGCTTCATCGTGTCTGGAGGTTCAGCAAACGAAAGCTCAATATGGACAACCTCTGTTCGCTTCGACATAGCAGCTTACGAGGATACGAACCTTCCTCAAGGCTCGCAAGGTCCTTTCAACTATCCTGTCACAAAGACGGGCTACTATTGCGTTGGAATTGTCCCGGTTGCCTTTGCGCAACCGCAGAACGAGATACCTGAGGACGAAGCGCAAGGCAATGACAGCTTAGGCCAATCAATGTATAGTGGTGTGGTGGATTTCGAAAACGTCTTTGTCGGTCATCTGCCTGCTGCGGAGTATCCAAAGATATGGGTAGGCTGTCTCACATCCGCATAAATGTAACAGGCTGACACTCGTTTTAGTTCTACTTTATCCTCGGTTTCGTATATCTACTCTTAGGCATCGGCTGGGCTGCGCTTTGCTATAGGCACCGACAGGACCTGATACCACTTCAAGTGAGCATCCATCGTCGCGAGCGTAATAAGGTCGACTCATCGTTTGCTCATAGAATTACGTCTCCGGCCTTCTTGGCATTCTCACAGTAGAAATGTTTGCCATCTACGCATATTACAACTACCTAAACAACTACGGCGCACGTGGCATGGCCAATCTCCTGCTCGTAGTCGGTGAGCACATCGCCACTATCTCTCAATCGCAAGCTGATGTCTCGTATACAGTATCGGTATTGAATGCAGCGAGGAACAGCATATCTTTCTTCCTACTTTGTATCGTGTGCATGGGCTTGGGAGTCGTCCGACCGTCGTTGGGCTCTCTGATGCTACGAGTCCGCATCTTGGCTTTCGTGCATTTCGTCTTTGGCATAGTGTAGGCGACACTTAGTTACCTTGGGTTCAGCGGCTGAATACTGTGCTCCAGGTACTCTGTCGGTACTGTGACTGTGCCGCTCGAAAGCGCAGGCTACTTCAGTAAGTTTTCTCTGCATTGGAGTTGACCTGAAGCTGACTGTGACCAGTCCTCTTCATGATACTGCCGCTCGCTTTCACCCTATCAGCATTCATGATGTGGATCAGTACGTCTCTATCCTGCTCGTGCCAGCATGTTTCTAATCAAGTGAACAGTGTGGTCGCTCAACGCAACGATACAAGATCTAGAAGTCCGCAAGCAAACATACAAGAAACAAATGTTCCTCAAACTCTACCGCATCCTCCTAGCAGCCATCATTGTCATCCTCGGCTTCTTTGTCGTCTCCTCCATTTCGTTCAGTAACAGACTAGACGAAGACTATGCGCCAGACACGTGGAAAACTCGTTGGTGGTTGCTCGATGGTTGGTTGAGCATTCTTTACATGACGGTCTTTGCGGCTATTGCTTTCCTTTGGCGACCTACGGGCAACAACACGCGTTTGGCCATGTCGGATGAGCTGGCGACGGATGAGAATGAAGCGGAGGACTTTGAGATTGATGATCTGGAAGATGGACGAAGAAAGAGGGACAATGAGGTCGGCGAGGATGGGTGAGTTCGCTTCTGCTTTTCCGGCACAAGTATGCTGATACTTCGATAGCGTCGTCTTTGATATCGGAGACGAGGGCTCAGACGACGAAGGAAAGGGAAAGAAAGGGTACGACAACACAGATGATGAGACGCTACGAGGCAACTCGATGGACTCGCCGCCAGGGTATAAACGAGTAGACTAGAGGAAAAGAGCCATGGACTATATTTTGATTCGCAACATGTGGAAAACGAGGCACAACATCCTTGCACGGTCCTCTCATGCGTCTAAGGTTATCCAGTGATAAGTAAAGGTCAATAAAAACTACTTGAAAATCTTGGCTCTCTCTACTACTTGTTATTCTTTTGCATACCCCTACGACTGCATCTCTTCTCCCGTCACACCAATCTAAGCCTCAGCCTTGGTGTCCTCAGTAGCTTCAGGCTTGTCTTGCTCTGCGGCTTTCTCGGGGGCAGGGTCTTGTACATCACTGTGGTGGAAAATGGAACCGCCTCAGCAGGCAAGCTTGAATGCGGGACATTTGCACTCACGAAGTCCACAAGGTCAAGTTGTCCCGGAGGAGTTGCATGATCAAAGTCGAGTCTTTGTAAGACTCTTCCGAAAGAGTGTCTAGCTCGGCAATGGCATCATCGAAAGCCTGCTTGGCGAGTTGACAAGCCTTGTCGGGCGAGTTGAGAATCTCGTAGTAGAAGACGGAGAAGTTGAGTGCAAGACCGAGACCTGTAAATCAAAGTTCGACACCGAATCGATTGAAAACAGTGAACGCGACTGACGAATAGGGTGAGTAGGTGCTGTTGCCGATTACACGAATGTAAGCAGGGAAACAGTAAACATGGAGACACGACGAACCGAGATTCGAGGCAGCAATCTCGGAAGCAGACTTGTAAGCGGCCAGAGACTCTTCGGAAGACTTGCCCCGACGATCACCAGTAGCGAATTCAGCAAGGTAACGGTGGTAGTCTCCCTTCATCTATTAGGAGGGGACGCACTTAGCGCCACAGTACGCCGAAGCAGACCCGAACTAACCTTGGCGTAGAACACCTTGCTCTCACCAGACTCGGCAGACTTGATGAGGTGCTCATCGAGAACGGCGAGAATGTCTTCGCAGATCTTCTCGAGCTCGCCCTCAATCTTCTGGCGGTAAGCTGCAAATAGCTTCAGCGCGCGTCATCAGCCCAGACTTGAAAGTTGACATACTCTTGATGGAGGTCAACCATGGTGACGAGCCAGAGGACTTGGTCTGGATAAGGCAACATGAGTTGGAAGTGACATAGATAAGACACGCTCTACACACCTCTTCCTTGCCCTCAATGCTCGAGACGATTCTCCAAGAAGCACGGCGAGCACCAATGACGTTCTTGTATGCGACGGAGAGTAGGTTGCGCTCTTCAATGGAAAGCTCCTGGTTGAGCTAAACATGCCAAAATTCCAGCGTCAGAACATTAGGTGTTTCTAAAGTATCTTGGCCACCGGACCTTAGCCACGTCCTTCCTATTATACAGCGCGTGTTTAGAGGCTGTTGGACATTGGATAGAAACGCAGAGACATACATGAAGTTGACCATCTCGTCATATCGCTCTGCCTGTTCGGACTGTATTGTTTTTGGGTCAGACGGGTGTCAATTGCTTGAGATTTGAGCATACGAGCTTGGCCATGTAGACGGCATCTATCATATGCAGTATAGGCATCAGTATAAACGCGTATTGAAAGCGGAAGCGAGTCGAAAGAAGTCCTCACCTTCCTTTGATCCTGCTTCGGCGGTAGACATGTTTGGGGGCTTTGGCTGTTGAGCTGTATGTAAGACCGACGGGCTGGAATATGTCTGTGATTGAGCGTGTAGAGGGGAGGTACGCGGTGCACACGAGGTCGAGGTTCAGGTGAGAGAAGGTAGCAGCGCGAGAAGCAAAAATCCAAAGAAGAGGTAAAAGGAGAGAAGGTGAGATCCGGCAGTCAGCTCTTGTTCCGCTGCTCTATGCGCTGCGACTGACCTCGTAACAAGAACTGGCTACGTTTGAGGGACTACGAGCGAGAGGGCTCAGGCTTATGTCTCTTGTCGGGGCTACCCCCGGTTGACCGGGTTGAAACACTCAGCTTGAGCACAGCTCTCCCTTCTCTTATGCACGAAGCGCACTGTTGCGTATATTGTAGCGACAAGCTGCGTGTAGTCAAACTGCTGTCACATCTTGCTTTCATCAATTTGACGATCAAGTTGTTGTCGTACTTTTCTTCTGCTGCTGTACAGCTATCTTAAGACTGCTACCCTGCTGTAATCTGCCTCCCTGTCGTCTTCTCGTTGGCTTTCGTTCTCAACGATTTACCGCTTTGCCACACTCGGCAAGAGCAGCGCCTCTGCTCTCTTTTGCGCTCTTCTTGCTCGATATTACCTAGCTGTCAAGCGACATCTACTCTCTTATATCGCACGGCCGGTCCATCAGAGCAGGTCTCTTCCCCTTCCTTTCCTTGAAATTTTGCCATCATGAAGCTACCCTCTTCCGCCGCTACTCTGCTCAAACGGCCTCTCGAATCTCAAGCAGCTACCCTCTTCCGCCGGTATGACACGCCTCTCGAATCCCAAGCAGCGGAAAAGATAAAGTCATGGACGACGAACCCAATTCCATATTTGGTCGTGGCTTCTGTACTTGGCCTCATCCTCTTCCTTGCCCTCGCGACAATCTGCTTTCAGATCTATCGAAGGAAACGCAAAGCTTCCATGTATGAAGTCGAATACGCAGAAAGATTAGCCGATATCAAAGAACGATTGCTAGCTGGGAAACTCAAACCCGTTACTTTACTCTCGAAGCGGTCTTCTGTACTTTCGAAGCGATCTTCCGTCTTAACGCTCGATACAAAAGATCCCGGAATGGCAGTCGCTCTACCTCAAGCGCCTCTTCCAGTCATCTGCAGGACTAGTCCAACCTTACCTGACCCTCCGGGTATGCCAGAAGAAGGTCTTATATCTAGCCGAAGAGAGCGGTTGAGAAGTCTGAGGGAAGCAGAAAGTAAAGCATCCAATACAATGCAGGAATGAGATTTTTAACCCCAAAATATACAATCTGTCAACTGTACAAAAGCTCACATCCCCTTTTTTCGTCAGAGAACAAGAACATCCATCACACACTTCACAATACCATCGGAACCCGGCTCTAGCCAGCTACAGCCGGTCTAGACGCAGGACTGCCATTCGAGTCTGCTCGAAAACATTAGTCTAGTCCCTTTCCCGTGAGAATCGGACATACACTGCATCTCCTTGAACGGATCTCTGATTTGCACAGCATGAGGACCAGGACTCGGAGTTGCGGCTTGTGAGCCAGAAAAGCTGTTGAAGATGTGGCTTAATTGCGAAGTAGAATTGCTCGAAGATGCCATTGCGGCAGGGGCAAAAGAACCAGAGATCGAGGCACTTTGGGCTGTCGAGAGGTTTGCGCCAGAGTTGCCTAGACCGTAGAGATAGCCCCTGTTGGTCGCAACTTTCAGATAAGCTCAGCAGGCGGTATAGCTGAGAGCAAGCCTACATGTACTTGTTGTCATCTATCTGGTCTTCGAAGAATTTGTTGCGCATCTTGAAAAAAGTTGAAGCAGTAAGAAGAGAATCGCTGCCTGCTTGATGCTGTGTTCCGACTCGAGCAACTTGTAGATCATCTGCAACTTCTTGTAAACCTCCTTTAAGCGGTTTACAGCTTCGCATGAGGAATTCTGAGCGATCATCAGTACAGCATTCAAGTCGAGAAGTCAAAGTAAACTCACTGATGTCGTATATACACGGGAACCAAATCTTGAGTAGTTCAAAGAACTCATTTTCCGCTGCTGGTAGAGGCGAACACGAAACGACTTTCAGGAGGTAGCCAAAATCGTAGCCGCTGTGACAAAAGAAGGCAAGATTAAGCTATGCATACAGCAAATCTTACTTCTCCTCACCTGTGAAACGATATCCACTTTACATCGTCCAATAGTACCAAACCGCTCGATATGAGCAATTCGCCAAACTGATGCGTTTCGATACCCTGCTCTTCGTGCTTCTTAAAGTTGATACCAGCCTTTGTGAGCAGCTCTATCGACTCTTGGGCAAACATGTCGTCGCTTTGCAGACAACATGATTAAAACGATCGCAGAACACGTTTCAATATCTCTCGACGCACTGTATAGAAAACTTGAAGTTGAATTGCCAGGTGCAGACACCTTCTGGCGTTTCTCCATTCTCATCGCAGAAGCTCAGACCAAGCTGAATGATCCTCAGCAAGTCGACATTACACCTTGACACCGACTTGAGCCAATCTACAAATACCAGAGCATATAGAGACGCACCTCAGCGTCTGATAGTGATAATCTGAGCTTGTCCTGAATGCGCCCATCGGTCTTGCTACCACACCAGGGAATTCTGTGTCCTGCGATGTGACAAGAATGAGCCATCCAACACGCCCAAGTCTCTTGAGATATAAGGCTGACCATAGCGACGAAAGGGTACTTTTCAATGACTTCCCTCATGTGCTCCATTTCTGCCTCCAGATCATCTGCCCAAACGTCGATAATTCGACTGTTGGCCATCTTGAACCGTGTCTCGCTCTCGTTCTTTGCTGTCTGAGTAGTGTCTGCAGGCTCGCTATAGCCGTGTCACTTCTATTTCTTGCAAACCTTGGCTTCAAAACGAGTCGTGGTTTAAATAAACCGCTGGTCCATTATTATCGTGGTCACAAGGGTGTCTGGCCTGTCTCCCTCTATATCCATCTGGAACCCCCCTATACTCTATAGTTTCATTGCTGTCAGCTTTCTGCTGCCTTGTCCAAGTCGCCAGCATGCCTCGACGACGAAAGACGGCCGCGCTCATTATCTTGCAAGAAGTGCGCTTCTCGCCTTGCATATCTACCGCACTGACAACGTGTACAGACTCAGACTATCGTTACTCTGCTCGTCGCTCTCGGCATCCTGCATCTTCGAACAGCTCATAGCATCTATTATGCTCTAGGCGCAACCGTATCGGCAGTCTTCGGTGAGTGCTCTTCTTCGTCCCAGACTATCATTCTGACCGAGGAATAGCCAAATGTCTCAAGAAAGTAATTAAACAACCTCGACCCACTAAAACGGTCAAAAAGACTTATGGCATGCCTTCTACTCATTCGGCCTCCATAGGGTTCTTAGGCACCTACATGACAATATGCTGTCTCTTTATTCGACCTCACCCGTCCATACCACTCTATACGCCATCCCGACATTCAGAGATGCACATGCACGAAAGGCTGTTGTTGGCATTGGCGAGCGCTGGGTTGATGTGTTCTGTTTGGTGGTCGAGAGTAAGGCTGGGGCATCATACAGTTGCGCAAGTAGCTGCTGGGGCTAGTATAGGTGTGATAGCGGCTTGTGTGGCATTGCCGCTTTGGATGGGACCGGGTTGGATTGGTCAAAGATTTGGATTGAGTCTGGAAGAGATGAGATGGATGACTTTTATTGTGCCAGAGGAAGGTTGGAGTTTATATGGGAAGATGACGGAGAGGGTTGCAGAAGATTTGGCATTTGTCATGATGGAGTGTTGGGAGTTAAAGTCACTGAATCCAGCACAGCAATTGGTCGCTCAGCTATCAGGGTCCAACAAAGGATATTAATGCAATGCTATTGTTCCTTATTACTCGTCACCAAGGCGCAGCCGCTAAAGCCCCATACTGCCTCTGTATAATACTCCCGCGACTGCTCGTCTTTTGCCCGCTATTGTCTGTACCAACCGATGAAGTTCCATCGCCTTGCTGCTGTTGAGGTGCCCGGATAAGGTGGAAAGGCTCGATGGGTGGTTCGTAGCCTTTCTTGCCGAACTTCCTCGCTGAACTGCTCGTGTTCGATCTTGCCCGACTCCCGCCTACACTTGAGGTATCGTTGAGAGGCATGCTGAATCCCGTGTCCGTTTCAAAAAAGGTCTCAGGTCCGCAACTTGAATCGTTCGTCAGTCCATCTGCGCTTCTGTTGAAGGCGGCATCTGAGTCTGACTCGCGGACTGGTGAGAGTGCTTTAGATCTAGAAGGTGTGTTGCTATTCCATGCTGATCTAGTCGTGGCAAGCTGGCTGGGCTTGCGCTGTACAGTCTGACCTGCTCTTCTTGCTGATAGGGTGTCTGGTGGAGTGCTGCTTTGAACATCGAATGCGCTACTATTGATTTCGATAGCATTGGCAAGACTGCCGTTGTAAGGTGAGGCTCGGATTATGTCAATAGCTGGAACCGTCTGTCGAGATATTTCGGTATTTAAGTAGCCTGTTGGGGCCGAGCTTTGCAAGTATCCGGTCGCTTGAACCGATTCTGCACTATTCGAGCGAGCGCGAGGAGTGCTGCCAGACCCAGATCGCTCTCGGTTTGTACGCTCTTCGCGGTCGGCGGACCTGTGCGACTTGCTAGATTTGCTACTTTTGCCTGAACGATCCGATTTGCCAGATTTCTCACTACGATGAGATCTGTCGGACTTTTCACTACGATGCGATTTGTCGGACTTCTGGCTGCGATGAGAATTGTCGGACTTTTTCGAGCCATTCGAATTGCTAGATTTTCCCGATTTGCCAGACTTCTCACTGCGATGCGACCTGAGCGAGCCTTTGCCGGATTGGCTTTCAGAGTTTGAACGTCCTTGTCGTCCTGATATACTGCCCAAGGCTCCTTCTGTCAGTGAGGCGCCGCTGCGATAATCGAAGCCCGCTGGAAGAGGGTTGGAAAGTGACCTGGTCCTTTCCCTCGAGGCAGCACTTGAGGGCAGGAAGGGATTCAGGAAGGGATTCAGACCATCCTGGACTGATTCGAAGCTGGCTTTGCTGTTTGAGGTCTGGTTGGAGTTCGACCTGGAGCGGTTTATGCCGCTAAGAAAAGGACCGCTGATCAGCAGAGTACGACGTATCCCATGAGAATGCGTCTCACTTGATCATGTACTGAGGAGTGTTCCAGTGAGCATCCTTCTCCTTCATTCCTAGAACGTTCAGCTGATTGACCAGATCCTTGCGTTGCCGAGTTCGACATAATTCGGAAAAGAAGTTGCCGCACTCCGGTATGGTGAGCAGAAACAATAAAAGACCAGTGATCGGCGCCAACCATTCTGCTGAGCCCGAGCCAGACTTTACTGGGTATTGCCATATTCGAGCCTGCAAGACAGTTTAGCTGAAGTCGTGGAGATCTCAACTAACGTACTGATGCTCCTGCAGTGATCTGGCTATTCCAGTCCATGTATCCACCCGATCGCTGTACCAGGCTTCCGAAGTAGATTCCCAGAATGATGACATTCAGCAGCCCGAAAGTTGCCGCTAAAACTGACAGACGCCATATCCGGCTGGCGGACAGCCATATCAGTGGACTAGTAGCAAGTCGACTAGTGAGGGTCCGCTGCGTGTGTCTTGTCCATGTAGTCCACAAACAAAAGCCTGATCATCGTCAGCTAGGTTCGGCGATGGACCGCAACTGCTCACATCCAACAAGGAAAGCAGCCACGCCAAGCGCTTGCTGCCAGATGAATAGAAGTAGATAGGTTGGTAAAGACAAGAAGAAAGTTGGCTCGCAGCCTGTCGAAAGGGATATGCTGTAGTTGGTCGGCGCGTAGATACTATGTAAGCCCATGACTAGAGCGGGGACCACAAGGCAAAGGCATCCTGAGATGACTTCTGCCAGACGTGTAGACGGATTGTTGAAAGTTTCTGCTTTCCTTCCAAGGATTTTGACCAATAATCGACCCGTACACAGGAAGCTGAGAGGAATCGCTATTGTCCCGCCAAGACGAAGCTCTGGCAATCTATGAGCATGTTCCGTTGAGTGCTTAGGTTTGCTCACTTGACATCAGAAGACATCCTCCGGAGAAGCGGACATCGACATCGTTTGCCCAGATGATGGCATTCAGCTAGGCATATTTGAGTGTTATACCATACTAGTACGGCCCTGACTCACAGCTGCAGTCCCATTCGTGACTATGAGCCAAAAGACGAGGCTCGAAGGACCCGCATGTCGCTTCTTGACGAACCAGCCGAGAATAGGCAGATTCAGCAGCGAGCCTGCACTGGCCACGACTATCAACGGCACGCTTGCCATGGTGACTCTCTTTGGAAGCGAATCAAGGACAGTGGACGCAGAGAGCAGCACATGAACGGATTAGACTGAGAGTCCGCAGAAGCATCATTCTTGACATGGTGTCCAGAAGGCAATGGAAATCGTACAATGCGAAGAACCCTTCTCATCGGGATAAGCATCTACAGCGCTAGACACGGACATGGTATGGAGTTATACAACGAAACGCTGCTTGAAGTCATTCGACAGTCAATTCCGAACGAGCGAATCATGTCAATGGATGCGGATTTTGACAGCTTGAATCATCTCGAGGAGCAGTAAGGCTCTATCAGCAAGGTAGGTAAGCGAGCTGAAAGCTTGAGCTAGGTTCTATAAGAAAGGGTTTGAAGAAGGATTCGAGCACGGAAAACTGCACGGAATTTTTGAAGGGAGGGCATTAGGTCGTGAAAAGGCATTCGAGCTATGGGAGGAGATAGGTTTCTACGAAGGACAGGCCAGGATCTGGCAAGGTGTCATGGAGTCTCGGACGGATGACAAGAGCAAGAAGTGGGCGATTCGACTTGTGCAGATTGAGCGGTGCTGATGGCTATCACTAAGGGGTCTACAGCACATCGCAACGCTGCTAAGCATGACAGACAAGTTCCCGCTGGAAAACAACTCGCAAGCGCCTGCTGAATCTCAGTTGGACATGATGGCATTGATCAAGTCGATACGCGCTCGCTATCGGATCATGTGCTCAGCAGTCGGAACAAGACCTCGCTTAGCTGCTGCACCGATGGACAACTCTGTATAGATCTGGTTGATCAACTGGCGTTTCCCAAGAGAGGCGAGACTCTGCTCAAGCCAATAGAAAGGCCATTCAGGTGAGTGCTTGCAGTGCAAAGTGCAGATATCCAGCTCATGCCTGCCAACCAGGATTGCATTGCTCGGCAAAGCTACATCTACTTTGTGACTTCATGAAGAGCTGCACATCACTTTTCAGCTTGATTAAACAGAAAGAGACGATAAAGGCTCACATTCAGCCAAGTGCCCGCAGTTCTGGTTGGTAATACCAGCAACCGATATCCTGCCTGTAATCCGTAGTAGCGTTAGCAGAGCAGAGGGACAAAATGCAATGACTGACCATCTTTGGTCAAGTAAACATGATGATCCTGTGATAGCTTGGCGACTTGTTCAGGCGAGATACCAAGGAAAGCAAACATGCCGATCTGGTTGGTGATGTGGTCCCAGTTGTTTTTGTTGCCTAGGTCATTCACGAGCTTGTTCTTCAACTCGGCGCGCATGCCGTTGATTCGGTCAGCCATGGCCTTGACCTCCTTCAGCCTGGAGAAATCATGAGCGGATTGGTCCACAAGCAGGCGGCAGACTGACCACTGAGCGTAAAGATTTTGGTCAGCTAGGATGGTACCAGCGATACGCGCTCCGTGCACAGGCGGGTTAGAGTAGAGAGGTCGGACGAGGATCTTGATCTATAGAGACGTCAGCACAAGTCGAGCTAGAATTCGCAGGTAAGATCAACTTGCCTGAGAGTCAACCTTGGCCTTTTCTTCCGGCGACGAGGTGACCACAGAGAATGCACCAACACGTTCACCGTAGAGACCCATGTTCTGTCAATCTATGTCACCTTTTACTCGCCAAGGGAGTCACTTGACATAGACTGACCTTGGCAAAAGACTGGCTGAGTACGATTGGAAGACCTTGTTCGACAAAGTATCGAGGAGCGAAAGCATCTCCATCAACGTCACCAGAAGCGAAGCCTTGGTATCTGCAAGATGACCAACCACATATCAGCCGAAACCGAGATGCGTCTGCCCTACTCACGCCATGTCAAAGAAGGGGAAGTGGTCCTTCTCCTTGATAGCCTCGGCGATTTGCTTCCATTGTTCTTTGGTGGGGTCAACACCAGTCGGGTTGTGTGCGCATGCGTGAAGGAGAATGATGGATTTAGCGGGTGCAGCCTGTCAAACGAAAGCATGGCTTAGCACTTGAATGTGTTGAAACTCGCAAAGGCTGACCTTGATGTCGTCGATCATGCCCTTGAAGTCAAGACCGACAGTCTTCTTGTCGTAGTACTTGTACTGCTTGACTTCAAGACCAGAGTCCTTGAAGATAGGAATATGATTGCCCCAGGTAGGAGTCGGCAGGTAAATGCTCTTGGAGTGAGGATAGAAACGCTGAAGGAAAGCTCCGCCAATTCTGAGCGCACCAGTACCACTGATGGACTGGGTGATGGCAATGCGGCCTTCTTTGAGCGGTGCCGAATCTTTGCCGTATGCTAGAATGGCAGCGTGCTTGGTGAATTCGGGGAAACCTGTGATTGGCAGGTATTCCTTGTCGTATTTGCCAGCTACGATGGATTCTTCGGCCTGTGAGGATTGACTGTCAGGTTGTCGCCGGCAGAGAAAGCATTCTGTTGCCTCACCTGGCGGACTGAGGGGAGAACGAAAGGTTTGCCATTCTCATCACGATAAGCACCTGTGCATACGAGATGAGCGTGCGCCAGAGCACTGCTTGGACAGAAACATACCAACACCCAAGTTGATCTTGCGAGGGTCCTTGTCAGCCTTGAATGCCTCTGTGACTCCCAAAATCGCTGTATACAGCTTATAAGTGGAAGCTCAAGTCACGCGGAGCCGCTCATACGATCGGGAGGGCCTGCTGGAACCTATTATCGGAAATCTCGATATCAGCGCGGTGCGAGAAGGCAGATGCAACTGACGTTGTTCCATGTAGAGAATACTCTCAGAGTTGGCACCTGGCGGGCAGCTCTGCTGCGGGCTAGTACGCGGGTAAACGACATGATGGCTCGGAACAAGCTTGATGATGCGCTCGAAGTGACGAATGTCAATATCCGCCCTTAAGTGCGAAGGTCGAACAGCGATGAAGCAACTGCTGACAGATCTTATACAGCATCAAAGAGACTGATATCTGACATGATCTGAAGTTCTATTTCACATGATGCAGATGAACGATGCAATGCCTATTCACTGAGCGAGACCGGCTGAAAGAGTGGTTGCCATGTCGTCGCTGCCTAGAGTATCAGCGTATGTGATATGGGTAATCGATGTACTCACAGATCATCATCAGAGGCATCTTCGGGCATTGGCGAATCAGCGGCTGAAGGGGGTGCAGAGCTTGTTGCAGCAGCAAAGGACACCTTGAGATTACTCTTGCGTGCTTTTGCTACTCGTTGACGCTTCAGAAGAGGTGAGCCAGGCGATTCGTTTCCGCTTTCTTCGCCGGAAAGTGGTGTGGCACTTCGACTTCGCTTCAGCCTAGGGGTGCTTGCTGCGGAGCTGTCATCGCCATCTCCGTCTGGACATCTTATGAGATCGAGTACGACGTCAGGGGTATGATACGCACCAGACTGCTCAAGGTAGGCGTCTAATTCTGCATCAGCAGTACCCCAGTCTATATCAGCGTCTTCGATATCTACCGCGACATCCACCTCGCTCTCTTCCGATAGGTGATCTTCATCCACAAGGTGATCAGGATCTTCGAGGACGGGCTTCTCTGATGTTGGTCCCGATATGAGGTATTTCTGCTCGTCTAAGCGCTGCCATACCGCCATAGAGTCTACGAGCCATGCAGTCCACACTATTGTGATGTCTTTTCGATCTTGTGCAGCGCTGACTTTCGCAGTGCCTTCCTGTTCGACAATTCGACTTCAGCCACGTTTCCAAACATCGGCTGACAATCTACGAACCTTGCCAGTGACGAGATGCGTCACATGTTTATTCAGCTGTGTCCAACATATCGCGCCAAAGGATTCAGCCAGCCGCCATATCTCGGATCTAAGCCACTGCTTAGTTCATGCACATTGGCGGCGGGAAAGGCTTACTTTGTCTGGTCTACTCCGAGCGGTATGACACTCGAAAAGAGGATATTGATATTCTTCAGAACAGCCAGCTTGATTGTAGATATGATGCTCTGTTCGTCCACAAAGTACTCATGAGCGAAGAACCTCAAGTAAAGGAAGGACGAACCTTCACATCTGCAGATCTGCCTCGATCTATTTTGACATAGAACTGCCGATGTACTTCTCCGAGAAGCTGTGGCAATCTCAAATCTCATTACAGCACAAGCTGAAATGAGAGAGATACCCACATTCAGCAATCTGTCCAACTCAGTATCATCGTCCTTCAAAACAGCAACACTCTCCTCATCATCCGGTTCACCCTTTGCGTCCTCATCCATCGGCTCAGCAGCTTTATGATCTTCCGCGTGCTCATGCTGTTTAGCAGTCGCTTCCGCCTGTCTTTTCTGTAAAGGTCTTTCGGCAATTTGAGAGGATAAAGTAGCGCTTGTAGCTTGGGTCGCTTCCGAAGTAGATGGCACTGTGTGGGCTTGATCTGTTGATTCGGACGTGGAAGCTGTAGGTCTGGTATCGGAAGTGGAAGGACTGGTTTCTTTCTTGACTTCGGAAGAAGCGTAGTTCGCTTGTTTGGGAAGGAAAGCAGCATTGATGTCGCCAATACCGACGAAGAATTCATCTAGTGCATTCAATTCAGACAGGACAAGCGATGACAAAGAATGTCGAACTCACAAGGCACTACTTTCAGTAAATTAGGCGACCAGTCCCATACATCGCCTCGATCGTCTATGACCACGACCATACTCGTCTCACAAGGGAAGAGACGTTCCAGCGACTTCTGAGTCATGCCTAAACACAGTAAGCTAGATTTTAAGGCAAAGTGAGCAAAACGTACTGCCGCTTTCATCTCTTGTAAGAATCCGACTACCAAAGAACTTGGTCTCCGGGTCAATGATCTTGCACACTTCCTCTGCATAACTTCGTGTGCCCATAGTGTAGACATGCATCTCATACTTGAGAGAAGCAGCTTCGAGGAAACTCTGCAGACCAGGCCGCTGTTTGACATAGTACCAGCATCCTCCATCGTCCTCTTCTCCATCTTGCTCTGTAGCTTTCTGTTTGCCTTTCTTCTTTGCCGAGGACGAAGCAGCAAGCACAGGCGAACCATCTAACGCAAGCTTGAATTTGCCCACATGTTGTAAAGCTTCATAATTCGGATTAGATGGGTCTCCTAGCCATTCCGCTACAGTTGGGTCGACGGTAGCATGAACGACAGTTTGATCCAAATCAACAATTAGGGACAGCTTGCGACCTTTGAGTAGGGCCCGAGTGTTTTCTTCGTGGATACGTTCTGCTTCATTTCGGGTGACAGTGAGTGCAGAGTGGTGATGAGACATGCGGATATTGGCTTTCGAGGCATCTTGAGTGTCATCTTCGCCTTCCCTTTACAGCCTATGCCTTGAGGACAGCCTCTAGAGGACAGTGAAAAGGACTGACTTGCTGACATCACGACCACAGGCAGCACACAGCCCACCGAATTTTATAGGATGCGTGCAATCGTCCATTTGCTATATGCGGGTTCCAAAGTAGATTTAAGGGTTTCGCGCTGTTGTCAGAGCCCTAGCAGGCGCTCATACGCTTCCAATGCTCAGAGGTATATGCTTGCGGCTCAAGGTGCTTATCGTGGTTGTTGATGGTCTCCCCGCTTCCAAAAGTCAAAGACGAGATGCATTACACCACTGACTTTATACTGGCTGGCTCCTTACGACAAGGTGCTGCAATACTTACCAGTATGCGATGCTATTGCGTGTGCGAAGCCGTACGACTGAACAAGAGCTCGCGTCATTCAGCTACTTTACTTTCCTTCAGCGCGAAGTCAGGGAGAAGACAAGCGCACAAACATAACCTGTATTACCTGATGAACAATGGCCTGTTGATGCTTGACAATAGGATACAATAGGATGTAGGGCTAGCCAGAGGATCAGTGACAGCAGCGGCAATAAAAGCTTGATCAAGATAGCCTGGCAAGAGACAAGAGAAGCACTAGCATGAAAGCGGAAGGCGACGCTAGAGCCAAGTAGCTACTGAAGTTAATGGTTTACAGTTGGGAAGAGCTTGAAGCGAGAACAAGACCGCTCTGTAAAGGAGACACAAGGAGCCGGCGATAATGGGGGACACAAGAGAGCATTGTAAAGCGAGACAGAGACAGCGAGAGGAAAACCTGAGAGCAAAGCAAGAGAAAAGTCTAGAGTTGAGAAAAGAAGGTGCATTACATTGAGAAGTGCCTTAACGATACGTGACAAGGATGATCGGGGGACGTGACAGAGCCTCATATTAGCCTTCAGAGGCATGCAGCACGATTTGGACGCGTTATAATCGTTGCCGCAGGAAAAGCACCAAGGCGAAAACAACACCAAGCTCAAGAAGCGCGGCGCGGGGATAGGCTTATTCTGCAAGAACGATGCTATAAGACTGAACAGACTCTCGACAATTACTATACAACCCACACTCTTTTAAATCCCTTACAACGCTTTGACCTCCCTGCGACTTCTGACTTCTCTTGGCCTAAAGGTCGCCTCGACGACAAGCTCTGCCTGCACGTTGGATGCTCTGAAATTGTCAAGATCAAAGTCATGAAGCATTTCTCAACACTCACACTCATTTACACCACGCTCTTTACTTTATATGCCAAGGCGGCGCCTGTCGTAGAGCCTCAAGATGGACAAGCTTATCTAGGCATATGGCTTGATACAGAGGCCAACTCTACCCATGCTACAGAAATCACATATGGAGACAACCGTGAGTTGTGAATGAGGTAGTAACAGCGTTTCGGGCTGATGTCTAGTTGAACAGCGCGCGAATTCAACGGACGCATGGGCTTCTTGGCTTCGTCCTTTCAGTTTGCACAGAGTGAGTGCATCGGAGCCAGATGTCTACTTCTGCGGATCATGCTGATTCGGCGGCCCACAGATATCCCGATGGAGGCATATGACTATGTCACTGGGTAAGTCTGCTGCCCTACAGGAAGCATCGGCTCCTCATTCGTGATTGGTACAGCGCTGGAGGAGGTACGAATCACCTGTATCGCCTTAGGCATGACTGATCATGAGCCAGGCATGAACCAAACAATGATAGAGGAAACTGCATCGGACGCGTCCATCTTCCTTACTGTCTAGTGAGTGCCGAATTTCATGCAGCGGGCTATTCGCTGAGCAAATACTCTGTGCATACAGCCCCTACACTGGCCTTGATATGGTCACTGACCAAGATTTCGAAGATCTCGCCAACCAGATTTTGACCTATCAATCTGCGCCATACAACCGCGCAGTCTTCCTTAGATACGGTATGCCATTCTGTTCTGTGTTGAATTAACTCATATTGCATACAGCGCCGGAAATGAAGTGAGCCAGATTTTCGAAAGAGAAGTGTTCCTGGCTGAAGTGCCTCTGTAGCGGTCAATGGATGTCGTACGGTGTACAACCGACTGCTTTTGTTCAGCAATGGCAGAATATGGCGACTATAGTAAGGCGGATCGCTCCGGAGACGGCTTTAGTTTGGTAAGTCTGTAGCAGCTGCTTGCCGAAAACTAGCTAATGTTGGTCTCAGGGCTCCAAGTCAGTTTGTATCTTCACAGTCCAAATCCTGTGCTCATTTTGTATGCTCCAGACTTTGGCGAAGGCTAGTGCGTAGATCCTGCCCTTCTTTTTCTTTACAACTGAAACTCTTCTCTAGCCCTTTCTCCATCGTCTGGGAGACTGTATCTCCTGCAGACCAAGCTCTGCTAGATACAGACGGAGATGGTGTCCTCAGCGCAAATGACGATCCATACATACCATACTGTAGGTCGAGCGCAATCATACCGTCTGCTGTTTGATTGACTGATCGATCTCCATCTCTAGACCCAGGAGACGAGTATGTTGACTGGAATGGAATCAGTCTTTACTGGAAAGGAGCTGTATACCGTATGTGCTTTGCCTGCTGTGCCAATTAATGGCTGAAATATGTTGTAGCATACCTCGCCAACGAAGTATTACCTCAGGACTTTGTGCAGAACAACCTAGCATGGGGCCCAAACTTCTACGAGTGGGTGCTCCCTTGTAAGCCCAACATCACACTAATGATGTGAATAGGGCATACTGCACAAGCAAGCCTTGCTGCTTGGCTGAATCTGGCTCTGCTTTCCACACTAACGATGGTGGACTCGGTCAAAGCGCTATGCAATCCGACTGGCATCTGCAATTCCTATCCAACGCTTCGTTCTACGCTGCCCACCCTCAGCTGAAGATGATCCAACTATTCGAGCATGCCAAAGTGGAAGATCTAGAAGGTATGCGTGATCGTTACAGTACTGCTACGGTCCTGATGTAGCACCTGTCAGACATGCGCGACTATCGAATCTCGTTTGATGCCGATGTGAGAAGAGATTGGTTGGCAGCTATCGAGCCTCTTTTCGCTTCCAACACTCTGCTGCAAGCCTCGGCGCAGACTGCTCCAGACCTGACCGGTAACGCGACTGATGCAGCTAATGATGCGGGTACCAATGCTTCGGCTGGAAAAGATTCTTCTGCTTCAAAGGGATTCTTGGGATTGGGAGTTTCGCTTTCGGGTTTCTTGCTTGCTGCTGTACTAGTTTAGCTCTTGTTTTGCTTAAGTTATTTGGGACATTTGACGCGCTGAACTCGTGCAAGGTCGCTTGTCTTCACGCTGTCATGTCGGCGTCAAGCGAAGCTGGCCCTTCTCAGCCTCGAGAGCGCTATACGACCGAACAATGCCCCTTTGTGTATGCTGCCTTGTTCCAGATTATGCAGAAACGGCTTATTGACATGTTCTTGAAATTCCATCAGCCCTCTGGATGTCTTGCTCGCACACCTCAGACAGGTCTCAGAGACAACAGGACCAGTGCCTGAATGGATTCGCAAGACTGTCGAGCAGCGCAAACACCTGCTGTCCATAGACAACTTTCCTGCACCTCGGGAAGCGAGCAAACTCAAAATCAATGGAACAGGCGGTGTGACGCTAGCTGGAGGTCACAAGACTGCTGCTTTGGATGAAGTAGAGAAGACGCTCGTTATAGAGATATCGGGCAAGCTGGAAGTGGATGAGGTTGAAGCTCTGGTGTTGCTCAAGAGTCTGCTATTGCAACGGAAAGGACCAGCTGCTTTCAAGCCAACAGATCAAGAGGAGTATGAGCAGACAGAGGACTGGTGGGATGAGGTGCAGATCTTCTACTTTCAAGAACGTCTGGCCATCTATGATATTCTGAATCTGCTGCTTCGTCTATGTACGTTGCGTCAAGCTGTCGTGACGGTTCAAGCTGACGAGATTATGTATAGCCGAGCCTGAGGATGCACAGCTGTCACCTGGTGCTCAGTACTGCAACAGCCTTGTATCAGAGCTTCTCCCGGCAAGCGTCCCTGCCAAAATACTCAAGACTTTCGTCGACCTCTCTTCTCGCGACTTGCCCAATGCCGCTAGAGAGTCATCTCGCCAATCAACCTTCTGGGCAAAGCAATACGTCAGAGAAGAGAAGGAACTGCTTGATTTGCTGTTCTATTCTTGGTATTTGCAACCTCCATCTGGCGCCGCCGTAAAAGCGCTATTGCAATGCATCAACTCGGTAGAATGGGGAACGAAACAAGCTTGCGCCTCATTTTGGGACGGAGAGGCCCAGAGCATTGGTCGAGAAGTTTCTTGCATATTTGTCGCCATCTCCATCGAAGCTTTGTCAATCGAAACGATCGTAACGCAAGACTTTGCTATTCCGCTCAGCAGCCAACGACTACCTGCTTCAGAATCCTTGCTGGCGCCGGACACCCTTATGACTATACACAAGGCAATCGTCGACCTGGCAGAAGCTTTTCCAGCGCCAACGTCGCCTCTGCTTATGGCCTGGTCCTTCCTGCTGTCACGTCTGACCGACTCTATACCACGTGGAGAAGTAGCAAGAGAGTACAACGACTTCATCACTGTCCTACTTCCGACAGCCAGCAACCCGCAACCGATCTGGCAGAGACTTCTTGCACATTCCCTCACTAGCTGTTTCTCTTGCATACTTTCTTGTCTGCCACCACCGACAGCGACATCGTCAAACATGCTCGGCCTACTTTCTGTCTATCGGTCACTTCTGGCGCTTCTACCGTCTATGGTATCACTCGCTTTTCTCGACCAAGATCATCTGGCTTTGGCAACAGATTGTGCAGTCAAGATGTACGGGCACCAAGAAGCTGGACCCCTGCGCAGTCAATTTTGGGGTTTAGATCAGCAAGAAGAAAACCTTCTGGTTGAATCAGAGCGAGAATTGCTCGACTTCCATGCTCGAAGATTTCCTTTTCAGCCTGCTTCGATGCTGCAATTACTTCGAGCGCTCTCCCTACCGGAGAATGGCGATTCCAACGAGAACCGCTGTGGAGATACTGCGTCGGCTTTCCTTCGCTCTCTACCGTATCTATGCTGCGTAGTTGGCCCATCTAGCGCAATGGATCGGTCTTACGAGATCTCCACCGGCGATTCGACCATGCTGCAGGTCGTCAAGTCTGGCAAAGGCATGCAAATCACCAAAAGCGTTTGGGCACCTCAATATACGCAAGGAAGAGTCGTCTCGACAGGTGCAGGGCGAGAGATGGTGGTCCAGTTGGACTTTACGCAAACGGGATGGGATGGCTGGAACTGGATTGATGATCTGCTCGAGGACTATGCTGGAACAGGGCGAAGCCATACAGGAGGAAAGCAGCGAGGATCAGTCTCATCAACTGATCCGTTCCTCGATCAGCCGATGGCAAGAGAGTCTCCAAGACTACACTTTGAAGAATCGGATCAACAGGAACAGGCCGTCGCTGATGCTCTGGATCTTCTCAGTCGCGATCTCGTGAACAGGCCAGCGAACGAGGACAATCATGTCGAACAACGCGCGCATACTCTCTTCGCAGTCCTCGAGAAGGCTCTTAGCGGAAAGGGAGCACGACCTCGTCTCATCACAGCAGCAGCATTGACCGCTCTGACTGCTCTCCTACCCTCGTATCCTGGTCTGATATGGAGTCTCTTTCGCCTGCACGCTTCGACTTTGTTCCTTTCTCAGCGGTCCTTCAAAAGCAGCGCAATCTCTGGTGGCTCAGCACTTCTGCGTGCGGACAAGAGTGCCGGTTCTTTCGGACCTACGACATCTCTGTTGGATATGATCGAGGCTCTTTTTTTAGAAGCTCAGCGCTCCGCCTCTGCCGATCAGAAAGAGCACCGTCACTTAAAGACCGAAGTTCTCGGTCAAGTGATGAGATGGGTCAACGATGAGATATGGTCGGCCGGATGGCAAGGCTGGAAGTACCTTGAGGGCCATCAGAGATGGGAATTAGGAACTCGACTGTGCCGGCTTTGGACGTCCGTAGTCCACGACGCCAGCTTGGTCAACGGCGGCGATTTGAGGGACGCTAGCGCGCCCTTGATTGATTCGCTACTAGAAGATGCAGCTTCAGCCAACTCTAATGCTGCCATCGCACCGCTAGTAAACCTTCTGCACTCGAGCACGCAAGGCGTTCTCGTTGCGCAACGCGCCGGAAGAGTGCTTGAAGCTGCAAGTGTTGAAGCCTGCGCTCGAGCCGCAATGTCTCTCACTTCGCATCTTCTCATACTGCGTAGTCAACGGCCATCCGTCACAAGCCTGCTGGAGGTACTTTTGTTCGAACAGAATGCTTCGCAAACTACCTCAAATCGAATACTTCCTGATCCGCTTGCTGCTCTGGTCTCGTGCACCTTGGATTCGCAAAGTTATGACTGTCGAACATCAATATTGGCTGCGCAAACCCTGTCCGCCCTCATCAGCGTGCCCTCTTCAAATGATGCCTCGACCCAGTTCTTCAGTCTTCTGCCTTCTTTCACAAACCCTATTCAGCAACTCCACTCTCTTCTCGAGTCTGCGGCAGATCACGGTCTAGACGATAACCTTCGAATCGCGATCTGGACATTCATCGATGCCATGATCCAATCACAACCCGCCCTTGCCATGTGGCTCATCACTGGCAAACTCCGAGCTGGAACAGCAGAAAGTTCTGACAAACCCGACCTTCAGAAGACAGTCTTAGGCACCGCCATGGATCTTCTCTTCGACACTGATGCAACAACTTCGCTTGAGCTAGAAGCCGCTATATTCCGGACTCTCGATAACGCGTGGCGCCATATTGCAGACTACCCTGACTCTTTCGATATGCTGCGGAGCGAAGATAGATTCTGGACACTTGTGTTGAACAGAGCGACCTCGTCGCAAGTGGCAGTCACTCCCGATCCAGACGTGAAAAGTCTACTCAAGACCACTGCAGAATCCCAAGACACGTATATCGAGTCTTCCGAAGCTTCGTGCCATTCGATCATGGCCCGAGTCTATGCTATACGCCTGTTGACTACCGACATCGAATATTCAAGCCATTTCAGCAAAATGACGCGTAAAGCTGCCGATGCAGTAGGCAAGCTACTCGGGGACAAGGAGAAGCTGTTGGCTGCCTCGCTTTCAGCTCTTTCGAACTCTGGTGTTGCCGATTTGCACAGCAACGTCGAGAGCTACATGTCCAAAACTTTCCCCGGCTTCGCGCTAAATTCCTGTCGTCACGCTGCCGCGTCGTCCTTTCCAGCTCTGGATATACTACGACCGCTCGGGAAGGCTTATGTTTACGATGTTTCTCTCGCCATAATGAAGACACAGCCTATGGCGGATGGGCTCCAACTGTCTCCATACCTACTGCAGTGTTTGAACATTGATTGGTCCTTTATCGACACTCAAGTCACTGCAGCTAGAGCTTGGCAGTCGCTGCTGGCCACTTCTTACGAAGCTCAGATCAAGCGAGAACAGTCGGCAAGTCCAGTACTTCAACCCGCCTTGGCATGTGCTACAGCCATTGCCGATAAGTGCAGAGAGGAACGGCAAAGCGGCGAAATTGCTGCGTCTGTGCACGAGTCGCGGCTGCAAATGTTGGTATCGTTTGTCGAGATTTGCACCAGAGACAAGAGCTTTACGTACGAGCAAGCTTTGCAAGCTCTCAAGAGCGTTGCTGCTCTGCTGAAGCACGACAGCTTACACCCTAATGACGCTCTGCAAGGCCAAGTCAAAGCAGCATACCATCGGCCACTTCTGTCTGCATTGTATTTGCTCTTGACCCATATCAAGAACAGCAATCCTGCTTCATCCAGCGAATTGAAAAATGCAACATCGCAAGCTGGCGTCGCTATTGACGCAGTTCTTCAATTCGGTCTACACGGAGTACGATCGCTCGTGCTGGCCATCCAGTCAGATTCCGAGTCGCCCGCTGCACAATCCGACTTGGGCCTCTTCATAGCTGTCCTTCAACGAGCCATCTCGCTGTCCATCTGTCCATCACCTCGGATCTGGCTACTCTACTGTCAAGAGGTCAATCTCTATCATTTGATCTTCTCCTTCCTTTCATCTACGCCTTCAGCATACGTCGCCAGCGAACAAGGCTCCAGCGCGAGGCATCTATTCACGCTTTGTCTGGCAATGTCTGCTCATGCACAAGCAGCGGAGAGACTCGCTCTTGAGGGCGTCTTGGCGCTCATCTATACCAATCCGCTATCAACTGAAATTGAAGCCGGTCAAATCCTGCCAGCCGACAAAACCGGCAAAGGCGAGCGAAACGAATCGCACCGGATATGGTGTCTCATGCTGGCTCTGCTATCACGCATGGCGGCAGCTCTCGCCAACAGTGACACGTTTCTTAATGAAGTCTGCGGCCTGGTTCGATATTATGCGGCGCAAATTACCCTGCCATTGCAATGGACCATGGAGGATACTCTCTATCTCGCTGTTATCGAAGAGATGGAAGCGTCGGTCCGTTTGATCGCCACTTTGATCGCACGCGCGCCAGACAACGCAGCATCTCAGCTGCTCGTCAAGCAAGTCCTCTATCTGCTCAACTCTGTCGTGTACTGCTTGCAACATCCGAACACGCTGGCCGCATCCATCGAGCCACTTTCCCACAGCGAACAAGAATGGCTCGAACAAGCGAGCAAGGAGTCGAGCGGGGAAACGTCCATACAGCATTTCACTGAAAAGCCAGTCATTGGCTCGATCGTTCAGGTCTTTGCTAGGTGGGTGCGGAGGTTTAGCTGGCCGACTTTTGCTGATCTCTGGGTGTCTAGTCTGGCTGCAAGTCTCGTCCACTGTCTTTCGGCGTACTGTCAATCCTTTCAACCTTTGCGACGAGATGACGTTGAATGGCCTTTCCATCGGATTCTCTTTGACGCAGTATGTTCTATTACAATCGATCTGCTGTGTTTGACAGTTTTAATAGAACCCGATGGTCTCCTCACATGAACCCGCGACTGTTGGCACGCTTATGGAATTGTCAGAATGGTGCCTTGGAGTACTGCGACATCACCCTAGTACTACGGCTGGTGCTCCAGTACCGAAATCACCAGCCAAGGTCAACCTCTTGCCGGAATACAATTTTGTCACCTTGAAGAATATTGTTGGAGTGATGATGGAACTCACCTTGCTGCTAGCGACGAGCCAGCTTGCTCTCGCTTTGTATAAGCCTCAGTATGCGGGAGGAGAGATGTCCGATGTGCAGAGTGAGTGTACTTTTTTTTGGCAACTCTTCTTAGCTGATGTCCTGGTCCAGGCAAGCGTTCTATCACCAGCATCGTCAATAAGATTGCTCCAGATCTTCTATCAAACATTCACAAAGCATCCACCTTGGATACTACACCTTCAACGACACGTCTATTGCAAAAGGGCAAAGCAAAAGAAGGATCATCACCGTTGTGTACCGCATTGAAGCAATTTATTCGCATTCGTATCAATCAAGCATAGAGAAGGGGCATTGTATATTAGAGCTAGTAAAGGGAACATGTTGACATTGTAGAAGCCAGCAGCAAAATCCAGTCCATTGATGTACATGCTAAATAACAGGACGCGATACCGATACTCGTACAGTTCTCTCTCTCAACAGGTGTGTATCAGTCTTCATCAACCTCGTCATCATTCTTCTTGGTTTCCGCTTTCTTGGCTTTAGGCTTCTTGGTTATAGCGGGTTTCTCTCCTCCCTCCTGCTCGTAATCGTGAGCCAATAACAAGCGCTCTGCATGGGAATGACTTGCCTTTTGAGCACTCCAGTCCTTGGCGGCCTTTGCGAATCCTGTAGCAGTGATGAGCAGTGAGAGAGGGATCAGCACGTGCGCAACATACTCTCTTGGTCTGCGGAAAGGCTTTGAGATCAGCGGTCGTGTCTACTTAACGCCGGGATGACGAACGGGTCATATCCTAAAACAGAGTTAATCATGCAGCGGAGCAGGCGGGAATAAACTTACAGGCTCCTCTTCCTTGAGCTTCTGCAGCTGAGTCCTGTATCAATCTGATTAATACCCGATCATGCATGACCGAAGAAAACAACAAACTTCATGCTAGTTCGCACAGGAAATGTAAGTCCTCATTTCCAGCAAGCATAGGGACGTACTATTTCTGATAGGCGGAGCTCTTGCCCTTTTTACCGCCGACTATTGAATGGCATTGTTGTTTTAGCGGGGATGCTTCACAACAGTAAACGCGTTGCTTCTAACCTTTTTTGGAGGCTGCCATTGTAATGAGTCTGTTGAAATGCTTGTTGAAAGGTGTTTGAAGGTGCTTTGCTTTAGCGTGGTTTGGGAGAAGAGAGAGACAAAGGCGTTCAAAGAAAGTGGGCCCGACTTTGACACAGCAATTCGCAAATACAGCGCGATCAAGAGGCTCAGACGTGAAGATAAGAGGACGGAGAAGCCCTTACACCGGCAGAGCAGCCAGACGAGATATGACAATTTACGGCATATGCGTCATTCAACATGCGAAACACGGCAATGATTTCTTGAGTATGGACGACGAGCAGCGGCAGCCAGATGATCTAGCTGATCTCATTGAACGCACAAGGAGCTTGCTCAACAGCGAAGACGAGACGCGTGAAGCGATACCGCTGTTTTATTCCAAAGATCAAGGTTTGCAAAGGCATGCAGAGCTGGCAGGCAAGGGCCGTCCTGGTGTCAAGCGCATCATTACTGGATATGCTAGGCATCACTCTCTCAAACCGCTGTCTGGACTTCGGCCAATCCATATGCGAGCGGACCAGATTTGGGCAAACGCACCGCTCGCAGGTCGCTTCTTCCTTGCAAGAGTCGTGTCGAATTCGCCAGTCTACAACGCTTCAATCAATATTGTAGTAGCCGATAGTCGAGGAGCTCTGCCAGTCTCTATCTATCAGGCTGAGGATGACCTCAACTTCTTTCCTGGCGCACTGATAGGTATATTATGTTCCTTTCAAGCGTATCCATCTGACGGCCGAAGCAGCTATCAAAGAGCCTCGCGTCAAACTCCGCCAAGAATCTTTACCTTTTATTCGCATCGATTCGCTTAGCGACCTTGTTCTACTTGAGAAGCACGCTCATCACAAAGTGCGCAAAGGTCTACAGCTCCCGAGACACTCTCTGTCCGCTTCAGCCGATGATCTCAAGGCTCAAGGAAACAAGCACTTCAGTCATGGACATTTCTTACAAGCTGCAATTTCCTTCTCTCAAGCTATAGAAGTGCCTCCCGAAGAGTTGAATGCTGTTTATGCAACGTGTTTGCTCAATCGGATCGCATGCTTTCTGAAATTGCAGCACTTTGGTCGAGCTCGCAATGACGCTGCTTACATTCTCGACTCTCCTCTTGTGCTGTCTTTGTTGTCTCCTGCCCAGGTAGAGAAGCTTCATTACCGCTTCTGCTCGGCTTTGTATCGCCTCGGATTTTATGACCAGTGCCTTTCCGCCTCTGAAAAAGCTCTATCGCTATTTCCTGATAGTGTCGGTCTGAAAGATCTTCGAGTGCAAGCGGAACAGCGTATCAAAGAGCAACAAATTGGTCAATACGATTGGTCGGCTATCTACTCCAGTCTCACGAAAACGCCCGTCGACATTGCCGATTTTTGCAATCCCGCTATAAAAGTTCAGCAGATTCAAGGCAAAGGTCGTGGATTGGTCGCTACTTCCGATATTCAGCCTGGTCAATTGTTGATGGTCGCTAACCCAGTCGCGATAGCGACAGACCAAGGTCCGATCAATGTACAAGCACTCAACCTGTCTCTGGAGAATGTCGATAGTCCCGAACAAAGTCGATTGCCGAGTTCCGTCATGCGGAAGATGCTCGACCAACCGGAACTAGCGGCGAAGATCTATCAGCTATATGCCGGTCCTGCTTTCCCCAATGCGTTCGACACCAAAACAGACCACGTCATCAAACCCTTGCATGGATTTGATGCAGGTCGCGTCGAAGGCATTTGTTCATTCAACCAGTTCAAAATCGCTTCAGTACACTCTCGACGAGATGCAGTTGCGACAGTCGGCCTTTATCACTTACCGTCTTTTATGAACCACTCTTGCCTCGGTAATGCTTCTTACACCTTTTTCGGAAACGTCTTTGTCCTAAGAGCGACTTGCAAGATCAAACCTGGAGAAGAAATCACTTCATCATACGTTAACCCTACTCTGTCTTTCGAAGAACGCGCTTCCAAGCTGAAACTTCATACCGCGGCTTGTGACTGTCAGCTTTGTGAGATGGATCGAAAGGACTCTGTAGTGCAGCGGAAGAAACGGCGGCAGCTGCTAAAAGAGCTGGATCGGGTAGAAGAGTCGGCAAGTGACGCGAGCAAGCTGGTGCTAGAGTGTGAGAGAATTGCCGAGGCACTGAACGCGACATACACCGTTTCAAGACCAGCTCTGCGTCCAGAGATGTATACCGCATATAGAAGCTGGAGTCGGGCATTGGAAGCTGTTGGGAACAGGCAAAAAGTGGTGGAAGTCGAAAAGCGGGCGCTGGGCTGTTTGGGAGCGGTGATAGGTGACGACGAGCTGGCAGCAGCTGCGCTTCGTCCCGATGTGATCTTGAATCAAGGTGAGACTGCCCTCTTGACTAGGCGAATCGTGCTGAGAGGTTGCCTTAGATGTCGTATTCTCTATACTCAAGATTGCAGACACTCTCGACCAATCGTTCCAGATGGCTTCGTCCATGTACGCTGCCGCAGGGTCTTTAGTCAAATTTACTGACGTTTATTTCTCCAGATTCTGGAAACATTTCGCTGAACAAGTACAAGCTATTATCCGCGGACCTGGTATACCTCTGGATCGGTTACCCGAGATCCCGTGCGAGTGAATCACAGTGATCATGAAGATCCCGCGTTGGAGAAGGGCAATCTCGATCAAATTTGGCTGGAACGAGCGCCTGGGGATGCGAAAGGTGGACCAGCGTGTTTCCTGGAAAGACGGAAGCTTAATCATCGCTTTCGGAGGCACAGGAGTACGTCTGTATCACCTTACAGTAACATGGCTGATAGTAAGTGGTCCAATCACTCACAGGCGTTCAAACATTGGACGAACCGAGGTTTACTAAGCCTTTGCGCTCCTGGGTGTATCCATCTGGAACAGCTGTTTCTCTTACATCTAGCTTCATATTGTATTGCATTGTCCGCCTGCGTACAAGGCTGAAGATTTTGATTTGAGGGCGGAAGCATCTAGACGAAGCGAGATGAGCAATAAAGTGCTCTTTCGGGATGCAGGCAACTGTCGAATGACTGGTTTAGCGCATGATGTGGAGAATGTCCATCTAATCAAGAAGAGCAATCCAGACATGGTAAGGTTTTCCTCTAATTTTCGCGTATACAGAATCTGAGTCTGAGGCCTGATAGTCGCTTCTACACATCTTGAACACTCGTCACTTCGATGGGGAACAGCTGTCTAGCTTTCTTCCTGAGGGAGTGAGTCTGTTTGTGCCATGTCGAGACAAAGCTCATTGCGCATGTCGGTCAGCTATATCACACCTCTAATGGCATCTCGCTTGTGTATACTATTTGCAAAGCTATAAACGACAATGATCTTTGCGCATATTTGGTCCGTCGAGTTATCTGAATCCGGTCGTATGTGCTTATGAAGCTACTTGTGCAGGTTACCGCAGATGATCAAGACGCGAGCAAGAGAGTTTACCTCTGACCATTCACGGAATCAGTTCAGAACGCCCTGAATGCAACCTGGAACCTGGAGATAAGGCGCGCAATCTTGGGCCAATCGTTCGACGCTCTTCTCGACCAACCAGATCAACCTCTACCGATCTTTTGGGATCTCGAATGCTTTCCAGGCTCGGCACAACAGCCGCTAAAGAATTGTCAGCTTTGTCTCCTTTGGTCAGAGCTGTCGAACTTTGGCAAAGCAAGAAGCAGACAGCCAGAGATGAGCGGCGTGTTGCAGTTGCTCTGAGTCGACGAGGAGGGCAATGAGCTGGACTTGGCAGATTCACTCAGGGTGAGGATTCTGTCGACCTCGAAAGGAGAGGTGAAAGAGGAAGAGCAGCCATGTCAGCGGCCGGAGGACGGCCACGCGGGTACTGGTGTTCAAGCGTGGGGTGTAACAGATGCATAATGCTAATTGCAATGCCCTGTCCAAAAACATGATAACCTTCGGTTTTCTCGATACACCATACTGCAACATACACCCATATGCGGCTCTAGCATCTAGCTCGAAGGGACTGCCAGAGGCCTCTGAATCAAGACCAGCCGCGGACCTTTCGAGGTTATCCCCCCTCGCAATAAATCACTTGAAACCCCCACCTTGCCTTCTCGCGCCTGACGCAAGTCGAGCATCGCGAACATGAGTCTTCCGCAAGTCCCAGCGTTGGAAGCTGGAGAAGCGACAGAACAGTTGTCTCTCTCAAGCAATCCCTATCTACAACGCGTCGTTCTTGTGGGATCCCTCGGCGGGCTGCTCTTTGGCCTTGATTCTGGCATTGTCTCTTCTGCATTGATCTCCATAGGCTCGCATATCGGAGATGCAGAGCTGACAACTGGTCAGCAAGAGGTGGTGGTCAGCATCACCTCGCTTGGTGCTTTACTGGCCTCGATGGTCGCTGGCTCTTTGGCAGATTGGATAGGGAGGAAGAAGGTCATGATATTAGCGGCTGTGTTCTTCGCGCTCGGCGCAATTGAGCAGTCAGCAGCTCAAGTTTATAAGGAGCTTGTTCTGGGGAGGCTTATCGTAGGCCTTGGTGTGGTGAGTCCTCCTAGATTCGCTTCCAAAGTGTTGTCTCACTGGCGTAGCTCAGGGTCTCGCTAGCATGGTTATCCCGCTATACTTGGCAGAACTGTCTCCTGCTGCGCTACGAGGTCGTCTGGTCGCGTCATTGGTAGTGTGAGGCAGTCTGTAATGCTGTTCAATCAAGCTCATCGACACTTCAGGCTCATCACCGGTGGACAATTGCTCGCGTACATCATCGGTAGCATCTTTTACAATGTAACACACGGCTGGCGATGGGTAAGCTTCGTTTCAGCTTTTGGTGTACCAGTCTCATGCGGAGATCCAGATGTTTCTAGTCACTGCTGTCCCCGCTATTGTCCAACTTGTCCTCAGCTTCAGTCTACCCGAAAGTCCTCGATATCAACTCGCCAAAGGCAAAGGTGCCGATGCAAGGCGTACCATTCGCTTGATAAATCCCGGACTTTCTGCAGACGCTATCGAGGAAACGATCTCTCGCATAGAATCCGCTATGGCTAAAGATCGGAAAGCTATTCAATTCCAAATTACTGCTAGCCGGCCTTCTCTCGATTCTACAAGTGAACTCTTCAGCTCGGCCAGCTCATCTACTTCGACTCTCATGGATCGACTTTGGCGGAACCTCCCAACGCGTCGTGCTTTGATTGTCGCCTGCGGTCTACAATTCTACCAGCAAGCTACGGGGTTCAACAGCTTGATGTACTATTCCGGAACGCTGCTTCAGAATGCAGGCTTTAGCCACCCTCCTCTGTTCGCCATGTTCATCGCTGTCTCGAATTGGTCAGTCTCCTAGAATGATCACGAGAATGGTCTGACATCGGCTGCAGGATCTGTACTATCGTCGCTCTACGAATGATAGACCGAGTCGGCCGGAGAAAGATGCTGGTACGCTGCAGCTCTCGCTTTCCGAACAGATCTAAGCTCTGCTGCAGTTACGAACAGTCATCGGTCTATGCAGCGGACTCTTTCTGGTCGCCTTTTTCTTCCTCTTCATCCCGAAAGCAGAACGAGGCGCAACAGCAGGCCCGGCAGCGTACTTTATGCTTCTCTCGATGGTCCTCTTTTGCTCGTCCTACGCGCTTGGGCTAGGCAATGTGCCGTGGATCATGCAGAGCGAAATCTTTGCGTACGAAGTCCGGGGCGTCGCGAACTCGATATCGACCAGTGTATGCTGGTTGGCCAACTTGATTGTGGCTGCTACTTTTCTGCATTTGACTGAATGTGAGTATGGCTGCTTGCTAGACATTCACGCTGATAGCATCACCAGTAATCACTGCGACGGGCACATTCCTGCTGTACGGGTGCATTGGGCTAAGCTGCTGGGCATTTGTCTACTGCCTTGTTCCGGTGGGTCGCCACATCCTAGAGCTCATCGAAGGCTCATCAGACGAGAAGGAAACCGCCGGACTTTCGATGGAAGAATGTCAAAAGCTGTTTGAGACAGAGATGCCCGGGCTGGCTCCACTGGATAGAACAGGGTCATACGAGATTGCACACACAGAAGACGAGCAATGAAAGTGAATGTACATTTCTCATTGCGTATTGAATTGCACTTAGGCCTTTACTAATTTAGCTTTAGCCGCTGCTACGGCTTGCTCCTTTGCGATGAGATGCGACGTCTTCTCAATCAGACCCTGTGCGTGCAAAACAATGGTGCCCATCAGCTCTGAAGCTCAAAGGCTAGCTTCCAACGCACCATCAACTTGTTGACGTCCGAGCTCCACTCGTTCAAGACCCGATCCGTCGACTTGGGTTCCACAAAGCTAACCACACCCGCCGGTCTGTCAATTTTCGCAAACACCATTTTGGCCACTGCCAATCTCGCCAACGTCTCTTCCGTTTCTCGCGTGCTAAGATCCAGTAGCTCCGAAAGCCTAATGATTGTGATGCGGGTGTAGTACTTGGCTACTGTTCTGACATTCTGTTCGAATACCAGGTTCATCCATCAGCACAACGCTGATATTGATTGACAGTAAAACGAACGTGTTCCACCACCCGAACGTGCAGATCTTTCCATCGTTTATCACCTCGATAATCAGAGACATCTTCTTTCACATCCCCTTGATCCAAACTTGTGCCTTTCTCACCAAACACTCTGGTCTGTCGAAGAGAAGGACCGTAGAGTTCTTGAATTCCAGGCCAGCGCATCAGTTCCGGTGTAGTAAAGCATTTCGCTAGGTTGCTACAGGAAATCATTGTTAGATTATGAGGAAGGAGAGAGAGAGGGAAAGAGACGAACTAGCACTCGGGCATTTGAGGTAATTTCTCCTCTTTGCTTAACCTCGCCAGGAGATCATGCTGCTCGTTATCATAACCAGCCAAGATGACGAAAAAGATGGCATTCCTCAACGCTGCCTTCCAAGCTTGTTCATCCGCTTGAACTGAGGGTGTATCAAACATTGCTTTGTGGTAATTGGACGCATCGAGGTATTTATCATGTTGTAAAGCATAAAGGACCATAAGGTTGTAATAGCGTAGTTTCAGGTCGGAATATTCTTCAGTGAACCAACGCGTGTTGATCTTTTTCGAAGTAATGGCTAGTTTATCCCAATTCTTGGACAAGTAGAGCAAGCGCATTTGTTCGAGAATGAAATCAGTCTTTTCTCTTCTTTCCATCGAGCCAAAAGTTTCAACTGCTAAATCTTGCAAGAGGTCTGAAGCGGCGACAATATCCTTTTCTTTGTTTTCTTTAATGTCTGCTAATTGACGGGTGATTCGTGCTCTTTGTACTTCCAAGTAGATCTGTACATTCTCAGCCTCATCAAAACTCTTGGATAGAAGAGAAGATGGAGAGAATGTACCTTGCCCTCGGTGACTTCGCGTAAGCACTCTATCAACTTGATCTTGTCTTCTTCACCCTTGATTTGATCCAAATAAGACATAGCCTGCTCTACCATCCTTACAACAGCTTGTTTGAGTTGGCCATGTTTCTTGGACAGCGCCAGAATGGTCTCGGATAGCTTTTGTTGGTTCGAGGACTCCCAGAGTATCGAAATGATGGCGAGCAATACGCGCGTTGTAGAAGATAGATCTGCGGCCTGTACTCGCACGATGAGCAGAGCACAAGGTAGAAGGGGGTCAGCACGGACATTTCGTGCTTGCTTCTCCAAGATGAGCAGCTTATCGATCCCAGCGTCCAATTGACCGTCCTACGGGGGGATAGTATGAGCTCTGTCTGGGCTGTTCAGCGTCTACCAAGGAGGTGCTGACCTTTGCCTGTTGCGTTGCTTCTGGAATGATTTTGTCGCACTCTCCAGTGAAATCGGCCTCTGTGCACGACACCTGAACATCAGCACACAGGACAATCAATGGTGTCCAGTCCACAATCACCCTGTTTCCTGGGAATTGCTTCAGACATGCTTTCGTCGTATGTTGGCAAGAAGCTGCGACTTGCCGCGTCACCGCTTTGGCGACAATGCTGTCCATCCAAGAAAAGCACTTCAAGCGCGAATTCCCAATGGCAATGAACAAATTCATGATAGTCCGGCTGGCTCACGGGAAGAGATGCCTACTGTACTCTCAACACCCAAGTTCTTGAATACTTTCGCTCCAACCATACGGAGAAGCCGCCAAAGCGCAAGCAGCAATCTGGCAGCAGTGCGTTATCCTTAGAGAGGAAGACGATGTAGAGACGCCTGGAAGAGAGAGAGGCTTTTGACGCTACGCGACCCGCTTCTGCCTGCTTCGAGTCCACAAAACCGCTACGGCCCGGCTAGCGTGCAGCTGGTCCGCGTAGCGCTGAATTGACGATAAACCACCACACACACACACCGTTTCGCGGCCCATTCAAATACAACGATCCTCACCCGAGCTCAAAATGTTTCCCTCTTCAAGCTTCCTAACGACATAACTACACCTCAAACTGCACTCCTGCTGAGCGTCGTTCTGCTTTACCAGAAGCAAATTCGACAATGGTCTCGCCAATTCCTTCTGCTGACCGACCTGCCTTGAGTACTCGATCGACATCAGCCTTCTTCTTCTTCAATACCCAGTAGTCGAACACCTGCTACACCGAATGGAGATGCACCTGAACCTACGGAAACTTTAGCGGAAGATGCAACCTTCGGCACCTCAAGTGCAGACCCCCTCGAGCGCCTTTATCACCTACTAGCTCTATCAGCGGTAGATGCTTCCTCGGACGATCAAGAAGTGGAGAACAATTATCACATGCAGCTGATAGTCCTTTTGGTTCGCCGACTGCTGGTAGTAAAGGGTGGGCTGTATTGAAGAACCGTTTGGAAGCCAATGACAGCAAGAGTATTGAGGAGATAGACTTCTGAAGCAGATCCAGATGAAGCTATCGAGGAAGAAGCTGGCGGAGTGCTTGTTTAACCTCACCTGATTCCTCACCTGATTTTATTTTTTGCATGTCTTAATTTCCCTCGTTGACCCCACGCGAATGTGAAGTGAGCAGTGCATCATGATCCTTAGGTATCAAGTTCTGAGGAAATGGCTTTTAGTTGGGTGATCATTTGCAGCAGCGGATGTCCTTGCTCTTTGTACATCCAACTCGACTCAGCTTAGGTCAGCGCGAGCGCTACAGTCGACAGTGGTCTGTCGAGCAGGCGGCGAGACCTGGTTTGGCAACGGCACGAAATAGCAATATCTTTGTCCGATAGCAATTGTCCTTCCGCCAGACTGTCGACCTTATCGATCATCATCCCTTCATTGGTAGTGAAGTCTGAAGGCGGTAATTAAACAATGTCCTAGAAACAGCAAGGTTGACTTACTTGACTGTTCGAACGCAAGTGTAAGTAGGATAGACATAAGGCGAGAAGCACCAGTAGTTTGGCTGGAGCTTGCGGTCAGGACAAAGGTTGCATGCTTGTGAAAAGGCCAAACGCACCAAGGATGACACTTGAAAGAAAGTACCCGGGACTTTGTTGTTCCGCTCGCAACCTGAGCCTTCCGCAGAAATCTCCCATTCACGCGCCGACTATAGACGGTCGTTCATGTCGAGCCCAGGAAGGTACAGGTAGCGCTGGCAGACTTACGTTGTTCTAGAAAAGCAAAATTAGCTCATCCAAGCCAGCACAGTCAAGCAATACTCACATCAACTCCTCTAATCCTGAAAGATTGAGCGCGATTGGCGCCGCCAGAAAGAGGGGTGTTGGCTTGCACGGTCCCGCCCTTGGCGACAGAGTTCCAGGAGCTTGTTCCCTGAAGACGAGTCTCAACAAGTGCGCCCTAATATAGTCAGATGGTTGGGCTCACGAGAGATTGACCAGAGCAATTGGCTCCTGTGTAGTATTCAATCTTGATTGGCCAAGCGGTAGCCACGGAGGCAACGCTAAGGAGGAACATGACTTTGAGCGAGACCATATTGACGATTAAGATGATGGGTGGAAAGAAGAAAAGAGATACATACGAATTGGTGCTTCAAATAGTCCTGGCAGCCGGAACACGGCGTAGATACGCTCAGCTAGAATGAAGATTTCTGACAACTTCGCCTCCTAGTAGCATGGTCCATGTAACCAAGGGGGTTGGTCGCCGAAGCAACCGAGATCGTACTAGACGTCGAAATGGGACTAAAGCGTACATGGAGATGTGATCAAAAAGAAATGAGCAGATTGTGTTGGAAGTCAATCTTGCGCTCAAAGTTCTGTGTCGGCGACCGTTCTTTGATCTAAAAGGGAATTGTTAGAGGTATCTTGGACAGCGCATAGACTGATGTAGAAAGAGGAGAAAGTGCGGCGTTTGCAACACACCGTTTGAGCGAAATCGTCATTGGCAACTCATCTCAACACGACGATATGACTTTACGCAGCAGCAGCATCAACAAATCGCTCAAGACGCTAGCTTCAGCGTGGCCTCAGGACCAAATACGGCCAAAATTCCAATTCGCAGCTGCTATCCAACAATCTGCAGATCGAGCGTTTCCCGTCAATTCAGCTCAAGAAGGAGATCGCACGCTCAGCTCAAAAGAACAGCATGCGGCTACAAAAATGTTGGAGAGTCTGGATAACCTCTTGGCCAATAAAGCTTTAAACCAGGTATGTGTATATCTGTTATGTCTGTCATCGAACGCTGATCTGATGTATTATAGTACCCGATATCGAGACGCACCTTGAATCCACCCAGTTTCCCTGATCATTATCGGAAATTGGAATCGGCATTAGAGAGAGTGAAAAAGGGCGATCAAGTGACTTGGAAAGATAGACTGGCAAGGTATGTCGCCCTATCGTACAGTCAAACGCATTGCGACCTCGTTGCTGACTTGCTTTGGAACAGATTCTGGACATGGAACAGTCAGAGTGATTATAGCAAATAGATCGGAGAAGCGGTTTGATCTGCTTTATGAAGGATCGTCTGATGTGAAGAGCAGTAGGAGTACATGTATTTATGAAGCAGCACAGTAATGTATAAACAGCATCCCATCACCCAGAGCATGGCGATCCCCCACTTCTGAACCATCAGTACTTTCAGACCTCTGCCGGACCTCTTCTGTTCTGATCATCCCGCTTCTGATCATTTTGCCTTGCCAAACTCTCTATCAAGCAAAGAAAGCGCTTCACTGATCCCTCTCTCCTGAACCATCAACATCCTCGGTCTCGTCATCGACCCAACATCAGCTTCATCTCCCCCTCTCACTTCCTCATCCGAATGAGATTTCCTCGCTACTACTTCAGCTAACAATTGTAAATTCGCTGAACCAATGTTAGGGTGTTGTTTCAGTTGGCTCCAAATTTGTCCGCAGTTGGTTTGTTTTTCAGGTGAGGACGAGGGAGCAAAAGAAGTACGTTCGTCGCTTGTTTCGCGTGAGGCTATTAAAGGTACTTCAGGTCCAGTCTTGCATGTTGAATCTGCTGGACAGGGACAGGGTGCGCTGATGCTTGCAGAGACGGAGGAGGAGAGCGCAGAGCAGAATTCCTGACCTCGAGGACTAGATACGATAGATTAGTATAGCCAGCGCGTTGGGAGAAAGACTCACTCGTCTGCACAAGCTGGACAGGTAGCTGGATTGCCATTGCATCCACTTTCAGTCAAAACGGGTAGAGCAGTGGCAGGAGTCAATTTCCAGATTGGAGTCTTTACAGCTGAACGACGTCGTAAAATCGGAACAGGAGCAGAACTGATCATAGAAGGACCAAGAAGAGGCTGCACTTGAACCGGAGCTTCTTGCAAGAGGCATTCGTCCGTGTCGGCAAAAAGACATTCTGCTTTGGTTTTGCAGATACCGCAGCTGGTACCGGTGCGTCTTGATTCGACTGTCTCGGGCTGTTCAGTGAGGTTTGACTGCTGAGGCTGTTGTGTGACAAGTTGATTGGCGGGCAATCGCGGTGCAGGCATAAGCTGCGTTTGCTGCAACATGCATATCAGTATCGTGTACCAGGCAAATGATCAGAAGCATACGATCTGAGTAGGAGGAGATGCAGAGCCAGAAGCAGAAGGCGTGGAAGCAGAGGCAGCGCTAGACGAACTCCCTCGACCCAATCTTGGCCTCTTTGCAGCGACAGCGGGCTGGGCATCATCCGGAAGACCACGCTTCCCCTCAGTGACGTCCTCAGTGCCAACTTGAAAGCCTTGAGCGACAGCAGCAGCGAGCTGATTGCGCAACATGACTACGAGCATCTTGAGCTGATCGTTCTCGTCCTTGAACTTTTGCGCAGTCTGCTGATAGACCAGCGCTCTCTCTCCATCTTGTAGAGCTGCAGCTTTGACTTTCGCTTCAAGTTCTTGCACATACTGCGAAATGTTAGGTTCGACCTGCTTTCAGCTGCACGTTGACTCACTTCCTTATTGCAGTGCACCCTGTGATCAGCACAGGTCCAATACAAGAATTCAACATGTGCTCACCTGTCTGCGCTCCCTGAAAGCCCTCTGCGTCGTCTTGCTCTGCGTTTTCTGTCAAGCCAAAATCTCATCAGCGGGCATTCGAAGCGGTGTTTGGCATACGTCTCACCTCTACATTCGCTTTCCTGCCTGGCTTGTTACGCGCTGGAAGCTCCCACTTGCTAGCCGGCGCACTCATCTTTGGTGTCAAGAGCTCAAGAAAGTCGAAAACCAATCAGAATTGATCGGCATAGTCTGGCCGTTGAGACGCTTCTGTAGGCTGTCCTCACTATCTAAGAGCCTCCTCAGCAAATGTGCTTGCTCTCTGCAGAAGCAGACTTGAGCCTATACCTGTGAAGGAGCCTACAAAAGCCAATAATGGAAAAGAGATAGATATGAGCGCTCAGCAATGGATTGCAATACATTCGATCAGTTGTACAATCACTGCATCTACTCTGTCCAGGTCTTGCACCACTTCTTGAGATGTTGCGGCGCATCACTCCTTCCATACACAGCAGCGTCCACCTGCTCATACCAAGGCACAAGCCTACACATCTTGAATGGTCCACTGAGTATAGCCTTGCTTCTCCCCGTTGTAGCGGCATCTTGGATCAATTCGACCGAGTAGAGTCGCTCGAATGCCTACACGAAGTCAGTAAAGCTATGAAAGGATGGCAGAGAACTTACTCTAGCGTAAAGCTCCTTGTTGTATCCGCGGATAGTCAGCTTGCCGAGCGAATTGCGCTTGATGTGCTGCTTGTAGAGATCATATGCCATAGCGAGGTTGAAGGAATTGCCATCGCTAGTGACGTGCTTGGCGGAGACGAGAACCGATAGCTCGACGCATGAGAGATCTGTAAGGCACAGCTTTCAATCAGATCACGAAAACACAGCATCTGGATAGACATACCACTCAGGCTAGCCAAGATGCTACTGTTCGACTTTGGCGGGATATATTTGAGCTGAGGTAGAGTCATCTCCTCTTCAATGCACTTGTCCATCATCTTATTAACGGCTTTCGACTGTCGCGATCGTGTTAGCTTAGCCCATCGCAGCCAACAAGAGACTCACCAGCTCGCTCAATAACTCTGCCTTGCTCTTTGATATGCTGAAAACACAGTCCGCCATATTCTGCACACTCTCACTCGCCAAGAGCTTTTTGACATTCGCATCCCACTCTTTAGCCAGACACGACGCGGTGAAACTATCGGTTTCCAGAAATTCAGGGTTGGCTTTCATCCGACATGATGCAACGGCCAGAAAGTCCGATAGCGTAGAAGGAGGAGTGATCTGATGTACGCGAGATTGGCAACGGGATTTGACCCGCTTTTCGAGGGTATTGATGCAATCCTATAGAAGATCAGCTTCGTTCAGCTCAGAAGAGCCAGACTCACTGTTCGAGCGCTAAGACCGACTACGGCCATTCCACCTTTCCTACGCTTGCTTTGAACGATATCCAGCAGACAATAGAGGAAGCTTTGCCGTTGATCTCGCAGCGCAAAGAGGTCAAATTCGTCTAGGATAAAGATGATTGGCTTGTTGCTGTTGTCTGCTTCTGTATAGCTGGCAGTTGACGAGCTCGGTTCGAGGATAGCTAGTAGTGAAGCCAAAGTTGCCGCATTCGAAGTCTAAGCCAAAAGTCAGCCAGATCTAACGGATGAAGAGAAAAGACTCACGAAAGCGCTACCATCATCATCCACACCCTCTGCATCCCGACAAAGCTGCCTCGCAATCTCCCTCAAAGCCAACCGGTCGCTCACTTGCACCAACCCGCTCAACCTGACAACCAAGAAACCCTCCTTCTCCTTGCTCAAGAGGTCTAAGGATCTCTCCACTATCGCACTCTTGCCTACTGATCGAGGTCCTACGAGAAGCAGACAATTTCCTTCGCCTTCTTTTACTGTTCGCTCTAGTGTAGCGCGAAGATCGGCTTCGTAGGTCTTCATGCCAGGCAAACAGGGGTACGAAGGTAGTGTGGATGATGTGGAAGGTAGCGGAAGGTAAGGCTGAGTGCGGCCATGCAGGCAAGAAAGGGTATTGTTGACGAGCGATTTGATCAAAGCGGTTGAATAGGAAGACGGAGGCGTTTGTTCCGCTTCTGCTTCCATGGACGCGACGAGCTCTTCTTCGGCTTCATATTCAGGTTCTGTGTCGATATCGTCTATCTGAGAGAAAGGCTTTGGTTTAACTGCCGATGAAATGATAGGCTCGGGTGAGGATGATCGAGAGGTCGAAGCGACTGCTTCGAGTAGAGGAGAAGCAGGCAAAGAAGATATACTGCTTGGAGAAGGAGAAACGCGTCGAGGAGGACTCGGAGGAGGTGATGGAATTCTGGCAACGGCTTTGCCTTTGTTAGGCGTTTTAGCTGGAGTGCGCTTGGCTGAGCCTCGCAAGGCATAGACTACTTCATCTTCTGATGCTTCACTGTCTTCTTGCACTGTTGCAGCTTTGACAGGTCTGCCTCGACGCGGAGGAGTCTTGCTAGGCGTCGCTATCAATTTCGGTTTGACTTCTTTCCTAGCAGGTGTATTCCTCAATGAACGGCCTTCTACTTCAAGGGGAGCTTCCGACTTCTGTCTTTTCGCCGAAGGGGCAGCAACAGACACGGCAGGGGCAGCTCTTTTGCGAGACTTGGTCGGAGTAGATTCAGGCGTCGCATAAGCTGGTGTAGCTTTCTTTCCCTTGCCTTTGGCTGGTGTAACTGACTTGCTGCGTGTCTGCATGTTGATAAAAGTGGTAGTGAGAGAATAAAAGAGTGAGAAGAGGTTGGAAGGTCGAGCATGAAATTTCAAAACAAGGTAAAGACGCGTACTTGGACGCGTTAATTACGCTCAACTGAACGCCATAGAAGCGTGAATACACTGATAATACGACCTGATATTGCACTACATAGCATAAACCCAAATCCCTATGATCAGGCGCTCTTCGCCTTGCCTCCCAATACATTGGCGGCTTGACTTTGCAGGCCCATGATCGAAGTGACGAATCTGCATACTCGCAGTCAGCGTGGCGGTCGTGTGCAGCTGTTTCAACGTACCCAATCAGACCAAGCGCTCCCTCATTCAGGTTGACGAAACCAAGAGTGTTACCAGGCAGCATCCAGTCAAGCGAGTCCTGGAGCATCTGGCGGTTGACTGCTTTCTGTTGACTGTAGGTAATGGAACAGGTTGCATCAGCAGAAGCCGAAAAGCGATGATGCCAGACCTACACCTTGATCGATCGAAGTTCAGCCCGACGCTCAACTTCCTTCTCTGGCGAGCCGGTGCTCTTGTACAATCGTTCATTCTTGGCGCGTAGCTGAGTGGTCTTGTAAGCACCAGATATGAGGGAGAAGGCTTGAGCAGCGCTATCAGCTCTTATCGTTGGAGAGCAAGTGGGAAACTCACTGATACCAATCAACCAGGCGCGCGCAGCATTGTGTTGCACACGAGCGTAAGTATCAGGTTGAAGCACATTGACTTTGGCAGAGTGAGCCTGTCAGGTTGGATATCGCTACAGTCAGCGCCTCCTAAACGCAGACCGGCATATCAACTGACCCAGACAAGCATGTCATTGACCAGATACACAGCATAACCTAGCTGTCTACCAATAGCGGTAATCTTCAACGCAGCATCCGAAAGCTGTGTAGCCTTGACGGCAGATTGCATATGTTCGAGGGGTTTACCAATTCGCATGAGCTTGCGTGATTGACCCAAGACGCTCTTCAACGCTGCATAGCGAGCGACGAGCTCTTTGTTGTAGCCTCGAGAAGCCAAGTACCAAGCGAGGAAACGAGAGAAGTACTGGATTGCTCTGTAGGTCTTGTCTCGTCCAACTGTTGTGGAAAGAACTTTCAAGGAGTCCGAGACAGCTGGGTGCAGCTAAGGCCCGAAGGTGTCAGCTTGACTTCCCGCTGCCTGTCGACAAAGCTCACAATGGTCTGTAAAGCCATGTCGCGAAGTCAGCAAGCTTCTCGAGCCAGCGATTGGTTGCGCGCACCTGAGTAGCAATAGCGGACATGTTGGTATCCTGTTAGCTGTTACAGGACAAGCAGAATCTAGAAGTCTCGACGGGTCACGACTTCGGCTATCTCATATGCCGGAAACCTCTATAATGCCATTTTGAAATCTACAACAATGCTGTCTATATACTCATCTAATTTTCATGCGTGGTTTCTCTTCCTCTCTACGCTGCTTCTCTTCTTCAGCCTCTTCGGACTTCAAAGAGTTTTCGATGAACTGCCACCACTCGGCATCAGCACCTTGCAGCGCTTGCTGAGGGTGCTTCATTCGTTGCTGAAACAAAGACTGGAAATGACCTCGAAGCACTTTCATGGCCATTGCAGCTTTGGGTGTCGCTGAATATCGGATCTTGCGGTCAATAGAGATGGATTGGGCTGGTAGCTTGACGTCCGCGTCACCGCACAGCAAGAGGATGGCCTTCTCTTCTACAGAGCCGCATTCCCATACGTAGAGCTTCTTAGAATGCATGATGTTGAAATAGGTCACGAATTGTGCGCCGTCTAGGTCGCTCTTCCTGCCCGGCGTGAAGTTGACTGAGGTAGCTAAGAGCAGCATAAGCGTGAATAAAGAATAGATTACACAAACTTACGATGTATGAATGCAGGCGCATTGTTGAGTAAAGTACGGAATTGTCCGATTGAGTCGACCGTGAGCAATTTTGGGTACATGGATGCTGCGACTATGCTCATGAGCAGCTTCGGATCTTCAGCGTTTGTGTTGCCTGCCGCTGGTGTCCGTAAAAGTCGTATTCTAGCCTTGACTGGAATGAACCGCTCCTCCCTTGATGCCTTAACGAAACCAGCTTCACATAGCAGGTCAAAGAATTGCTGCCGCAGCTCTTCTATCTGTATCAGATTCTGCACATACGCTCGCGATCAGAGACCAGCAAAGGCCTAATGAAAGACATACCTGATGCGACATGAAGTTCTTGCGAGTATACGACATGTGGTTTCCAGCAACGATCGCTTCTCGCCAGCCAACAAGAACCCGATGAAAGGTGAGAAAGTCAGAGTTCTCGACCTTGAAAGATCTCTTGACGGTATCTGCTTCCTGCTCTCGACCAAACGGAGTGATGAAAGGTGATTTAGAAGAAAGCGTCGCGGCGACAGTCAATACTGGTGTTCGAGCATCAGCGACGATCTGGTGAGACGACAAGATCACAAACCTGGTTCGATACATCTAAAGAGGCAGCCAAGGAGAAGCAATTTGCCGAGATGTACATCGACGGGCAACTTCACGAGATGTCTGCCGAGAGGCGTGATATCTTCGCTCATTGTGAGGGCTTTGGCTTCTTGCAAGGCATGTATCGCCTTTTGAATGTTTACTTGAGTCGGTGGATCGAAAGCTCGAAGCAGAACGACCTCGATCGGATCATTGAAGCAGGTGAGGATCTTGATCCGCAATGCCAGATCTTGCAGCGATAGGCGAAGCATTTCGGGTAAAGGCGCCGGTAGCATCTGATTCTCGAATTTGAATTTGGTGAAGAGATGAAAGCAGACACCTTCTTGCACACGGCCAGCTCGCCCTCTTCGTTGCATACCGTTAGATCGGGCGATGAAAGTTTCGACAAGACGCGAGATTTGTCTTCGCTCGTCGTATCGCATTTCTCTGTGCTTTCCGGAGTCGATGACGACCACACAGTCAGGTATTGTAATACCACTGAAATACTGGTAAGCGTTTGTATCCATGCTTGCAAACACAACTCACGTCTCAGCTATGTTCGTTGAAATGACGATCTTGCGAATATGCTTAGGCGGAATGTGGAAGACACGAGCCTGATTCTCTGAAGAAACCATGGAATGCAGCTGGTGTATTTCGAAAGACTGTGAGCCAAATGTCTGATGATTATTGAGCATCTCGGACAGCCGGCGGATGGTATCGAGTGAAGGTAGGAAGATGAGGATAGCGCCCTCGTATTGGCTGTTCAGGCGCGACCTAGGTGAGCAGATCTCTTCGAGTAGCATGATCTATGTAATGATTAGATGGTGCACACCACAGGGCTGAAATGACATACAATCAGATCGAAGTTGACGACATTCTGTTCCAGAATCTGCAAGGTCTTGCGAGTTCGTTGCGAATATGAGGCTTCAAGTGTCGCTGCAGGGTTCTTGTTGACATTTGACTCGTCCTCGTCGTCCATTGCATCTTCTGCGAATGATGTCAGCAGATTGGACACAGTTAAGAGCTGACTCACTTCTCTTGTGTGCGATGTACTGCGAGTCCGCATTTGGCGGTAGGTTGTAGCCCGTCATCTCGATTACATCCTCGAGGAAGCAAGCTTCGACGGGGAATGTACGACCCGGTACAGTGATGATCGGAGCATCGTTCATATATCGGCTGAGCTTCTCTGCGTCGACCGTAGCACTCATTAAGACGACTCTGTTTGCATGACTTAGCGAGACCTAGATCACGACGGACACGGCTTACTTGAGGTCTTTCCTGACCAGCAACAGGTCCTTCAAGATGATGAGAAGGAAGTCAGAGTCGATACTTCGTTCGTGAATCTCGTCAATGATGAGGTGTGTGATCTCGCTAAAGTTTTGGTCGCCTTCGAGCATACGAAGCACTATACCGGTGGTAGCATATACAAGCCGAGTCGCAGCTGATACACGTGCTTCAAGACGGATGTTGTAGCCCACAAGGGACTGGTTGGTGCCAACTGTGCCAGGATTGTCGCCAAGCTCTCGCGAGACACGCTGGGCAAGAGAGATTGCTGAAATACGACGTGGCTTCGGAAATGTTAGCATTATATAAGTCACGATCGAGCGGCTTACTTCGGTACAGAAGACTTTGCAGGGTTTGCCCAGTCGCAATTCTTGCTCGAGGATGAAGCTAGGGACTTGTGTAGATTTACCGCTACGAGAAAGTCAGGACCGTGCAATTCCTGAAGGAGTCGACTTACCAACCCGTCTCACCACACAAGATGAGAATCTGAGAGTTGTCGATGGCCTGCATGATTCTCCCTCGATAGGCTGCAATCGGTAATGTGCAACGATATTCCTGCGAGACATCAGCTATAGCTTGGTAATAGTGGAGAATGCTCACGAGCATCTCTTGGTAGAGCGGTCTAGCTTGTCGGTTGAAGAACTCTTCTTGTATACGAGAGTCCACCGGAGCATTTGAAGCCAGTCGGCTGTGGCCATTTGTGGTAGCTGTCGGACGCTTCTCAGGCAAGCCATTGGTATTGTTGTCCTGCAGCACATTCAGCCGTTTGTTCCTGGAGTGAAGCTGACTCACGATAGATGTATCCTGAGCCAACAAAGCACGCTCTTCTACCAGTCCACGCAGCATCTTGACATACTCTCTATACGTAGCTTCCACATCCAACTTCTTCGCGCCCTCAAGCTCCAACCACAGATCCCGAAAGGGCCCAGGCAACTGCCTGGCTACAACACTCGAAGCGTCTAACGCAAACAAGGCCATAGTCGCAACATAATTATACGCCTGCACTTGATCATAACACGCTTCATCCATCATCGTATATTTATCTTCGGCACCACCATCCCAAATGATGGTAACTTCAGCTCGCACAGCCCGAGATTTCGAAATGACTTTGAAAGAAGGTTTCGCGAACCGATCTTTTCGACGAACGTGTTCTTCCAGTACAGTTTTGACTGATTTGCCAGAAAGGTGTTTGGGAATCTTCATATCTCTGACTTTGATTGTTTCGCCCGTTTCGCCGACTTCCGTTTCAGGCATCGAATCTAGCAGATCACCAAACATGGGTTCATCATCTGATTCTTCGTTCTTTCCTGAAACTTCAGGCTTATCGTCTGCTTTGAGCCTTTCAAGCTTTTCTTCCAGCTCTTGGACGTCATCTTGCACCGGCTCGTCCGCCTTTTCTTTCTCTTTCTGCGCTTCTTTATCTCGGTTCAGATTCTCCTCCAGCTCAGCTTTCCCATCCCTTACATACGCATCTGCCAATTTCCGATCAAACAAGTATTCAATCTTTGCTTGCTCAGCTAGCTCTTCCAATTTCAGCCGGCGATCTTCTTCTGCTGATGTGCGTTTCTTTCTACGTAGAGTGTATAGTTCGAGTTGTGTAGAGACATAGGCTTGTGTTGGGTCTTCTAGTGATGGTAGAGGAGGGAATTCTTCAGGTGATGAAGTAGAAGAAAGTTTTGGCTTCTTTTTTGGTTTGGTGGGTTTGACAATTGGTGAAGATGGCACTGGAGTAGGTGCAGGAGGGGAGTCTGCTGTTTGAAGAAGTGCAGGTGTACGAGCTGTTCCCAACAGCACACGTGAGCAAGAAAACTTGCTTACGAGTAAAGTCACGAACCTTCGAAAGAAAGTTCCTCAGCCGGACAATGCAGTACAAGCTAACGCTGACGTCAGAAAAAGCAACACTCTGTCTGGTCTCACTTACCCAGTCAACAGCTTCATCTAGCTCGAGGTTCCTGATCTTGCGCATGCACTCGAGGATCCGTTCTTCCACAAACCCAAAGCGCTCAAGGACACCATATAGACTAGCAGCTTTGGTAACCTGCTTCTCTTCCGGCTCAGACTTGACGACTCTAGGAGCGGGAGCATCTTCAGTCTGCAATACTTTATCCAGCACAGCATTCTCTAGCTGATCGACGGTCCCTCCAGTTTTGCGGATACGATCCAGAGTAGTCCAAGTGAATTGCGGGAGTGTTTTCGACAAGCGTTTCTCAAAGTCATAGATCTGCATAACGCATCAAACAAAGGCCTTCTTATGAAATCATGAGCGAGACAAACTTTGATGAGCCGAGTAATTTCACGATGTGCAGCAGGTTTGACCTTCTCTGCTAGAGCCTGTAGTTCCTGCTCTTCTATCGCGGCAGGGTCATACTCTTGCAGGACTGGCTCGTTTGACTTGACAGCTTCTTCGACCGGCGTATCAGCAACATTGAGTATCTCTGCTTCAATCTCAGGTTCTGGTATGACTTTCTTGGGCGTTGACGTTGTCCCAATCGGTCGAGACACTTTTGGAGCTGCTTTCTTCTTCTTGGAAGGCATCTCTGCTGCAACAGAGGGGGGTATACGAGGTCACACGGATGGTATCTTTAGCCTGTGTATGGCGGCCTCATGGCTAGCAGGGGCGTCATGGTTGAGAACCAAGCGATGCATGACTCTCTCCCTCGAATCGTCACCTGGTCAAAGACATGTCACAGCCTGTAGCACTCGTCACAGGATGCAGGTGCGTATATAGCGTGTGTGTGCAGTAGCAACAAAGCTGATTCGTGCTATAGCGAGGGAGGAATAGGCTATTCGCTCGCGCGCAATCTCGCTTCTCGAGGCTACAAGACGTTTGCAACAGCTCGAAACACTGCCAACATGCCTGGATTAGCTGAGGCTGGCTGCGAAGTGCGTGTCCTTCCGTGTCCAGTGCTATCGAGCTGACATGTTGACGTAAATAGCTCCTGGCGTTGGATGTCACCAAGCCAGAGTCTATCAAAGCTGCCTTGAGCGAGCTGGAAAGCCGTACTGGAGGTCGCCTGAATCTGCTCATCAACAATGTATGTCGTCTTCCCTCTACAAATTACGCCTTGTTTTGAATGCATGTGAATGAATGTAGGCAGGCTCAGGTAGGCTCACGATAAGTACCAGGCTTTCCTCGCTAAATCCTCCCTCTATCATTCAGGCGCTACAAATTGCCCTCTCCTCGATGTAGACCTTGACCAGGCAAAGAGATTATACGATGTCAATGTTTGGGTGAGCTTCCTTTCCCTCTGCCTTGCATTCCTCTTCTCTTCTGGTGTACTTCTACGGTCGACCGTCCCCTTGTCTCTCTTCTGTCTCTCTGGCACGATCTGATGATCAGCTTCTTACAGGGTTTGATCGCAACCACACAAGCTTTCGCTCCGCTGCTCGTACATACCGCCAACTCCTCATCTGGTCCTCGTGCAGCAGAGATTGTCAATATCGGATCTATCACAGGCGCGCAATCTTACCCGTGGAGATTTGAGTCTGCTAAGGTTTGCCATTCCGACTACAGGAATTCGCGCATTCACCTTCAGAGCGGTGTATGGATCGAGCAAGGTGCGCTGCTATCTGTATTGATCCTCAAGTCTGTGTACTCATAGCTACGTACAGGCTGCTGTACATGCTATTTCAGATGCCCTCAGAAGTGAATTGCACGAATTAGGTGTCAAAGTGACTGTAGCAGGTAAGTGAGCTCCTGTCTCCAAACCTAAGCGTATTAATGGGCGAAACTGATTCACAGTGACTGGCGGCGTCTCGACTCAGATTGGCGGAAAAGCAATGGAATTGCGTCGATCGAATGCGGATGAAACTTCACTCTATGCGCACGTATGGCAGAAAATCAGTAGTCTCTTGTTAGCTACGAGAGCGAAACAAGATGAGAGCGGTAAGGCACTTTCCTCGAGTCATGGATTATCGGCGCTGACAAGCATTCGCTTAGGAATGCAACCTGATGCCTATGCCGAAAAGCTGCTCAGCCAAGTACTCAGACCTAGCCCACCTGCATACTATTATCTTGCTTCGTATGTCATTGTTGACTGTTTGTGTGAATCTCGCTCATAGCACGATAGATATTCCCTGCTCTTCCGCTTTTTGGGACATTTTCCAGCTTGGTTCATCGACACGGTTGCCGCAAGAATATGGCATCAAAAGGAAGTCAGCTACAACCAGAAGAAGAGGCTTTGAGTGGCTGCGGACGTTCTTTTGCTGATCGAAAGATCGTCAATCAGATATCTCATACTGTGCAATTGGCCTTTTGCTATGGTCTGCTCTGCAGGCGAGGAGATACAATGAATGGAAGATGCATGTGTGACAACCTCGATTCCTTGCAATGCCCGATCTAGAATGTCTACAAGTACAAGTACAATGCCAATACATCACAATTACTTCAAATTACGCTCGAGCTCCTTCTTCCCTCCCAAGCTCCAGGCATGACGGACACTTCAGGCGCAACAACAGACTTGCTATCCAGACCAAGCTCTGCAAGCAACTCATCTCGCTCGCAACCAAATCGAAGAAACATCGATTCCTGTAAAGATCAGTCAGCGAGACGCGAACCAGCGAGATCAGACACGAACATGATAGAGCTCCTGCACAGTCGGACGCTTGTCTGCCTCCTCTTGCAAACACAGTTGAAGGAATTGGCCGAAAGCGCACGCCATGAAATTAGACGAGCTGGAAAGAGCAGAGAGATCTTCGAGTAGATCAGCTTGAGAATCAGGCTTGGAGCGATTGAAGTGCATCTGAAACGCGGTGCCTGTCGAGCGAAGCAAGTATGAGAAGCGCAATAAAGAGAAAGGTAAAAGGACGAACAGCCGAGAGAATAGATGTCCGCTTTGCTTGGGCTGTAGGACTCGTACAAGGTGACTTCGGGCGGTTTAGGATAGGTACCAACTTCGGAATGAGCAACGTCAGAGCCGTCTTCAATAATGACAGCGAGACCAAAGTCAGCTAGAAGAGAAGCATCAGCGCGAAGGTATGCGAGAGAGGAAGAGCACCGACCAAGCTTGATGGTGCTATCTCCGCAAACAAGGATGTTGGCGAGCTTGATGTCTCGGTGGAAGATGTCCAAGCCATGAAGATGCAGGAGAGCCGTGACGAGCTATTAAAGAAGAAAAGAGAATCAGCCGCGCAAGAAGGAGAGAAAGCGCTCAACGTACGTCATAGACAATCGAAGCTGTTGCGCCCAAGGATAGGCCCTTCTTTTCCTTCACGAGCTTGAGCAGGTCGCCCGATGCGAGTTCGAAGCGAGCCCAGCGGACTCCGGCGCCAGTAGAGTAGACGTTGTCCGCAGAGATGAGATGAGGGTGAGGGCTGCGGCGAATTGTCTCGAGCACTTCGAGCTCTGGTGCTTGGTAACGAGTGGGAACGATCTTCTTCAGAGCAAATGGAGCTGGAGAGGAAAGAGAGGTTGCGACAAAAACAGAGGCTTGGCCGCCTTTGCCGCAAGAGTATTCGACAGTGATGCCTTGGTCTAAGAGCTGATCGCGTTCGAGAGGGCTGATGAGGTGCCTCTTCCGGAAGAGCTGCTTCTGTATGTCGAGGAGAGGCAAGGCAGCGGAAGAAGCACGTGTGAGTCGGTCAGATGAGGTAGAAGCGAGCGCAGAAAGAGCAGGTAATGGCGAAGTCGATGTAGGCAGGACAGAATAACCTGCCAGACATGTCAGCTGCACAGTAGAGATGATGTGAAGAGACTTACGGTGCACGGCGGTTGCTTCGCTTTCATCCGAAGGAGGTCCAGCAGCGACTTGAGGTGCGCCAAGAGCTGCAGGAGCAGAATCGATCCCGCGAATACCTAACGACAAGAAATCAGCCGGGCAATCAGATAAAAAAATGTATGATAATCTACGTTTGGCAGGGATTTGAGCGGACTACGGCAACACTAAGCAAGGTAACAGAAAAAAATGGCAGAGAAGCATACGATGGATTTAGAGGCAGCTAAAGAAGAAAATATGAGCGGATTCGGTGAAAATGAAGAAAAGACTCACGAGAAGAGCTGGTCTGAGATTCAGATGTTGTAGTTGAGAATTCCGAGAGATGATCAAGCATGAAAGTAGAGTCTTCGCGTTTGCCTAGATCATTTTCAAGTTAGACAGATCAGAGATGCTGAGAGAAGAGACTAACGCTTGAGCTGTCTCCACCTCTACGTTCTTCGTCATCGTGGTCGTGAATCTGATAGAACCGTCAACAAGGCATAGCACAACAGCCAAATGAGATGACTTACAGCTAGGAAGCGACGGTCGGGAGCAGGCGCATAGCAACCAAAGTTGGTAAGGAAGAACTCTTGCCAGACGGGTTCCTGTTGAAGATAGAAGTAGAGTCAGAGAGGGGCTTGTAAGACGGGATGATGAAATGTTTGTGCTTGATCAATCATGGCGTTCAATCGGTTCGAACGGCGGCAGCAGCTTCACACTGTAGCACGATGCTTCAGGCTCTGCTGCTTTGCTTGGAGCAGTCAGGATTACGGGTCACGCAGGGCTGAAACGTATTTCAACATTGTGGAGAAACGCAGAACGCATCCTTTTCGCAGAGCATGCCAAAAACCGATATGGTACCATGCTGCTTGTGCGATGAATAAAAGGAAAGGCATCTACATTTTGGAGCAAGTCAAGCAGCATCGGCAGCAAGCGTCGGAAGTTCTGCACATGTTCATCATCATGCTGTCGAAGGCTGTTCTTCTGGCATTGATCGATAGCTGTGAATGCTAAACCGGTCATCGAAGCCGGTAGATGTCCCGAAGCTGATGGCTCAGACAGTGTTGGGTTGGCTTTCAGTGTGGCGCGATATAGAGCGTTGATAGCGTTGATAGGGGTTTGTGTGGTCAAAAGTTCGTTGAAGCAATCTTTGCCGAGTTGCTTTGACGTAATGTGTTTGGGGACGTATAGAGATTTGTAGGAAGCCATCTTAGAGCAAACTGAGAGGTGGAGAACGAGCGGAAGTATGAATGAAAGAAAGGGGAGAAAAGACGCAGTTTTGTGCAGCTCTCCAACAGGAGGCAGCTAGCTACGTAATAGAAAACACAGATGATCACCTACCCAGAACGGAAGCTGCTCTCGCGCCCTGTGCAATGGGCCTGCGAATTGGGCTCAGCCAAGCCGGCTTCAGCAGTCATGCTCGCAATACAGACCGACCGCAGACGTGATCGCATGCAATACATGAACGTAGCGAAAAGGACTGGAATGTAGCATAAAATGTGGAAGGAAGGACTTTGAACGACCAGATAGCATGGGAATACAGGATAGGACAGATGAGACGTAGCACGACAGCCAGAGAGCAAGGTAGCTGAAAGAAAGTAATGTATCCCGTCAAGGTCGAAACAGGTCAGAAATCGCCGCAAGGACCTTGTGAGGATATCATTGGCTGCTAGCAATCAACAGCAGGGTATTTTGGCGGTCTTTGACAGCCTTGCAAGCGATTTGGGCTTGCTGATCTGGATGATAAGTGGTCGAGATATTCGAGATGGAAACTAACGCGCGACTGCCTGATGTCGAATACTGCAGCTTTTCGATCATCTCAGTCCAGCGACGCTATGAGACCCGCTACATAAGTCTCCGGGGTCAATTATTGCTTGGTTGAAAACTTCGTTGATAGTCATGGCCCTAATATGGTCTTTAATCTGCCCAACGCCTATGCAACAGCGAAAGCATTCCGTGCCGCTGTTCAGTCTTCCTGTCTTGAGCGATGATCAATTAATATGAAGTCGCGACAGCCAAAGTAGCCAAGGCAATATCCAGCAAAAGCGAAAGCATCGTCGAAGACATAATCCGATACTGTAGAGAGAGGCAGGGTGATTAGCACGAGTCAGACGAACGCAAGTCCTTGAGAAAGACCAGCAGGAGACAAGATTGCCAGAGATTAGATTCGAGCGGACTTTAACGAAACAAGATTGTACTGGACAAGAAAATGGGATTGGTGAAACAACTCACAGCTTGGAATTCACTGCGTCGTACACACCATCCTGAATGGGTTTCCGTTGAGTTTCGCCTGCAAGCGAACATTTGCTTCAGCTACGCAGAAGGGTTCACCGCTGGACACTCACAAGGCACTTAACTACTGAAGGCGTAGATGGGCCATCAATCATGCAAATAGACCATCTTGCTGTAGTTGACCTAAAGACGAAGCAGAACAGACTGTATCAGCAACTTGTGCTAAGGATGTAGCAAAGAGCCGAGCAGTCGACAGAAGGACACAGAGGCAAGAATATCAAGAGCCACGATAGCCAAACACTTTTAGCAGAAAACCTGAAGGTTGGCTATCTATCGAAGCGAACCAGGATACGGGTCGCACGGCCCCTTGCGGCACCGGTCAGCGACACAGTACGCTCTTGGCAAGCAAGAGAGCAAGTTGGAGCAAAGGTAGACGGGCGACTATCATGGCTTGACACTTTCTTGACATGAAAGGTAAGCTATTCTTGCGCGTGAGTGCAAAGAATACGGGTCGCGCGATGCTGAAACGTGTTTCATAATCGTGGAGCAACACAGAACGCTTCTTGACAGGTGCAGTCGCTCGTACCATGTACAGAGGGAAAAGAGGAATAAGCAGAAATTTCATTACTCACATTCGATCATTTCAGACACAGATATCAGAAGAGGTCGATATTCAGTCCGGTTCAGTGGACCTTTAGAGCTGAATCTTGTTGTTTGATGTGTACTGGAAGCAAAAGAGAGGAAGAGTCAGTCTTGTATCTTGAGCAATGGTCGAACAAAGGAAGGAGGTGTTAACAATGGAAAACCCAGAGGGTGAGCTTTGGCTCGCTCGCGAGCAGAATACGGGCGATGCCATGCCTCTCGATATTCTAGAGGTACGCAAAGCGTTGTGCTGCAGAATTGTTTGCGCGGCAACGAAAAGCGGACACTTGCAGCATATATGAGCCAGCAGGTAGGCTAGTCTTGCGCGAAGGAAGCAAAGAATACGGGTCACGAATGGCTGAAACGTATTTAACACTGAGCGACGCAATACGCTTTCTTGACATGCGCATGCCGCTCGAACCAAACACAGAGGGAAAAGAAGAATGAGCAGAAAGCTCACTTTTATGCCAAAGACCACATATCCGTGCTCATATCTTCCAAGTACAGCAGCAGTGCTGATCAAAGACTCGTTCTGCTAAGGCTGGATATTGGGACGAGCGTCGCAACAGATCCCGCCCGCGATTGTTGTCGATAGTAAGGCCAGTCTTGGAGGGACGCGTTGAGAGCGCTAATGATCAGGTCGAGAGCCGAGGAAGCTCGAGAGCCTTTGGAAAAAGCTTCTTGGTCGTTGTACAGTTGCTAAGATGAACATCAGCCTGCAAAGCAAGACAGGAGTCGGATAGACGCACCATCAGTCTTTGAGGCCGATGCGTGCGCAGAAGCGCTGCCGTTTGCAGCAATACTCGACTGTTGCTGTTCTGTCCATGGATTATCAGTACATGTCGACACGAGCTGCAGCGGGAGACTCACTCTGTTGTTCGTACTCTACCAGCCGTTTCGGATCTACTCGCTGGCTTGGATCAAGGAAGCCTACAGCAGGAAAGGATAAGACAGCGATTATAGGCATTAAAGCCCGCGAACCCATGGAATTGCCCTTGAAGACAGAGTGCGCACAAGTTGGAGCTTCGGTCGAGGGAGACATTGGCAGAAGCTAGTCAAGAATCCAGCAGAGTTCGACGAGTCCTCTTGCACAACGAGGGAGGAAGCGGAGCAGTAATTCTGTGAGGCAAAGTGTTGGTCCGAGGACAAGGTTCGCAGAGGTGGATCATCGATATAATCGTGAAGGCAGGGTAGCTCGTCATGGCTAGCACAGCATGCTGATCAGAACGCGACAAATACCTGGAACTGAACAAGCCTCAACGATATGGCGCTAGTAGGTTCGAGCAAGCCGCCCTGGCACTATTTCGAAATACTCGTATACTCTGCTGAAGCCCGTCCTATGCATGCCTGCTTCTCTCTTACTCGAAATACTCCGATGCTTCTCGCTGTTTTCCGCGAATTCAGGATTTGAGCGGTAAGGCTACTACTGGCGAGGGCAGCTTCTGTCCCTTGCGTGTCTCATCCCTGACCTGTTCATCCTCTGCAGTCGCTCTATCTTATGCTCTTTGTCAAAGTGTGTCTCGTAAAGAGCAAAATTGGCCTGCTCTTTAGTGTCTTTTCCCTTATTCTCTTTATCATGCAGCTATACTCATTGCTGCTCTTTCTGATGGAGCTCTGCTGCTTGGTCTCGTAACGGACAGCCATCAGCAAGAAACAAGAAGTTCCGCGCAAAATCAAAGCATCGTAATCGCCTTCCTAGCGACCCATTTGAACCTGCGTGAGGGCCAGCAAACTTGTTGTTGGAGTAGCTTCTTGCGTTGGTCTATCCTGGCGAGTTCATTTCCCTTTGTCTTGCTGTTCATCGCTTCGCTCGCCTTCTTTCCTCTTCTCTTTCGACAACCAACGCACATATCTGCTCCATGTCTCGCCGTGCTCGCGACGCCGTACTACGCCAACAGGAGCTGCATCATCAGGTCTCATGTAAGGTTGGACGCGCGTCAGCATAGTCTTTGGCTAAACCCAAGCGCAGCTTCTGTTCATAGGCACGAAGATCATACCGCTCTGGGGCCTGCAGGTCCCTGGCAGGAAGCGCCTACCATTATCGAGATCGCAATGACTTTAGGTGGCCAGGCTGGTAGTAGACTTGGTAAGCTTCATTCTCTTTGCGAAGAAGGTCGCTAATGATCTGAGCAAGCCGGTCATGCCGCCAATTCAATTACTGTAATTCTCAACCTCCCTGCTTGGCTTGCAGGCGCAACTGCCGATGCGGCAAATCAAGCCTTCCAAGCACATGGCCAGCGATTTGCTGAAGGGACTGGCAGAGTCCTTCGCAGGGTCGCGGGCAATTGGGTGCCTCCTGCAGCTATCAGAGATGAGCTTCGGCGACATCCCGATGACATTCGAGAATTCCAACAAGGCGTACCCAACAGGCCGGCTCAAGGAGCTCGACCACTCAATCAAGCTAGGCGTCATTGAAGCCGCCTACTGGCCATTGTCGCGAGAAAGGCAGCGCCTACAAAGAGGACGAGCAGCGATGTAATTATCTCTGCTTCTTGTGTACTCGCTTTTACTTGCATGATACGTCTTGAAGCTTAGATTTCATCGAGTCCACGTCACATGTTATTTGAGAGATGCGATGTTATACTATTGCACAATTGACTATCTGCACACTTCCTACTTGCCCTGCGTAGGCGGATTGGTTCCAGGCGGTGGTCCACCAAGATTAGCCATGAACCCAAAGAACGAGCTCTTCGAACTATCATCCCCATCAGCCTCTTTTCTCTATGACAAAGAAGAAGTAGACTCACTCTTTCAGCATCTTGTCCTTCTCCGCTTCCATCTGTGACATGTAAGTTTTCTCGTTTGCACGGAAATTGTCCCGCTCTTTCATGTAGTGCTCGAGGTAGCGTTGTCGTTCTGCTTCGTAGAATGTCAAGGGAGGCTCGTTCTTATTCTGAGGTTGGGTAGGTCTTGCTCCCTATGCAGCAAAGAGCATTAGAAACATGACATGAAAGTAAGGGAGGGAAACATACAGCTAGACCGAACATGCTCGCAAAGGAAAAGCCAGCCAATGGATTCCCTTTACTCGCCTCTCTTTCCTTCTCCCATTCCTCAATATGCTGTTTCTTAATCTCCGCCTGTCTCGCAGCAAACACTCTCGGCACGTCTTTCCCCTCGTAAGCTTTCAGCACCGGTCTCACGTCTTTTACTGCGTTGATCCCAATGGCTTCTAGGAAAGGAAGGTAGTCTAATAGGTTGGATGAAGTGGATCGATCTCCTTTCCAAGGAGGGATGAGGATGGCGTTTTCAGGTTGGTTCTGGAAACGTGCTGGGTCGGTGTCCATGATGATGACTTTGGAGAGATCTCGGCCTAGGTATGAGAGATCCTACAATACACAGCTGGAGTCAGATGAGGAGGTAAAGATGTAGTAGAAGGGCTTACCTTGACTAGACCTTTGTTGTAATAGCGCGTGCTATCGCGGAACAAGCGGTAGTGAACGTAATACTGCAGAGGATCTAGTTTGTCCAATATAGGCATTGCAGTCTAAAACCTAGTCAGCATGAAATTAGCCAGACAAAGATTGATCTCACATAGGAAGGCGTCTCGGTAAAGACTACGATTTCGTAGAATTGGCCCAAGTAACCCAAGAAGTCTTCAAAGCCTGATCGTTTTGCTGTTCTCCAGCCTCCTTCTCTCTGTGAGACGGTCATGGCTAAGGACGCTTACAAAAGCGTTTTAGACAATCTGCTCACCGACCACTCTGAATGCACAAGCAGGTCATCCAGTTCAATCACCAGCGTATAGGGCCTTTGATACTGTGCACCAAGAGGAGGCGGTAACAGAGGTTCCCAAGCCGGTTTGTTAAAGTACTATATCGTTTCAAAGATCAGCGTCATCTTCTCCCGGATTAACAATACGCACATCAGCCAAATCCACACCTCTCGCTTTCGTCCTCAACCATCTACCTTCCTGCATATCCTTCAACACATCTGCATGCCTGCCCAACAATCTATTCTTCTCTTCCTCGCTATCCCAATCCCTGCCAATGTACCAAACGCCATACCCAAGCCCCAACAAGGTCAAAACGGACGTGATTCTGGTATAATTCTGTCTCTTCTTCTCTATCGAAGACATGGATCGTCTTTTCTGCTTGTCACCCGGTGAAGCGTTCGTCAAAGAAGTCAAGTCCAAATAAGTAGAAGCCAGGGTTTCTTTCTCTTGTTGTAACTCTTTAGGCGGTACTACATTGTCTACTTGACCTCGAGCAGCTGAAGGAGGGGACGTAGGATCAACGGCATCAGCTTGATTAGGTTCGACTTTGGCATAACGAGCTGTAGTTGTAGTGTGTAGTAAGGCCCGCGAAGGCTGTTCGATCGTCTTGATTAATCTTCTGGCTATCATCTTGGGTGTGGCCGTACTCTGCTAAGAGAGAGAGCGAGATGCTAGAAACTGTCGCTTGTCCGTCACCAACCAACAAAAAAAGTTAAAGCAATGGCAATGTGGCAGCTGAGCGATGAGAACAAGGTGAGGCCGTCTACGCTATTCATAAGGATGTGTCTGATTTGAGAGAGCAGGAGCGAGTAATAGTAGTTCAAAGGTGAATATCGCACTCGAGATGTATGCATGAAAGAAATGCTGATCGCTACCAAACAGCGCCCTACAGACTTGTAAGCTCGACTATGTGCTCGATCCGGTCTTGCACTAATGCGCATTCACAGTCGTTCACTACTCTTGGGTTCCTTTGGTAGTCTACTACGGCTGGTCGCAATCCCAGCCTCGACCAAATCTGAGTACGTTGAGCTCTGAATTGCAGAGCTCTGCTGAATAATTGGTACAGTCAAGATGATTACACCGCTGGCGTAGACAGAGGGAGTGGTCTAACAATGTAATGCACTACTCTATTGTACAATTATTCCGCATTCGACATGCTGCGACCATGCTGTACGACTCTAGGTCAACAGCAGTACGACCGGATCGATCTTTTAGCGACGTCTGTTCTGCTGCATGGCCAAGATTTGCACCATGCGAACAAAAATGTTGCTATACGATCAAAGTATAAGCGACGCCCGAGTTGCCAATAATAGTGGGAAAGACATACATAAAGTCTAGCTCAAGGCTGACTGACTCCTTGCTGATACGAGCGTCAACATTCGGACATAAGTTCGATGAGAGCACTTACACAGGATCAGGCTTGATCAAGCCTCTTTCGGCAGCTCTGGCGTGCGCTAATATTTTTTGCGTATCATACAAGGTGAAACCAGAGAAGACGGCCTAAACATCCATCAGAAATGTCACAAGCATTCAAACAGAAGACTCACTAGACCACCATAAAGCGATAATGATTGAGTCAGAGCAAGCGTGCCGATTGCTGTAGCTGGAAGAACGAGTGGTGCAAGCGATGAAAGGGCAACAACGACCAGACCAGCCATCCTATTGATCCCGATATCAGCACAATCTTTCACAACGACCGGGTTGACTCACAGAGGTCCACCAATGTACAGGAACTGCTCAGACTGAGCCGTAGCTCCAATCCAGGACAAGCTTCCAATCACACCAGCCGTATATAGACCGGCTCGAGCAAGTAGAACCGGGTTAAGGAAAAGCAATGGCGAGAGTGTCAAAGCTTGAAACCCTTGGAAACCGAGAAAACATAGCGATTTCTGGACTTTGTTGTCTGGGTCGGTATAGAGTACGCCGAGCATCCTGAATAGTAGACATGAGCGAATTGGAATGTTACAGAGGGAAAATGACGCACGAGCCTATTCCTCCGACTGCGCTGACACCCATTACTAACCAAGGGTTTGCACGCATGATTCGAGAAGAGATGCCATTCTTGTGCATTGCTACTGCTATACCGGTAACCAACGTGAGACCAAGACCGAGGTAACGAAATGACGAATGCAGGTATTCTTTCTCGAATGGTCGTAAGGCGTCCTAAAGTGTACAAGTCAGTGAGATGTAGGATCATTACGACGCCATGCCTTACCCTCGTTTCTCGATTCGCAAAGTAGTTTATAGCGACTGCTCCGGCGGCCACTGTTCCAGCTGTCCCAGCGATTCGCATCCACCATTCTCTTGAGTAAGCTTGTGGTGGTAATGAAGGCACATTGAAAGTACTGGCAGGCCGGCGGAATGCTCCTAGACCGCCTGAGTTCTTGAAAGCGTGCAAGAAGTTGGACCGTGGCTGAGTTGAATTGGACACGAAGGATCTGGTGAAACAAGGCGTTGGCTGCTGCAGAGCTGCTCTGAGAGGTGCTCGAGCTAATGGACGAATGAACGAGGCCATTTTGAAAGAGAGCGAGTTGGCAGTTGACAGTCAAGATGCGTCCTCGTCATCTCACGGCAGCCATGTAGAGTTTTCTGGATGCTCCCTGATATACATCCTACTGCCTATACGCTGCTCTGCGCGAATATGTGATCGCATATAGCCTTTTTTGGCCCTTCCCCGATGTTTTGAAAGCCTCTTTGATCTTATTACCATGCGACTCTGCCGGACTCTCGACCGTTGCTAGTCTCCTCCTGTTCCTCGTGTGTTAGCTTCCTACATCTCCCAGACTACCAGTATAGAACTTTCTGCGACAAGCTTTCAAAGATCAGAAGGCCCTGTCAATTCGGGCATACGGTAGAAAGGCGTAGAGACCCTATCGCTAGCTTTCTTTCGCTTCTTGCTCCCACACCACGCTCCTTTTCACACTTTTACACTCGTTAAAACAACATGCTCGCTAAATCCCTCATTCTACTGTCCATGACGCTGGCCGTCTTTGGATGCGAAGGACACTCGACTACTGCAAAGGCCGCTGCGAGAGCTACCAGCACAAAGGCCTCTTCTACGAAAGTCTCGTCTACTCGCATGGTCACTTCGACCAAAGCAGCAGCGACCAGTGCTGGTACTTGGTGGATTCCTACTCTCAGCGACAAGTTCTTATACGCTATGTGAGCTCATTTCCTTTTTCGGCATTCCGACACCAGCTGACGTCTTGTATAGCAATGATCCAAGTGTCCCTACCAACCCGAAATCAAGCTCTGGTATCGCTCTCAAGCAGAACGTCTACGTGTGAGCTTCTAGCTAGCTTCGGCTTTATGAAGAAGTCTTATTCTGCTGTAGCGTTGACTTGTTCGACACCTCTGCCGCTACTATCAAGCGCTACCATAACGAAGGCAAGAAAGTAGTTTGCTACTTTTCAGCATGTCTTCTCGTTTTGTGCACTGTCTAGTACTGATAGTTGGTCTAGGCTGGTTCGTATGAAGTATGGTTTTCCCTTGTACGGCGGATTGTGCAGTCCTAACGAGATGACAGGATTGGCGCGATGATAAAGCCGACTTTGACCCAAAGTGCTACTGCAACAAAGGTTCTTCATGCGCAGTAAGATACTGCCTCTGTTTCTTGCACCTTCTCTGACTCTGTACTAGCTGGACGACTGGGAGGGTGAATGGTACATCTCGACCTGCTTCTATCTTAGGCAAAACTCAATTGGTTCTCAGGTGGTTGGACTTGACTTCTACTTGTCGCGCCAACGTCCAGAAGGTAATCGGTGCTCGCTTGAAGATGGCTGCGGACAACGGCTGTGATGGTGAGATTCCTTTTACCGTTCAGTTTTGACACCGCTGATCCGTTTGTAAAGCTGTTGACCCGGACAAGTAAGTCGCCTCCAAATGGCCATTTATGTTAATACTGATCTACTTTGGTCTATAGCGTCGATAGCTACGTATGCGCTCTTGCCATAGATCGAGATCCAGGCTGAAGTGGTGAATAGACCAACAAGCCTGGCTTCAAGACGACTGAAGCAGACCAGCTGAAATACCTTCAATTCATGTCTGACAGATCCCACGAGCTTGGAATGGTCAGCTTTTATAGCTCAATCTCTGGTACCAGTGCTGATGAACATCTCAGGCTATTGGTCTCAAAAACGGCGTGAGTCAGGTAGCATATGGAAATAAGACACTAGCTGATTGGGTACAATAGGGTGACATGCTACGCAGCCACCAGGCAGAGATCCTTGCCGTGCGTCCAATCGATTCATTGTATATTCCGCGCTGACGCATTTTTCAGGCCTTTGACTTCTCCATCATTGAACAAGTATGACTCGACGCTTCCCCACTGAAGTGACAACGCTCATCTACAAGCAGTGCCAGGAATGGAACGAGTGCGACGTCTACAAACCATTCATCGCCGCCAAGAAGCCCGTCAGTCTCTGTCTTTCTTTTATATGCAATGTTTGACTTGGTGTTAGGCTACCGATTTTGAATACAAGTCTTCGGCCAAGTGCGGCGCATCTGGATTGGACGTCTTGCGCTACAAGACCTTGGGTCTTTCGTGTGTTGATGCTGAAACAAGATAACGTGTCGCTGATTTGTTTCACAGATACAAGAATGTTGTCCAAACTTGCTAGGGCCGCACAAAGTCTTGTCGACCATCTACCGTCAAACGTAGCACGAAATGGTTCGCAATTGTTGCTTGAAATACAATCTTTATAGCGCTTCGTGCCCAGTTGCCTTCGCAGCAGCTCAGATTCTCCTCTTTGCTTCTTTGACCACTGTTGCATGATTTTCTTTACAGCCCCACGAGCTTGACTATCAGCCTGGACGCTATGCAAGCGTACTCAACATATGCCTCTGATCGTGTGAAGCTGAAGAGACGACATGGTCAGTACTTGAGAGCGTGAGACAGAGATGCGAGCGAGCGAGACATGAAAGGGCAAGAGGGCATATACGTTGCGAATCGTGTCCAAAATAGACAGGGACTTTCCACGAACAGAAAGACAGACGAGTCAGAGAAAGAAGGAGGAAGTCAGTCCATCTTGTCTGGTGCTGTCTTCATAACAACGGCTCGTTTGTACATATGCAGCGTGAAAGCCAAATCAATCAATCTTCTCTGTCTGCCAGACCGAATTCGTCGCAAACCTGGAAAAGGTTCTGTCAGCATGAAGTAAAAGAGCATACGACTACCAAAGACGTACGCTGCTGGCGCCTGCGCATCCATCTGTGCACGAGTCAGCTCTGTACGGCATGAGCAAGCTGAACGACCTACCGACTGCCCTCTATGACTCCCTGTCAGTCTCGCGTCTCTGGCCATCATCATCTCATCCCATTCATCGATACCATAGCGAGGCGGCTTCCGAAGAAATCAGCTTGACCTGACGGACAGCTCAGAAGACTCACCTTGCCATCGTTGGTGACTCTTTTCAATGCATTGAAGCCTGTTCCGGCTACAGCAAACATGGTGGTGAGCAGGCCTAAACGGCTCTTGCATGAGCAATTCGAGTTTTGACCTATTCGGAATTGTTTGGCTCACCGAATGGCACAAGTGCTTCCCAAGGCACTGTTTCCAGGATAAGGCATCAGATTGGCCTTCAGCTGTGTTATAAGACCCTTACCAGGCATGTTGACGTTATCGTTTGAAGGCAACCTGAGATTTGGCTTTGAACGTCGATATGAGATGCGCCTGCTTTTGTTGCTCGTCAAGTCCTTTGGCACCTTGACCTTGATCCTAGACGCACACAAGACACTCAAGCAGCCTGCGACGAGACAACGACGTGCCAAAGTCGCTGCGACCATATCAAGCACCAAAGACCGGGCAAGGCAGCGTGAACTCAAACAAACGCTCAAAATCTTCTTGTTGTGGTTCGCGTTGCTCAAATGCGAACCTTTTATCGCTCCCTTTGGCTGGGTCTTGCCTTTCTTTGACGAGATCAAGCTGTCCTTGTTGATCTGGTTTCTCGTGTCTCGCTCAATGGTGTGCTCTGTTCTTTCGCGTGATGGACAAGCACCAATCAGTAGAGTCTTCAGGTCGCTGCTCAGCTATATGCTGCTACTATCGAACGACTCTTGCGGCCATATGAATCTATTCTTGACTTTGCGATAGACCTGCTAGGCCTGCTGCTTGCCCTTATACCCAGAGCATTCACCTGGCTACTGGAATTGATCGGTACCAAGAAGCTGCCAGTCGAAGTAAAGAAGAAATCGTCAGAACCAGCTGAAGAGTTTGCTCCTCAACGCCCGCTGCGCGCTCGACCTTCCGTCGCGCCGGCTTATTTCCCCGGTACTATCCCTCTCACACCAGCTCCAAGACCTTCAGACCTTCTCCGACCAACTTCACCTCATGCAATCCATTTCGGACCCGATCAACTAGCTCGGACACCGCATTTTCCTGCTGCTCCGACCCATTCACCAGCCAATACTCCACCTCTACAGCCGTCGCCACCCAACTTACTATCGAATTTGCCTCCTCTACCGCCTATAGCTTCTAATTCGCTTGCCAGCCCAAGAACTTCTCCGCCCAGAACTCGTCAATCCGCGAAGAAAGGAGTCAAACCTTCTACATCAAAGACCAAGAGTCCCACTAAGGCTCGTTCCACAGCTTCCGCGGCTTCCAAAACGCTCAAAGCGCCTATCAAGAGCTCTTCAAAATCAGCTGCAGCCAAAGGCGTGGTGAAGTCGAAAGTTGTCAGAAGCAAGACGAAAGTACCTGTTGCGAAATCGATGGATGTCGAAAAAGAATTAGAAGAGGAAGTGAGAGATTTGAATGATGTGAAAGGCAAAAAGAACGCGGCCAGCGAATCGGAGAGCAATGAGTTGCAAGTGAAGAAACGGAAAGCTGAACCAGAAGCTGAGGGGAGGGCAAAGAAGCGGAAAGTGCTCAAGAAGGATGAGAAGGTCGAACCCAAGACCAGATTACCTCGAGCTGCTAGCAGGAAAGTCGTTGGATCTGCCGTGGTTGGCAAGATTGATGGGGAGGTCACGAGAATAACAAGGGCAACGAGAGCGAAGAAGGAGGGTGCTGCGATGAAGGATACCAAGTCGATGAACGGGAAGAGCAACGGCGCCTAGCTTCAAGGTATTTAGTTGTATGCTTGACCACCTCTCGTGCTGATCTTGCGATGTAGATCGTCCAGCTTATCTGCTCGTGCTGACAAGTCGAGACAAGAAGAAATTCGAATATAGCTTCGAGCTCTGAGTTTGCTTAGGACGCTTTTCGCTTTGATGCCTTGAAGAAGGTTTTATGGAATAACCCAACCAAGCCTACTTCTAGCTAGTATGCTGCTACAGAATCAAAAGATCGTCAAATGACCAGTAGAAGCGATCGTCCAGAAAGTTCGGGGAGAGCACTCGGAATAATGCATCGGTCTCAGCATCTTGCCTTGTTCCGCGTTACAACCTTGGTCCGTTCTCGATCTCTCTGTCGTTGGTCTGTTCCTGTCTACCCATGGCTCTGGCGAACATTACCCTCGACAACGCTCTGCCCATGTTTCACTATGCCGGCGTAGAATGGCAGCACGTTGTAGATTCTCCTTTGGCATACCATGACGCGACGGTAACACATGACCTGCTAGAGTATTAGGCCTTTGCTGATGAGCACGTAGACTTCTATAGCTCGCAATCCCGTTCGTTTGCCTGGATAAACAGGAGAAGACAGCTTCTGATTGTCTCACGAATAGGCTTCGACCGTCTCATTCGTGATCGACACCGTTGCTTTCTCCATCTTTGGCGACCTTGTCAATTCCCATTCATCTTTCGCTGTATCGGTCGATAATGTACATCAAGGAACGTATTCTGCATTTGGCTATGACACACCAACAAACTGTTCGGGAGAAGCTTCTCGTCTTTATATCAGTCCTCTAGTGAGTCTGATGCGACCGGAACAGACGTGCGCTAAACTTAGTTTAAGATGCATCAATCTGCTCACGAAGTCGTCATCACGGTGTTGGAACCTCAGACAGTAGAAGAGACTATGAGCGGCTTGTGAGTGAACAAAAAGCTAGTAGAGCTGTGCCAATCCTTTCTCGTTCAGCGCGTTTGATTACCTAGAAATACAGCCAGGCCCGCCCAAAGACACAGTCGTACCAGAAGTCGAAGAGCACGAGGTCGAGACCGCTGTCGTAGCTCTGAGAACAGAAACAATCACAGCTGCAAGCTCCTCAGAAAGCCTGCGCAAGCGCTTCTTAGATCCGAATTCTCGTCCGCCGCAAAGACACTTGCAACTCGCCTATAGTATCGCAGTAGCTATCTGTTGCTTTGGGATCTGGTTGGCTTGGTTGCTTTCAATGTGCACAAAGAGGTCAGTCCTGTCCTTCCAGCTAAATTAATGTTGCTGATGGCGAAATTCGGCACAGACAGAGGGGACTGTACTTATCGACCTATGCGCTGGATGCTTGAAGTTCTGCTCCCGTATCCTGCCCTAGATTCCCTCAGCTCCGGCGGTTGCTCTGTATTGAACATCTGCTATTTCCATATCAGGACTATGGACAGAAGACAATCAATTATCCTTTGTGAGGATTTCGGTCTTAGGCATCATGTTCCGGGTCGTTCTCCTTTCCTCTTCTTTCCCCAACGGTTTCTTGCTCTCATCTGCCTTTCTTTTTTTACTCGAGCGAATTGCTATCATGTCTCCACCTCAGCAGACTCCCCAGAAGAAGCAGACCCCGCAGTCAAATCAGGTATGATGCTTCGATCGCCCGTCTCCTTGGACTCGGGCTTATCATTGATCAGACTTCTGGATGGATGCCTATCAATAGACTTCCGCAGACCGCTCTAGCTCACACGGTCAGTCGTCTGACGCCTATCAGGCCTTGCGCTGATCGAGGGCCTACTACTTAGGTATCGCAATGACTGTACAATACTCGCAAGCAGCTTATGGTTGATGATTAGGCGTCATCATCTCAAGGCCATCTTCCTTCAGCTCTCGGACAGGAGAGGAAGCGCAGACATGTGAATTTCCTTCCTTGCATAAGATCTCTGTTGAAGCCGAATTCGCAGAGTCCAGAAGAGCTCGTAGCCGCCGCTAAGGCTAAAAAAGCACACAATACTGAGCAGGCCGCTAGACAGCCAACCCCGCACATCAATAGTCCCTCGCCGGCGCCGCAACCGAAAGCGAGCGCGACAACCAAACGTACACCAGGTCCTTTCTGGTGCTCGTCATCGAAGCCAGCGGTCGATTGCCAAAGTCAACAGAATGGACCCGTATCTTTTGGCCGCAAGGACGACGTAAATGCAGTTCTCAGATCCCTTTGACAGTCTGAATAATTCCTAGGCCGACCGCCATTCGCGGCAATGCGGCTCAACGGCCAAGCCTTTTGTTTGCGGCTGGCCAGGCTGCGCAAGTACGTTCGGTCGCAAAGATGTCGTGAGTTGTGGCTCAGAAGCTGGATCAAAGACATTAATTGGCCATTATATCCGGCAGCAACTAAAGCATTGGCAGCGCGCAGATCACTACGGTCCTAATGCAACGCGAGAATTTGTCGAGACTGCCCAGGAGGTACAGGCGTCTCTTCTGATTATCCCACTTTACCAGGCTGACGATCATTACATAGAGGGCTGCAGGCAAGAAACCTGTCACACACTCGGCGAACACCGAGGTATTGCATCAATCGCACCACACAGTGAATGAAACGCCCGACGACAAGAAGCTGCGTGCAAACGTGCGCAGGCGTCAGTTGGCGGCGCATCTCATTAAGATGGGTAAAGGAGGCGAAAGTGGATGGCAAGTCAATCGTCGTCCATGCGGTGCCAACTTTGAGCTTCAAGAAGCAAGCACCGCAGCGTACTTTCTCAATGAAGATTTCACAAGTGTGCGTCGCTCAAGCAATATCCTAAAGGTTTTCTCATGTCAGCTGTGTGCAGTGTGAGACAGGTGACCGCAAAGAAGGAGAGGTTTTGAAATGCTGTACGTTTGTGTCCAATTCTGGTGCTCTTTGTGCTGATTCGAGCACACCAGTTCCTCAATTGCCTAACGACGGCTTCTGCTCCTTTCCTGGTTGTGAAAACTCCTTCGGAGGCAAGGACCCTAAAGTTACAGTCAAGTTTCCCTTGCAATGCGTGGACATAAAATTGACAGCTTTGCCTCGTAGTATGCCAATCACGTCATAGCAGAGCATTGTACAGGCCTGGGATGGAGATGTCCCGTCGAAGCATGCAAGAAACGCTTTGCTGTCAAAGGTGCTGTGGGTCCGGGACATCTGCAGTTGTATAACGACCAACTTACCAGCTAAATAGAGGGAGAGACATGTTCAAACGCATTTGGAGGATCTTCCCAAGTACAAGTGCTTTGAGTGTGGTAAAAGCTTCACGCGCACTGATAATGTACGTCGGAATAGAATGATGGATCTGACTCATGCTTGCATTATATAGCGAAACAAACATGCATTGAAGCAACACGACATCGCTTATACTAAGCCATGATCGCCAGTAGAGGATGCGCGGACCAATCCAGTAGACGAGCCTGGCATTGGACTGTAAGCACAGGATCTAATCGTGTGACGTGTTTGCTGGAACTTGAAGGCGTCAGGCTGGTTTCAGCTGTGCCTGTGCATGCTCGCTTTTGTATATGTATCATGTTTGCTTTATAGCTTGTGCTTGAGTTGACTTCAGAAGTCGTCCGCTGTGCTGTGACACCGAGACGAAAATATTGAAAACTCTTTTTGCGCTTGGCTCTTCTTTCTACACGAGCATTACAGGGCAAATCCTCTGCTATACACAAGGCAACGCCTGGATCCATCATGCCCGAAGAAAAGAAGCGCAAGCCGCTCGACAGTCGAATCCAGCATCTCATCAATAATTCCGTCACCGAGAACCACAGATCCTTGTTTGTCTTGATTGGCAATGCTCAGCAGCAACAGCGGCAAATTGTCAACTTGCATTGGCTGCTCTCTCAAGCCCGGCTAGATGCGCCAGCTGTTGCTTCGACCAGCAGCAAGAAAGCTGCTTCGAGACCTAACGTCCTTTGGTGTTACAAGAAGGAATTGGGCTTTACATCCAACCGTAAAAAGAGAGAAGCCAAAGTTAAGCGAGATGTCAAGCGAGGCATTCGAGACGAAGGCGATATGGATCCTTTTGAGCTTTTCGTTGGCGTGACCGATATTCGTTATACCTACTACAAAGACTCTGAAAACATTCTTGGTCAAACATTTGGCATGCTTGTGTTGCAAGACTTTGAAGCGCTCACGCCAAATCTGCTTGCGAGAACCATAGAAACTGTATCTGGCGGAGGCATTGTGGTTATTTTGCTACAAAGCATGACCAGCTTGAAACAGCTCTATACCATGTCAATGGTAAGCTGAGTGCTGGAAATCCTTGAGCTCTGCTTATACATACACAGGACGTTCACTCCCGGTATAGAACGGAATCAGCTACCTCAAACCCAATTGCGCGATTCAACGAACGATTCATCCTTTCTCTCGGCTCCTGCTCAAATTGCCTTGTGCTTGATGACGAGTTGAACGTCTTACCCATCTCACAAGCCAAAGATATCCGCCCGCTAGACAAGCAAACTTCTACTGCCGCCCAAAAGCAACAAGCTCAAGAACTCGTCGACCTCAAATCAAGCTTGGAGAGTGTCAAGCCAGTTGGCGAAGTTGTGAAAGAAGCCAGCACCCTTGATCAAGCGAAAGCAATCCTTACATTTACCGATGCCATAGCAGCCAAGACGCTCTCTTCGACAGTGGCGCTCACTGCAGCTAGAGGAAGAGGAAAATCCGCAGCGCTTGGTCTATCTATCGCCCTCGCTGTCGCACATTCATACAGCAACATCTTTGTTACTTCACCCAGTCCGGAAAACCTCAAGACATTGTTCGAGTTTGTGCTCAAGGGTTTCGACAAGTTGGGATATGAGGAGCACTTGGACTACGATGTGGTGCAGAGCAGTAATCCGGAGTGGAAAGGCTCGGTCGTGCGGATCAACATTTTCAGAGACCACAGACAGACGATACAGGTCAGTGGAGCTGCGTATTTGTACATTGCGTACTAATGGTGCTTTTGTCTGACAGTATATACAACCTCAAGATGCACACGTCCTCGGTCAAGCAGAATTGGTAGTCATTGATGAAGCAGCGGCGATACCTCTACCTCTCGTCAGAGCGCTTCTTGGGCCCTACCTCGTGTTCATGGCTTCTACCGTCAATGGCTACGAAGGCACCGGTCGATCGCTCTCCCTCAAACTAATTCAGCAACTTCGAGAATCTGCAAATCCATCACTTTCATCCAACAAGGCTGACAAGAGCTCAAAAGCTGCAGCGCGAGGAAACGCTTCCATTTCAAGGTCTTTCCGCGAAATCAAGTTGGATCAACCGATTCGATATGGCAACGCTGACCAAATCGAGAAATGGCTCAATTCCCTCCTCTGCCTCGACGCGACTATCACTTCTCAATCCTTTTCAGCCGCTGGATGTCCTCATCCTTCCCAATGCGAGCTCTACTACGTCGACAGAGACACGCTCTTCTCCTTCCACCCTGCTTCCGAACTCTTCCTACAACGGATGATGGCGCTCTACGTCGCTTCGCACTACAAAAATTCGCCTAATGATCTTCAACTCATGTCGGATGCTCCTGGACATGCGCTTTTCGTGCTTCTTCCACCCTTGAAAGAAGGCGATCGAAGCTTACCAGATCCGCTTGTCGTCATGCAAGTAGCGCTGGAAGGAAAGATCAGCAAGCAGAGTGTCTTGAATAGTCTGTCGAGAGGGATCAAGGCTAGTGGAGATTTGATACCTTGGACCGTTGCGCAGCAGGTAGGCCGCCCGTGAGAGAAGTTTTCGGCTCTTGCTGAATATTATCTTCGCGCACGTCTACAGTTTCAAGACGACGAATTCGCCGGATTGTCAGGCGCAAGAGTTGTCCGAATAGCCGTGCATCCTGATTATGCCAAGGTATGTCTCTGAAACGCACCTTTGACTATTTGCTGACTACAAGCTCAGATGGGCTACGGAAGTCGAGCACTCGAAGCATTGGATTCGTATTACAGTGGACAATTACTCAATCTGAATGAGCAGAAGAAGACCGATCAGAGCGAGTCTTTCGAGCAAGCTAGCAAAGTTGATGCGGTACATTCAACGTCTCATTGCATCTAGCACAAGCTGATAATGCCTACAGGCCGCCGACATTCACACTGAGACTATCAAAGGTCGAGATGCAGCGACGATGCCACCGCTTCTACACAGACTGGCCGAACTTCAACCAGAAACGCTAGACTATCTCGGCGTATCGTATGGTCTTACGCCCCAGCTTTTCAAGTTCTGGAAGCGTGCTGGCTATGTGCCGCTTTACGTCCGACAGACCGAGAATGAGCTGACCGGTGAACATACTTGTGTTATGGTCCGCGGCCTGTCGTCTACGCAAGAGGAGACTTCGGGTTGGTTGAATGCGTTCTCGGAAGGCAAGTTCTTGTGTCCAATGCTGCCGATCAGATTCTAATGTCAGCGGTGCAGACTTCAGGAGACGCTTCATCTCGCTTTTGTCGTACAAGTTCAGAGAGTTTGCGGCTGTCACTTCCCTGAGTGTGCTGGAGGCCTGCCGCAAAGGGGAGAGGTCTCAAACTAAAACAGCAGGTAGATCAAACGATTCTTAAACAGATCCAGAACTGACTATCAGCATCACAGCTTCCGTGATGGATCTACGCCGAGCATTCAGTCCTTTCGACATGAAGCGCCTCAACTCATATGCCAACAATATGCTCGACTATCACGCTATTCTCGACCTTCTTCCACTTTTAGCCGGAATGTACTTCAACAAGCAACTTCCAGTCTCGATCCACCTATCAGCTATCCAATCTGCCGTTCTCCTCGCTCTCGGACTGCAGCGGAAGCGAATAGAAGACGTTGAGGCGGAACTCAATCTTCCTGTTAGCCAGCTGCTCGCGCTTTTTGTCAAGTCGATGCGGAAAATGGTCAACGCTGTCGAAGAGGTTCAAAAGAGCGACATTTCTACCCAGCTAGCGCAGGAAGCGTCGACGAATGGCTCGACCTCGACGAAACAAAAGTCTTTCGAAAGCAGACCTGCTATCACAGAGACACTGGAAGAGGAGCTGAATCAAGAGGGAGAAGTGGTCGCGGACCAACTCAAAGAGCAGCAGCGCCAAGCCGTCGACTCACTAGGTGTGGAGAGGTAAGGCGCGTGCTCTGGATAGTAAGCAGTCATCTGACTGAACTGTGGATGAACGACAGATTCGCCGTTGAATCGGAGGATTCGGCATGGCAAGACGCCGACGCTCGTTTCGCTACTATGCAGCCTGGCAAGTCTACCGTCGTCAGCATTCCTTCGACAAAGCGGAAAGCAGATGTACCCGTAACGAATGGCAAGCAAGAGCCAGCGAAAAAGAAGCATAAGAAGAAGAGAGCGTCGGGAGCTGTGTAAACCCGCTGATAGAGCATGCCCCTCTTTGTACAATCCCCTCGTGGCCACGTTTCGTTACGTTCAGCAATTGCGGCGTATTCTTGTCTTTGACATCGAATCACCAATGCAATCTAAGTATCGGAGAACGGCTCGAGGCTCTAGCTCTTCTATATGTGTTGACAGGCTGCAGCTGATGCGCCTGAGCTGCCCTGATCAGTCCTTGCGCGCCTGCATTTCGTTCATTTTGACCGCCAGATCTCGCAAAGGAAGTTTGAAGAAGATTCACCTTTGCTTCCAGTCTTGCGCCTTTCTGTGCAGCTTGCCCTTACTCTGCTTTCTTTTCTGTTTCTTTGTAATTTTCCTCTTTACATGCAAACTCAGCAAAGTCAGGCGTGGGCTGCTCAAAGACAGAGACAATACGAACAACAGGCGTATTATCAGCAACAGACAGCTGCGCAGTTTCCTAACGGCTTTCCTACTCTGACTGGCCTTCACTCTCAAGCACAATCTGCTGCTCTAGCTCCGGCTTTGCCTGTCACTGTGGGTTTTCTCGTCATTCTTACATATGCATTGAGTCAAATTTTTCGTTATGCCATGCTTTAGCAACAAGACCAGTTCCAGATGAAAGCAACCGCGAACGGTCGAAGCAGCAACAGGTCTTCAACTACACAAGGCAGTGAGACTCCGCCTGAAGAGGAGGAAGTGCCCAAGTACGAGAATGGAGAGCCAATCTCAGTGAGTCCTCTCGCTAGCTGCCCGCAGACTCCGCTGATCTAAAGCAGAAACGGACGTTACAAAATCGAAAGGCTCAGCGAGAATTTAGACAGAGAAGGACTGCTCATCTGAAGGATCTCGAAGAGCGTGTCCGAAAGTATGAAGCAGGCCATCATGAAGTCAGTGTCCGACTTACAGATATTGATGTGGCCTCACTCGTATTTAGGTGAATATCGATTTGCAACGTCAAGTCATGGCTTTGCGTGACGAGAATGACTACCTCCGCGGTCAACTCGCACGACTAGGCCATGAAGTCGAGCAGCCTCGTAGGTCTCATATACCTTCGATTACATGTCATCGGTCTGACCTTTTCGCTATCAGGTCTGGCCAGCTATCAGCCGTATCCACTCCCTTCCATGCCAACTTCTATGCCGACTACTCCTCTACGTGCCTCTTACGCTTATCCGAATTCCTCTCGTATGTCACTCGGTCCATCACGGCACTCGCATTCCCCTCCCGCCAGCCGAACACCTTCAATCGGATCAGCTCGGTCTCGACGTGGTTTAGATTCGGAAGCTAATGCTCACCCAGGCTATCCCAGTTTTCAGCAGCAGCTACCTCAACAAATGCATGAAGTCTACCCTGCATCGGCTGTTCCTACGATGCGCCAAGTATCAAACCACAACCAACAGCATTGGGCCCAACCGTCATCTCTGAACAGCCTTCTCTCTGCAGTGGACAGTCAGCGCAGTGACCTAGAAGCCAACTCTCCACAATCTGCTCCACAAAGTCGCCGAAGTAGTCAAACAGCCGCTTCTCCACTTTGGCCGCAGAATGATTTCCCACATCCTCCGCCTAGTCATCCACCTCCCGCGCACTTCCAGCAATCACCTGTAATCTATGAGCAGCAGGAGTATGGAGCTTTGCCGCCTATCCGACACCAAACGAGAGGGTATAACATGATGCCTGTTGCGGCGATGCAGCAACAGCAGCAGCGTCATCACCAGCCAATCAACCATCAGCAACAACATCAAGCACCTCCGCAGCAGCATGCACAAGAGCCCGCACCAGTCGATCTGATGGAACCACCGAGCGATGATGACGAAAAGGACGCGGATTGGACACCAGACACATAATTAAGTTAGACGCAGAACGTGGACTGATGGTATAGGGGCCAGGGAGGAGTGACTCAGTTTAGGTTCGGTTTTGGGAGGTTTTGAGATTTCTAGGGACTCTTGGGACAAAAAGTAATGTTTATACCAAAGCATCATGATACAGGTAATAAGTTTACAGGAGAAACGAAAATGTAACATAGTTGTTATTCATACATGCCATCAGTACAAGTTCAAGCTTTGACAGCTCTTCTACACCACCTTCTTATTCTCTTCTTGCCTCCTTCTTGCGTCACCCACCCTTCTGCCAAGCTCATCAGCGGTCTCTTCGCTCTAATGATGACACGACGTACCATCTCCTATACTACTGACCCACCAAGCCTCGACCCATTCACTACCCTTCGGCGGTGCAACATTTAAGTCCGCCAGCACGAACCCGGCCTCGCTCATGAACCTATGTTCAATCCATTGAGTGCCTGAACGAGTCTCTTCTTCCGTCATTGAGATCGTTTGCACAGTCCCGTCGAGACAGGAGTCCGGAAGGGCGTCGGTGCGTATGAGATGGTCTAGCTGTGCTCGATGCGTTGCTGCTTTCGATGAGAGGAAAGTGATAATTCGTTTGAGGTAAGGCGCACGCAGCGGATGAGAGGCGAGTAGTGGTAGAAGACCAGAGAGGAATATGAGTAACCGCCAAGGTACGAAAGTGAGTATTGGCAGCAGAAGGAAAGTCGACAGTGTGGCGGATTGAAGGAGCAGGAGCGAGATTCTTGGATGAGTTGACCAGTCTAGATAAGTGAAGATGTTCCGTCCGAGGTCTGTCAGGTCCGATAATCTACCCATGACGATTTGGATGTTTTGCTGGCAGACTCGTTTTCAGGAGGCGCACGCCTTGAAGCCAAAGAATGCTTACGAGGTTCTCCATGTAGCTATACGTGGATCAGCACCATTCAGACGGAAAAACAAGAAGCTCACTCTGCTGAAGCTTCGACGTTAGGTTTAGTAGGCGTTTGTTCGGCCATCAACAGCGGATCAAACGCATCGGTCGTTGGATGCTTTGTATTGATGTACGTATACAGCAGACAGACTACGAGCGAGATGGTCGGGAGTAGGAGTAACAGACTTGGTCTGTAGCCTGTTGCAGGGTCATTACGACGCCATCGGTTCACTCTTGAGACCTACATAAAATCCCGTAGAGCAGGGCGAAGAAGGCCGTCTTGCTTTGATCACGCCAGGTGAAGACATCCTTCAAGGCAGTCAGCATTAGATCGCCGAAACTCCTTGGAAGCTACCTCAAGCGCGTTCGAAACGTTCCACAAAGGGCCAGACTTAGCTACAAAGCGCTTGAAGTTCTGTGTCGTCGCTTGTATTGACAGAGGCTGCCTATGAGATGATCCGTTATTATGCGGCAGCTGATTCGCGATTGTCTGGTTGAGGACAGTTTGAATGAAGGCAGTCTCTAGCTTGGACGATGCACTGCTTGCTACATGCGAGTCCGCCTGCATTGCTAGAGCTTTACAAGGTCGTTCATGACAGAAAAAGGCTTGGAGCGAGACAGCGATAGGTCGAGTGGACGCTACCCTGGCGTTACAAATGGCTGATACACCGAAAGAGAATACCCTGAGCTTGATGCGAGAGCTGTCAGAGCTCTGTCGCATGCAAATTGCCTTGCTCAGCGCTCACAACCAAATTTCTTCCGACGTTGATCTGTCAAGCGAAGTGCTGTACAACGACATTATAGGACTGGGCAAGATGACGAGACACCATACTGTTGCATTCTCTATTGGATTGAAGCCGCCTCAAGATTGGACCGTAGCGCACGGGATGTTGCAAAAGATGCTGCAAGACGTACAAGCGCTCATGGTGGCATCTGGGAGACTGGCAAGCAAGCAGAGAGACTTATGGCTGGATGAGATCAGATGGTGTGTTCTCGCTTTCTTCGAGTCGCTACTTGTTCGTCAACAAATTCAGTCTCCACGGTCATGCGCTGAACTTATCGTCTTAGTCCTTCTCAAGTACCTTTTCCGCTTCTTCGACCAGACAAGCTACTCTACAGCGAACTGCACTAGTTCTGGAGTCAGCAGACAACCTCAGTAACACCTCTCCAAGCTTTCTCGTCGCCTTCCGAAGTGCGATCCAAAAACACGTCGACACAGGCAGTGATGCGCTGTTGGAGCTCCAAGAGATGATAGAAGAGAGTGCTGACATGGAAGAGACGGACCCTGAAGAAGACCCTGAAGATCTGGACGCTACCATGTCTGAAAAGGAACGCGAACGAGCAACGGCCGTATCAGCTATCATCCGTCTAGTTTTGTTACTGCTCAAAAGAATACTCAAGACTTCCTTCGAGCCAACACACGACATGCAAGCTATCCATAGACAATCTTCCCTGGTGACGGAACGAATAGATGACCTAGTCATCACGCTTCATCCACCTCAAACTAGTGTTGATGTGCCCAAAGCCGCGCAACAGCTGCTAGAACAATGCGAATTCATAATAGCGACCATTAAGCAGCTGCCTCGGGATGAACTGTCTTCAGCCATGAAAGCTGTATCGCTCCACAACAAAGTGGATACATCAAAAGACTATGAATGGTTCGACATGTGTCTACTGCAAATCAAGAAAGGCATTTCCAAAATCCCTTAAACAAGCATGAATTCATTCTGCAAGATCCTATTCCTCACTCTGACCTTTGTCGCCAATTCCTCCACCCAGCTCAAAGACATCCATAAAACAGTCTTTCCCTCTACTTGGCGCGTATACAATGGCACACCACTTTCAAGTAAAGCGGTCCCAACATCTTCTGTTCGCAAGAAACAAGCAGAAGCTAAATCAGCCAACGTCATTGCTTTTTCTTCTACCTTGGTTTTCCGAGTAGAGCGACGGGGTTCAGTACTAGCTGTTGCGGGTGTGGCAGGTTCTTCGGGAGGAGAAGATAAGTGTAATCGGAGGTAGCGGACGATGATGGATAGCCAGAAGACGCGGTAGGAACGTTGTCCTAGGTCGGAGAGTGGTCGTTCTGGTGTGCCAATGGGTGTTGCTAGACGTTTGTTGAGTTCGTAGCCTGTCCATGAGCGTCAGCGAGAGAGCATAGAGCGTGGAAAGGGAAGAAGGAAAGGCAGACGCACTGAATTCAATCAAGAGGTGGCCGTAGCCTTTCCTTTGATATGGCGGAAGAGTAATGATGCACGCTAGGTTGTAATTTTCGTAAGATGTCTTTTCCTGTAGACTAGATTAGAATAACAGTACTAGATGAGAAGTAGACGAACTTTAGAAAAGAAGCCTAGGATGTGATCTTTACTTGGTTGAGCATCTGTCATTACGTAGAACATGAAGCCTTGTACCTGTCAATGACGTGAGAGACTTCTCCATGTGAGATAGATGGACGTACATCGAAGCAAATGTACTTGTGCAGAATGAAGAGCTTGCCAAAGAGCGCTAGATTCTGACACCCTGCAGAGGTATCAGTAGGCCTTCAGCCGTTCACAAAAGTCGCATACATAGCTGTAAGCAACCACATCATGTTAGCTTCAGTATGAAGAAAAATGGTTTGATGCTCACCTTCTGATCTGCACCATCCACTTCCCAGATAATGTGCGCTCCTCTTTCATACACCTTCTTGCCAGGCGGTTTGTTCATTTTACAAGTCCTCTGCTGAAACATCAGCATCTCTTCCCCATAGAGAGCTAGCGACTCACCCGATGTGATACATACACTGCTTCTTGGGCCATATACTTCAAACATCCATCACAGACATATAACTTGCTTCCTTCCGTTTGTGTAGCTGGAGGGGCGCTTACAGCTAGATCTGCCAAGTCGCGCTTCGGGACTCGAGGCTTTGAGCGTGGAGAAGGTAGGGTCGAAGTACTGGCTTCTGGTATCGGTACAGCTTCTTCTCTCGCCTCAGTCGGTGCGTCGACGGAGGGTTCGACCAGTCTACTGGGTGAAGCTTCGATCAGAGCTACTTCCGGCTTGGGCTTCTTTTTGTTCGACCGAGCGAAATGACCATGCTTATTACGCGCCGGTAAGACTCTCGGTGATATCGTATTTGGAGGAGGAAGGATCTTAGCTTTGATAGGTCTAGGTCGTTTATCGATTTTCTTCTTTGGCGTTGCTAGCAGTTTCGGTTTGGGTCTCTCGGCTGGGAGTAGGTCGTCTAGTGGATAAGGTGATTCATACCATGGCTGTATACATGTGAGTACATGATGACGAAAGGGAAGACAAGCGTACCGTGATTTCGTACCAGCCAAACAGGACTGTCGCTATTCGACGCGGGATGGCCTTGGCAGCTTCAGGAGCGGGCTGTGAGAGAGGAACACGTGGAATAGTATGAGACAGGAGCTCCCTACTGGAAACAATAGACAGATGACAGGGGAAATTTGACACAACAACAGGAAGAAGGGAGAGGAGCAAACAACACACAGAAGGGGAAGCGCGTTTCCTCTTCTTGTCTGTTGGCACTACCAGACTGTCTTGTACCATCAGCTGAAACGCGTCGAAGGGAGGCTATCTTGACAAACGACGGCGAATCAGTACCTGTGAATATAACACGTTCGAAGGAGATACCCACTGTCAGGGATGGAATATGCTGAAGGGGAACTAAGAGAGGCCGATTCGAGTTATGAAGATTCGGTGAACGAGTCCAACAGCAAGCCGTTGTCGTCGAATCATGCAAGCACCAGTTCAGGCAAGCGGCCCATGTATTCACCACACGGCGTTGGTCTGTCCCCTTCCCTGTTGGCTACAAGACCTTCGCAATTGCGCCAAAGACCTTCCTATCCTGCGAGTCAGTCAATGGCCAAGACTGCCAGTTCCTCTTCTTCAAGCAATGGGAAACGCAACAGCATCGTCAGCAGTAGCGGTACTTCTGCAGATACTGCCAAAGATGCCGCGGATCGCTCAGCCGAGTCGGTCACCTTGAGCCGCTCCTCAAGCTTGAGTAGTGCAAAGCAATTCAGACCAAGAAAGGGTGCTGATCTGGATGGGCGCAACCAGAGGGTACATCCTATGTCCATCAGTCGTCTCGCAAACTAATTTCGTAATCAGTTCATCAATTCTGTGAATGCTCATTTGACCTCACCGCCTACTTCACCTGAGAAGGAACCCAGCACAAGTCCACTAGACCAAGTCTATTCTTCTAATCTACGTCGTTCAGTCTCTCTGAGTTCACCAGAAGATGCAATCGAAGGTACTCCATCAAGACGTTCCAGTCTGCGCACATCAGAAATCAGAGAAGAAGCTCGGGCTCTCCGACAGCGCTCAAGCATAAGCATTGAGCCTGAAGAAGTCACATCTCCTTCATCGGGCTCAGAAGCTTTTGCGTCGAAGCGCTCTTCCGTGGTACCAGCGTATCGACACACTTCGCGTTATTCCTCTCCGCAAGCGTATGAGTCCCCTCGGCTGTCTTCAACGAATTACTCCGATTCACCTCGCGTTCAACGAAGATCGCGGCCATCAGAACATTACACACCTTCACGACCGGCTTCTCGAGCAGATTATCATCATTACCGCTCACCCGAAGAAAGAGCTTCCACATCCATGTCCTTCCGCTCTCCAGATCGTTATTCTGAAACCTCACCACAAACATCACAGACTATTTCATACTCGAGTAATTATAACCGTCAAAGAACCAAGACCGATAGTCCTACTACCCGAGCGACGAATTCAACTAGAGCGAGAATACCTGTAGAGTTCTTGAGGAGGTCGGAAGAACCTGAGAGTCCGAGGGAGAGGAGCGCGTCTCCTGCGTTGAGCAGTACGTCTAGGTTGACGAGTGTAAGCAGAAGAAATGGAGAAGAGGGAAGGTATAGGAGGGAAAGCAGTGCGAGTGTCAGTAAGCGTGGAGAGTATGAAGAGAGTAGAACCAGGAAGAGGAGTTTGTTGAGCGAGCAGAGCAGCGTTAGTTCACAGAGCAATGGGTCGAAAGATGATAGTGAGCACTTGGCACGCACATTTAATGGATGGCGCTGATTACAAGCAGTCTTTGGAAGGACGATGCACACTCCCTACGGAAGAAGTCGATCATCTACCAGTCCACCTTCTTCCATTCTATCTTCCCGGCATAGCCAACCTCGAGATGATCGTGCTCATAGGAAAGACTCTTCAGCGAAGGACTGGTTATGGGAAGTGCAAGAGCTTCGAGAACGAATTGGTGCCCTGGAGGTGAACCGACCCGTCTCTAGTGCCTCTAGTCGATCTTCCGGCCGTCGAAGTGACCGACACAAGAGAAGTAATGCCACTGCTACACCTATTCGAGACGAACATCACCGCACTATCAGACCAACTACCTCGCATGCAGTGTTATCACCTCACGCGCGTCAACCTAATTTCAGTAATCATTCGATGGAAGACCTTTCTCGTTCAGATTCCCATCGGCGCTCACCTCAAACTGGTCTAGGTAGTCCTTATGCTACGTTACGCGAAAAACCCACTCCTCGCACGCCTGGTCACCCGCCCTTGCCTCCCAACGGCCGAAACAATACAGCAGAACATCAGAAGCTTCTGATTGCTGCTTGGGAGCGAATGGAAGATTACAGACGCGAACGATCGGGTGATGAGCTACCTCCCGAAGCCTTCGACCAATTACTCGCTATGGTAGAACACACGAACGCGCTCAATTCCGGTCTAAGGCAAATGGTAGCTGCCACCATTGATGCACAAATAGAAGCGGAATTGGAGGAAGAATCAGGTCATGCAGCTAGCGGGTCGGCATTCGCCTCGTTGGAAAGGATCGCTGCGGATTTACAGAGGACGAGCGATGATCAGACGAGGTGTCTGACTGATTTGTTAATTTCGTTGGGAAGGCATGTGAGGATTGCTCAGCCTAGAAGTCCTGTCCAAGCCAGAGTGAATGGAGTGGAGAATTCATCCGGTCAGTCTGGTTTCCTTGAAAGGGGATCTCGCTCAATGACTTCTAGGTCGAAAAGGAGAAAACGCCAGAGCAGAAACAAGAGCGGGAAGACAGTCAGTGTCGCTTGGTCTACCTGAATCTCCTCGATCTGCTGAAGCTCGACCGGGACCAAAGACTTCGCAATCTTCTCAGCAAACGATCCGACCCATGTCTTCCTTCATCTCTTCCCCTATCGCGAGGCTGGCAAGACGAGCTTCCAAAAGCGCTTCAGTCCCTACTCTATCATTAGCTCATGCAACCAGCCCGAAGAAGGACTCCTTCCGGCAAGACAAAAGGAACGCTTCCCTAGATTTGGATGCGGACATGGTCGAAACACCTGATACTTCTTTTGACTTGCAAGAAGACCGCTCGCCGTTGGCTCGGAGGGAGTCTACTTCAAGCTTCGCCATCAGTTCGCTGAGGAATGGGCTGGATACAATTTCGCGAAGGGATAGCAGGAACAGTCGGGCGCCTTCATTCAGTTGATTCTGTTGTAGATACGTTGCATTTGCACGCCCTTTCTATGACTACTATCGCAGTTGCGCCGAATTATGCCTTGCTTTCAACCATCATCATGTATCGACTTTCCACGCCTTTGACAGCCTTCAGACAAGTGCAAACGCTGTTGCAGCCCACATGGAAGGCCGCAGTACCACTGCCAAGGTCATTGCACACGACAAGACTGCTACAATCGACGATAAACCAATCCATGCGTCGAAAGGCATCAGCACCAACACATGGAGCACCTCAACCTCGTTCTCCTGCTCTGTTAGGCAACCCACAACGCAAAGGTGTATGCAGTAAAATCTTTGTCCTGACGCCAAAGAAGCCAAATTCAGCTCAAAGAAGAGTTGCCAGAGTGAAATTGTCTACGGGGAGGAGTATAACGGCTTATATACCTGGTGAAGGTCCGTCTCTGATCAGGAAATACTCGTCTGCGAGTGTGATCTGACTTGGTCATGGACAGGACATAATTTACAAGAACATAGTGTTGTTCTGGTCAGAGGTGGGAGAGAAAAGGATTTACCTGGTGTGAGGTCCGTAAACGTCAAGTGTTGCTCCTTTTGCGCCCCTTCTGACATCGGATGGGATAGATACAAGATTGTAAGAGGTGCGCTGGATGTAGGCGGAGTTGCAGGCAGGGTGAGTGGACTCTTTGATTCTGCTCTGTTGAGCGCTGAACTCAGGCTCCTCTTGCAGTCTAGAAGTAGATCCAAATATGGAAGTGAGTGCTGCTGAGGATTCTCGTTTGTCGAGTATATTCTGAAGGGGGTTCTCACAGCCAAGAAGCCGAAAGCGCTGTGATCTTCCACACCAATAGAAGACCAGACTAGTATCTGCTCAGAAGAGCGCGGCGCTCCTAGGGCAATGATGAAGCAGTCCGCTTTGGTGAAGCAATCTCGAAGGCCACCGGGACGGACTGCAGACGAGGACTGGAGTCATCACGCACAAGACGATCACAAAAGGGTGCCAGTACAGGTGTATATAGTGTGCTAATAGCTGAAACACCCCAAAGTCACTTTGCATGACGCGCTTGCTCGCGTCCAACCATCTCGATACCCTGTCTACAGCTCTGAGCGCTACCACAGAGCTGTAATCATATCAAGACTTCCTATATACCCTCTCCTCGTAGCGCAGAATGACTTTCCCTTCGCTAGGCCAAAGATTGCTGCCAGCAGTCGAAGGAGGTGGTTTTCAACTGCACCCATCCTCGCCATGCCCTACAATGGACGTCGTGCTTCTCACAAGTGCCAAAGAGTCTAATCTGTCGCTCTGGCGTGTCGGTGGACAGAGCGGAAAGATATGGGACCAGAATCTCAAAGAGCCTGCTGAAGCCTTTGGTTGGAGTCCTGATGGTCAGCGGGATGACTGGCGTTCGGCTTAATGCTGATTGCCACGGCTTTTCGCTGACAGGTCATTACATCAGCGGACTACACAAAGACGTCTTGTCGCTCAGATCAGTGCATACGGGCATTGAAGTCAACCGAACAAAGCTACCCAACAAGGGAGATCAACATGAGCATAAGGGAAGACGGATAAGCTTGTATAGCTGGCATGAGCTCTCTCATTCAACACAAGCAGTACCAAAAAAGAGGCATGCCCAGGATCTGATAGATCATCTGCCTACCCTTCCTACAAACATCACGAACCATTCAGCCCAAGCTCAAGGGTGAGATATCTTTGCCAAGAGAGTTGAGCTGCTCTGATAAGATCGTAAGGACTTCGACTGCTAAATCTCGAAAACAAGAAGCGCACACGGCAATGACAGAGTTCGCTGCGCCTATATCAACAGTCAACCCAGTGGTAGAGCAGAAATCATCCAGCTTGAACGTCTTTACAGCATATCCTCATTCTTTCCCTTCTCTACCACCTACTGCAGCTTCAGACACAGAAAGCCTTGCTACGAATACCCTCGATTCGTCCTTACTGATTTCGTCTGAAGAACACTCGGGCAGACTATCGCTCTACTTGGGAGGGACGCTTTACCTAGGCGATCTCAACATCGAGAAAGAGGCTACAACGCTTTCTACTCAGATTCTTCCCTCTGGGTCCGATACAACCTCACTCGCCGTACTGTATTCGACTTCGGACAAATCTGAATCCCTCAAATATGCTACTTACACTCTGCCTTTACTGACTGAAGCACTGCGAACAATAGCAAGAGCAGCTACTACCATTCGAGTACTTTTAGATGGAATCTTTGAACTACTAGAAGAAGGTGTAAGGTTATGGACTGAAGCGACTACTCTGGGTGAGAAATGGATTGAAAGGTTGGGCAGCATGTTGGAAAGTCATGGTGCTGCACAAGCTGTGCCGAGGCAGTTGATGAGGATGCTTTTGACTGGAAGGGTCACCAATGGGATCAAGGAGTATCTGGCTTCCAAGATCACCGAAAGGGTGAGACTCGCATGCTATATCTGAAGTCAAAGCTAAAAGACGAGCAGAGTCTATCAAAGTGGGAACAAGCCATCGTCGCCGGCGCTGGCTATATCCGATCTGCATCATATCAGAGTATCGCTCCTTCACTAGAACGCATCATCCTCTGGCTAGAAGAGATCCGCGGCTGGGCAATGTCAGGTCCAAATTACCTACAAGGCTTCACTTTGGATCGCGATAAAGTAGAAGAGGCCATCAAGCAAGCTCAGGAAGCTCTGATGACAAGCGCCCATCTGGAACAGGCTGCTGTGAATGACGAGCGGTCGTTCGTCGAATTTGCGAAATGGATGAAATTCGGTATGGCAGGATCTTCTCTGCTACAAGTAGCTGAAGGATACGCTTGGACCATACAGAGATTGATACCATATCTGCGAAAGAAACATCTTCCGAAGCCAAACTTCAAGCGACTCATGATCCCATAACGATATCAAAGTTCCTCCAAAACGAACTGTGCCTCTTTGATACGAACAGTCTCATCGCGCCTCCTGACTCTGGCATCTTTCGTACCCGCCCACGCAAAGCATCAGCGCCTTCAGACCCCATACCACTTGAGCAAGTCAAGAACCTCATCCGCAACAAGCAGCCATTACCAGCTACCAAACCTTCCGATAAAATCGAAGAGAGCCTCACTACTCAGATCTTTGGCCTGACGTCTCGCTTGGGCGATTTCTTCAATAGGTCATTAGCGGGAATACTAGATAATGTGGAAGCGGACGCCTCGATCCAGGTCGGCATGTTTGATAACGGGCAACTAGATCACAAGCAGATCGTCATGCGTGCTGTGAGTGTCTTCTTAACGAGGAGGACGAAGCTGATGAAAGCAGACTGAGGATGGGCAGTGCTATGTTTGCGTGCATACAGGTGGCCGGACAGCGTCTGATTTGACGCCTTCGTTACGTATGCTTTTTGTCTTCCTTCGGTAGAGACACTGATTGGCGAAATAGTCTGGCTATGTCTGATCGACCGAGACTTGAGCTATTCTCTCATTTCCTATCCGACCGTCACGACGCAGACGGACAACTTCTCTATCCTGTCATTTGACTTCTTTGATGATGTAGAGCTTGCTATTCTGGGTCAAGCTCAGCGGAAAGATAAAGGTCAGGATGATTAAGCACGAATGGCTTGTTCTCATTTCTGCGCTGTGTATTCCTGACAGGACCCAAATCTTTTATTGGGACTATCAAGTATACTGATATTGATTGGCCTCAAAATACAGGCGATGCAAAGATCAATGCTAATGTAAGTACGCGTTCCGGTCCTGAAGAGGTTAGCTTATGCGGTCAACAAGACACCACATCAACCTGGCAAGCTCTCATTCGCTCGATATCACGCCCTAGAGTCTTCTCTAGCACCACAGCAGCTCTCACTCAACGGTAGAAGAGGAAGACGGATAGGCTGTGTGCTAGGCAACGAGCATCGTCAACTCGAATTCCTCGATATGGAAGAAGTCGAAGAGGATGAGACAGAGGAGGGCAGCGATGATGAGACTATGGAAGAGTGAACTAGGTATAGCTGCCTTCTTTGATCTTCCAGTGCCTTCATGGACCGTGACGTTCGTCGAAAAAAGTAAACAACTGCTTGTTGATCACTCTCTGCCATCTCGAAGGAAGCGTCAAGAGGCTGATACTGCACCCGCGGTATACACCAGGCTTGATAGCTGAAGCGCAGCTCAACGCGCAAGTCGCCAGAGCAAGATGAGCGCTCGACGCAAAGCTGTCTTTTTGGACATTATTGTGGAATTGCCAGAAGAGTTACGCGAGCAGACGCTTCGTCAGTGGAAAGGCTGGATACGCTGGATACACTCTAATGCTGCTACCTTCCCATAGAACAACTCGCTCAGTTCGGGGAAGCCGTCTCCACAGAGCTACAAACAGGCCCAGAACCCGCACCTACTCTACCGCCTACTACAGCTGCCAAGAAGCCCAACAAGACAGATCATCATACACTCTCGTACAAATGGAGAGAGCTATCGGAATCCGAGAGCAAATACCTTCGGCGACTGCGCGTGATGAGAGATGTAAGCAAACCTGGCTACCTGACAACTCAATACTGATAATGTGCATAGCGTTACATGCCTCGCTTGCTCAAGGTTCACTTTGCTTCAGTCTCGCAATACGAAGTCCGAAAGATGTTTGGCAATATTGGGCCATTGATATCTGCGCATGAACAGCTGTTAGCCTGCCTGACGGTAGACAACACGGCGGAGTCACCATGGGCAGAAAGATTCCTCAATCTCGTATGTGCTATCGCCGAGTGTTTTCTCCCTGCTGATGTGTGAGCAGCTCAAATCACCTCTTCATGGGTTACACCAGTCCTACCTTAGCAATTACAGTGAAGCTCAAGAGATCCTCAAAAAGCTCTCGAATGAGCCCAGATATAAAACCTTACTTGCTGTCAGTTCTTCCCAGATATAAATTGTTTTCAGCTCAAGCGATGTTGGCAGACTGTCAAAGCCGAAACAAGTCGAGAATACGACGATGCTCTTGGTCTGGGCGATCTGCTGTCGGAACCGTATCAGCGACTACCCAAGTATAGGCTTCTGATCGAAGGTCAGTCCCGGAATCTCAATCAGCTGTGATCAGCTGTTGAATGATTCTTCGTCTGACAGAACTTGAACAACATACACACGCAAGAGACCGCAATTTGCCTTTCTTCCCGAAAATAGTAGCGCAGCTTGCTCGCATGGTCAGCTTTCAGGCTTTCGAAACAGAAAAGCGGGCGGCTGTCTTTTCTGGACTACAGAAGGCTGTATCAGGCTTTGACGTAGGCTTCTCACTCTTCAAACTACGTGGCTGATCTCTTCGCATAGCAAGAATTGGTCAGCAGTAATCGGGTATACATTGACTCTATCGACGTCGAAGATTGGCAAATGGATCAATCTACTTCGGAAGTGAAAATTACAGCGCATCGAACAGGAAGCCCACCGCAAAAGTGTACCCTCGTGCTCTTCAACGATATGCTGGTCATTCTGAAGCGAGAACCGAAGCTAATGGCAAGAGGCCGCGATTACATTGGCTTGTCGAATATGCGTCAATTGCTGGAAAATACAAAAGCATCGAATTTGAGCAAAAGCAGCCCAACAAAGAAGGTGTCGAAGCAAGAGCTGGCCTACAGAGGCTCGGTTCCCTTGGAGCTGCTTTCCGTGGCAGATCTTGGACCCGAGGGTGAGCGCACTGCGACGAGCATTGAATCTCGCTGATTAGTTCGTCATAGGCTTTGAGATTCATATGGCTGCTGAACCGACAGGCTTCAGCAGAAATTGGACTGGCCGCAAAAGAAGACATTTTACAGTTATGGCACTTCCAGGAGGCAAAGTCAGTCTGAACCAAGAAAAGCTCCGATTCACGGACAATCTTTGGCGAATGCAAGCCATCAGTAGAATTGCACCTAATGGCGAAGTGAAGAAAGCCAACATGGCAACGGTGTTGCAAACTGCAAAAATGGAATGCAAACCCGAGGTCGCTTGTAATCTGATCTTCGCAAACCTTTGGGATAAAGAGTCTTATCTGGTCGAACGAGAAGCAAAGCTGATGGTCAGTCGTTGATCCGTTCTGATGACTTTCGCTGATTGTGCAAAGTAGAATCCTTTGGCCGTTGTAGTGGGCGATTCGAGTCGGATAGTCTTTCACGCCAGCAAGGGTCCTCATCTAGTCTGCAGTCTTGCTCAACAGCAACTCAGCATGCGCTATCGCAATTCTAGCAAGAACGTTGATCCGGTCAACTTGGTTCAAGCTATAGCGCGATGTGCCTTGGAAGGTGAGCGCGGGATCTTCTGGCCTTTGCCACTGGTCTGAATCGAATCTGATGTTTCACAGGACTATCCGCTGGCTATTTCGACACGCCGCCTAAGCTACCATATGCAATTACGCAAGAGGACTTCAACAAAAGCGTCGGACACAGCCGAAGCAGAAACCACTCAGTCTCTGTCAATCGCAGTGGCACAGTCATCTCCACCTCTACCTTCGATTCGCGTAGATCAGCAAACTCCTCTCGACATGATCGGGAACCTTCCTATGTATCTTCGCCGCCGTTGTCGCCCGTCTCGAGCCCTCTCAAGCAACCTATGACCTCTCCGCGAGTTGCCGAATCACCTTCTCGTTTGCGACAACAAGCAAGAGCATACCGTAGTGAGCCTGACGAGGAACGGACAGAGGTACTCTGGTCGCCTGGCGCTTCTGAACATAGTGGAACGAGGCGCCTTGCTCGCACTCAATCGTTCGAAGAAGTATATCATTCTATGCAAGGTGCGCATGACTTTCTCATTGCGTCTCAGAGGGTATCTGATCGTGGGATCAGCTCAATTGAACATTCCGCAAAGACCGTATTCCGCTATGGACTATGCATATCCCCGTCAAGACGAAGATGAGGGCGATCAGACGATTGTTGCTTCCTCTCCAGCGCGTTCCAAGTCACCCTTGGGACCCAGAAGTTACTCGCCAGCGCCGTCCCCCACTCAGCAGCCAAGATCTCCTTTGGGTCCTCGACCGCTCAGCTCTCTTGCGTCCCAGGCCAATCAACCAGATACGCGACCTCTGCCCTCACCAATACCTAGACCTGGCTCAAGTTGCGTGCCTAAGCGGAGATTGGATACTGACTCGGAAGAAGACGCCATTCGACCGAAGAAACCCACACTCCTGTCGAGCCTCGGTTCAGTTCGTCAGTCACAGTTACCCAAACCTCGCATACCCTCTGGTCAGCGTGCAAGCGGGTCTAGAAGAACATCCGCAGACTCTTCTAGACGTCGAGTGCCGCCGGCTGTCGCAGTACGAGCACCTGAGGCTGAAGAACCTTCTATTGTCGTGCACGAGCGACCAGCCCGCAAGAAATACATCTCGGGCTCTTTCCACTCCTTGCACAAGCTCTCGACAGACAACTTTGACGATGCGGACGAGGATCAGGCTGAAGAGCTCTTGGATGTCAGAGGTATGTCGAAAGATTCACAGTCTAGAGTCAGATATTGACATCAGACTATAGACGAGACTCGGTCCATTGGGTCAATACGTCGATCTCCAGTCTTTATCGATCTGCCGCAGATGAAGGAGCCTCGCGGGACTAGTCCGGACGACTCGACGCCCGGCACTTCGCTTCAACTAGCATCTTCGGCGTCCTCTCAAGAGTCTGCAAGCTTGTTGGAAAGCCAGCGAATGGAGATCGACGACTTACGCGAACAAAATACTCAACTGACGCAGCGACTCAGCGATGCCGATACACGAACACAGATTGCAGAGAAAGAGCTTGAGATTGCTAAGAGCAAGGCGGAAATTGCTCAGATGGAGCTTGGTCAGGCAAATAATCACTTTGGCACTCTCAATCAGCAGTTGGAAGCTGCGGGTACAGAGATCATCACCTTGAGAGAACATAATACGCAGCTCAAGAAGGAAGTCGATACATCAAACGCTGCATCGCAAGTTGCCTTTGATGTGAGTATCGCTTCTCCTCTAGAAGCCGGTCCTGACACGTCTACAGTGCTTCAACGACGAGCTTATCGAATTGGCAGAACAGATGGATAATGGTGATGTTGGAGCTCTGAGTCGAGCATTGGTAGCAGAGAAATCTGCACATCACGCTGCAGAGCAAGCGAGAAGGTACGCCTAGTCATGCAAGCCAAAAGCAGCGCTGACGCTCCTTGCAGAAAAACGACGGCTTCCCTGGCGGAAGTCAAGAGATTACTAGAGCAAGAAAGATATCAAAGGCAAACTTATGAGGATTTGTTAGTCAAGCATGGGCTGCTGAGGGCGTCGTAGTAGTATCGGGTGTCCGATAGTGTGTTCGGTATGAGTTTGCTGTTGTAGTACACTTGGTTTATGCATTCGCGGGTGATGACTGACGAGATACTATGCGTCCTTTTGCTACTTGCCCAGCTTCATCTTCACTTGTGCCGGCTCTTACTCGCTCGTAGAAAAGCAAGATAGGATTACATCGCAGAACTTCTTGGATGTCGACAAGATGGACATCTTCGTCTGATACGCGGTCTGCAAGGAAACGGAGCAATGAGGACACAGTCTATTCGCTATGATCAATGTGCTTACACCAAGCAGATGACTGGGGCGTTCGTCTTCGGTAGGTGATGTAGTGACCGAAGTTATGCGATCCATAATGCACTATTGCCGAAGACAACCGGTATTGCAGCTCGCCCTGACCTTCTTGTTTATACGTCATTGAAGTCGATGGCCGAGTAGGAAGCTGAGGCGAAGTACAAAAGGGGTCGAAATCGAGGTATTCGGAGAAGGTGACGAAACAGCTTGAGCGGACAGGCATACCGCGGACAAAAGAAAGGGAGCGAGATAGGTGGAAAGCGAGGATCTCGGCTGACTGTGAACCGAATACACGCCTGAGATCTCGAAGGATCAAAAGCATGCATCGCTCACCTTTGCGTATACTGTCTGCTTTGAAGCCGGTCTATACACTCGATCTAGCTTGATATCGCCTTCATCTCCCTCCACATCCGATTCGATCAAGTGAGTCAGCCTGTCCGAGTTCTTCTGCACCACTTTCAGCCTCTTCTTTTTCGAATCCGTCAACTTTTCCAATGCAGAACTCTCTTTTGCTGACGCGATGTTTTCTTGTAGTCTATCTTTTGTTAATTGAAGCGAACATCGTCGACATGCGAATTCATCCAGTACTTCGAGTTTGGTCGATTCGGCTAGAATGGTTTCTAGACTGCAGGTCCTCTACGTTACGATTCAGTATTGCTTCAAGATGGATAAAAGTAGACCGACCATATTCGGTACATTCAATGTCAATTGATCAGAAGGAAGAAGTCGAATAGCCTCAGTGTAGCCACATGTAAGACATGCTATTCGATGTGCCATCAAGCTTTGAAATGGGTTGCGAAATCTAGGCGTTTCGGCTAGAGTCGATGTAGATGCTTCAGAAGGAGCTAAAGCTTTCGTAGCTATCGAATGCAGACCGAGTGATTCGCCCGAGTTGGCCTGCTGAGTTTCGAAAAGCGATTCTTCCAATTTCTGGACTTCCTCTTCTACTGCAGCTAAAAGCATGACTAGTAGTTCTTGTGCATCTTGCTGATCGGAATTGAGCAATTCGCGTCGGGAAGGAGAAGAACGAGCTAGGGAATTGGTAAGACTGATAGGTCGGAGGACTTTACGTTTGGGTGCTGAAGTGTTTAGGGCGAGAAGCATGTCGTGTAAGGCTTTCGTTGTGGTAATGGATGATGGGTCTTCGCATGCTGCAATTACATGATGCAGGTGGACGAGAAGGCCTTGAATGGTAGCGAGTGACTATACCAGCATGAGACCGCGTCATGGCAGCAAGTACGACGAGATCTCACTTGAAGAGTAGAGTTCAAGAAGCATGAATTGGCTCCGTTATTGGCCAATCCGGGTATATAGATGGCATTCGCCTTTGTTGCAATAGACACCTCGTCTTTCGCTAGAGGCAGCTGATCTTCCTGTTCCGACTTGTCCAAATCGTGCTTATCATCTTCAATCATGTCTTCATCGATAGAAAGCTCGCTGTCTTCCGTGTCATCCATGCTTAGGCTCATCTTGACATTTTTGATATTTCGCAGAGTTGCGCGAATGCCCAAGATTCGGTCAATCCAGGCTAACCGGTGCAGCAGAAGGTAGAAATAGTACTCTAGCAATGCGAATACATAGTCGAGCATATGAGAGCGGTTCGCAGTGACGCTCTGAAAGTTTAAAATGATCGAGCGCACGTCTTGTCCTGATCCAAGCACCACTCGACTGGCAGTCACTTAGCCAGGAGGGTTATGCAGCCCGCGCGCTATTTGCAGTACACGACAGAGCTTGGACCCTCTTGAATTTCGGCCCTCCCGAATTCATTCAAAGGCGACACGCTGTAAGGCTCTCCTTAGCAAGTACCGCGCTGTAGGACAGCTCTGACTGTGTGGCATGACCAGGCAGCGACCCAAAGCAGCAGACTTCTTCAGCGACCCACAGTGTCCCGTTACCGACACCCAAAGTCCGCAAACATCACCAGCCAATCTGTCCAGCAAGGGCACTTTGCTCACGAAGCAAGATTCGATACATGATAAGACTCTGGCGATAGAGTATAACGCTACTTCACCGACCCACCAACACAAAAAGCGCACCATGGGCTCGCAAGAACACAAAGCTCCGCAGTCTCCTGATCTCCTCTCTGCTTTGACTGCCTTCGTCAATGATGCAAAGTCTGCACCTGTCCCAAGCAGAAACGCGGCTGACTCGGACTCTTTTGCTGCCATTTTCGGCGGTTCTTACCATAGCAGACCTGCAGTCTCTTTCCCGCCTGCTGTTCCTACTGCACCAGCCGCATTTCTCGCTACCCAAGGAAAAAAGCCAGGAAGTCTGTTCGCAGGACTAAAAATCAAGAAGAATCGAGCTGTTTCGCCAATAACCGATGCCCCCAAGGGACCAAAAGGTTGGGTCGAGGGTCAAGCGAATGTAGAAGATTCAGGCTATCTTGAAGCACCTCTTGAGACGCCAGCTCTTACTATCGGTTCTTCTACTTCCTCTCGAAACAGCTCTCCGCTATCTACTGTTTCCTCTGCAGAACGCGAAGTCACTCCAGCAAATCCTGCGCTCGAGCAGCTGCCAGAAGTCGACACTGCTTTCAGCAATCGACACGAGTTCGAAAGCACTTGTCGCAGAATCGCAGAAGCTCAAGGTTGTAACCTACGTGTCAAGTCGAGTCTTCTGCGTGGCGTTGGACAACATGTGCAACTCAAATGCACTGACGCTCTTTGTAAGAGGGAGCTCGCTATCATCGCCCGACCGAAGTCGAGGACCAATCAGTGGTGCGTAGATAGGTAGATGTTGTATACTCGTGCTGACGGCTTCACCGTTTAGGGTGGTCAAAGCCAAAGTGGACAACGCACCACCTGATCTTGCCGACGCCTCGCATCAACTAACCCGTTCTACCAGCAACACAACCAGCGACGCCCAAACCAATACTTTCTCCTTGTCGGACAATTCAGCTACCAACACCACCGAGAACATGCCAAAAGTCGGCGGCACTTTCGACCGGCGAGCCGCCTTCGAGACTATTGCCAAGAGCGCTGCTGCTTCTGCTGGATGCAAGCTCTCCGTCTTTCAAAGTCGTAGCGGAGAGCGTCCATATGTGGATTTGAGGTGCTGGACATCGCAATGCAAGACACGCGCTCGAGCTACCTGCTCTGACGACGTCTGGTGAGCTGCGTGATTTGGATCTCAGGTCGTGGTTGATGGAAGACCAGGACTGTCTCGGATGTTGTCGACCCTAGTCAATCTAACGTCTGCTCGGTCGAGAAAAGGCCATCGGTAGCAAAAGGAAGGGCTACCCAAAGTCCGGCCAAACAGGGTGCAAGCGCCTCGACTTCTGCTCTGCCTGCTGCTAGCTCGACCTCGGGCACTGCCATGCCTTCTGTTGGCGATACTTTCGCAACTCGAGCAGCTTTCGATCAGAAGGTCCGAAAAGCAGCAGAAGAGCAAGGCTGTTCAATGAGGGTCGTCCAAAGTCGCAGTGGCAATAGTCCAGGACACGGAAGGGCCATGCTTCATTTAGGCTGCAAGGATGGTCCATGTGAGTTCAACATCAAAGCACACTGCGACGAAGGAATATGGCCAGTCTTGTCTCGATTTGAACTCCTAGTAGTGGCTCATTATGCCTTCAGGTCTGTGATACTCCGAGATGATGACGGGTTGCCAACCGTACACTCTGGGAAGCACACGCCTCGCTCTCGCTCCAGCGCTTCCAAAGCACCAAACAATAAACAGCCTGAGTCATCGGGTAGCGAAATGTCTGTTTCGGAAGACGAGACAGCCGACAAAGACGCACCGTATGAAGTTGAGAACGAGGAAGATGATGTTCCTCTTTCGCAAATCGAAAAGCTCAATGTCCCGAAACGCTCTTCAACTGGTCAATTCTTAGCTCGTCGCTCACCTTCTGCTGCCACTGAGATTGCTGTTGCTCGTGGATCGCTTTCGCTGCCTAATCTTCGACTGCGCGTGCCCGGAGAACGCGCCAATTCACCTGCTAGTCAAATCGGTCTCAAGTCTCGCTACACCTCGACGGAAGCTCTGATCGATGCCGCGGAGACTTTTACTGGCTACAACACATCTTCATCTTATACTTCGGCTGGAAACTTGCGCCTCGAGTGCAAAGCAAAGAAGACTGATTATCCTGGTTGTTCGTATTCAGTTATTGCTGCTTTCTTGCCTCAGGACCAATCTTGGTAAGGAGCAGTGAGGTGACTCTCTATAGGGCTGATTATTCCTTCAGGGAAATTATCGAGTTCCAGCCCAAACATGTCCACTCAGACAAGAGATCTGTTTCTGTTGGAGCGATGACGGACAGCAAAAAGCGAAAGAGTGATGGCTATACGGTAAGTAGACATTGCCTGATACTGCAACAGCTCTAAATAGCGATCTGCAACAGCCAAGAGCATCAAGCAGCCGTATGGCACCTATCGCCGAAGGCCCGAAAGGTCGCATCGACTGGGAGTCAGAGTACGTCCTTCGAATTCGCTTCGATACATAGCTGAATCTTCTCGAAGACGTCTTGAGCAGCTCACCAAAGCTTTGTACAACAAAGTCAAGTCTGAGCCCAAGGAACAGGTGATTGAAGAGAAACCTTACCGGCCACTCATTCCTGTCACCGCATACGACTATCACAAGCTCGACATTGATGCTCTTGTTGGTAATCCGAAAAAAGACGAGGATACAAGTTACGAAAGGCCTGTCAAGCGTGCTCGAAAAGTCGCCAATGCTAGCCCTCAAGGTGTTCGCAGACAAGATCGATCGCACAAAGAGCCTCTGAGAGATGCTGTTGTCAAGACGGAAGAGGCTTCTACGACCACTCGCACTCGGACCCCTTCCAGCTCATTTAACCATTCCATTACTCCTATGGCAGTCGACGAAGTCGACGAAGTCGACCCAAGCGACAAGAAGGACAACTTTTGCATCTTGATACCTTCGCCTAAAGACGTCAGGCGAGACAGAACTCACTCAGCTTCACCCAAGACTGTTGGCATCGAAGATTCGCCTATGTTCGGCGCCGGTTCCCCTTCAGCTACTTCTGCTCTGCACGTCTCGACTCAATTGACCTACGAAGCACCTAGCCATGCTCCACAAGTCGCTCCTATTGCTTCAACTCCCGCTCCTGCATTAGCCGGTCCGATACAGATGCGACAGTCGAAAGTCGGCCGCGATCTGCGCAAGTTGCTTGAAGGACTCGGTCAGTGTTCATGAGCTTTTCGCATACTGTTTGCTAATTAGCATTGAATTTCTGACAGGCGAAGGCCTTGGAGCAGGTCCAGCCGATGCCTTGATCGCTGCCGGTTTGAACGACTGTAATCGCCTTAAGCAGGTCAGTCGGAATACCAATTTGCGCGCATGGAAACAAGCTTAGGCGATGCTTTCCCATGCCAGCTCAATCCAGTTTCGTGGCCTGCTTTCTGCGAGATTGTACTCAAGAAAAACCCTCAGATTACCGAATTTGAAGGCTGTGAGTAAACCTCCTTTGTGGGGATTACATCGTTGAGAGCGCTATTGGGCAGTCCTTCTCAAAGAGTCAGTATTGAAATACCTAGTCGACCGCCAGCCTAAAAAGTAAACGAAGAACCGCCTCTGTCACGCATTTCATTGTATCCATTTTTGACATTACCCGCATTCAAGTGTAAGATATTGGACATCAAGGGCACACTCATTGTACTCTCATTTGCATTTGCACTGTACACCTATTGCTAATCTATTGTGCCCTCGCTCCGCCGACAAGGTCCGCCGGAAGTCTCGAAAGTGAAGCACGTGCCATGTCGCAATATTTCGTTTGCTCAGTCATCGTCGCGAAGCTTAGTCTTGTCCCATTACTCATCTGTGCCCTATAGAAAGCTAGCGTTCAGCAGCAACTGCCTTGTATCTTCACGACCAAAAAGCGACAAGTCCTTTCGCAAAGTTCTTTAATCTATTTCGCTGCATAATCAAATTTCATCGATCATGTCTTTGGACCTTCAATTCAACGAAGTCTCAGCTCCAGTACCGTCAACGTCGACGGTCCGGCCTGTGTTGCCTCAACATGCTATCGACCAAGCCAACGCCGACCTCGCAGACGCTGATCCTCAAACAGTTCTCGAGTGGGCTATCCACAACGTCCCCGGTTTATGGCAAACAACAGCGTTCGGCCTCACTGGTCTCGCAGCAACAGACATGATTTCCAAAATATCGCAGCGACTGGCGAAAGCAGGAAGCCCGCCGAAACATCTCGTCCCTATGATCTTTATCGACACTCTTTATCATTTCCCGGAAACCCTCGCATTGGCAGATCAAGTCTCTCGCAAATACGGCGTGAGCTTGAACGTCTTCACCCCTCCCAAGGCCTCCACCACAGCGGAGTTTGAAGCTGAATATGGGACTGAGCTATGGAAATCGGACGAGGAAACTTACGACTATCTAGTCAAGGTCCGTCTTTCTTTCCTCGTACCTCTTTATCTTAGCTCACATGCATGCTCAGGTTGAACCAGCCAATCGCGCATACGAGCAACTCAACGTCGGAGCAGTCTTCACCGGCAGGCGGCGATCCCAAGGCGGCGACCGTTCTTCCATCAACATCATCGACGTAGACTCTACCGGTCTGCTCAAAATCAACCCGCTAGCCAACTGGTCTTTCCAGCAAGTCAAGTCTTACATTGATGAGAATCGCGTGCCGTACAACACTTTGCTTGATCAAGGATACAAAAGCATTGGAGATTATCACTCGACCAAGGCTGCAGATGGAAGCGTTGGCAAGGATACTTCCGCGGATGCAGGCGAGAGAGCGGGTCGATGGTCTGGAAGGACAGAAAAGAGGTATGTTGGCCGCTGTCGATTCTGAAGACTTGTGCTGATGTTTATTCCGTTCTATCTTCAGTGAATGTGGGCTCCATGTTGACTGTGGGTGCTCTATGTCACTCTGTAGATCGCTAGCTTATTCCATGGTTGCCTTTCCCTAGACTTCAAGCAGCGCGCAGCATTCCTAAAGAAACAGCGAGAACAAGCTATGCTCCAGAAGGACGTTGCCAAAGAGTGTGTGGCCTTGTCTCACGCCATGTTTGCGTTGCTGATTCATGCTGTAGCGAAAAACCTGCGCAAGTCGCATAATCCGGTGGTTTGCTGGTTAGACTTTCTTGGACGCTTTACATAGGCATGTGCAGGACCGTATATATTAGTTCAGCATTGTTGTATCATCGTTTGCAACATATTATTGGCTGTACCATGATACTGCTTGCTCATCACGGCACTCTCAGTCTTCACACGAGTTTCAATTATTCACAGGCCAAAAGAGCATAGCATTGTATGTTTAGCTTACACCCCAAATGCCCTCATCTACCCTATCCTCAAATTCGACAATTGACCATTGACCGGCGGCGCGCTAGTGATGCCAGCCTTGACATGATGTCAGACAAACCACTTCGCTGCAGAACTTCACTCACCTCCAGAAAGGGATCTCTTACACCGCTGTGCCCTGTCTTTTGCTGCCATAAACGCGTGTAGACTTGTTTCATCTCTTCTAGATCATTGTGCAGTCCAGCAATATTGGCTGCGACTGAAAGTGCTAGCGCGTGTTGTGCTTTCAAGGTAGGCACGATTGCTTTGACGTGATCTGGGTCGTGGTGTGTGAGCTGGCTTTGTATTTGCTATGCGAGGAAGATCAAGTCATTTGACTGAACAGAAAAGCAGGGATCAATTGAGCTCACTTCGACAGTATCTTGATACATTTGTATCCGCCTTGCCAAGTCTTCGGTATTCCGCTTAAAGTACCTGTCGAATAGCTTAAAGCTCAGCAAGTGATGCTGCTAGCTGCAGTGCACGCACTTGTAAGGGAAAGAAGAATCTACCACACCATTTGTTGTAGTATTCACTACAGGCGCAGAAGCCGATCCGCTGTGATTATCGACTATCTTGACTGCTCGACAAACATCTTGTAAATCTACTTCGAATCGTTTCTGCACATCATCTGACGAGCGTTTTGCCGAATCGAGTACCGTCAGAAGGCTGTTGAAGTCCTATTCGACCAGTGTAAAGTTGCTCAGCAACCAAGGCCCAGGGGATATGAATGTCAACTGACCCAAGACACTTCGCGTAATCTCAAAGCCGTTTTGGAGAGACTGTCACCGAGAGTCTGCGTATTTAGTTCTTCGATGATGGCTTTCTTTGCTTCAAGGTTGTTTCTGGAGACATTGGATGTGCCTTTAGGCTCGAATGAGCCACAGGGAATGTCATACGCACTGGAATTCCTGCAAATGTTTTCTTACACCCTCAGGCAAGTCTTCGAATTTCGTAGTCTTGGCCAAAGCTGCAGGTGGCTGTTGTGCTTGTTGCTGCTGCTGAGGCTGCGTCGTACTACCGAACAGACCTGTCGCTGGTGCTTGCGAAGTGCTACCAAACAGTCCCGTCGCTGGCTGTTGCGTACTACCAAACAGCCCTGTGCTAGGCTGAGCTTGTGATGTGCTGCCGAATAAACCGGTTGCAGGTTGAGCTTGCGATGTGTTCCCGAATAGACCTTCAGGCGATTTGTTATATGAGCTAGACCATACACGACATGTAGCTGCATTGCACGTACCGCCAAACGAATTGGTAGCTGGAGGAGCAGCAGGTTGTTGCTGTGCTTGTGATTGCCCAAATAGACTAGATCCAAAGAGACCTGTCGAAGGTGCTGCTGTCGACGCTGGAGCTGCTTGACCGAACAGTCCACCTGATGCAGCCGGTTGCGAAGTGGCCCTGTAGACATGCATTCCAGGTTTCATATACGAGACGTGCAATTCTCAGCGAGCCTACCCAAAGGAGAAAGCAGGTGTCGAAGTTGACGCTTGAGCAGATGTGCTCGGTGTACCAAATCCAGAGAAGGGAGACGCAGCAGCAGGTTGAGCATTCGCTGCTGGAGCTCCGAATGAGAATGGACTGCCCGCAGCTGGAGCTGCAGGCTTGGAAAAGCTAAAACTGTTGCCATGCATGTTTATTTCAGCGTTTACTTTCGACGCATCGATAGAGGCGATAGCGCACGCCATAGAAGTTTGGTCAGAACACTGAGGAGTCTGAGGGTATAGTATAAGCGAGGCCACGCGTGAGTGTCCACAGATGTCGATGATCAGAAGCAAGCGATGAAACGAAAGTGCATGTCTAAACTATTTCTACACAGCTCTGTACAGTATTTTTACAGCGTGATATCGGTGAATGCATATACAGTCGCTCCGACCAGAAGAAAGCAGCTGATAAAGGGGTGATGTGTGAAGGTGGATATGATCGAGGCCAAAAGACGGATGACCCAGAAGACGCTGCTGAGAGCCGCTGCACAGAGCGTCCAACAGAAGTCCATGCTTCTGCTCTTGTTGTTGACAACAGGCCGAACTTTCAGAAGCATTTCTTCTAAAGATCCCAGAGTCTGCTCGAACACATGAGTGGAATCCTCAACGCGGAGGCAGATGACTCACAGGCTCAATAGTCTGATCGTTGTACTCCTGAATTGAGTTTGCCTTTTCCATCAAGTCGAGTATGCGCTCCTTCAGATCCGCTTGGACAGCATGATGCTCAAACAGCCGGCTCTTTCCATCATTGCAAGCACCCTCGAATTCAGATATGATATGCTCGAGACCAGGCAGAGGGTCTACTAATGACTGATCCGCGTCTGCTTTGGGCGCAGAGCTGGATGCCAAGGTACGACGACGAGCGGGAGGCTGCCCCTGAGTTGGCTTCGACAGTGCAGAAGAATCTAGAGAAGCTGATTTTGGGTGTCGATGAGCTCCTTTTGGAAGCTTTGGTGCCGCAACTTCATCGTCTGAGTGATGGTCTAGCTCTTCTTCTTCGCTATACATTTGCTCGTGCTCTTGAAACCTCGCTGTACCGATATCATGCGGCAAAGAGTCGACTTCTTCTTTGATGCGGCCGTGTATTGTCGGCATTTCTAGCTGGCATTCTACTGTCGAGCGAGAGACGATTTTGGTGTTTACAGTATGATTGTGTAGCTGGTCGAGATAGCGCCGAATCTTAGGCGGAGCTTCAGGTATTGACCTGTCTGCCCGGTGAAGGAATTCTGAAATAGCACTGACGAGCCTGTATATCATTGTCAGTCTCCCGTTCTGACATTGACCTTAATAACCTTACTCGTCCTGTTGACGCATATCTGTTGTATCGTCATCGCCTGCCGTGTAAGCTGGACGTGATCTCTCTGGAAAGACTGGTCCGGAAATGTCCAACCCAAGAATCATTGACCAAGGCAGCTGATCCGCGAATTGATCTGGTGCTTTCTCAGCCGAAGCCAATTGACTGCTACGCAACGAGCTAGGAGCTTCATGTCGAGAGTGATGATGGTGATGTAGCTTTCTACCTGGTCCGCTATCGTGCATGCTGGTCAAAGAAGCTAAAGCAGCACCAAATCCACTTCGCCGATGGTTGTCTTCGTGATCGGTTCCTTTGGTCGAGTCAGCGTCGTCCACAGTCGTTTTTGGACTGCTTCTGAGTCGACTAGCGAATTTTGGACCGTTGAGCTGCGAATTGCGTCGTCGAGGTCCTTCCGCATCGCTCGTCTCCGGACTCCAGACGTCGTTCGTAGAAGTAGATTCTCGCCTTTTCTTGGTATGAGGCGCAAAGCGAGGTGTATGCGATTCTGTATCGCTATGTGCCGGAGTCGAAACCATGCGCTTCCTTCCGCGGTTGGTGATGGTGTGGTTTGGTTCTTCCGGATCTGGGCTTTCTGGCGTAGGTTCTAAAGGAGCCGGAGATACAGAGTTGTTGAGCTTGCGGCTGGGAGAGTCGTCGAAAGGTTTTCGAGGGGAACTTTTGAGACGAGAAGCGGTGGGCGGAGAAGTTCCTGTTGATTTGGCAGCTGATGATCGGGAGGCGACACTTCGCAGAGATCCAGAGCGTTTCATCTGAGGTTGTATATGTGCTGCTGGCATGAGAATAGATGGATTATCGATAGGACGCTCTTTGATAGACGAGTCGTCGTCCTCCTCTTTATCTTCGGCAACCAGAAACTCGGTCAGCTCTTGCGGTTGAATGTTCCAAGCTTGACCTGGCAGATCAGAACGATTTGAACTCTTCTTCAACAGCGACCTGGTCGAATCTTGGAGCGGGAAAGATTGCATAGACGAGGCATCCGAGTTGTGAGCATTGCTGTAGACCGTGTCTGATCGATGCAGAAGAGCAGTGGCTTTTGTAAACAGTCCATGATCTCCAGATCTTGATGAAGACTGGTCCAAGCTCATTCTTCTCATCGACCTTTCTGAACTCGTCCGCCGTTGACGCCAGCGAGCAACATTCAGCAAAGAAGGTATCGGCTCGTGTTCTTCTATCGCATTGTATACGGGCGCATATCGCTCCTCCAGATTAGCTCGGGCATTGTCCGCTCTTGTGACTGTAGCAGGCGACAATGTGAGATAGACGCGATGTATCGATTCTGTCGGCCAGTCTTAGCCATTGCTTCACTCCATTCGATGCACTCACCCTCAAAAGCCCTCAATTCTCCAGTCCGAGCTTCCTCTTCCTTCTCCTTCCCTTTGCCTTTGCCCAGTCCCAAGAACCCAGCGACCGAATGACTCCTGCTCATGCCCGCCGAATCTTTACTAACGCTCTTGGTTTTATTCCTATGTATTGAGAAGCGCCTTTCCCTCTTCTCATGCTCGAAATCATGCGAGATTACTTCCTCACTTTTGGGAAACCGCATGGAAGCAGGTCTGGGTATATGCGTTTGTTCATTCTGCTGCTGTTGTTGTTGCTGAACACTTTTGACCAGTTCAAGTGCAGAAGTGATGTCGACTTGAGCTAGCAGACCGCGAAGAGCAGCCGCGTCTGTTTCGACTGGTGTGTCGGACGTTTGGGCTGGTTCTGAAATGCTTTTCCTCACAGCGCGTTTACGCTTTGGTGAAGACCTTCGTGTGCCTTGATCGGAGGATGGAGACGAAGGTTCTGGTTCGATAAAGTCGATGCCTTCTTGTTCTGGACGAGAAGCAGTTCGGTCTGGCGATTTCCGCCTTTTACGTGGTTTTGGCGGACTGAATGTTTCGGATGAGGAAGATTTTTGGTTGTCGATGGGTCCATCTTCATCTTCTGGCGACCGCTGCAAAGCATTGGCGAATCGCGGCGATTCTTGTACATCATATGGGAAGGGAGAAGGAGGCTTCGAGTCTGAGCGTATGCGTCCATTAGGTAGAGAAGCAGAATGAGATCTCGTTGGATGCGATAGGCGTTTTGTAGGTGTCCGGTTGACAGGCGTGTTGGTGCGACTGGGCGAGCGAGAACCGGATGGGGCGGTTGTTGTTCGCAAGAGAAAGGTGGGATGTGAGTTCGTTCGCTGTCGCTTATAGCCTGGTCGAGTAGCCTGTAATATTGATGCTGGGATTGGCTTTTTGTATATGTTGCCCGTACTTGATCTATTGCCCGGAATAGTATGTATGACAGGACTAGAGCCGCCATCGCTTGATTCTGACGTATCCTGCTGTATTCCATCATCGAGGAGATAGGACGACACTGAGGACGAGGCGCTTTTTGAGGGAGAGGAAGACCGTCTCCGGGCAGGTGAAGTACGTGATCTGCTGTGCTGAGGCCGTATAGCTTCGGTCGTGTTCAGTATCGACGACGGACTACTTGTGTACGACAGAGCAGTCTCTATCAGAAGGGCTTGCTGAGCGGCCTCGTCGGATTCTACTTCTTGAGATGAATCTCGAGTTGTAGACCGGGGCACAACGAAATCCCTTCTGATGGGTACCAAGGAAGGATCTGACGCCTTATCTGCAGCTTCTCCAATCGTAGCGGACCCTTGCTTTGCTTGTTCATGGCCCGACAAAGCGTCGTTGACATCACCGATAGTCGCAGGTCCCGCGGTCTTTGCCATTTCGGGCTGACAGAGCGAATGGAGGTCACTGGTCGCAGGGTATCATAGCGTAGATATTATCCAAGAGGCGCAGAGACCGCAGGGTAGAGGTTGGCCAGTCGGCAGTCGCTCGTCGAGATCAAGCCCAGTGTGTTGGTCTCGAACAGCGTCTCAGCCATGTCAAGAGACTCGGGCGCTCACCTGAGCATACAAGCGACAAACAGGACATCAGAATTCCTCAGCGCAGTAGAGAGCCAACGCCTCAAATCCGCGTCCCTTGCACCAGAAAGCAAGCAGCGACTCTTGCAAGGCAAAGATGCGACCTCGTCTGGCTCACAGCGCTCTGAATTTGCACGACATGCACTCTCAATCTCAAAGGACTTGCAATCTACAACAGCGAAACTGGAAAAGCTGGCCTTGCGTCCGCTATCCTCCCCTTCGAAGCTCTGTCGCAGGGTCTGATGCCGTGTTTGCTTATGTCTAGTCGCAAAGAGGAAGACTCTGTTCGATGATAGACCAGTAGAAGTTTCCGAGCTGACCTACATTATCAAACGCGACATTGCTTCTCTCAACTCTCAAATCGGTCAGCTGCAATCATTACGCGCACCAGGTCAAGGCAAAAAACCATTAGAAGAACACAATAACAACGTCGTCATGATGCTTCAAGGCCGACTTGCGAATGCTTCAATAGGTTTCAAAGATGTGCTCGAAATCAGAACGCAGAATATGAAAGCTTCTCGAGAAAGAGGTCAGGTCTTTGGAGGCGAATCTTCAGCTCCTAATGGCTCGCATGGACCAGCAAGCGGTGAGTCTGTCTCATATCCCAACAGCTATACTGAAGCTGAACAGAGCTCCGCGCTCGCAAATCTATTCCAGATTCTCCTTTGTATATGAATCATCAAGCTGCATCATCAACGTCTACGCGAAACAGAGTACAGCCAGACACTAAAGGCAAAGGCAAAGAGAAAGATTTCCTAGCGCTAGATATGGGCAGCAGTAATCTTGAAGCAGGTCGACAAGGGCAAGAAGGAGGGTTTCAGCAGATGCAGCTGGTCGAACAAGAGGTCAGCAGTAGCTCATTCCTGTCCTCTATTAGGACTAAGAACAAACTGGTGTTTGACAGGACAACTACCTCGCATCGAGATCTACAGCTATTGAATCGATTGAAGGGACGATAGCGGAATTAGGTCAAATCTTTTCCCAATTAGCGACCATGGTAGCGCAGCAAGGAGAGACGGTGCAAAGGATCGATGCGGACACGTCAGATATTGCGAATAATGTTGGTGGAGCACAAAGAGAATTGTTGAGGTGCGTTTGGGTGGCTTCCATCGGTCTTTGGCTGATGCATTGCAACCTGAACCACAGATATTACACGAATATATCTGGGAACCGAGCGATGATGCTCAAGGTGTTTGGCGTAATGATCATTTTCTTCGTCCGTCCCTTTTACATTTGGAATTTCGCGTGCTGATATCTCGCTATCTACAGCTGCTATTCGTTCTGGTAACATAGCACGTCCTAATAACGCGCATCATTGGGGTAGAGTTGGTAATGTTTGGTTGGATCTGAAATCATCAGATGCTTCATTTGCTTCCCGCCTGAGCTTTATCCTTCTTGTGACAACACGCTCGCCTTTACAACAAGTCTTCTCACGTCGCTTTGAGGTCGAGTGTGACGCCAAGACCCAAATCCATTGTTGTCTCGTTCGGCTGGCTTACCTGAGACCCAACATCAAGAATAGTATCTTGCCCTCGATCCGCTATACACCAACACGACAGTATACTTTGACCAATACGCCGGCATCGTGGAAGGTCATTCCGTTCTTTGGTAGGCGTACGCACGAGCCTCCATATTCACCTTGTCTCCACGGCGACGTCTGGCTTCGATCTTTTTCTTCTCAAGCAAATAACGAATACAAGTGAAAATATACCGTGAAGCAGCTGTCAAGAGTACACTCGCAGCAAGCTTCAGCGGCTACTGTTTGCGTCTGATTGCATTCGCCAAATTCAAAGGTCTTGGCCTCGTGACAGCAAAGTCTTGTCGTTCTTGAATATTTTGATTGTCAACATGTCTACTGCCACCTTCCCTGCTTCAAGAGCGGACGACATGGAATCCTTACATCCACCAGTTCGGCCGCGGATAGCAAATTCAGGCTCCACTCGTGCAATGCAAGAACACTATAGGCAATCTCAAGGCAGCACAGCGTTCTTTAATCAATTCCAAATGCCAGATCAGTTTGGTAGGCACATGTCTAGTGATGCTATGTCGATGCGAAGCGGGAGGACGAGAAGTCGGTTAGGATCTCAAGTTTGGGACAACTCTTCAGATACCGCAAGCATCGTCAGTCGAAACCCTCTACGCGAAGGAGATGAATGCTGATGCTGTGTCGAACAGTCTTCTAGACCGATGTCCACCTTTGGCGGGAAATCTATACGACAGTCTTCACCTTTCTCGGATGTCAATCCCATCTCGATAGCTGGCCTAGACCTCACAGATCCATGGGGATACAGCTACTCATCTTCTTCACCTTGTGAGCGGGCTGAGCAAATTTGTTACACCTGGACTGACGGCCTGTTAGATGATGCACTCTTACCACCGCCAATGCCTTCATCTCGGCATTCCATGATGTCCAGCTCGCCCAATGGCAGTCTAAGCAACCTCGCATCAGGCAGCACTAGATCAGTCGCGTCTTCTCTTCGATCAGTATCACCTCTGCCATGGTCTGAGCGGACTGCAATCTCTTCACCCGCGACTTCAGTCGCGCCTATGCCCGGACACATGTCACCGAAACAGGAGAAGCGGAGATCAAGAAGTTGCAATGGCCTCGAGATGTATACCCAAGCTAGTCCACTTAGTCAAAGCGAACCTCAATTGCAACCGTCTATGGAAGGACCATCTCTACCGGTACAAAGAGAGAGAGCAGCAAGTGTGAGCGAAGGAGTGGAGAGGAGTACCAAGACTGCGGCGAAACAGTCAAAGATGAACAATGCTGTTTCGGTAAGCTTTGGCCTCTTTATTGCCTAGTCAGAATCTAAGTCGTACAAAGGCTTCTGATGTGGACAATGCATCAACACGGACTCGGACAAAATCGAGTCGCTTCTTTGGCTGGTTCCGCTCGTCGAAAACAGCTCCTGGGGCTCTGCCGCAATCAAAGAAGGGAAAGGATGGGAAAGCAATAGAACCGCCTCTCAAGACACCACCGCTAACACATTCTTCATCCTCATCAGCAGCATCATCTTCTGTCGAAACTACCTTTTCTCAGGCTTCTTCATCAGCTCACATACCCGCTATCAGTCCATCGCCGAGAAGTGATCAATACGCTCAAGCGCTGTATACTGGTACAAAAGCAGATGCACACAGTCAGCTCTCGACATCATCAAACACCGTCAAGGCAGAACCACCGCTTTTGGCTAATCTGGCCGAACGAGCCACTTCATATGGTTTTGGCGATGCAGTCGCAACATCAGACCAAGCCAAACTCGCACCATCTCCAGATGCTTCTCGACCACCAAGCCTTCGCCAATCTTCATCTCGCTCTTCGCTGCATGCTGCAGCGGCTAGCCTAGGGAGAAGCATTAGCAGAAACAGTTCACCAACAGAAGAAGGTGGAAAGAAGCCAAAGGAGCGAAAAAAGATGTCCATCTCGTTCAAGTCTGTTCGACAGAGGAAATGGTCCGACTTGCCAGCTAGTCCAGTCTCGCCCGCGGACCCAGAAACAGCACAAGTTGTTGAAGTCTCGCCTGCGATGACTGCTGAGACTGTTGAAGTTGGAGAGGACACAACACCTGTTACGCCACAAGGGCCGAAAGTGCATGTGTCGAGGCCGAGTGACGCTACGGTCGTCAGTCAAGCTGCAAGTCAGATTTCGGCGTCTAGCGATTCAGCTCGCCCTTCAAGTACACCTCCGCCTTCTAGGCCATTACCTACTCCGCCTATTCGGAAAGTTGTAGAAACGCAGCAAGAGCCAGAGTCGGAGCAACTTGCAGATCAGCCGACAGTTGATACAACGGCCCCGACAGAGGAGCGATCTTCGGTCTATTTCCCAGCTCCGACTTCGCAAAGGGAGTCAATGCTCTCCTCGCCGTCCATGGATCTCAACAGCGCTCTACCGCTTTCACGCGCATTCGTATATGTGGATGCGCCTGTTATACCCGAGCGAGGGCATCCTCAACTATCGCAAGTCACCGAAGACTCCGTTCAACCTGAAAGCATTCCGCTCCCTTCCAGCTTTTCAACCGACAGCATGCGGATGTCGTCGAGCGTCAGCGACTCTTCGTTGATCGACAAGGCGCTGCCTAACATACCCAAGAGCAAGTCCGCAGCAACACCGGCTCCACAGCCCATGCCAGCAATCAGCGAAAGTTCGGATAGTGCGTCAAGAGCTCGCGTGGATTCGAAGGAATCACTGTTTAGCTATACTGGAAGTCTGCCTGAAGAGATGTCATAGAAGTGTAGTATAGGGCCAAGGACAATCATCGTTATTTTATTGAATCATTTGTATAATCGCTTCGCAACATCCTCAGGTCCACAGAGTTCACAGAGTTGGCAAGAAAAAGGGTGCAGCCGTGGATGCACCGAAACTTGCACTATGAACGTTCTATTGAACAACGGACGCTATATATGCACAATCTGTCCTCAGTCCAGCTCTTGCGGTGGTCCAACATGGAACATGAGCGGAGATAGGCGAGAAAGAGTACAACAAAGATGTGTGTACTATGGACGGGTCGAAAAAGCTGGGCCGCGGCACAGATCAAGCGACAGCGACTGGCATAGGTGCCTTGTCTGTAGTCGATCGATGATTGTCCGAATGATTGACCTGTTGTCGTTGTGTTTGCTTCTTTTGCGCAGGCGGGACCGAAGCGCCGCGAGCAGCTGCTGAAGCAAAGCTGAATGTCATCTTCTGGTTCGAGGCAGGTTGAGCTGCCTCGACCGGAGCGGCGTCAATCGGTGCTGCTTCAGAAGGAGGTGACCTGGTTTCAATTGTCGCGGGAGCTTCTTCGCTTTTGTCTGATTCCTGCGAAGGGAATTCAGCGACCTTCTCCGAGACTGGTGTAGTGGGTGCCGGAAGCGCAGGGAAATCCGCTCCGTTCGGGACTCGCTGGTTTGCCGCCCTAGACACGCCAGGCAAGCTCGCTGGTCTTGCCGACTGTTCCTTTCCCGCTTCTTGTTGACCATTTACTTGACCCAACCCAAATCTACCCCTCGGCGCATCTTTCTGCATAGCACCAGGAGTCGCTAACCCAAAACGACTGTCTCTGAATCCACCAGGGTACGTCTCTTGTCTGACCCGACCACTGTTGTTCTTCTCAAACCTAATAGTATCCTTTCGTGCACCTTCGCTCCTCTTGAATTGCTCCAAAACATATGGGTCGCCTGATGTTCCATCTGGACCAATAATGTCCCTCTTCTGTGCTTTCGCATCCGAACCATCCGGCATCATGTGCGCGAAAGGGCAAGAATCGCCGTTTCGACATTTGTTGATGGTGAAGAAAGTACAAGGCATAGCATGTCTTGGCTGAGAGAATTTGGGCTTTGAAGAAGAGAAAGCTGAGCCTGGTAGAGATGAAGTGCGACGGTTGGCTGAAGAAGAGAGTGAAGAGCGTTGTTGATCTGAAGCGAATGGTTGGCGAGAAGGAGGGATACCAGAAGCGGCCATCACGGCTTCATTGGCATAAGGCGCAGTATGGAAGAAGGTATGCGGAGGCATGCCAATCGCTTGTTCAGCTGAAGGCGAGCTAAGGTCTGATACTTGAGGTAGCTCGGATGAAGGGTTGTGTTCTTGCGGCTGTGAGTATCCTACTTAGATTTGACTACCAAGAGTAGTGGTCAGCAGGCACTCACGGATGTAGACATCGGCTCATCCATAGATTGTGCATGCTGAGGCATTGATTTGCCATTTTGCGCTTGCTGTTGCGCGCGAGGTGCAGTAGGGACACCGGCGTGCATAGGCGATGTAGGCGGGCGATCACCTTGAGGTTGTGGGTATGCTGGATAGCCGTAGCCTGGATATTGAGCTCTTGGGTCTAGCGGAGCTTGCTGAGGCGGTGGAGACTGGAATTGAGGAGCGTGAGGGTAGAAGTAGGGTTGATGCATCGGTTGGAAAGGCGGAGGGGAAGACATGCCGTAAAAGTCTTGCATGGGCATATGTTCAGCAGGTGGGTAAGGATAATAAAATCCTCCCATCATTGCTTGATGTACTGAAGGCTGGCCCTGCTGAGACGCAGACATCATCTGAGGCGGACTGCTGGTGGTAGGCGAGTCTTGCGGTGTTGGCAGTGCTGGGACGGGTGAAGGTCCAGAAGGCGCAGCAGCGTTTGATGAAGCCAATTGAGGGTCGTGAGCGAACGCACACTCGTCCTGTATGTTACCAGCCGTGTTTAGCTATCTCGCAAGAGCATCCATGGAGCTGAACGTACACCATAGCGACATTCTGGCCAAAAACGACACGGGATAGTTCGTGCAACTTCTGGAGGCGGTAGAGATGGGAACGAAGTGTTGGGCACCACTTGAGAGGGGGGAGTGCCAATAAAGTTTTCACCCGTTTGAGAGTATCCAGCTGGCCCGGCTGGCGGAGATGAGCCATTCAAGGCCATTCCATTACTCTGTCCTTCACTCTCTTCCGCTGTTCCTGCACCGCTGACTCCATCCTTGCTTTCTATTCGAGCCAATCCAAACGCATGAGCCATGCACATTAAAAAAGTTCTGGATGTAAACAAACCTGGACGTTCCTGCACACCAAAGACGGCAGCAGCAGCCATTTTCTTGATAGCGTCCAAGTTTGGCTTGACCGCAGTTTGCTGAGTAGTAGCTACCATGACTATCTTGAAACGGCTTATGCAAAAGAAAAAAAGTTTAAACTTTTTTGGCGGTGCTTTGAAGGGGAAGGCGCAAGGAAACTCTGGAGGTGAGCGGAAGGGTAACTGCAGGAAGCGGGTATGGTCTGTTTGCAGGGCGAGGTAGGGCGAGGTCTTGATACGAAGATGCGGAGAAGAAAGATAGAAATTGCAATTTTTGATTTTCTGACTCTAGGCAACCGAAATCGCCGAATCCGAGTGAGACGGCAAAGAAGGGACAAGGGCCAGGAGACACGAGTAGAGAAGAGAGAGAGAGGATAGGGCAGAGAATTATTCACACCGCTCCGACATAGACACGGGCGAACGACGCGAACACTGCTTTTTTTACTAGACACCTTGACAGTCATACCACTACCATGTCTGAACAGCCCGAAGCCAAGCTCACAAAGAAGCAAAAGAAAGCATTAGCGCATCGATCAGGGTCCAGCGGCGGCGGGGGCACGAATGCATCCAAGAAGAGATCAGCAGGCAAAGCGAGGAAAGCGCTCAGACAGAACATTGAAGCTTTACCAGAGGCGGATTTGGATGAGGGCGAAGGTCAATTAGCGGAAAATGTCGATTCTGCCGTCGCTAAAGAGACCAAGACCAAGAAAAGGAAAAGGAATGACGAAACATCGGCTCAAGGCGAACAAGTCGATGGCGCAGACTCGAGTGCAACACAGCAGCCTGCAAAGAAAAAGCCTTCTAGGCAGCGGTTCATCTGCTTTTGTGGTATGTTGCTGCTCTCACAGCCTGATTTGGGGCTGATTGATGGGGTGCGATAGGCAATCTTCCCTTCACAGCAACAGCAGATTTGATCAAGGCTCATTTCAAGGCAGCATGTGGTCAGTCTGCATTCTAGTATCAGTCTGAGTATATCGCTAATATATTCTAAATAGGCCAAGAGCCATCCGTCAGAGTGCTTTCATCCAAACCCAAACCAGGCGTCGACGAAAGTAAAGCAAAAGGATGTGCTTTTATCGAATTCACCAATGCCGGCGCTTTACAATCAGCTCTTCGCTTGCATCACAGCTTGATGGATAAGCGAAAAATCAATGTGGAAATATCAGCAGGCGGTGGAGGTAAAGGTGAAAAGAGAAAGGAAAAGATTTCAGAAGCCAACAAGAGGTTAGGCGATCAAAGAGCAAAGAAAGTGAAAGAAAAGCAGGAAAAGGAAGCAAAGGAGAAGGCTAAAAAGGGGATTGTGGATGAACCCAAGAAGCAACCTCAGCCTCAGCCTAGCAAGAAGAAGGATGTCAAGCCTTGGCTATCGGGCGCGAATGCGATGAAGCTAGGTTGAGTAGTAGCAGGATGTTGGAGAAGATACCCTTGCATTTGATAGTACACTTAGATTTACATGCTCTAATCACCTTGCATCCCGTACATCTAATCGTCGTCTTCTCGCTTAGGCGGTAGACCTGTGGGTAGCGACGTACTTGCGAATTAGACGATACTAACTCGGACGCTTGGGACCTACCGACTGGTTGAAGCATTTTCTGCACACCTCAATCAGCCTTAGTATAGCACAAGGACAGCATACACACCTCTGCCAGCTCGAACTTGACTCTCCCTGAAGCTTCTCCATCCGCAACAGCAAGGTAATTGAGCAAAGGCGGGTGTCCAACGATGGACGCATAAGTATCGCGATGTTGATGCGTTAGCCATTCACTGCCCATCATGTAGCTTCATCGAGACGGATTGAGGAGCCAGCAGCTTACTATTTAGTCAGATCTGCATGGCCTGTGCCCACGAATCTGGCGTGTAAAGACTCGGTTTGCTGGTTCTTTGTGTAACGCAGGTCGCTGGCCTGTCAGACCGCACCAAACAAACGAATGAGACCGAGTCCTGAGGTCTGGCATATGTGTCTGACCATGATATTGACTTTGCGCTGGTCGTTGACTGTAAAGAGAGGGCCGAATGCTTGAAACGCTCTTTGTTCCGTCACGTCGAGCTCTGAGAGCCTGAGACTGCTACAGAAAGTCTGTCATGTGAGTAGCTGCAGTCTGTAACATTCAGATCTTTCGTATAAGCTGGTCTTCGGCTGTTATCCTTGGTCGAAATATCTTGCATTGTTCCTGCCGCCGAGCTGTCCATATCTGCTCTGCAAGGCTGTGTCCTTACGTCCTGCTTCTTTCAACAGGCCTCCTAAAGGATCAAAGAAGACGCCAGTAGCGCAGGACACTCTGGCTTCGCAATGGGTAAGGTCTAATCTGGTGGAACCCGATAATCTTGTCTCACGCGCTGTTTACAGCCAATCAAGAAGCCTGACGGTACGCTACTCACCACTTCTTCAGATCAAGCGGCTCATCAGTCACGTCAGCTGAACCACTTTGGCGAAAAGACATTCAATGGGATCTCCTCACCCACCTGTTTAGCAACAGCACCTATCGTTTCACTCCGCCCAACTACCCATCTTCCATCTCCCCTCTTTTCCCTACTGATCGAACGTGGTCCTTTGCTGAACTTTACCTTGACTGCACTGCTAATTCTACTAAAGCAACTCGAAACCTGAAAGACAAGATGGCGGAATCACAAGAGTTTGCAGTCAACTTCGCTAAAATCTGTTTGCTCGTCAATGTGGGAAGGATCAATACAACAATAGCTTGCAAGTCCTCAAATCGTATTTCGGTCTCCTGACTGATACGGTCTCCTGGTGCTTGCAGTCTTTCCTGAAATGAGGACAGCAATGAGAACGTATCATCCTGTTCCGTCCATGCAGATGCACGAATACACAAGAAAGAACCTCCAAGATGCGCCCAGGTTGAAATCACAGTTGAAAGCTGCTCTTCTGCCACAAGAACTCAAAGACGCGCCTGAGACATTGTCTGGGATAGCTTATGCTGCTGTGAGTCCTGTCGTTCTTTGCACGTCCGCGTGCTAATGAGCAATGGGTGCTCACAGGCTACAGGCAAACGACCTAGCACTTCCGTCGTCAACCTCATCTTTACCATGTTTGGCGAGACTGGTGTAAGTTCTATACCTTCCGTTCCAGCTCTCGCCTCATGCTCTGTATAGCTCGTGACCAATCGCTTCATGCCTGAAGGGTTCGAAACAATGGATCTCTTCTGGCCGAATGAGTGCGCCACTCGTCTCTGTTATAGCCTGTACTAACATGATTACAGCATACCAGCACCAGAAAAGGCCAACGCCTTTCTCTGGCTCGTCCACCGCTTCTTGGAGCACCCAGACATCTTGACCAACCTGCAATCAACGGAAAAGATTCCTGTTCCTTTCACTCTGACTCGAGGCGATACAAGTCAAGAGAATGCCGATCCACAACATGAAATCGATTTTGGTCGAGAAGCGCAGAAGAAAAGACAGGAGTTCACTAACGAGATTAAAAAGTCTGCTGGTGCTGCGGCGGAAGATGCGCTGAACACGAGTGGTGAGACGACAGTGAGTTATAGTAGGCCGGGCTGATTCGTTATAGGCACACCGGGTACATCGAGAAGAGCGGGATTGAGAACGCATCAGACCGAAGATCAGGCCGAAGATTCACCTGCTGTTTCTGTCGCGCCAGAGAACAAGCCTGCAAAAGTGGTTGCGCATGCATATTTGGATCTACTCAATACCGACATCGCTGCCAGGAAAGACGGTAAGTATTTGCCTAGAGGTATACATTTGACTCATCGGATTATTGCATTTGGCAGAAGAAGCGTACTGGGACCAGCACATGAAGCAACGCCAGCGAAGTCTGAATAACGGGCTGCATCGTGCGTGACTGGCTAGTTCTGCACATTAGGTGCTGACGCGGCTTGTTCTCGTGCAGATACTTGGGAGCGAACGAAAGCGGATCTTGCTGAGCTGCGCGATGTCATGTACGAGTCAGATGAAGAGCCAGATCGCCTAGACTGGGACCAAGCTGAACTCAGTAAGTGCGTTTATCCGCATCAAGCCTTGCTGACTATTGTATTGTATTGTAAAGGACAACGCACGAACGTTTTCCAATTCCGAGATGATCGGGGACATCAAGTAGTGAAATTTGCTCTACCGGTAAAGCGTCCGCACGAAGAGTCTGCGAAGGCCGAATCGCCTGCACCCGAAGTGAGTGCTGCTCACCCAGGTAAACCCTTTTCTGATTAATGGGGACAGAGTTTGGCAACACGTGAGTCATCGCGAGCGCCTTCTGTCCCTGTCGCTGCGGGCAAACCTTATCCACCTTTGCCCTCTGTATTGTCGCAAATACAAGCGCTGGGCTAACGATGTAATAGTTCTATTGTAACAACCCTGACATTTCTAGTACATCCTGCTGACCATCCCTTAACAAAGTTCTGAGAAAGTTCTCGTGATCGCTCTCGCTGAACGGCCTTATATTCTCTAGCGACATGCTATCGACCAGTTGAAGCTGCTCAGCAGTCCGCTTGATCAGGAGCAGCATTTGGGTGCTGTCCAGTCGATCTTCACCTCCATTGACCCCTCGAACTTCGTCTACATGCCGCCGGAAGAAAGTTGACACCGTCTTCAGATTGTCGACAGATTGATTTATTGGTAAAGGACTTGGCGCAGACTTCCGCTTGCTCGAAGTCGGCGTGCCGGGTTGAGCTGTGAGTGAAGATAGCTTGTCTAAAGTATTGCCAGCTCGCAAGATCTCGTAGAAAAGCAATGCAGACGCTTCTTCGGTGGCAAAGATCGCTTCTGCCCAAACACAGGCATAGTCAAGAGTAACGAGGATCTGTCAGAAAAGATGAAAGGGGTATCAGCATAACGCTGATAACTCATGACCTCGCTGACCGTCTGTATTAGCTGATCGATCTGGGGATCAAGCCGCATTTCGTCCCATCTTGAAACGATGAAGGCAGCAAGGGATAGTATGGCGCGCCATGTCCCTACCCAGTCATGTTCTACGCACAATCAGGTTAGTCACAGCTCTTATACCAGATTAAGCAGGACCAACCCAATCGCGTTTGCTCATTCTTCAAAAGGTGCAACACCTTGTGCACGAGCCTGAGGGCCAGTCTGCTTGTCTGTCAGCTCATATCTGGTCCTTCTCGGAAGATTCGCTTACGTATAGCTCCCAATGTCCAGCTTCCGACTCATGTTATGCCTCTACAGAGCTACGCTCAGCCCAACTCCAGTCGTGCCGAGAGAACGTACCAAGAAGACCAAAACAGAATCCAGCAAGCCGCACATCAACTTCCTCTCGCCCAGACTGAAAGGAACCATGGGTTGTCTTTGCCTACATATCCTTACGACGCTCTCTAGGCTGCACAAGGCAGAAGACGAATCTTCCACTAGCAGAGTAAGCAGAATGAGGTTCAATCGGGCGTAACGTCTTGCTCGTGCTGATAAAGAAGCATGACAGAAAGTATACGAGGAAAGCGAGATGAGCGTCTGCGGTAACTCTATGGCTAGTCAGCTTGAGCTACCCATTTATGAAGCAACGTACCTTGGAAAGCGGGATCAAAGAGTTGTGCTGAAAAGGCCTTGTTTACATAGAGCAGATCATAGAAGGGTAGGAAGAGGAGGACGATGGCTGGCGGCGGCCTGTAATCTCATCACTTCGCACCGCGATTAACGGAATGCAATGCTAGAGCTTACATATTCGCGAAAGCGCTTTCCAAGGTTCCAGTTGCTGGTGTTTTGCCTTTCTCGGGACTCGGTAGTGGTGAACTCGGTCTGCTGGGCGAGAGGAATTCAGACAATCGGAAAGAGGAGATGAAGGATGTCAGTGTTGCTGCGAAAGAAGGTGGAGAGTCGTCTTCTACTTCGATATATCGTCTACGATAGGCTGAGATCAGTCTACCTATACTAAGAGACAAGGTTATACTAACTCTCGACATTCGACCATTGATTTGACAAGCGTCATCATGGCCAACTTGATGAACTCTTCATCGACCAGATCCTCCAAACGAATGATGTAAAAGTTTCTGTTTTCTTTATGATAATTCGCCAACACGCCAATCAATGCCAAAGCTTGGGGCACACAAGTCGGCGAATCGGTAATGAGCTTGTTTACGGCTGCGAAAAAGTCTCGTCGGAGGAAGTAGGCTACTAGAGAAGCTTGGCCTGCGTGACATGTTGTGCTGAGACAGAGGTTGAGGACGGTCTGGCGGGTTCGGACTGCGGACATGAGTATTGGAATGATTTGCGTTACAAGAAGCTTACTTGGTAGTAAAGAGTCTCGAAGCATGGTGTCAAGAGAAGCGACAAAGTCCTATTAGCCATCTTGATCGTGACTCATTCAAAGATGTAAAGACGAGAAACTGACTAACAGTGAAGACGGCATGAGATTGCTCCAAGCTTCCGGCCAGAAGACTGATCACGTCGAAGCTGTAGTTGGAATACTTCTTTGCCAGTATAGCAGACATGAACGGTATGAGAGACTGTAAGCAGAACATCAAGAAACGAGCCAGATGACTGGCAAGAGGAAGCTAACTTGAACAGCATGCTCCCGCCGCAGATCATCGCGATCTTTCGTACCCACAGCACTACCCTCATGCAGAACTTTGACAGCAGCTCGAAAGAAGCTACCGAGATTGGACTGCAGAGCGCTTAAGACGCGCGCTTCTGGCACTTGTGCAATCCAGCCGCAATAAAAGAAGAGTCGACATTCAAGCAAAACAGATCAAAGAAGAAACGATCCAACTCTTCTTGTGAGGTTGCGAGCTGTTTGCCAGAGAGTATTGCTTGCCAACATGAGCTGAACTTTGTCTGTCTCGCCAATTTCGGGGCAGGATTCAAAGCGGGTATATCAGAGTTGACCGCTGGCTGCGCGGCCATCTGTGTATAGCGTGCCCTTTGCCAAGGGAGAGAAGGTATGCAGCGGTTGTCTCGCGCAACAACAGAGTGAGTTCCGTCTTTTGACTCTGTACCACCGTCCGCGACACTTTCAAAGCAGCGTTTCCAAAGATGGCCAACAAAAGAGGAGCGCAGGGTGACAGCGTGGCTTTGAGCAAGAGGGCTAGGGTGGAAGATGTCGAGGACTCTGCGCATCAAATGATCATTTCACAAAACGCTCAGGGCAAAGGCGTGGTCAGCACAGTGAAAAGGACGTCAGGTCTACAGCAGCCGATTATGGTCTTGCAAGGCCACACTGTCAGTCAAGATTTGCTGATGTTTTTTGGGCCCGCGGAAGACTCATGCGGATGTCTTTCCATCTCCTTAGGCGGAATGCCTGGATGCTCGATTTGATCCTACAGGGCAGCATATTGCCAGTGCATCAAAGGATAGAACGATATGTGAGCAGATACAGCGGTTGGGCGAATTCCTGTCTCACAAGCGTCACATCACAGGTCTATGGAACGTCTATGGTGCAAGCGAAAACGTGCGTTCTGTACATTAAAAACGCAGTGCGATGCTCACCGGTTCTCTTCCTCTAGTATGGACTGCTACGGTCATCAAGCAGCAAAGTCATTTTTACCACTGTCCAATTCTCACCTCTCACTACTTCCAAGCACCTTTTTGCCGGCTGTTCAGACGGCACCATTTCAACTTTCGACCTCAACACTGGATCCGTCGTCAGGCGGCATAGATCGCCCGCGAACAGAGTTCTCAATTCAGTAGATTGCGTCCGAGGAACTGGGAGAGAACTCCTCCTTTCAGCAGGAGACGATGGGACAGCTCGAATTTGGTCAGTGGAGCAAAAAGACGCCATTGAAGAAATTCAACTCGGTTATCCTATCACTTCGGCGAAATGGTCTATTGACGGCCAGCAAGTCTTTCTTGGTGGTTTGGACAATGCGATTCACTGCTATGATCTGAGGAAGAAGGAGATTGCGTATTCCCTTATGGGTCATACAGACAGTATCGCGGGGTTGAGCATCTCGCCTAATGGCAGTCAAATCCTTTCTTCCTCTTTCGACAATACTGCCAAGATCTGGGATATCAGACCTTTGTTAGTCCTTGCCTTTTGTCAGCAGTGCATAATGGCTTATGGGCAATGGTCGAACAGTGCGCCAACTGTAGCTACCACTCCTGGTTCAAGCCCTCGGCTGTATAGAACTCTCATGGGCGCACCAGCGGGCTTCGACTCGCAGCTCAGGAAACCATGTTGGGACCCATCAGGCGATAGAGTAGCCTTAGGAGGCGCCGATAGAACCGTAACGGTCGGTCCACTGATTCGAAATTCAGTCTCATGGCTGATGTCGCTTTCTTGGATGGTCAGATCTGGCAAGTTGAATCAGCGCAGATTCAATACAAGCTACCAGGGCACAAAGGAACAGTGGTGGCTTGCGAGTTCTCGCCGACGGATAATGCGATAATGAGCACTGGTGTCGATGGGCAAATCTTCTTGGGTGAAAGTGCGTTTGTATCCGTTAGTCCCCATACGCAGCTGATTAGCTACGCGCACAGTCGAGCCTCAGCCTAGACTATAAGCCATCGGAAAGATGTACATGGGGAGAAAGAGGGTAGATGTAAGGGTAGCAGTCCAAAAGTGCAATAGGCTTCGTATGCCTTGCTAACAATGCAGACGCATCGTTCATTATTTTCCTGTATGCTACAGATACCCACTATAACACAAACATTATTCGCATTGTCCTCCCTCACATCAACACCTCTGAACCTTGCCCAAAGTGTGACTTCAGCGCCTTGAGCAGCTTGACGATTTGGGGTGCATCGCCTCGCAGTACTTCCGCGACTGCTACGTCCTGGGTATCGACCTTTAATTCCACGAGATAGTCGAAGTAGTCCAGCAGCGCGTCCACATGTCCGAAAGAGTCGTGAGAACCAGCAGGAAGCTTGAAGCGGTTCTCTCCTTGTAGATCAGGCTTGTAGACGGAAGAGAGATCTTCAGTCAGGCGAGTCAGGATTTCGCCAGATTGGAACGAAGTAGTGAAGTTGGTAGCACGTGGTGTTTTGTGCGGCAGATGCGAGTTTACCCAGTCTAGCAAGTCTTCGTCTCCATTAGCCTGCTTGACGTCCTAGTGTTCGAGGTGAGCACAACACAAAAGTGTGAGCAGGACACTATACGCACATTGCCTGGTGATTGTGAGGCAAATTGATTCGAAGGCGGCGATTGAGCAATTGTCGCTGGCTGAGGACTGAAACTGCCAGTGTCGGGCGAAGAGTGGTCGACCAAAGAGGCTTGATCGCTCATGCTGATGATTGAACGGCGATCTCCTCGACCTCCGAAGGCTGACAAGCTGGAGAACTTGCTCTCGCGTTTGCTCTCGCGCTTGGTCGACTTAGGTGGAGGCGCAGTCTTCTGCAAGCTGACGAGGATCTCTGCATCTCGTGGGGTGAGCTGGTTTGGATTGACTCCGCCAAGTCTAGCTTTTTGGAGGCGATCGCGAGAAGTAGGCGAAGGAGGACGAGGAGGTGGGAACATGGCTTGTGCCTCTTCGAGCGACATGGTAGGGATATTAGATGACGCGACAACCGGAGCTGATAAATTCTGATCAGCCGTGATGCAGTACAACTTTTGTGCAATTTACCTTGGAAGTCTCGGACGATGGAAGACTTCATGAGGGCCTTCATGAACTTGCGTACGATGAGAGGATCTTCTGAAGCAAAGTAGTGCGACGGAAGCGTAGGGTGCGTCAACTTGAAGCCATAGTTGCCACGGCTGCTATCAGAATCTGGCAGGACCTTGTAGCCGGTCAATGGTATCCAGCCTTTTATCTTCTTTTCTTGCGGAGACTTCATGAAGTACAGATGCAAACCCTTGAGCACAATGTATCGCGACTTCCAGGTGCCATAGCGATCGCTCTTCTTCTTCAGCCAGCCATCGAGATCTGGCTTACCAATCTTTTCCAGCGGCGATGATGAAGTGTTGATGGCTTGTGGGGATGTGTTGATCGTCGCTGGGTTTATCGAGGTCGGTTCTTCGTAGACAGATTGATCAGGCATAATGTTGGTGTTGCCATTGACCGGTTCACTGTCTTGAGCAGGCGAGCGTTCCGATCCGACCGGCGCAGAGATACGAGGACGGTTCTGGGTAGGGCTTCCTATCACCGGACTGTTGGGTGCAGGACTGGAATTGAAGCCAAAGAAAGATCGACGAGATTTGCTCTTGTCGGTTTCGGAAGCTTGTCGAGAATGCCTGCAGTGACGTCGTCAGCTTTCTGCTATACGCTTCATTGTTTACTCACGTCGGGGATGATGGCGGCGGCTTGCGGGCACGCAATGCCTGAGGCATGAAGCTGCTGCTCTTCTTTGTGAAAGGTGCTCGACCAGTCATGGGGCTCGTCGGAACGCTGACAGACTGCCTTGTCTCGGGCTCGGTAGACGTACGCTGCCGTGATCCGACCGAGGTTGTAGACTTGTTCTTGTTGCGAGATAAGAATCTTCTACCGCTTTCTGTCCTCACCAGCTCGGTCTGCAAAGTCACGTAAGTGCACGCCGGCAGACACGCGAAAGAGCTCACATCAGTCAACGCGCCTCCTCGTCCGTTATATTCGGCAGTCTCGTCGACATTGATAAGACCAGTGTCGCCAGAAGCAGAGTGGAAGGTGTCCATAGTGCCTTCAGTCTGGCTACGTTTGTGACCTCTGTCATCGTGGAGCGATGCCACAGAAGCACTAGAACGTGGCGCCTGCTGTAAACTTCACTTAGTAAGTGTCGATTGTCTGAGGAGCCAACTCACATCGTTCGCCCCTCTTTGCACAGTACTGCTCTGAGCCGAGTCCAGACCAAGACCACGCAGCCTCGAGCTGTCTGTGCTCGGACGGGAAGCTGTCTCCGCCTCGAATTGTCTTCTTTGACCCATCTGAGATTCAGTAGGCGAAGGAGCCATCATAGCCGTAAGGGAAGGAGGGAAAGTCTGCAACGGCGCTTGGTTTGGACTGAAGCTATCCGAGGGGGAGAAAGCGCTTCTAGTGCCTGGTGTATCTGGTTCGTAGCCGGACATACTAGGCGAAAGCGATTCTCCAGGATAGCGCATGAAGCTGGCTTGGGATTGCGACATTGTGGTAATTGAAGCTGTAAGGTCTGGATTGATGATACGTTTAAGCTCCTTGATGCCATTGTTGATGTGAACACGACGACCGAAAGCTGGCAGATCAATCTCTTTCAATGTGTTGATGTCCATCTCCAACAGAACATCGCCGGAGATCTCGTGTTCTGTGTACATATATCTCCATCAGTCCCTATGTAATGACGAAAGACTGAGCCTCACCTTGAAACTTGGACAACGTGGTCGCATCAAACCCTTTTGACCTACCCCAATCAACGACATTCTCCACACTCCAATTCCTCGGATCGGAAGGCAGCTTAGACCCGACACTACTCCTGGGCGAGGTATCAAGCGTTCGAATACTGTTGCCATATCCTGTATGCGTGTAGCCTGTCTGACTATCTGGTCTGGAAAAGCTGTTGACTGTAGCTGGTGAAGCAGGAACTGGCTCGTCGCGAGGTAGATAAGGATGAGCGAGAGGCTTTTGAGCTTGAGCAGGAGATTGAGCTTGGATCAAAGCAGGCGACCTTTCTTGCGCGACGAAGCGATCGGTAGGTGAAGTGAGAGGGCTTCGGTTGCTTTCCACCGGTAGAGGACTGTCTTGATAGGCCAAAGTTTCGCGCTGAGAATCTTGCTCGACATGCGGTTCCTGTACAACAGCACTCGAAGGGCCTGGTGCGTCTGGTTGAGGGGAGACCGCCGCTTGCGAGAAAGTGCCAGACTTGGTTCTGGGTATTGAGTTGCTTCTCATCAACGGTGCGACATTGGTAGCTTGCTGCTGCTCGATAGGTCGCGCTTCAGTCTGGGGATTGGGATCGGCTATAACAGTTGAAGAAGGTCGCTTTTGACTAGAGACTGAACTTCGTCTACCTTTAAGACTGGTACGCGAAGACTTTCGGGAGAGCGATAAAGACCTTCGAATGCCGTCGGTAAAGCTTTGAGGGCGAGAAGGAGATTGGGCTGGTTCTTCGATGACAGCAGGTACGGGCGGGACAGGCGGAAGCGCAGAAGCGTCAAAGGACTTTCGAGACCGTCTAGAGCTGATGGAACCTGATGGAGAATGTCCTCGAGCAGGGTGAGCGTCTAAAGGAACGGCAATTTGCTGAGCTGCAAAGCTTGTATTGTCTGGTGCTGGCGAGATAGGCAAAGGGAAACGAGGTGCATCGCGAGCAAATGGGTCTGCGTCTTCTGGCAAAGAAGTGACGCGGGGTGGTGCTTGAGGAGCTTGGCTGCCATAAAGACGTTCAAAATGCGTTGGTCGAGCATAGTCTTCGTCTAGGTCACTCTCATCGGATAGTTCCAGACCTTGAATAGGCGGCGAGTCTCCGTAGTCGTCATTGTGCAGCTGTCTGTATCGGTCTTCTTCCTTTCGTTTCTCGGCTTCGCGATCTTGTGCTGCTTGAGCTGCTTCTTCTAATTGCATTTTAGCTCTGGCAGCAAGAGCCGAACGAGCATTTGGGTAATTCTGCGAGACGTCTCCAGCTTCAGAAGGATCCATCGAAGCTATACTTGCTGCATCATCCGGAATAGCCCTTTTGCTGCGTTTCGAGCGATTTGACCTCGTCGAGCGGACTGATCGAATTGATCTTGTGTCTGTTTTGTCATCTACTGGACTCTCTGGAGCAGAAGGCGGGACCTGCTGAGATTGAATAGCTTGCTCGACTTCGGTCAATGTAGATTGCATCATCGTCCCGCCAGGTTCTGTGCTTTCAGAAATGGTAGACACGGTCGATTGCTTACCATTGAGCTGATTGAGACCTTTGACGACTTTGGTCTTGCTTGTGTATGATTCAGGAAAGAGGCCGACTTGACCAGCTTGATTTCGACCCTACAACACTTGTAAGCTACACTGCTAGCCGACTGCAATAAAAGAGCCTACCTGCCACCAGCCATCGCCAAACATGTCATCCTTCTCTACGACTACAATACTTTCTCCAGCTGCAAAGGAGATTTCGTCTCTGTGAACACCGGTGAGCCCAAGCTCTGCGCGCAAGGAGCAGCGACAACTTACGGATTCTCTGCTTCGAACGCATGCAGCGCCCATACTACATCACCATTGCTGCTCATGTTGGCCAGAAGTTGTCCCTCCGAGTAGAGACCTGGCTACCTTGCGCCTTCTCAGACGGTGTTACACAGTTCGTAGTAGATCTACAGCCAGAGCTATACGAGCCAAAGTCTCAGCCGAAGATAGCAGGTTGGCCGTTTTTGGAGAGAGGCAGGTTGACAAGACACGACCTCTATATCCGCCTCGCAGCTGCTTGTGATACCCTGCCTAACCCCCTCAGGATTCAGTCATGGCCACCTCAACTTCAGCAGACCCTCTGCGGTTGCTCATCAAAGCTCTGGCGGGAGGGAAAGAAATCATTCTCCTCGCAGCGGATCAGACCACGCAGGCCTTCTCTCTGCCTGAATGCGAATACATTGCTCTGCCTACGGGTGTCAAGGATGCGTCCACAGGCAGTTCACGAGTCGTTTTGCCCAAAAACACGAGCACGCGTTACAAGACTGGCGCGGGCTTCTACGATTTGCAATGCCTCTTGAACGCTTTCCTACAAAAGGACAAGGAATTTGGTGATTACTTTAGAGAAGCGGCTGGTAGTGGAATAGGCTATGTCTCTGCGTTGGAACGGAAATCAGCACTAGAGCTGTTGAGCGGGAAACGACCAGAAGGGGATGAAGTCGTTCCGCTAGAAACACCTGTTGAAGCGCAGCCTACTCAAGATGGTCCTGCTGCTTCAACTGCTCCTTCCGCCAATCAGGAGAATGCAACTAGACCTACGAAAAGGGCGAAATACCAAGTCAACAAAGAGGATCAAGAGGCTGTCAAAAAGCTCATGCAGGCTCAAGAGCCTAAACAGATTACAGACCGGGAGAGTGTTCTTCGAGGAGCAAAGCCTGCTGTGAGTCAAATTGTCTTGTACGATATCTGGCTTATCTGGCCCCAACAGAACTTTGAATCAGTACGAGTCCTGTTGGCGGAGAGAATAAAAACTGCAAAGGAAGACCTACGGAGGTTTGAAAAGGGTGGTCCTGCTGCTTCCGCTGCACCCGTAGCTGGCAAGCCAGCGTCAGGTATGTTCTTTCAATGTAGAGCTGACTATCTTGCTGACCGGTTGTTATGCAGCCAAAAAGCGTGAGCTATCATCACACCTGTGGCCGCTCTCGTAGAGTCTAAGCGTGTTGTTGATTTACAGGCACACCTAACCCGATCATTATCGTTTCTCCATCTCCGTCCGCTCTGATATCCATGTTCAACGTCAAGCGTTTCCTCGAAGAAGGGATCTATCAATCCACTGCAGAAGCACGAGCAGCTGCAGGTGTCTCAAAACCAGAAGATGTAGTTTCCGTCAACCATCGAAGGCAAATCGGTCTACCATCCAACAATGCCGCATCAGGTGGTAGTTTAGGTTCCTCAGCATACGGAGATGGAGGTATGGCAACGGGTGAAAAGAATGCGCGGTATTTCGTTGTGGATTCCGTAGAGGCTTTGAGTAAATTTGGTGATGATGCGTGGGATAGAGTGGTTTGTGTCATGACTACGGGTCAAGATTGGCAGTTTAGGCAGTATCGGTATCCTGAACCAAAGGAATTGTTTCATCATGGTGCGTTCGGATCGTTCTGTATCGACCTGGTGTTGATGGGGGGTCACCGATATGCACAGTCAAAGGCATCAGTTTCAGCTGGACGAACGAAATGCCAAATGAGAAAATCAAGGGCTGGAATGTGACTGAACTCAAGGTCAGCTTTGTATTTCCCTTTATTCGGAATCATGTCTCTGATCTCGTCTCTCAGTTGGATCCGATAAAGCGACATATCGATAAATCAGTCGTTGCAGACTTTTGGGCACGTCTGGAAACTTGGATCACCATGCACAAACCTTTCGTCGCTTATTAGATGAGGAGATGTTTGATGGGAGATGTCGCCGGCGAAAGCTGGTGCAGGACGCGTGGGATTGCCTGTAGAAATGTAGACCTGCTGCTTGCTCTCCTCCAGACTTGCAAATGTTCAGCACGTGGACCATCGTGCCTTGACCTCTTCGAAGTTTCCATAACCTTGTCTTGAAGCACCAGCCTTTCCTTATTGCGGACGGTCTCTGATACAATCACAACGTGAGTTCACAGAGTATACCGCAGCACATCTCGGTAACAGACGAGCTGACGCTTTTTGGACGCGTAGAATGCATTTCGAACTTGGATTCCTCTCGCTGCTGGCAGTGCGATCAATCCACGCTCATGGAGGTGCAAGTCATGGTCAAGCAGCACCTGGCGCATCATAGTATGGTCTCCTCTTCGCTATGTCAGCAAAATAAGCACTGACCTTCTCTGTCTCAAGTATGGAAAGGCATATGGCAAAGTATGTCGTATCAAGCGAGAAAGGACGCGTATCAAGTACTGATAAGAGTACAGTGAACATCACATTGACAGCTTTGATCCACTGTCTTTCTTCAATCTGCATGACTTGGACCGGGATGGTATTTTGGACAGGAAAGAATTGGAAGCCATTTACGGCGTCCACCACGAAACGTCGAGAGCCAAATCTGGTTCAGATGAAGCTCATGAAGTCAAGACGGAAGAAATTCTCAGTCAAGTTCTGGCCGTGCTCGATATGAATGGGGACGGTGTTGTGACCAAGCGCGAATTCTTAGAGGCCGTCAAGAAAGGTGGGTTACCGAATTTTGAGGGGATAGAGGGTCTAGGACATCATTATGATACCGAGGGAGAAGTAAGCCAGCTCTTGCTTTGCGGGAATACAGCGCTAATTAGCTGTTATAGTACTTTTTGCAGTGAGTAGAATGGAGGTACACAGTGGGAGACACCTGCTGAACCTTTCTTCTACTTCACAGTCACGAGGAACTATACCACAACACACCAGAAACCCAGACTGACGAGGCATACAACCATCCAGAGGACATTGAGCATTTCCGCAATCATGTTCGTAACATAGCCCGATATGCACTAACATGTGCTGAGTTCGATGTGGACGGACAGGAAGCGATCGAAGCAGAAGAAGACCGGTTAGACATGAAAGCCCAAGGTCTAGATCCAGACGGCAATCCTCTACCCGAGCCCGTCGACGCCAACGAAGCAGGCCAGCGCGTCTTCTCCAACCCTTCAGCGAAAGCAGGGGACGAAGAGAACAAGCGAGCAAAGAAGTATGCTGAAATGAGCAAAGAAGCCGCTCAGAGAGGATCGTATAACACTTTCAAGAGACCCAAGGATCAAGCTGATCGATTAAGGGTTGGTGTACCGTGGAAATACAAGGGTGAGCTCCTTCGCAGTGATGGATAACCAGACTGATCATGTGTTTGTAGTTCGAGGCAGCGTAGTAAGCTTCTAATCTTTTGCCTTGGACAATCCGCTCAAAGTAGTCTAGTTTGGCGATTTCTGATTGATCAGTATCGCTTCTTGTGGTTATCCGTGCATGTAGCAATAGCATTGATCTTATCCGTAGAAGCTGTTCTTCGCCTTACGTGACTCCGTGCTTGCTTTGATACCACTTCTTTGACATGCTGACTTTTGTGACTGGTAACGCGAATGTGAATCATCTCTCTGTCTGTGTCTGCTGCGACATTGCCCTTGTCATCGCGTTGTGTCGTTGCTAGCAATTCGCAAAAATATCGTCAAGTCTTGCTCCCGATAGCAGCAGCTGATAGTTATGCTGCTGCTTGCAGAAACTCAAGGAGGTCCGTATACGTCTGTCCGTAGTATCTCTTGAAGCTCACAAGACTCTTGCGAAGGTTCAAGCTATCCTGTCCAGCGGCGCATCAGTAGAACTCAGGAATCAAGCTATTGGCCGTAAGTCGCCTGCTCTACCAGTTCAGAACGAAGAGACTCAAAATGTGTGCGACAGTGCCAGAGATACAAGGAACGACGCGAGATGTCGCTACGCACAAAGTAAAAGAAGCAGCCAAAGTCATTGGTGGACCTTGTATCACTGAGGTAATACCCTTTGAGAATGTTACGGATTTAGCTGATGCGAGCTCTGCGGCGTTAACAGGATACTGCATTATGCTTTGAAGCTATGAACGGTTTGTATGTTTTTTTCGCGCTGCTTCGAAGGAAATCCAGTTGATTCAAGATAGACCTGGACCGTACATCAAGGACTTTCTCAAAGAATTAGGACACAAAGGTCAGTAGCTAACTCTAATGCGCAATATCGGGTTTCATGAGATGACCGAGGACAGGCATAAATACAATGCTGCAAGGCTTTCCGACATCAAACGCAACGGCCGTTTGCACCTTTGCATACTGCAGTACACCTGATGCGGAACCTATCCTCTTTGAAGGCAAGACAGAAGGCCAGATAGTGCCTGCGAGAGGACCAAGTAATTTTGGGGTAAGCAGTCTGGTTCGCTCTGCTGCTTGTATAGCTTAGGACCAATTCTGCTTACAGTGGGACCCTATCTTCGAAGAAAGGGCATCAGGCAAGACGTATGTCATGCCGATGTGCTATTGAAGCGTCTTCTCATTCACCAACGTCGACAGATTCGCGGAGATGAGCTCTGAGGAGAAGAATGCCTGCTCGCATAGATCAAAAGCACTGGCCAAACTACGGCAGCATCTTACAGAGCATCCAGCAGCGTAATTGGCACTCTGGCAATTTGACGAGTCGCCGATCGCAGGTCGAACGAGGCAAGTAATGAAAGGGTGATGTAGCATTGCAGATGAATGGCCTGTACAAGCACAGCAGACATCCAAAAACTAAAATGCGAAGATAACATGTCTATATGAAGAGTCTGATATGCTGCGATGCTCCCTTCCAAACCCTCGTCCCCTAACAACCCTCTATATTGTTCCAGCTGTGGGAGTAGACTCTGGTATCCGATATTCCTCCAGCCAATTCGGTACCCTTCCCGTTGCCACCAAAGCATCCCATACCGGCAAACAATTGAAAGAATCGATGCAATGTTGGTCGACCACTCGCGATTTTGGGAAAGAGAACCGCTTGTATTCGTCAACCACATCTTCCATTGCCCAATTTTGTAGCTTGCGCAGACAGCCGACCACACATCCCGTGCGATGCTGCGACTATACGTCAGCATGTAAGCGATTCGGGGCTAAAAAGAGCTTACTTTTCCCTTGTTGCAATGCATAAGCAACGGCCAATTTTCACTATCCAACACAAAAGCCAACGCGTCCCTGATCGATTGTGATGGCACTGCACAAAAGCACATCAGCTTGAATTCGTGTCGGAACGGGTCAACTCACCTTTGACACCATCATTTTTGTTTCCTGGCATGGCGATTTGCAGAAATTGAATGCCCTCCTCTGCGAAAAAGTCCCTGTTCTCCTGCGGGTATTCTTCTTGGGTGAAAGATCTAACATTGTGGCCGAAATTAGTAATTATCGTATACTTGGTTCAAAGCAAAGACGGACAAGACGCTTTTTAGGCCTAATGTTTTGAGATATGCGAAATGATTGCTTTTTGGGAAAGAAGAGCGGTAGAGACCTGGAGCGACGAGCGCAAAGTTGGGCGGGCATTCTTCATCGTCGTCGAATTCGGCAGAGGTTGTTGATGAAGTCGATGGAGCCCGTGAAACAGAATGCGGCCTGTTCTCTGGTGTAGTGAAAGGCAGAACAGAAGGAGCTAGTGTTAGGTCGGGGATGTTGCCGGCAGAAGGGTATGTCGTTGCAGAATGCGAGGATGAGATAGTCGAAGGGCTGACTGTTGGACCTGAGCGTGTAGCGAATGCCGTAGCTGAAAAGGTTTGCGGCGAAGCTCCGATCAGGTCCGACCCATCGTCTTTCGACAAGCAGTATTCGCTATTGCTCGGGCTGCGGGTTGCGCTGTGGGTCGAAACAGACGAGGTTCGAGAAGAGCTTGAAGCGTAGGTGGAGGACCAGGCCGAGTATAGCGAGAATCCAGAGGGCGATGAAGGTTCGAAGCTGACTTCTTCGCTGGCAGCTGACATGTTGTCGGCGCGATACGTAGTAAAGTCGCAGGCAGCTCCAATATATCAGGGAAAAGATAGCCGGCCTTGCGAGAGGTTCGACTGTGTATATACACTTGTTTTGGGCGGTTTATTCGTGAGTTCCCATGTTGGTCACGGTTGAAGCAATTTGCTGCAAAGTATCGCCGCTACAGTCGCGAGCGATTGCCAAGGGGTAGAGCCTCTTGAGAGAGGTGGATAGAGACAGGCGCGGGCGAGGCGAGCCTCTTGCGCCTTGAAAGGGTTGTCGTTGTTGTGGAAGCTTTTGGCTCAGAAAGTTTCAAGGCCGCGAACTGATGCCGAAAATCCCCGTGGTCAAGGCAAGGTTGACTACTTTGTCAGAGAACTGTTACATCATGCTTTAGGAGCGCCCTGAGCCATCCTGTGCAGGGCTTCAAGTTCCTGAACTACTCTATCGCCAACTTCTTTCGTGGACGCGCTTCCGCCTAGATCGGCCGTCCAGCATCCGTAGCCTCCTGCTTCCTTATCGTCGAGCGTCTTGCGTACAGCAGCTTCTACTAGGTCGGCTTCTGCTGCCAGGCCGAAAGAGTAGCGAAGCATCATGGCAACGGAAAGGATGGTGCCAACTGGGTTTGCTATGCCTTGGCCGGCAATGTCCTGACCAAGAGATCAGTACGTGGTTGTATAAAGGTCATGTAGCCATACTGGAGCACTGCCGTGTATTGGCTCATAGATACCGTTGCAACCTGATTTGCCATCTGGCATGCCTGACAGAGATGCGGATGGTAGTAGGCCGAGGGAACCAGGAATGACTAGACACAGTCATAAGATTGGGCGTGAAAAAATTACTCAACGCCGAGCTCACCAGAAGTCTCATCCTAGAATGAAAGTATCAGCGGCGGACTCTCGGATTAGCAAACTTGTGCTCACCGAAAGGATGTCACCAAACAGATTGTCAGCTGTCAACAATTAAGCTAAGCAATGAGCAAACGCTCATAGTCCGAATCATTGTACTGACTAAGGAGAATGCCATTCAGCTTTTGTGGCCTCGAGCAAATGATCATAGCAGCCGAGTCGACCAATTGATGCGTGAGCTGTAATTGAGGGTACTCTTTCGCATACAGATCCGTCACCACGCTTCTCCAGAGCCTAGAAGTAGCGAGCACATTCGCCTTGTCGACGCTTGTAACAGGGTAAGGTGGATCATGCGCCAATGCTAGACCCGCAGCAACTCTTGCGATTCTTTGAATCTCCTTGACGCTGTAATCCGATCTATCCCACGCTAGAGCTGCATTTCCTTCGGTAGCTTTTGGGTCTCCCTCTTGCCGTTCGCCAAAGTAGATTCCTCCCACCAATTCACGCACGACAATGATCTCTGTCCCTCGAGCCAATTCTTCTTTCAATGGACTCTTCTTGAGCAGACTGTCGGAAGGGAAAAGCGCAGGTCGGATGTTGGCATAGAGGTCGAGCGCTTTCCTCAAGCGAAGCAGTCCTTGTTCAGGCCTAATCTTGTTTGTTCCCCATTTAGGCCCGCCTACTGCACCGAGCATGATAGCGTCTGCTGATTTGCATGCTGCCAACGTCGAGTCTGGCAGAGGGTCATTGTGATTGTCAATAGCTATTCCGCCAAAGTCATGCGAAGCGACAGAGAACTTGAGAGAGGGCGATAGTTTGGCCAAAGTTTCCAGAACGCGAACACCTTCAGCTGCGACTTCGGGTCCTGTCGAAATGCTGTCGAGTCAGCAATCTTTCCTCTTGCAGTATGCTGGGTACGCACCAATGCCGTCGCCTGGCAGGACTACGATTTTGTACTCTTTGGATGCCATTTTATGCGTTTAGTACAATTAATTGGTCGACGCGGAGTATCCAGCTATGGAAGTGTCTCTCGCCGACTCTCGCACTTGGCCTCCGCGCACTGCTACTCCGCTCGTTATACATTGTCTATGCGCACATACAGATCAACATGCAGCTGTCATCCTCTAGTTCAGCCATTCGCCAGGGTGAGCTGTATCTGGTCATACACCTGTGTGCATCCAAAGGTGCTCTGTGAATGTGACTCTGCAAGCCAAGTGGTCTTGCAAATCATTAGCGAAAGTTCGTAGCTGATGGGGACAGTGGAAAATGAGGCATAAAGATGGAGCTTGTTACCCGCGGTAGATCCTTCCGAGCTTCAATGAGATAGAGAGCGTAGATAGATGCAGACGTCGTGATCCTTGGCTTCGCAACATCACGAGCCAGAAGAAACGTCTCGAAATTCGCTTCCGATACTAGAAGAGTCGTTCAGAAGGTGTTACGGAATGTGCCTTCGCCTGCAAGGCGTATGGTATGGACAGGGCGTCCGAAGAAGCATGCAGAGAGGATTAAGAAGGGCTACAACAGATAGGCGAGCGTAGTGAGTGAAAGTCCGCAAGAATCGGTCAGAGTGAAAAGCCAGAGAACTGCACAGCGAAGAAAAAGACGACGACGCAACCATTAAGAGTTAGTGCAGGTTTCGAGCGATAGTAGAGTAGGGCAGAACTTATTGAGAAGTTGTCGAGTCAAGACAAGAGACCCATTCTGGCAATGTTCATTCAAGTTGTGCATCGTATCCCTTCATTAGTCACTGCAATCTCATACTGCCCTATCATATGCCCAACAGCCGCAGCTTCCCTGTATACAACCAACAACGCAACCCGTGCACTCAAAAGCGCATCCTTTTCTTCCCAGGTAGACCCGTGACGTATTCCGTTCGCAAAGCTACAGTCTTGTAGACAGTTTTATCATTCGTAGTCGTTCGTACAGATGGAGGCTGCGAGGTCGTAGCGGGTGAGGATGTCGTCTGAACAGAAGATGATTCGATTGTAGGTGGATCTGGGTTTCGAAGAGGGGCAGCTTGTACAGGAGATTCTGCCGCTGCTTGTATAGTTTGCTCGTCGCCTTTCCAGTCAAACGAAACAGCCTTGGGAAGATGTTCACCTGATCCGCCCAAAAATGAACATTCTGCGTCTGGAATGAGCCAGAGTCTAGTTACGGGAGATGAGAACTTACGTTCATATGGCGTGTTGATGCTCGCGTCTGTTCCTTCACACTTCTCGTCCTCCCACCTGCGGATGATCAATCCCTGAGAGTGCGCTAATGCCTCCGCCGAGCTGACTTCTGGCTTCCAGCTGGCCCATGGTACTGTTCCTGCAGGGACCTCATAGCAAGTGGCAGGCTGAATGTCCGCAATTTCGAAAGCGACTTCAGAATTACAGATGACTCCAGGTCTGCGGCAAGATTAGCAAAGCTACGACAGCTTGTAGTCGCAAACATACGTGTGTGAATAGAACTTGATTGAGGCTGCTTGGGCTGCTGCAAAGTAGACAGCAGCAAATTGAATGCTGAGGAGCCAAGACGCGTTCTGCGATGCTCTCATTTTGGCTTGGGTGGTTGAAGAGGGTGAAGAGAAGAAATGTAGAATTTAGAGGGCTTCAGAGACCAGCTGTGTGTTTCAAAGTGAGACGCTGCTTCTGTCTTATATCCGAGAATGTGTCAGGCTTTCGAGATGAGGCCTTCGGAAGTTTGCCATTTTGCCTTCTGTTGTCGTCTTGCTGTCTCCAGACGAGCCAAAAAAGTGCAAGACAGAAGAAGAGTTCGCCAGCCGAGTCTCAGAGATAGGTCCGAACCAGAACAAGACGGGAGCTTCAAAAAGTCGTAGCCAGAACGACATGATGGTAAACCACCATAGCGCACGTGGACCTTTCTCTGGCTCGTTATAGTGTTGTGCTCGACAGTGCAAGAGGATGTCTTCTGAATCAGATGAACACGCCTGACTCGAAAAGGCTGGAACATTCGTCTGGGCATTCGCAACAAACTTCATACAGCAGTGCAATAGCGATGGCGGCAGCCCTGTTCATGCTGAGCACATAGACGAGCATCGTCGGTCGTGTCGAGGGATACTTGATGAGGCAACCGAATGTGGGGTCGGCCGTGACATTGCTTTTCGACCAAGTCATCCCTAGCGAGAGCTGGGGCAGCGTCTGCGACTTTCGACCGCAAACTGTGACGTCCAGGTTACCTTGTCGTTGAACTGATGGTCATAACTTCTGTTCGTAATGCTTTAGTCGTTGATACAGTGCTTGTCTGGCGCGCGGTAGAGCTTGTTGTAGATGTAGCAGGTAGAGGTTTTGTCGCGGGCCCGGTTGCGCTGAGGTCGGCCGTGGGAGACAGCGGCTTGGGCTCGCCTGTCCAATAGAACCGTATCGATCTCGGGCTGTGATTGTCGCCTTCTTCTCGGCAGACTAAGGACATGAATTAGTATCCTAGCTGTAGTTTGGAGTGTCCACCTTACCGTTGGGTTCAGCGACGAAACTCTTTCCCGTCCATTGGCAATCATCATACATACTCCGACTCAACAAAGCCAACCTGAATTGGATAAGTCAGACGGACCAACAAGGAGAACTTAAGAGCCTTACCGTTTTTGTCTCTTCTTGTGCCTTAGTAGGCACAAATTTCCAGCTACCATACGGTTCTGACGCAGCGGGCAAATTGTAGCACGTGTTTTCCAGCACTTGATCGATGTAGTGCACCAAGATCTCTTCGTTACAGGCTGAGAGACCACTGTAGTTGCCCGCAGACGTCAGAAAGTGTTCTTGGAGGAAGATAAGGACTCACTCGCGAGCGTAAAAAGAGAAGCTGCCCGCTTTGGTTGGTAGTACGCAGACAAGAGAGACCAGTAGCGTGCAGGTCCAGCAAAACGCGAGCGATGGCTGCATTTCAGATGGATGTCTAGATGGATATTTGGAACCAAGAGATAGAGAAGGACAGGAATTCGAAGGTATTGCTTTGGTCCGGAAAAGCACACATTCTGGCCTTTGTGCAATGGTTGAGAATACCGGCTTACCCTCACTTGAGCGGCTTGATGAAGAAAGTAAAGACAAATTGAAGAGGAGAGAAAGAACAGCAGGGGTGAAAGTGAGAGGCTGAACTGAACCCAAGATACATGATACAGGGAATGCTACAACATTACGTCATCTATACAAGGAAGACCAAGAGTGATAGTACATACCTTTCAATACGATTGGACCGGCGGCTCATATGATTCCATGTTTGGTGACATGGCAGCCATCTGCATATGTTGTTGTTGTATATCTTCGCTTGCTTTAGCCAAACCGACAGCGCGCATTCGTTCGAGCCATCTGAGACCGCGATCAGCTGAATACCCCAGAATTTAAGAGGACAACGCACGCATCAGCCTTTTCTATACTCTCACCCACTACTCTCGCTACCCCTCCCAAGACATCAACACCTTCCAAAGCAAAGCCCAACACTTTCTCCGCCGCTTCTTGTAACCCTTGTTCCCCTCTTTCAAAATTCTGCCTAGCCGCTACCTTTTCCGGTAAAGCCAAAACAGTTTTCCTCACTACCGCTCTTGCTTGTACAGGTAATGCTGCTCCAGCATAGGTAGATATAACTTCGATAGCTTTCTGAACGGTTGAAAAGATTTCATTCTTTATTCGAAGCAGACTTTCAGCGTGCATTTGATCGCTTGGGTTGGTTTGTAAGTTTGATATGAGGGATCGTAAGAGTGATATTTGATAGTTGATGGACTCGGTACCGTATGAGAGCCATTGAAGGCAGTATTGTAGACGTTTCATTGATTCTGAGGAAACGGCTAGACCGAGCCCGGATGCTTGGATGAGGATGGATTCCCATGGCGAACGATTGCTTATTTGATTCGAATGGTCTTCTGTGTCTGTAGAGATAGTCAGACAGAGTGGGTTGGAGGAAGGCAGTGCACTGACTATTCACGTGCACATCATGCTGCCGCCCATCTCTTCTTTGCCGGCACTCGTGATCTGACTGAGGAAGTGCAGAGGTAGAAGCAACAGGGGACCATCGATCCAATTGTCGGCATGCAAAGCCATCCAACGACTGCACGTTCGGGTTATTGACCACTTTGCTCAAGACTGGTTTTGACAAAGCTTGCACTGAAGACTCTACGTACTGAACCAGAACAGTCAGCGGTCATTCTCTGAGTGCATCCGAAGTAGGTTAGAGCGCACTTGGACTACTTTCGACGATGATTTGCGCGTGTTGTATGCTTGCACATAAGGTTGCACGTAGCTCAATTGAGAGACTCGAGGGAAGAATCCTTCTTGCTGTTGCTGTTGTGTACTGTTCTGGTCTATCGCAGGGTCTCCCACTAGTGATCCGACAGACGTAAAAGGCGTTTCCCTATCGTCTTCAAAAGATTGCGAGCCTTGCTCTGATGGTGAATAGAGCGAATCTTCTGCGCCGGCACTTCTGAAATGCGCAAGCAGCTCTAGAGCATTACGCTCGTCATCTGGTATGGCAGACATGTGGTATCGGGTGACAGGTTGAACAGGAGCAACGAAGGACCGCCTGAACAAGATGACACGCAATGTGCCGCTAGGTGCGTAGTTGACGGCCTTTGAACAGCTGTGTACACGGCTGAAGCTTGGAATTGCTCGCAGTCATCGATAATGGAAGTGAGTGCCCGACCTATCGCGCCTCGTCCGCCTGGCTCACCTTCTGTCGTGTTATAGCTGGATACACAAAGATGGGGTATGGCTACAAGTAGCTGTAGAGTATACGTGAGGCTAATACCACTTGCGCAGTTTCGCTGGAAACAGTGACCGTGAGTCTCTCTCGCTCGAACCGGAAGTGTCATGCAATAGTTGACAGCGGCATGATCAGCTTCCTTCGTGTTCCCTACGGCCATTGCAACAAAAGGAGCAGGCGGTGGTGGATCAGCAGGTCGACCAGCAGTCCCAAGCAAGCCGGGCTCTCTTTCGTCCTCTTCAAGCAACCTCGCTTCCAAACGAGGCATTGAAGACCTTGATTTTCACATTGGTTATGAAGCTTTAGAACACTCAAAGACTTATGCGGTCGACTACCCTATCAAACATGGTGTGATTGAGAATTGGGATCATATGGAACGCTTCTGGGAGCAGTCCATCTTCAAGTACTTGCGAGCGGAACCTGAGGACCATCATTTCCTACTGGTCAGCTGCTCTCTCGCTGTTGACCTTTACCCGCTGAATTTCATTAATAGACTGAACCACCTCTCAATCCACCGGAGAACCGAGAAAACACTGCAGAAATCTTCTTTGAATCCTTCAACATCCAAGGTCTCTACATTGCCGTACAGGCTGTGCTCGCTTTAGCTGCATCATGGACTTCTGGCAAAGCAGGCGATCGAACTTTGACCGGGACAGTAATTGATTCAGGTGACGGTGTGACGCACGTCATCCCTGTGGTGCGTCGGATTTATGCTTTGCTTGCTGAAAGCTGAGCATATAATCGAATCGCACAGGCGGAAGGCTACGTCATTGGATCCAGCATCAAACACATTCCCATAGCCGGTCGAGACCTAACCCTATTCACACAACAACTCCTTCGAGACCGAGGTGAATCAGCCATTATTCCTCCTGAAGATAACTTGCGCGTAGCAGAAAAGATCAAGGAGGATTATGCGTATGTTTGTGGTGATATGGTGAAGGAGTTTGGGAAATACGATGCAGAGCCAAACAAGTGGTTCAAAAAGTATGATGGACTGCACAGTGTTACTGGAAGGGTCAGTCGAGCGGCCCCTTTCAGTGTTAGACTGATTGAGGAGTCTTCGCCTTGACAGAAATATCAAGTCGACGTAGGTTATGAACGATTCCTGGCACCCGAAGTCTTTTTCAACCCAGAGATCTACTCTTCCGACTTTATCACTCCTCTACCCGAAGTAGTCGACAATGTCATCCAAACTTCACCTATCGATGTCAGGCGTGGGTTGTACAAGGTGTGATTGGACAGTCTCTTTTCAGCGTACAGTTGATGTGGACCTGCCATGATACACAGAACATTGTCCTCTCTGGTGGTTCTACTATGTTTGAATTCTTTGGCAAGAGGTTACAGCGCGACTTGAAGCAAATCGTCGATACCCGTATTACGGCAAGCGAGACTTCTTCTGGAAATTTAATGAAGGTGCGCAGGGAAATCGCAAATCAGCATTGTCTGATACGTGCTTCCCTGGGTGTACAGTCTAAGGGTGTGGACGTCAATGTCATCTCGCACAAGAGGCAGAGGTATGCAGTTTGGTTTGGTGGAAGTCTTTTGGCTTCCACACCTGAGTTCTCGGGTTACTGTCATTCGAAGGTATGTCTCTCTCCTGTCTGTATACAATGCTCTTGCCGATTACTTGGACAGGCGGATTACCAGTGAGGCGATTGATGCGCTTTGTTACTTTGCTGACTGAGTGTTCCTCCTTCTTACAGAGAGTACGGCCCATCGCTCGTCAGAAGATTCGCAGTGTACGCTCTCTCTTCACTGTCCCACTACATATCTAACACTTGTGCAGATTCGGTCAAGCATGAAAGTGGAAAACGTGGCGAGAGGGGCAATTGGATCAATTCGGACGATCCGCTGGACAGAACAAAACGACAGCTATGTATATACTGCAGTGCATATGGAGAATGTAACTGCTGCCGAAAAAGATCGATTGCTGACTACTCATCAGTGCGATCTATAGCTATGTCATGCGGTTGACTAAGAACGCTCGCCTCGCCTGCTATTCGGCCGTTCGGTTTGTACATGTATAACCAGTGACTGCTTTGATACCCTCTCCACTGCGTTTGTCCGTGATAGTCAGCTCGATCTCTCAAAGTCAAAACAACACATCTGGTCTTGCCAGAAAAGGATCTTGAAGACCTGTTTCATCTGTCTACCCAATAAAATGGCAACGTCCAATGATACAGACAAGCCATGGTACAAGCGCCCATCGCCATATCTGCTCGCACCCGGCATGTTCTTGATTGCCATTGTACTTGGTGCTACTTTCGCCCCTCGCCTAGAAGTGCGTTGCAAGCAGTCTTTGATCGATTGAATGCTGATCTCCAATGCCAGCTCTACACGCTGCTAGTATGCAGAGCTCTGCCTCATCACAAGGAGATGACGCCGATACTGGAAGCTGCGAATCCCTGGACGCCGAGCTGGCTCATCGCAGATGGTTTGGATCCTGAAGCTTGCAGGTAGGATGATTTTTCAGTGCAAGAGTTAAGCTGAAGTTATGTCAGGCATGATCCGCGTGTCCAATCTCGAGTCGCCTTTCTGTCGACGTCTATGACCTTGACTATGGGCATCTTGTCTGCTTTTACGAGTATGCTTCATTTCATTCGATCAATCAGGACTGAGAGCGGACATAGCTGGCTTCTACGGTGGCCTATCAGATAGAAGAGGTCGAACAAAGATTATCGCTCTCAGTCTCTTCGGTCTGACAATCAGCGATACCGTTTTCCTGCTTACCACAAATTACGCCGACATCCTCACTTATCGCTTCCTTTTGGTTGGACCTGTGATCGATGGGCTCTTTGGCGGGATAGCTACTGCTCAAGCTGCCATGAATGGCTACGTCAGCGATTGCTCGCCTGCTGGGTCTCGTGCGCATACCTTTTCCATCATTACGGGAATCTTGTTTGCTGGTATTGGGCTGGGTCAGTGCTACTGTTTGACAAAAGCGACCTGTCTGAAGTATCTCTAGGACCAACGCTTGGTGGGCTGTTAATCAAGTTCACCAATAACGTTGTAGCGCCCTTCTACCTCTCACTCTGCGTGGGCATGACCTTCTCTCTACTCGCCTTTTTCGCACTACCCGAAAGTCTAAGCGAAGAACGACAAATCGAAGCAAGGGAGAAACACGCTGCAGACCAAGAACAGCTCAAAGAACGCCTACAACAAACGAAAGACGCTTCACCGAAAAGCTACCTCATCGAATCCCGCATCATTTCAGCCTTCTCTTTCCTTCGACCTCTGGCAATGTTTCTACCTCGAAAAGCAGATGATGCAAGGGAAGGTGTGCACATCGTCAGAGACACTTCGACGAATCGGAGGGAATGGAGTTTGACGCTTCTCGCTGCTTCTTATGCTATTTATTCGTCTATGATGGCCATCTATTCAACCAAAATGCTGTATTCGCAGTACAGATTCGGTTGGGGTCCTCTAGAGGTGCGCGAGAGTCTCGGTTCAGTCCTTGGACTGTTAGTAAAGATTCGTCGCTGCACAGATGGGCTATCTCTTAACGCTGGCCGGTGGATCAAGAGTCGTCTTTATGGTCTTCATCTTACCGGTGGTCATTCGTCTTTGTCGGAAAAACCCACCACCATCTGCGCCCAATAAAGACGAATCGAATGAAACAATCAACGAGGACGAAGGGACCGGCATTGGCGATGAGAATACATTGGCTCAGGAGATTCACAAATCGAAAGTGTTGCATGATTCTCGTGAGTTGCTTGGCCGCTTCAAGATGCAGTGCTGATGCGAAAACCAGACTTTGACCTGTTCTTGGCGAGAATATCGATAGCATGCGATTTCTTAGTCTATGTTGGTCTCGTGTTCAATCAGAATTCGACGCAATTCCTTGTTTTGACGGGCCTCCAAGCGCTGGGTAAGTCTCGTTCTGTACATGCATTGCTTCTCACTGACGACTTGTCCCTAGGTGGTGGAGCGTGCGTCCACCTTTCGAGCTGCAAGGCTACTTAGCTAAGTATGCTTCTTGCAGTGCACCAGCAATACAGTCGCTCGCTCTTTCGCTATCGAGTCCAAAAGAAGCTGGCAAACTTTTCGCCGGTCTTTCGGTGCTGCAGACTCTCATGACTCAGATCATCGGCCCGGTCGGCTTTGGTCTGCTTTAGTGAGTCGTCGAATGTATCTTCAGGTTACAATCTGATTCTGTGGTAGCGCGACTACGCTGAACAAATTCACCGAAACAATTTTCGCTGTCGGCGCTGGACTTTTTGGGCTCTCCTTCGTTCTGCTGCTCCTCATTCGTTTGAGGAGTCGGAAGCCAATTCAATTGGTATAATTTTCATATGTTGTAAAATTGTGGTCATGTACATTCCTCGAATACGGGCATTTGCATTATACATCAGACACACTTTCTATCCTACTGGCTCCGCCGGTTCTAACAGTCCAACGTCACCAGCTCCTGAGTAGATGTCGGTTGCAGAGGCTGGCTGTCCTATATCGCCAGGTAGACTCTCGGAAGCTTCTGTAGGCATGTCAGCAGAGTCCCCGTCTTCTTCGCTATCCGCGGTGTCATAGTCATCCTCTCCACCTTTTCCGCTGGCCGCCTGGCTCGAGTATGCCACACGAGCGACTATGCGACAAGTTGAGCGCGAACAGATGCAGTGATAGCATAACGCTTGCCTCCGATAGTGTCCTGAACAAAGTCCAATGCAAGATAAAGATTCTTCAGAGCTGTTGCTCCGAAGACCCATTGCTGCGAGGATAATCCATAAGCCGGTTTGGTAGCTTGAACAGCAGAATAGCAGCATGGCGGCGCTTGACACAGATATGCTGCTGCTGCACCGGTTGTAGGCGCAAATCTGCAGAGATGCTATCTCAGACGGCTCGACAGTATGTTCAACATTCACTCACATCAAGTCGCGAGAATCCAGCTCGAATGATGTGTTTCCAAAGGTAAAGGACATGCGATAGTCAGCATCGCAAGATAGCAGCATTCCATTCTCTGCATCGAAGTAGGCGCCTTCTGCAGTGCTGAAAAGGTAGACGAGATCTTCAACCGGTGCAAGGATCAAAGCTGTTCTGGTGTCGAAGATAGCCGACCGATAGTCTGTTGTTGCTAACTCGTTCACCGATATGGCCGATACCGGCCCTTCCCAAAAGCCGTTCGGAGAGAGGTTCTTCATCAGATACAAATCGCCTTCTAAGAGGTCCGGGTTGACACCACCAAATGAGATTTCGCCATTGTTCTCTTGGTCTGCTGATCTTCCTAAAGCGATTCCCACCTGAGCGTATTGCATACAGCTTGCTTCAAATAGTTTCATGATGGGCGAGATAGTGTTCGACAGAGAGACTGTCGGGACAAAATTTGAGTTCGCAAGGCCGAGAATGCCAGAGAAGGGTCTGTGCAAGCGATCAATCAATAAGGACAAGACTTTATGTGCAACACCAACATTCTGTCATCGCCAAATTGATCGGTAACAGCTTCAGCTATACCGAACTGGAAGTCGGTCAAGGTCAAGTCGGTAGTAAACACCATGGAATCGGTAACGACAGAGCCGCTGACTCTTCCTCCTGAGGCGTTCTGATCGAGAGCTGAGGAATAGTCGAGGGACCAACTGCTGCCATCTTGACGAACGAAGGTTGAGCTGTCTGTGCCAAGGCGAGCATGAGCACCGCAACCAGCACAGGTATCAGACTGCAAGAGCCTTGAATTAGCTTGAAGGGCTTGTATCAGAGAAGGAGACCTACCATCAGCCAAGTATCTCCGCTTGCGGTATCTATCTGTACTTCGAACCGCTTAGGCGGAGTTCCAGCTTGAACCTCCATGAAGTAGCCAAAGTCCAGCCCAAGAGCTCCCTCTTCGTCTCTACCTGCCGCCCAGATCGCCAGACCTGCCACGTTTTCGTCTGCATCTCTTCCCGGTATCGCTGTTCCTTCTGCTACAGCTAGATCTCGTATCGGTCCTTGCGCTGGCTCATTTCCAGGACTCGAAGTGCCTTGAGAACCGGCAGAAGCCGTCTTCGAACATGGCTCCGACTATCGCCGGTCAATCTCTTTGAACAGACAACTGGTTCTGAAGAGCCTACCGTGGTTGCCGTTGGGTCTGGCTGTTCGCCTATTGGTATCACTGCCTGTTCACCATCTGGCGCGTACTCGATGCAATCTTGATCCGGTTGGCAATTAGTCCGCTTGAGTCTTTGACCGCGTCGTAACGATTTCCTCCTCTGTCTTCTGTTTTTCAGGTTGTCTGGAGCAGCAGCGCGACCTCTTAGAGCACGCTTCTGAATACTCACTGAAGTCCTGGAATGGCTGAATCCATCTTGCCTTTCCCGTAGGGAAAATGCCGGTTTTGCGCCAGGCAAAGCCTCGGTCGAAGGGAGCCCAACGAAAGCAAGAGACAGCCACGGCAAGAGACGCATGATGGTCCGTATTGGTCAAGACGAAGAGGAATAGCCAAGACAGTGGAGAATATGCCTTCCAACCATTCTCAGAATGCTAGCGAGCGTCAAAACAAAGGGAGCACGTAAGGACGTATCGCGAGAGGACGAAGAGCCTTTTCTTCACAAGAGCGCAAGCAGACAGGAAGTAGGATAATAGTTGTCAAGCGGAAGCATCGACGAGAGGCAGCAAATTTGCGCAAAGAATAGAACAATCCTTCATGAGAGCGTCTTCTAGAAGGCTATCCATTGGTGGTATAACAGTGCTCTGGTATACCCTGCATCGACCCGTTGAGCGAGTATCTTCGGCCAGTGTCCGTCAGAAGTAAATCCGACAAGGTGTCGACTAGACGTCATCTCTTGACTGTGGAAGGATAAGCTCTCCGGCTTGGAATTCGAGTGTCCAGATCAGAAGCGCGCCAGCAGAGAAGAGCATCGGAAAAGAAATAAGAAGTGCATGCCTTGACATCGCTGGACTAGACTGGACACATCAGCGAGATAATCTCGCGGTGAGAAGAATCACTGACAACTGAGTATACGAGCCGCCTCTCTTGCCTCAACAGCGGTCCCTCACATTCAACGCCCCTGAATGGAGACTCTGCTCTTCCGCCAAATCGGGTCCAGCGACACGACTCGTGACCAAGCCTCGCTCTGGTGTATCTCTGGTGCGATTGAGAAAAGACGGAGGTGAGTCGAGCAATTCAGAAGCGCTGTCTCTGATTGTCCCAGGCGGGCTCGCTAGCGTTCGACGTTGAGGGGTGAAGAAAGAGAGATGAGCTGGTGGTAGTATCTGACCGATCGCCAAAGATTGCAGGACCGACTGTGCCCAACCATCATGAGCTGAGTCTGAGCATCATTATCAGCACGCGAGGCAATACCAAAAGAGGCAGGCGAACCGCTGATGTCGTAGTCAGTGCCCGCGAACGTGAAGATCACTCTCAAAAGTGAGTTATAGCGCTCATACGACCTCGGTTCTCCCTTGGTCATTCAATCGAGACGAAGCCTCCCCAAAGGTACGACTCCATTAACCAGCTTACTTCCACTTTCCCATACTTCCCGGCCTGCGGAAAGTGATGTTCAAAGAGAGCACGTTCCAGACTTTGGAGAAGGACTATGAGAAGTATGTGGCCGAATTGGGCGGTAGAGATCTGTAATAGGGCCAAATCAGAGTGCGAACAGAATACTCATGGTACTGCTCACGGTTGCAGTCGCGCCGATAGAATACTGGGCAAAGATCGACTCTGGGATCCGAATGGTGTTCTCTTCTGACGAAGGCCAGCTGGAGCCTTTGCTCTGGTTCGGGACGACTTTGATGTCTGGCAAGTGTTCTTGAAAATAACAGTACACCGAACGGTGCGAAGGCTCAGTAGCTTGAATGCTCTGCTTCAAAGCGACATGGGACTTGAGCAGCACCGACAGGTAATGATTTCGCAGCCAGGGATTGTCAAGGATGTAACGCCAAACATCTTGAACCAATCGTCGGGAAGCTTCGTATTTGCTCAAGTCGGCATTCCCATCAAGATTAGCAGTGCAATCTATGAAGCGCATTTGTCTTCAAGTTGGAATTGGTTCTGGTCCAAGCTTGCAAGTCAGAACTGGCTCAATGTGGGTGACTGTGCCTTGGGCCTATGCGAAGAGAGTGCGAGTTCGTGTTTTAGTCTTAGTCTTAGCATGTATAGGAATGCCAGGACTAACCTGCAATGACCTAGCAGACCTTGTCGAACCTACCTTCCGCTCACCACTTGTTGTCGGTGCATGACGATGTGAAGTGAAGCCATGTCGCGGCTGCAACAGCTTCAACAGAGCATGATGTCTTCTTTGATGCCACCAGATAGCATCTATGCGAGTCTTGACAGCGGAAACAAGACAGCCCACGAAGCGGATCCAATGCAGGCCTGGTCACCAAATACGCGAGCCAGTATCTTGCAGCAACAGCAAGAAGTTCATGATTCGCCCTTCCTTGATCAGATAGAAGATCGCGCGCTGGAGGACGAGACAGACGAGGTGTCAAGACAAGAAGCTTCTATCGAACGAGAGTCGAGGGGCCGCACGCCAACAAAGCTATCTCCTGCTGCTTCACATACACTAGATACAGCACAGCACGACGAAGATGTGGATGGGCCGCCAGCCAGTATCATGTATGACCAAGATGTCTCACTATCACCTCCCATTCGAGGCAGAACGCTATCACCTCTACGCGCTCGTTTCGCCGAACCAGAGCTTTCAAGAACTTCTACTGCACGGCACCAAAGCCCTATACCTTCTACTTCCGTATCCGTGCACAGCAGATCACCGTCCACCTCTCCTCCTCCAGACTACATCCGCTCTTCACCTTTATCTCCTCAAGCCACTAGCCGCTCGATAGCCGGATCAAGAATCAGTGTAGCCAGCAGAATAGACAAGGGCAAAGCACGAGCCTATGATCAGCCTCAGACCAGTCAAATTCCGTTACCTGCTAGATCGCCTTTACCAGAACGCACAACCGCTCGCGAGGTAGCAAACGCCTATAAGCCTGATTCCAGAGGTTTGCGCCTGGGCGGAGCGCGAGCCTGGAATGATCAGCCACAGAGACCTGGTCGGAGGAATGCGTCGGAAGCTCCTGATCTGAGTAGGAGGGAAAGAGCGTTATGGCGGTGGATCAATGTAGTCGATCTGGATGGCTTTCTGACAGAGGTGTACATTTATTACATTGGCAACGGGATTTGGTGTATAGCTCTAGAGCGGTTGCTCAATCTGCTGTGAGTCGAGCAACTGCTCCAATCTGTGTAGGCCTGACGATGTCTACAGCACAGTCGGCTTCGTCATCTGCTTCTCTGTCTTCCTCATCGGATGTATCGACTATTCGACAATCCGGTCACAACATACTTTAGCAGACGCAATAGTTGGTCGCTGTATATCTCGCTTTCACCCTACGACGCTGCTCTTCGTCCTGCTCTTTGGCGCAGCCTACGCTTGGCGAGTAGTGCAATTCGGTAAACTCGTTGGTCGGTTATGGGAGATGCACGAATTCTTTGAAGAGCTGCTCAATGTGCCCGAGGTGAGTCCGCATAAGTTTTTCCTTAATTATGTATTGACATTACACAGGCCGACGTGCAAACTATACCCTGGCATGAGATTGTCAATCGGGTTTCTGCACTGCGAGAAGAGCATCCTTCGGCCATGGCTATGCAAATGAACGCTACTTCCAATGTCAAGACCCCTGCTATCGTGTGTATTCTCTATTCGAGAGTGAAAGCTGCTCAATCATCTTTCAGAAACCTCTAGACGCACACGATGTAGCGAATCGAGTCATGCGAGAAACAAACTACATGATTGCCTTGTTCAATCGAGAAGTACTGAATCTTGAAGTCCCTCTACCCAACGTATTGGCGACTATGCTGCCTATTCTCAAAGGTGGTCAGCTTACCAAGTCGCTCGAGTGGAATCTTCGGTTTTGCCTGATGAAGTTTCTGTTTGGTCCGGATGGGAAAGTTAGGAGTGCTTTTGTGAGCAGTGCGAAGCGGAGAGAGTTGATAGAGTCGTAAGTCCCGACATGCCTCATTTTCGCGTGCTAATGCATGGAGACTAGGCTGAGGAAGCGATTCTTGCTGATGGGCTTCATCAATGCTGCTTTGGCTCCCTTTATTGTCTTCTACCTTCTCATATACTCCTTCTTTCGATACTTTGAGGTGCGTGCATCTATATCGAACTAGTTGATGCTGAAGCTGGTGATACAGGAATACCACAAGAATCCGTCCAGCATCGGCTCGCGAGCCTTCACGGAGCTCGCCAGATGGAAATTTCGCGAATATAATGAACTGCCACATGTCTTCAAGCAGCGTCTGAATTTGGCTCATGCCCTTTCGCAAACTTACCTCGATCAATTCCCAAAGGCTAAAACAGCCATGCTATCTCGGTAAGCCTACATGCTCGTCAGGCATATTTCTGGCTGAATTTCTGTCAGCTTTGTGGCTTTTGTCGCTGGCTCCTTCGCCTCTGTACTAATTCTTTTCTCCATTCTCGACCCGGACGCTTTTCTGCATTTCGAAGTTACTCCTGAGCGTTCCGTCCTCTTCTACATTGGTGTCTTTGGTACTGTACTAGCCATAGCGAGAGGAATGGTACCGGAAGAGCATCAATTTGTCGACCCGACTCAATTAATGCAAGAGATCGTTGAGCACACGCATTATATGCCTGAAGATTGGAAGGGAAGACTACATTCGACGGAGGTACGCGCTCTGATCTGTTGGGAGGCTCTATCTGATGCAAAGTCCGGGCGCATAGGTCCATGCCGCTTACAGCCGACTGTTTCAGACCAAGATCACCTCATTCTTCATTGAAGTCTTGTCGGTCATTACTACACCCTTTGTGCTTTGGTACTCTCTGCCAGACTGTGCACCTGCAGCAATCGACTTCTTCCGCGAATCGACTGTCCATGTCGAAGGACTTGGGCATGTCTGCTCATTTGGGGTCTTTGACTTTAAGCGACCTGGCGGTGTAGAGGTATACTGTCTTTTGTAATCACACATATCAAAGCTAACGAAAAGACAGGCTACGCCAACTACTCGTCGCAAGCCAGGTGATGGCAAGATGGAAAAGAGTTTGATCAACTTCAAATCGCATCACCCAGACTGGCAACCACGAGACGAGACTACATCCCTTTACCTATCTAATCTTCAATCTCAAATGCCTTCAGCCTTTCAAAGCTCTGCACGAAGGTCGAACCGGATGATGTTGACCTCAACCCGCCTGATAGCAGAAGAAACGGAGACAGAACTACGAGAAGAACAAGCGCGACGTGCGCAACAATATGAACGAGCATACAACAAGGCCGCTGGACCTGCGTCTTCCGTCGGTCCTGCTAGTCGATACTCTGCCAGCACAAGATTTCAGTCTCAACAAGGGGATATTGTAGAAGAGTCTGGCCTGGGAGATTCGTATCTCGACGAGCGGCTCTACCCAGCAGAGGATAGACCGCAAGAGGCGAAGAGAAGTCCCGAGACATTTACAGGCCTGATCGAAGAAGCGTACAAGACTTCGACGAACAAGCGGTGGTGATTCTGTACGTAATACATGTGTAATAGCAATTGTAACAACAACATTGTACTCTTTTCTTCGGGATCTATCTGTTCCCTGTCACGCGCTTCATGCAACTTTGCCCGACAACAATGATCTAGCAACGAGATGGAGACTCCAGTGAAGAGCCTGCGATCTACACCGTTGGCTACTCCCTCTACGCAGACGCCGAATCGTCTAGGAGCCTTATCACCGAGCGCGAACAGCACACCAGGTCGAAATAGCGCTCTCAGTCTGCGCGTGTCCAAAATCCTCTCGAGCAGCTACAAAGATGAAGAGACTTGCAATGCGTTGGGTCAATTGGCACAATTTGATCTGACAGACTTGGCGGATGAGTACAAGAGCAGATCTGCCGGGACGGGTGTAGCGGGTAGTGCGACTGCTGGTGTCAATCTCAAGCGTCAGGCCGAGCTGCGTATGGCAGATAGCGCTAGATCTTTCCTGGCAGCCTTCACTCAAGTCAACTCGGTGCGTTCATTGGACTATAAGCCCGACTTGCAGGGTAATGAGCGACACGTTTAGAAACTCGACGAGCTACAGAGTCACCTCAATGGCATGCATACCTGCTGCGACGAAGTCAGTGGGAAGCTGCAGCTGGCCAATAGCAGTACGAAGCATTTGCTCGAGCATGCGGAGGGTCTTCGACAGCAGAAGTAAGCTCATTTTCACGACGAAGCATACAATGCTGAGCATTAAGGATAGGGCTACTGCGCAGATCAAACAGACCGTCATCTCTACCTTCCTCTCACGCTTCTCTCTGAGCTCATCAGAACTTACTTCTCTCACGTCTCCCTCTTCACCTCTCGGACAAGAAATGTTTGCAGCCATGGACAAAGTCTATCGCATTCGCGAAGACAGTCAAGTCCTCCTCACTGATTCTTCAGACGGCAAGAAAGATCAAACTAAAGCCGGTATCCAAATCATGGAAGCGACTTCAGCTCATCTCGAAGCGGGCTATCGAAAGATGCACAAATGGGCCGTATTCAACGTCCGCGGCTATACAAGATTAGAAGTAGAAGTGTCTCCAATAATGAAACAAGTGATCCAGCGGTTGAAAGCAAGAGAAGATTTGCTCAGAGAAGTACTGGATCAGCTTGCCTCGACCAGATCTGCTTCTGTTCTTGCTCAATTTCTGGAAGCTTTGACAAGAGGTGGTCCATCTGGACTACCAAGACCGATAGAGCTGCACGCACACGATCCAATACGGTATGTGGGCGACATGCTGGCTTGGGTGCATCAAACTATGGCTGGCGAGAGGGAATTCTTGGAAAGCCTGTTCAGCATGAAAGAAGATGGTCGATTACCTGGATCGGTCCGGCCTGCCTATAAAGCGCCAGTAAAGAATGATCTAGAGAAACAGGAGGATGAAGGTCGCGTTCGCGCGCTTATGGACAAAAACTTGGAAGGAGCTGGTCGACCTTTGAAGCTTAGAATACAGCAGACGATTCGATCACAGGAAGGTAGTCTGCTCGCATACAAGATCAGCAATCTTGTTTCTTTCTATCGGTTGACCATCGAACGGACAATTGGGAGAGATGCGCTCATGTCGGCTGTTCTGACGGATATCGCCAACGCATCAACGGAAGCCTTCTTTTCTATCCTAGACACGAACGGTCGCTCCCTTCTTCGATTCATACAGCCTCCTCCTTCCGACCTATCAGCACCCTTGATGCTTAGAGATGCTCTGACCACCTTGAAGGAAATAATGGAGGTCTACAGAGGCGCAGCACTGGACGAAGCAGATAGAGAAGGCGGTTCAGAGACTTTTGAAGAAGTTCTGGAGAGAGCGTTGGATCCTGCTTTGGCGATGTGCGATCGAATGTCGGAGTTGAGGCAGAGTCAGTGGGATCGAGATGTCTTTACTGCCAATTGTCTGGGTTATGTCAAGGTGCGTCGCATGTTTCTTTTGGCATGTTCGTGTCTGAAGTTATACCTGCCGCACAGACTACTCTGGAACCTTATGCCTCTTTTACTGCTGCACGGATAGAAAATGTCCAGAAAGCGGAAGGCAAGCATGTGGAGAGTCTTATAGCAGAACATGTCAGTGGAAAGCGAGTTGTGCCTTTCTTTGGCTCATCTCACTTTTCTTTTGACAGTATCAATCCATCCTAAAGGAATCTGGCTTGAAGCCTATAACCGATGCTCTGGAGCAGCGTGATGACGATGTGAGTTCCCGACTGTTGTCTATTAGATCATACTCATCTCGATGGAAGACGCCTCTATCACGAATACCGGCAGCATCGCCAACCGCGCTTTCCCAATCACTTCGCACATTTGACAATTACTTGACTACCTCCGTGCTGCAAGCTTCACCTCGTTTAGCACTACTTAGCTCGCCTAGAATGGCGAACCACATCCAGCAAGAAGCGCTCACCAGACTCAGTGCAGCTTACGGTCGGATCTACGATGCTGTGATGAGTGGGAAAGAAGGGTACGAATTCTCCGTCACTCGTATGAGACGAGTGAAAGAAGATGTAGCAACTCTGCTAGGCGTGCAATGACTATAAATACATGAAAAGTGTACAAAAGACGATGACACACTACCGCTCCAACTCCTCTTCGCCTATTGCGAACAATTCATCTCCGTCGCTACCACTTGCCTCATCATCCCATACATTGCTCATCTTCCGACCGTGGCCTTTCTTCTGTGCTTCCTTTTGGTTCTCTTGCATTTCAGGACTAGCGACTTCTGCTTCCTCATCCAACAACGGTTCATCCATCTCTTCCAGCGGCTGATACAGCTTGGCTAGTTCCCGTTTGTGCCTTACTCGCCGAGCAGCGTGTCTCGCTACGAGCAACCCTACTGTTGATCCGGCCAGGTTGGCCAACACGTCCCCATATTGAAACGTCTTTTGTGGTAGCATTGATTGAATGACTTCGCTCAAGAATCCTCCGACTGGAAACCAACCACATTTATTCGTTGAGGATATGAGAGAGAGAGAGAGAGCGGGGGCAACATACGGAAGAAACAGACAATGCCAGTTAACCATTCAGGTAGATTCCTCCATAAGAAAACACGCCTAGCACTATCCTGAACTTCCCATATCGAATAAAAGCAAGCCGAAGCTATGCCTAGCCCTATAAAATGTTGAATCTTGTCATTGACCTGTTAAGAGAAATCAACATGGACTCAAGTGAGGGGGAAGGGAGACGCACGCCTAGCCGACCAGAGAGGTTTGGATGAAAGCCCAACAGTGCTAAAGGGATGAAGCAAACAAAGCATAGCGCGAGGAAAGCCGGTCTGATGCGAATAGGTAAAGACGTCAAGAAGGATTGAGGTGTAGGCGAAGGTATTTCTATTGAATGCAACAAAGCTCGACCTAGTAATTTGCGAGCTCTGTATGCTTGTGTTGGTCTTGTACGAGCATTGGGTAGCTTGAGTCGCGCCATTACGGTGTCGTGGTGTCGGTCAAAACGAGACTTGGAGAGCAGCGTCGAACTCCAAATCAATAGCATTCAATATGGCAACGCACAGAGAAGCCAAGGTCAGTCTACACCTTGCGCGCACAAATATGCAAAGGGGGAGAGAGACGCTGAGAGCAAAGCACGCAGTTTCCAGATACGCCCTATATTGATCCCGCTCCCTTGCCTTCGTCTATACCAGAAGTCAGCGAGCTAGGCGTCACTTCTGCACCTTTAAAATCAGCGGCCTTCTTTCTCGGAGCGTATTGCAAAGATTACAATGGTCAGCCTGTAAAACATCTGCATGCCTCAAACTCGAGCTAATGTTGTAATATGTGCGATAGAGGACTTTATGCTCTGCAAAGCGGAAAACAGAGATCCAGGACATTGCTTGAAAGAAGGTCGCAGAGTCACTCGATGCTCTCAAGACTTGTTCGTGCTGCCCTGTGAATGTCTGACTTGTGTCAGTATTGATGGTTCAGCCAAACAGGTTCGAGAAGCTACGATCGAATTGTGAAGCTACTTGGAACGCTCATTGGGAGTGCTTGGAGAGGCAGAATCAGGTCAGGCGCCTTTCGTCCCATCTTACTACCCTGCTTAAACGGGAACATAGAACTACTACGCATGTCGGAAAGAGGAAAAGCAATTCAATGCTTGTGTATTGGATAAAATGGTCAGTTCAGACTGTGCGCTGGTGAATAGTCACTTACGTACAGTTTCAAACTGACAGGGACTCAAGAAAGAGATTCCGGGCACACCAGAAGGGACTCTACCGGTACATGAGAAGAAGTCGCCTCTCTTCGGACGTATACAGAGGTAGTTGATTGACTTGCTTTGCTATCGCGGAACCACCTTTCCCAGAGTAAACACTGCAATTGCAAAATAGTTTTCGTGGATCTACTACCTTGAGGTATCCGTGCCTACTGTCTTGGGTTTCGGTACTGCTGTCCAAGTCTGTCATGCCTACGGATTGTAGCAGCAGAATTATCGCCCTTTTTGCATGTCAGCCTTGTTTGTACATGTTGCCCAAGAACATGCATTCCAATACAATGTCCGTGTTACTTGTGTTATGTCCGTGATGCATTCCAAGCGTCGTTCAGAGCAGAGAATACCGCATTCGCTATCATCCGCTGTTCGACCGTCGTGTTCTGGACATTCAGCTGTTCCTATAGTCAGCATAGTAAGAGAGGCGGAAAGAGCAAGCTCACTTTGTCAGGATGCAGCTTCCCTATCGCTCGCATATACCGCACTTTAAGCTGACCCTCACTGATCAATTCATGCATGCCAACTTTCTTCCACTCTAATTCTGGCCAAAGCACCGTTTCCAGACTAGCGACCAGCGCTCGAATGTTTGACTCTTTCCCGCCTTTCCACGACATCACTTTGTCATCGACTGAATCTTTTAGCGCATCTTTCGTCGCTTCATCCTTCTCTGCGAGCACAGCAGTCTTGCGCAATTCTTTGACAGCTTCTCCACTGGGTGCAGCTTGGACTTTTGGCGTTGGTTTCTTTACCGGTCGAGCAGGTTTGGGCGCCAAAGCTTTTTTACACCTCGCCAATCCAGCACTGATCACGCTCATTCCACCAGCAGGTCTAACAAGTCCTTCACCACCACCCAAAAGCACTTCATAATCCCTACTCGCCTCAATCCACTTTTCACACGCTTCCAAACCTTTTGCTCTTCTACCCAACGCTTTGCCCAAACTATCCTTCATCTCAAGCTCGACTTCACCTACTGCCCTTCCACAACAAATCAAATCAATCGCTGCACTAGCGTCTTCCACAGCTGAGCGTTCGTTCCCATTCTTTAACCTCGCGTTCGCTCGATTGTTCAAAATTCTTATTCTGCTCAAATGACCTTCTGGCAAGACTTGCAAAGCGGATGTATAGCAAGATTCGGCTTCCCCATAAGCACCGAGTTTGAAATGATTATTGCCTTTTTCTCGATGAGAGGTGGATTGCTGCAGCGCCGCTGAAGAACACGCGATAGGTGGACGAGTGAAAGTAGGTTTGGGCAAAGGTGTAGGTTTAGGTGAGTCTGCTGTGCGTTGTGGTACTGCTCGACGAGCGGATGATTGGTAAACTTTGCGCTCTGGTGGTGCTTGTTTCGGTTGAGGCGGAGCTGAAGGTGTTGAAGAACGAGAAACAGGTCTAGATGTCTGGAGTTTTGGTACAGGTACATCATCTTCATCCCTGAATGAAGAAGTCGAGGTTTGAGGTTCATCCACTGGCGTATCTTGCATCCATCTCGGTCTGCCATCTTTCGGTGTAGTAGATCGTTGTTCCTCAATAGCTTTACTGACGACTTTCTTGCCCGTTTTCCAATATGCGTTAGCCTGCTTGAACAGAGTGTTGCCCAGAACAGAAGCTTGAGCTAGATAATCTTCCTTTCCTTCTCTAGTTTCTGGTCGAGTATCTGGCGTTCTTCTTCGTTCAGGTCTCGCTGGCAGTATTTCTTCCCTCTCTTCCCCTACTTGATCGCCGGAAAGCAAAGAATCAGCAGCCGCTTCGACATTCCACCCATCCGCATAAGTCTTGAGTAGGGCTTGTCTCGCTTCCGGTATCCCGAAACCCAATTCGACCAACCGTCCAAGGACGTGCGGCGGTGGTGAGCTTGATCTAGCTTTCGAAGGCTTTGGTTTCGGCGCAGAGTAGGTATTGAGTAAATCAGCAGCTTGTCTTTTGATTGCTTCTGGATCCAAAGAGGTATAATCATCTTCTGCTGCTAGATGTACTTTTGGTGAAGGTCTAGGAGGAGGAGAACCAAAAGCTAGTTCAAAGTCGTCGGTCTTGCTAGGTGCATCAAACGCGTTGGTGCTCGTATTTCGAACAGGTTGATCAAAGGCAAGTTCAAAGTCATCTTGTTGCGGTGCTAGGGCAGGTGATGGAATAGCAGAAGTAGAAGCGGAAGGTATTGGTGTTGTTGTGCTCGACAAGAAGTCGAAATCCCATGGATCATCCGAAGTTAATTGAACTGGATTCTGGTTCAAGGCCATAGGTGATGATCTTCCCCTGTCCCTCTCTATGAGTACGACACCTCTATAAATGGAGATGGTAGTGACCCTCACCCATTCAGTCGCGCAGACATTGGTAGAGCGTCTGGTTTCAGCGCAGCAGGTCTCTCGCCAAAGAGCGAATCAAAGGCATCATTGCTCTTTGCAGACGTAGCAGATACGGGTGTTGTAGCTCTTATAGGCGCTTGGATAGGCGTAGACGAGGTAAAGACTCCGCTTGATGCAGCGAGATAGTCGAACGCGCTCTTGCCCTTGCGTTGGTTGCCATGCTGTTGTGTTGTATTGCTAGAGGTAAAGTTGAGATCTAGCAAGTCGTCCATACGGCCCCGCGCTTGGGATACTCGGTCGAACCTCGTCAAACAACAGCGAACTGCTCCTCTCGTCATTTCACATAAAAATGGCAGCTACAGCGATATTAAAGCGATCTACACTTCCAAGATCTCATAGAATAATACAGCAGAGGACACTGTTTGGTTCAGCTTCGGCGACAACGTCGTCAGCATCAGATGGATCGACGGGTCATTTGTCCAAACGAGGCTCTGTGAATGTGTACAAAGAGCAGAAAGTGCTTCCGTGAGTCAATTCCTTGCTCTCTTGTACGGCAGAAGCTGACCAGAGGCTGTCCAAGATCAGCTATACGCCAGAACAAATGTACAGGATCGTAGCAGACATTGACGCCTATTCTTCCTTTATACCTTATCTATCTCATTCTGAAGTTCTCTCCCCTGCGAACAACGACGGTACAAAGCCTTGGTTGGGCAATGGGGACAAGGGAGAACTGCACGAGTTGAAGGCAAAGTTGACCGTTGGTTTCGCGGCCTTTGAGCAAAGCTACGTCAGTCAGGTCAAGTGTAGGAAATGGGATCTCGTTACTGTCAGTCTTCGATCTGCTTCGATCAAACTTTTTCGACAATATACTGATGTGATCACAGGCCACTTCACACGCCCCAGATCTTTTCAAGACGTTATCAACTACATGGAAGCTCTTACCCGAATCGCCGACATCTACAACAGTCTCTATGGAACTAGCGTACGAGTTCGCCTCTCCGTTATACGCCATGGCATCCGGTGCAGTCTTTGAACAAGTGAGCAAAAAAGTAATGCAAGGATTCGAGAAGCGTTGTAGGGTAGTGTACGCTCCTAGAGTAGAGGCTTAGACAGGCGTTGCATAGAGTATTTATTGTGTCGCACGACCACCACCATGACGCAGCAAAACGGTTCAACGAAAGAATCTATAGATACCCTGACTGGGCTACTGGAAGCGATCAAGGCGGGCAATGAGGGTGATTTCGACGTAGCGAGTTTGCCAAACCTGTTGGAGAAGTTGGACTCTGCGAATAACGCTGCTGAGGGATTGGAAGGACGTTTGGATGCCCTATTGGCTGAGCTGGATGGTGGGACATTATTTTGCGTAACAAGGAGAGAGCTCATGCGGTCACACAGGGCTATTGGAAGGGCTAGAACAGCAACAAGGTCAATCCGTTGAGAATGGCATCGAGCCAGCGACGATAACCGAGTCAGATGCACAGGCTAGTCTATCCCTAGCGTTACTAGAATTGTGCTGATGCATCCAACAGCCGAAGCAAGACTAGGAACATCTCTAGAGTCTCTCCTTTACGAAATCAATCTGCCTCAGGCTTACTCCCGCTTGCTCGAAAACTGCGGCCGACGCTGCATCCATCGCATACGCTTTCGAATAGACCACTTGGCCTATCCCGCATTGAACAATCTTGACTGTACACCTCAAACATGGGCATCTGATCCATCATATCTCAACCCAAATTCCTTGACGGAAAGCAGAGAAAGAAAGAACTCACGTGTTGCAATACAAAGTCCCACCAATCGCTCTACCCCTACCAGCTTCCAACAACGCATTCTCCTCTGCATGCAAGCACAAACATTCATGCATGTCCATCCCGCTTCTCACTAGCCCAGCAGCAGAATTACACCTCGGACAACCTCCATCTGCGCAATTAACCATTCCTCTTGGTGTACCGTTGTATCCGGTCGACATGACTGTTTTCCTCTCGCTTATCAACACGGCCCCAACTCGTCGTTTCATGCAATTGGATCGGAGGGAAGCTAGTTCAGCGAGCGTCATAAAATAATCATCCCATGCTGGTCGAACGCGGGATTCGGAAGCGAGGTTGAGTTGGACGAGGTGTTGACGGAGGATGTTGACCGATGGAAAGAGTGCAGGTCGAAGGATCAAGTGTGCTAATGGAGTGAGGTCTTTTAAAGGTGTTCGTTCCAGTGTAGTGGATGAGGAAGAACGAGACATGGGCGGGGATGGTAATGGGTGCGCCAAAGCAAGAGGTCGAGAGGGGAGTTGAAGTGTCGAGGATGAAGGAGTGATAGAAGAACCGAATTGCAAGAGATCATCTTCAGCTATGAATTCTTCAAGTGATGTACTGGATTTCTCGCTTGCTCTTGCATATCGCCAACCTAGAGGTGCTTCGACGCTGACGAGTAAAGCAAAGGGTCGTTTCCTGAAACTGTCTATATCTTTACGCGTGACCAAGTCGGTGCAGACGAAATGAGAGCGCCAATGCAACGTAGCGTGATCGAGAAAGTCAGACGAGCTGCTGAAAGAGAGGTAATCGCCCTTTTGACCTGTTGGATTGATGCGAACGCGTTTATAGTCTGAAGAGGAGACTAGGATATCTGCTATGGTTGATTTGGCGCTGCTTCTTGGGCCCAGCAAAATGACGAGCATCGTTCGCTGCAACCTGACGAAATAAATATTCTTGTCACATAACAGCCAATACTCAAGCTGAAAGTAGGCAGAGAGACAGATGGTCAGTCTGAGAAGTAGGCCGCTGTGCTGTTGAAGCTGAATATGCATGCATACAGGCCAGAACATCACAAAATCCAAGATTGCAGCGGTTGACAGAAGGACTCTGCCTCAGATTGCGTAGAAGGTCCGTTTGCTCAGAGCTTTCCAGTCACTGGATAGCCATATGGACACTTGGACAGGCAAATTCTTGGATCAAGGGCTGTAGCAAGGGAAACCATCTCGCTTCTCATTACAGCAGTCGATATTTGGACAGAAGAGTCCTCTTGGGCTGATTTCGAGACTCTGCTAGCCAGCGTAGAGTCATTAGGGAGACTATTGGAAGATTCAGGGCCAAAAGGTAACAATTTGACTCATCTCATGCATGCTGAGCTGATTTTGGAGTGCAGAGCTAGTGATTGGCAACATTGTTCGAAGGGTATTGAAATTCCTCAAAGAAGAATACAATACTGCTCTGCAGGGTATACTGCAGCCTACGACATCTGGAGGTCCTTCGAATGTTCAAACACCGGGTCCGATAGGTTATCAAGGGGAAGCGCCAGACTTTTTCGCCCATGCTTCTTCCGCTCTGAGAAGACAACAAAGTCTATCATCTGGTTCTACTTCAGCTTCGCCTACAAGGGGTAATTCAACTTCCTCACCTCCGCCAATTTCTTCGTACCAACCTCATGCGCCTACGATATTCGATTTGTTAGGTCATAGAGGACCCATCACATCTCCAGCGCAGGAAGAACACCCTCTATCTACATCCATGTCGGCATTCACGACTCCTTCTATCTCTCCAGCGATATCTAGAGTTTCTTCCTCAGCATATTTGAAAGGTTTGACGAAACTTAGCGGGCCAGGCGAAGTTTCGGCAGAGGAAGAGTTTAGTAAACGAGCGTTTAGATTAAAGAGGTTGTTTACGGAAGCGATTACTGAATTGTTGGATGAGGTGGAGAGCGTGCATACGGACATTGCACAACAAGCTATGGAGCATGTCAATTCTTCGTCAGTGCCAATCGACCTTTGCTTTGTTCGAAGCTGATATTGATTTGATCTTGACAGTGATCTGATTCTTACACTTGGCTATTCAAGAACGGTCGAATCTTTCCTCAAAGCCGCAGCGCTCAAACGCAAAATTACAGTATTCGTAGCGGAAACAGCTCCATCGTTTGTTGTCCAACTGCTTTGTTGCATCTGAAACTAAGTGCGTTTGGAAACAAACAGATTCCGCGGTCGTACAATGGCGCTCTCGCTATCCTCAGCAGGCATAGAAACGATCCTCATCCCCGACTCTTCTGTCTTTGCTCTAATGTCGCGCGTCACAAAAGTCGTCCTAGGCACGCACGCCGTTCTAGCAGATGGTTCACTCCTCTCCATTTCCGGCTCACTACCTATTTGTCGAGCCGCGAAAGCTCACTTGGTACCTGTGATGGTCTGTACTGGCATGTATAAAGTCTGTCCTTTGTTTTTGGGTGATGATGTGAGTTTGTTGGATGAGGGTAGTCCGGAAGAAGTAGGGGATGTTGTGGGGGACGTGAGGAATCCGTACTTTGACAGAGTACCGGGTGATTTGATCAGTTTGCTTATAACGAACAAGTGAGTCGTTTACTTTTGCAGGTGAGGCGCAAGGCTGATTGTTCTATAGTGGCGGGTACCCGGCGAGTATGGCGTATAGGCTGTTGATTGACTTGTACGGCGCATGAGGCATTGTTGCAAAACCGCAATGGCAATGCGTTCTCAATGTCAACATTGCCTCGTTACTTCAGCGCCTCTCCTTCTTATACCTCAAATCTGCCTTTCTCTCTTGATTCAACATCTTCTCCTTCGCCTCTACACCTGTGCCCTGACCAAAAGCTTTTCGAGCCCCTTGAGACAAGTACAAAAAAATGCTCAGCTTCCTATTCTACCTTTTCCTGGCATCAATAATCTCCACCCGACCCTACGTTCAAGCTCTCTCAATCACAGCTGCGCTCAATGAACAGCCGGAATGTGCATTGCTTCTCCCTGTACCTACGGATTGTAACGGCACGATGTTTGATCTGGGAATACCCAAGCTCGGCACTATGATTGCTTGAAGTGAGTGGGAGGAGGATGAGGATGACTGTGATGCACAGAAGATGCAGGAGCTGAGAGGGTTGAGAGACGCGAGGTGGTCAGGTGTCTCGTTGGTGAAGGTTCGAAAAGGGCAGTTTGAAAGGCCGCAAGGACGGTTGCCAGCGGGGAAAGAAAGGGGATCGGCACAGTGGTCCTGAAGCAGACGATTTTGCCGCCGGGTGGGATGCTCAGATGCTTTGGTCAGGATAAGCTGCTTCGGAACGTATACACGGAAACGAGGAACGAAGGATGAGAAGGTCGAAAAAGATACCAAAAGCGTGCGATATAACAATGCAGGGTATATATACACGTGATGTGACCTATTTAAATAGCAAAACATAAGACTCGATCTCTCGAAAAGAGCATTTGACAAACTCACCCTAAATTCCCCTCAACCGACAAACCTAAACGAATCACTAACAACCTGCATCTGGTTCGCATCCCCAGGCGTAGGACTAAGCACAAAGACTTGGTTGAACACTCTCGGTAGCGCTTGATAGTCGGTCTGGCTCATGTTGATGTTTCGATTTTTGGTCTTTCTATCTGGTGCAGGAGGGAAGCGAGGGACAGGTTTTGTATCGTCGTTCGAATGCAATTGATGACCAGTGACGGTGAGCAGCATAGAAGGGAGCGAGTCGTTTATTGATGTGCCTGCTCTGCATCAGCTAAGCGGCCAGGTCAAAAGGGGAGAAAGTACCTGGTATAGGATGTGCGTCCATTGTTTGGATCTCTGTACGAGAGCGAGGTAGTTTGGAAAGGAAAGGCGACACATCAGAGCCCAAGAAAGGGTTGCCATTCCAGCTTATTCTCGCGTCTTGGGCGTAGAGACCTGTGCATTTCCAAAGAGTCCATCAGCTAGATGCCGAAGGTGCTCTGGCGACGCACTTGGAATCACTTGCATCCTGTTTTCAGCAGAGTCTAACGCATCATAGTATATTTTGATGAAAGCGCGCGAATTGACGTTGGTTCGCTCTCTGTTGGCTGAGATCAGCTATGAGGGGCCCTGCTGTTGGATGGTCACTTACATGGCAGCTTGCATCTCGAGTCGCTGTTTGCGGGAAACAGGCTTACACCGAAACGTCGAACGTCGACAGCTTGATACCTGCTGGGGGGCCCTTGATACCTTGCAGAGACTTTTATACCACGCTCTGCTACGGGCGGCTGCTGCTTGCCTTCGCAGCTGTCAAGTGGCTCAACCTGTCCTGCGCCTCATTATCTGTGTCCTCTTCCGCTAGTGGTCAATCATGCACGCCGGCTGGAAGGTCAACAAGGCGCCAGCCAAGCATTTGCCTATAAGTGAGCTATTGCTCTTCTCGGCCAATCCGCGTGCTCATACCTCATGTTCCAGTATATGGGATGGATCGCTTGCCTCTAGAGCTGCTAGTGCCAATCTGGGAAGATGCGTATGCCTTTGAAAAGCAAGGAATAAGATCTGGCAATCGAAGTTGGATACTCAAAAGTCTCTTTCAAAGTCGTGCAACTATAGGCGTCGGGTATGCTTGTTCTCTCTGAAGAACAGTCTCTTGCTCATTTCTCTATACAGTCGGATACTGCTTTATGCATCCTTCTCTCTCGAATCGGTCGACCGGTTACTCTCACTGCGCGAAACGCTACGACTACGGCCGGATCTGGCTTTTTTGTGCAAGAAATTGACCTTCTGTCCGCCCATAGCGACACACGATGTCGAATTCCCTTCGATACGATATATCGAGGGCTTCTCTGACGATGGTGGCTTTGCGATGGACGACCTTTGGCTCGCCGAAAGTCCGTGTATTGCCTACTTCGGCCTTGGTGGATCTCTTCAAGCTCGTGACCAATTTGAAGAGCCTCACAATGGGCGGAGTATCCTGGCATCCAACACAGACTGCTTTACAATCAGCTGGATTCATTCGTAGCTTGAAGAGCTTGCGCCTGTATTTCGTCTCTGTTCCAGCGAGTGCATTACCCCTTCTAGCAAACAATACTATAACTGTTTCGACCTCGAAGAGCTGAATGTCCAAGAAATGTCCTGCGTTACTACAAAGTGTACCGGATGCCTTGCGCACAGATTGAGCGAGCTTGCGTCCAAACAGCCTTCGCCATTGATAGGCGACACTGGGAACAAGACTCATTTCCAAGCCGGAAACAGCTTGCCATCTCTGAAATTTTATGCTTTGACCAAGAGAGTTTGGCCTGGCCAATTCGGTGATATGGAATTGACCATGATCGGGCTAAAGTGGAGGACTCTACGGACACTGGCTTTGACAATACCGGTGACAGAGGTTGAGGCTTTGAGCGGTCTCGCTCTTGCGGGATTACTGCCTTTATTGACCCGCTTGGATCTAAAACTCGACAGTAAGCAAAGCTATAGCGGTATGCAAGGCCAGCTCATGAAAAGTTCTTCCTAGGTGATGGCCAGGGGCAGATCCGCGCGGAGCATTTGCAAATTCTGTTGGGGGCCACAATCAACCTCGAAACCTTTTCTCTTCCGTGTCATGTCATTTCGGTATCTCTCTGGGAAGCGCTACCATCTAATTTACGACATCTCAAGCTCCAAAGAAGCAGAATCGAAGATATCTCCTTTTCTCTGATGTCACTTGATTCCCTGCCGCAAGGTACCGAGTCAGCTCCTCCTCATTTGAAAACATTCACCTACAATCCACACCCGCAAAAGATCTACGACAAGACCAACAAAATCTTTGAAACAGGCAGGTGGAACGAGAGTGTTGATGATGAATTGAAGATGTACTCGAAGCAATTCGCGACATTGTATAGGGTGTGTAAAGCAAGGGGAATAGATGTGGAATGCGATTTCAGGTGGAAGTTGCAAAAGCTCATTGGTAAGCTGTGGGAGCTCAAGAAAATGAGTCGATATCGATTTTAATGTGGCTGATGACTAGAAAGAGCGGGATGGATAAATTGCCGGTGTTGATCGACTTGGACATGTGCTAATGGAAGGTTGTCTCATTACTACAAATGTACAACTATTAAAGACAGCATGTTACTTGTGATCCTTCTTGAACGATTCCGACCCGTGCGTAGTCAACCTCCGAACGATAGGATGCTCTTGCGACATGATGGTAGGCACCTTCTTGAGCGATGCACCTTCCTCTTCCGGCGGCGCCAGAGAAGCTTGCGATTGCTCGTTGGGTGAAGGTGAGGTAGGTGATACAAACCACTGGATGCGATGAGCTAGAGCGATAGTTATATGGAAGCAGCTCACGGGATGTAAGAGAGCTTCTCTCGCTGATGGACGGTTCTCGGGATCCATCGCAAGCAGTGTCTTGATCAGATCTTTACCTGTATTCACTGATCAGTCCAAGGGCCCAGCCAATGAGAAAAGGCTTACATTCGCTCGAGATACCGCTCCACCGAGACTTGGGGAACTTAATATCACCCTTGAGCGTTTCCGCGACCAGTCCTTCTGAAGTTGACGAGCTGAAAGGCGACCATGCGGTGAGCCTGTACTCAAGTCAGCTGTAAGAATCATTAGAGTGCTGTCAAATGCGCACATTGCGTAGATGACCATCCCCGCAGAACTGTATTGGTGCTTAAGAAACAGCTGTAGACTCGCATGAAGCACTCACTATACATCGCACTTTCTGTCATAACCCGTGCTCTTGTAAATTTCAGGTGCGGTATATCCAGGCGTCCCACAAATCTCAAACAGCTTTTCTTTCTCTTTCGGATCCTTCAAGACTTCAGCTATGCCAAAGTCGGACAGAACAAAGTCTTTCGGATCTTGACCTCGAAACAAGAAGTTTTCCAGCTTGATGTCTCTATGCACCATGCCTTGTTCGTGGCAGTAGCCCACAGCGTCCTGTCGAGTATTAGCTATGACTCTAAATATAGCTTGGGTAGCTCACGATCAATGCTTTGGCTGCTTCTTTGCCATCTGCTTCAGAGTATGGACTTGCAGATACTCGATCGAAGAGCTCTCCGCCTTGTGCTAGCTCAAAAGTGCTGGTAGAGCATGCGATCAGTGGGAAGCTAGTCCATGAGAGCGGGTGAACCTTACATGTACCACTTTGTAGAGCTCTCGAACCAATCATAAGTCGTTATGACATGAGGATGAGAAGTGCTGTGGCTCGTCAGCCAATCCAGTATAGCCAGATAATTGTCCTGCACATCTTGAGCATCGAACTTCAGCTTGTGCAGCTTGACCACTCACTATTCGCTTGATCGCAGTCTTTAGCACAATCTTGACAGCTACGTCCTTGCTCGTCTTGGCAACCTTGTCACCTCCGTTCCATTTTGCTTTCCTCACTGGCCACGAACCTGAAATCAACTTATGTGATCGGTATTTTGTTGGCAGTCTCACCTATCGAGAAGCCCCCTTTGCCTATAGTGCCTTCTTGAAAGATGTAATTCTTCTTCTTTGAGTGCGATGGAGGCTGAAATAGCCCGAATGGCATGTTTGCATATCACGGTTTGGCAGAAAACACTCAAGAGTCAAGCCAACTGAAGAGAGCACTATAAAGTCCTTCTCAATGTCCAGAAAGGCTGGAACAGTCTGCGCTAAAGCTGTCGCAGCGAAATCAAGATGTTGGATCTTCCCAGATGAACTATTCTATTCCGATTTTCCTTTCTCATTAAACAGCTTCTGCCTGTCTTATCCTCTCTGATTTGCTCTCTTGACCATCACTGTACACCTATGAAGCTACAGATATCGTTGGCTGCCATGCCGCTGTTGTTATGCGGCTCATCCGTTCGAGCCTTTACTCTCATGTTCTATGGCGAGGCGTAAGACTCGTACCTCTTCAGAGTGGTCACACTGATATTGACTTAGACCTGGATCATACTGCGATGAAGAGATTAATCCGAACGTATACAAGATAGAAGACGGCGTTCCGCAGAGATGCTATTCACCTGCCAATGAGATATCCTACGGCAGCTTTCAACTATTCTTGTCCAAAGGCGAGAACGCTGCGCAACCGAAAGGGGTCAGTCTAGCGCCAAAACCAGGTGATTGAGCTAATGCATATGCTCGCAGATCACATTATCTCCTTGGGCGGACCGAGAATGTTTTGTTCAGGGTAATACATCTTGGCAGCCAGGACAAGGTGAGTTGATTAGGCCTTCTTAGGCAGAAACCTATTTATCCTGGAATAAGGTTGCGGAACTGTCACACCCGGAGGCGAATCAGCATCATCCTTCTCCTTTCTCTGGATGGACGAGCCTCAAGATCCCCAATCTGTCGATCCAACGACTCCTGTGTCCGCTTCACGCTCTTCCTCAGGCGAAAGGGCGACCTCCTTGACTTCGACCTCTCGGTCGGATTCTTCTTTCAGCAGCAGGCCATTACCGACACGCACGGAGACTATGACGAAGGCACTGCGAACGGAGACTGTGACGCTGAGATGATGAAGATGATGAAGATGCAGAAGAGACCGTTGGGCAAGCAAGAGCTGAAGATCTCTTGCATCTGCGCAGTCTCTAGCTCTCTCCTTCTCGCTTCGCCGATTTCAACGTGCGATGCCAGAAGGACTCTGTCAATCTGAATAGCAGAGTGTATGGCGACTTCTTGACAGGTTATCGTGTGTTAAGGGGGAATTGCGAGACCAGGCGACGGACTACTTTGATTGGAAAGGATTGGTATGACTCTGGCTAGATCATTGGGCTCCTAAAAGTCCTGGCAGGTGGGTGTCCTGATCCCTCAGTGTGGGCGTTGCTGAGGTGCAAGGACAGCTGTGAGACGGCAGACTATGTTCAGCTTCCTCATGTTGCCTATACTGGGCAATTTGACCAATGAATGGAGGCGGATTCTATGCGGAGATAACGGACGGATGGACGAGCGCGAATCGTTGTAAAGATTGTCTGATGCACACAGAGCAAACGATAATCAAATACTTTATGCATTCATCACTGCTCTGCTAAGCCTTGATGGACTCTGTCCGGCTGATACGATTCGCTGCTTCTTTCTACCTCCTAAGCGTATTGCAGTATCATGCATAATCTACAGCAGGTTAGACCCAGCTATGCTCGGAAGAAGTGGACCGACATACAGCGACGACGAAAGGAAGCCTTTAAGCTACCGAAAGCACGTCTTCCCGTGTGCACCTGGAATGCAGTATATGCCAACAAGATCGTGACCAGTGCGAATTCGATCCAAGAGATTGCTCCGATAGCGGTAAACTGACAAAGTACGGGATCAGTCTTGGACTCTGCACTGCAGCAGAATACTGACCTGGTGACCAGTTGATTTGGAGAGGAAGCGAAGGCAGCGTCTAGACGGAACCGCAGCCGTCTGCTCGAGATCGTTTCGTTCGTATTGGTAGAGGCCGCAAGCGACGAGCCATAAGACTGTCAGCACTGTCAGTGACAATGTAGATCTCGCGGCAAGTAGCCCACCCCAAGCGTCTGTGACCGTCTGTATTAGCATTGAGCGGAAGAGAACTTGCATTCTGAATACGAATAGTGAAAATGATCCCGACGAGCAAATTGAACAGCGGGTGAAGCAAGACGAAGACCATGGTTAATGCGGCGACCACCAGCATATAGATGACGATCAGAGAGAGGGTGTAACTGGAATCTGTCTTCCAAAGTGAGCTTTACGAAAGAATGTTATGATGCTGAACTCACATTCGTTTGCATCACCGGTTCTATAGACTTCGCATCGCTTAGCTGTGAGGCCAATCTCTATAGCATAGGATCAGCCTGGCTTGCTGTCTAGATTTACTTCGGGCTCACGAGCAATTCCCAGAGCGCTTATTAAAGCAAAGAGAACGGCATAGACAATACGGAATGAGTGGGACATATTGAGGTAGTTGTTCGTTGATAAGAAGGGTAGACAGATATGACAGAAGACAACAACGAGAGGAAACAAAGGAAGAGTCGTAACGCGGACAGTGAAACATGTCTTGTCGCGTGAGCTGTGTTACTGTCAGAAGTCCTCGGAATGGACCTGGCAGCATTTTCTATGGCGACGTAAAGAAGAGGGCCAGAGCAATGGCTAGGAAGGGAAGAGAGCAGCATACCCTCGCGTCGCACGAATTCACGGAAGGCTTTTTGCTGTTGGTCTTGAACATCGTGCTGCATTTTCGGCGATACCCTTTGCGTGAGGTATACCTGCATCGAGCGACGCTCAAGAGGAAAGCCAACAGGTGCAGGACAGCGGCCGAAGCCTTTCGACGTTGACAGTCGACATGGCCTCGCTCGTTTACGATGTGTTGCTTCCAATTTTTGCTGAAGCTTATGAAGATGTGAAGAGTTCCAAGAATGCAGGGGATGCTCGGCGCTGGCTCGTTGAGATAGGTCTGTTTGACTGCAAACGCACTATCGTGCTAGGGTGCGCTCATTTCATCGTTCTATCCAGGCCGCGCTGATGCGTGACCACTCAGCCGGAAGCTGCTGTACACGTCGATTCATCTAGACGAAGCGACGCAAATCGCTGCGCTTACCAAGACCTTTCAACTGTATCCCCATCTGGCGGAACTTTGCTTGAGTCTTGTCGTGTGCCCGCCTATATGGATGACTGGGCCCAACGACAACGGCGTGACATCTCTGCACTTCCGTCGAGATCCGATCAGCCATGAGCTGTTCGCGGTGCCAGAGAACCGTCCGCCAGTCAAGCATTCTCAGCCCCATAAGCTGCCTGCTGAAGTACTCGCCCAAATCTTCCAGACCTTGCCTTCTCTTCAAAGTTTGCAGACTGGAGGGTTTAGCTGGGAAGTGCTCCTCTACGCTCTGGACAAGGCCAAATTCCAGCAAAGTCTAAAATCTCTATCCCTGTTCGACCTTCACCTACTTCAGTCAGATGTGCCTTTGTATACCCTCATGACTTCGGCACTGGTCCCTCGATTGCAAGAACTCCGAATCACAGAGTCGTCGCGTCTTCTCAAGCCCAGTACAGCAGGGCCGATTTGGCAAAGTATGGCACTTCCGCACTTGCATGGTTCCGACAGTGCGAAGATATCGCGGTCTACTACCTCCAGAGTCGCGGGCTCGGCGAGCGGACAGCAACAGTGTCTGAAGAGTCTGGTGTTAGCGAGGTCCGGTTGGATTGTTCAAGAAGAGCGCACCTCGGTTCTGGCGAACGTCTCAAAGGACTTCTCTGTCTTGTCACAAACAATACGACACATGACGTTGGACCTACCGGCCGATTATTGTCAGACTGTTGCACGAGATTTGCGCCAAACACTGCCCCATCTCACAAAGCTTGCCTTGAAACTGGACCTATACAGTAAGAGCTTTCTCTCAAATCTCTAGAGGTGGCTCATGAGTAACTTAGACGTTGACGCTGACGACTTGACCTGGCATTCGAGCTTGTGTCAAATCCTACAATTAGCAGTTTCACTAGAATCTCTACACCTCACATGTGAACACCTTCCAGTGGCTACCTACGCAGCACTCCCTTCCACTCTCCATAGTCTACATCTGGCAGGATGCTTGAACGTTACAGCGCTAGACTCACCAGTCCAGATCGATCTGCTCGCCTCGCATCTCCGCAGAACCAATTGGCTGCCCGCGCTCACGACGCTTACATACGAGCCAGACCTCGAAGAGATGATAGAAGAAGTAGAGGACTCGATAGAGCTGGAAAGAGACTGTGGCGAGTCCGACCTTCCGGAAGTGATCGATGATGCAGAAATGTTCCAGACCAAGTTGGAGAAGCTGCGCAGAGGATGCAAGAAGCGCTCTATCACTTTAAATTGCGACTCGATCAAACTAATTTCGAATCTGCTTGAGCGTGCGGATGATGTTTTGGCGCATATGGACGAAGAGGAAGAGCGTGATCTGTACCTTGAAAGCGATGAGGAGTTCAGCTGGGAGGCCGTCCATGCCTTTCATCAATGACTTGGACGAGCTGGTGGATACTTTCGGCGAATCGTTGATTTCTGAAGGCGGCTAAGGGAGATTGCTGAGTTCTGCGTATCTCCAAGTGAGAAGGTGTGCGTCTCTCTATGTATGCTTAGCGGCAGATCTCGTTTACGCTTGCCGCACTACAGTAGTGAATCAATTTTGGCCAAGCTCACTGGCTTCAAGCGGGATGGCAAGCTCGTCAGCATATATTGCGTGATCTTCTGTGTCGTGCGCACGGTAGCTAGATTGACTGCGGCCTATGTTTTCAAGTTGCTTCTTTGAAGTCCTGCTTGCCATGTAACATTTTACCCGGAACCACCACTGGTCACAGTTACACACTGCCTTTACATGCCTGCCATCTGCCAGCCAGGCTAGGCTTGTACTTGCCGAACAATAGCATCGCCCAAGGTCACAAGCTGAACGAAATGGATCGTCTGGTTTTTTGATGTCGCACTACCTATTTGGCAAGAAGCCTATGAGGACATCTGCTGCTCTCATGAATCTCGTCACTCTGTCCGTCGCTGGGTCCTGGATACCTTGTTTCAATCGCGAAATCTTCTGCCTGTCGGGTGAGACGGACGCAACATAGTCGAGGAGCGCTGAACGCATCAACAGTCAGAGTCTACTGTACGCCTCGATCCAGCTGGACGATACCCGGAGGATACTTTGCCTCATCGAAACTCTGAAGAATCGCCCAGATCTCGCAGATCTCTGTACTTCCCTGACAATCTGTCCACCGCGACCATTGGAACCCAGCAAAGGATACTTCAAGACTTTCCTGATGCCTCACTTTACCTCGTCCGAACAAACGCTGGACGCTTGTGACCGAGACTTCGGCGCTCCAGAAGATCTCCTTGACCCTCTACTAGACTCCGAAAGCTTAAGCGAATTGTTCCGATCCCTTCCTCGACTCAGACGTCTTCAGACCGGTGGATTTAGCTGGACCGCCTTGTTCCCCTTCCTCTCTCGTGCAACTTTCGGCGAACCGACGCGACTGCATTTGGAGCACACCTTGCTGCGTCCAGACGACCATCCTTTACGGACTCTCAGTCGCTCCAAATTTGCTCACCAATTAGAGGAGCTTTCCATTTCTGAAGCGGACTTTATGTCGGCATTTCCGGAGCCTCACAATCACCTGGGTCTGCAAGTGTCTAGAGGTCCGGCTCGTTTAGGAAGCTGGTCATCACTCCGGTCGCTGAATTTGCAAATGGGTTCGCCAGCTCCTTATGGGCGTAGCAATTTGGTTTCGCCGACTGCCGTTGAAGAATTGAGCAAATTTGGCGATTCCCTTACAAAGCTCCGCTTGTCCTTGCCAGCAGAGTGCTGTCACTTGGTTACTCAGCATATGGTAGCTGGTTTGCCCCGGCTGTCAGAATTGCGGCTCTGTTTCAGCAGTGAAGGTGTGTTATATACTGTACATCTTAAAATGTACTGAAGAGCAACATAGTTTACGGATCGGGAGAATCATGGCATCGAGATCTCTTTCGTCTCCTTCAGGCCGCATCTGCGTTAGACTCGTTCCATATAAAGTGCGACATCATACCTGCTTCGATATGGTATGCGTTGCCGTCAACTTTACGATATCTTAGACTCGAAGGCGCCATTGACAATTACTATCATCCTCCGGTTCCTCTCCTGAATCTAGATGATCTGTCGTGGTACCTCAGCGAATCCAACTTGCTGCCCAATCTGGTCCATCTCACTTATGAGCCCAATGTCGCGCAAATGATGGAAGAGATAGAAGAGGTCTCCGCCAGCACCGATCGATCCAATAATCTTGAAGAAATGTTGTCGCAGGTAGAAACCTATGCGGCGAGATTGGAAAGTCTAGGATCGGCATGTCGACAGCGCGGAGTGAGCTGGACGTGCAGTGTTGTGGAGGATATAGCTGGTGCTTTGGCAGACTTGCATGAGGAGATGGAAGTCAGAGAGGAGGATGAGGTTCATTAAGGTTCAGATGCGCTTTCGGATAGTCGGAGGGACTAGTAGGTTCAAGGAGCTTGCAAGTGAGTGCCGGTCATTGTCGCACATGGCCAAGCTCATTCGGTCCATCTTATCACAGACTCTTGTCGCCGGCGCAACGCAAACGAAGGTCCGACAGCGAGAAGCGTCTGCTGTTCCCGGAATCAAGATTTGATGGAATGTTACGTAGTGTCTTGGAAAGGCCATTATTCTTTGTACCGATGCTTTAGCAGTCAGCTGGCTTGCCGCGATCCCTATGAGCTCGCTTGTCATGGCCGCCTTTCACTCTCGTTGACGAGCTTGTTCTCTCCTTGACCCACAACACAACTTAGATCATGAGATTTTTGTCATCTGCTGCAGCACTGCTAGCTACTGTAGCTGCCACTGCGCAGGCTTCGCTGCTGTCTGGCAACCCCGACTTGGAAATCAAAGCCTCTTTCGGTGCTGCTAATCCTTACTCGCAAGTCGTCAATGGCAAGACGAACCCTCTCAATCTGGTCTTGATCAACCACTCGTGCGTGCTAACTGACCGCGGCGCAGCGTAGAGATCTGAGACAGGGAAACTTTCGCAGATCAAAAGAACTTCAAGTGAAATACGTGTCTGGCGCTTTCAGGGAGACTGGCGGCAAGGAAAAGTACCTTAGGAATGTAAGTGTGTCCCTCTTGCTGGTGTGAAGACGCTCAAGAGTAGGCGAATCTAGACGACTACTGCCAAATACGACATCAAGCTTCCACCTTCACCAAACAATGCGCCAGTGCCTCTCACATATGGCTTTCACTCTGAAGCCAAGCCGCAAGACTTGAACCTTGTCGTCTGGGTTGACTATGCCCTCGCTTCAGACGTGAATTTAGTCAACTCGAACAATCGCGTTTGGGCTAATGATTGTTGACAGTCCAAGAAGACCTACCGTGAAGTAGCTTACGAAGGCCAGGTCACCATCGTTGAGCAACCCGGAAGCTGGTTTGACCCTGCTCTGTAAGGACTATACCTTTGTGTGAATCCAGGCTGACAGAAAGACAGACTTTTGGTCTACATCATCCTCTTGGGTCTCGTCAGTCTGATCGGCTTGATTGTATTCAACACGTACATTGCCGACAAGAAGAGAAACAATGCTGTAGCGCTTTGGTTCCGCGGACCAGATCGCAAAACTACTCGCGCTCCAGCACCCATTGTCGGTTTAGCTGACAAGATTGACAACTCTGAGTGGATTCCTGACCATCACAAACCATCAGCTAAGAAGGGAAAGAGCGCAAAGAGTGATGGAGAAGCGACGAGCGGGAATGAAAGCGCGGCCGGTGCCAGAAAGAGAGTCACTTCGTCTGCTAAAGGCAAGGGAAAGGCAAAGTAGATGGAAAGGTCCAAAAGAGCTGTAGCAGGGCATGGCAGCAGAACAAAACGGGCGCGACAAGCAAAATTGAAAGCAATTGCTTCGTCGACCGAGGAAAGTACAAGCGAGCGCGTTCGAGTAGCAGATTTGTAGTTGTCGCGGCTCACCAACATTCCAATAATGTGTTCAGAGACAAGCGAACGTGCTGTCGCAATTGCCCAAGATAGATATAGATTTGTGTACACCTTGCTCTTGACTGCGAGTCAAGCTGTATGGCAGATGCTACACAGCTCTATTCGACGAGTGTCGGACTGTACATTTTGCTGCGGATAGCATCCCAGTCAAGATCTTCCGACCTCAGTTACTCTGTTTTGCAAGCGCTTCGTCCTTTTCTGCGTGCTTTCGAACTATGTTGGTCGTCTAGCTGGCTAGCTGGCTAGCTGCGCAGTTCGTCATGGCCGTCTGTTCCTACGCTCGTCCCACTGGCCCTCGTACTTCGGCTTATTAGAGTGGGGCCTGGACGATCACGATGATCTCGCTTCGTAGCTATTTATGGAGCTGCTCTGCTTGCTTCTGAGCCATGACTTTGGAGGAAGAATATCACTTCAATGGCCTGGCAGCCTATGCTGACCGGGGCCGATTCTCAGCGCGTCTCCGAGGCTTCACCTTCTCCTTCTTTACCGTCAAGTTTGTGTTGTTTGCAAGATCTTTGCAACAAAGGCTAATGGCACGACAGCATGGGAACAGCAGGATTGGCCTACATGATTGCAAGAATACCAGACCGATATCGCTTCGAAGGACTATCTGCAATCGGCACAGTCGTCTTCATGATCGATTTAGTTCTCTTCATCTTCTTCAACTTGCTCATCATTGGAAGATTCGCTATATATCCTCGCGCAATCTTGACCTGTATACAGCATCCGTACGTGCGTTCGGTCGAAACCTGATCTAAAGCCTGACCCGATTCGATTCAGTGTCGAGTCCTCGTATCTATGTGCCTACGCTCAGGCTTGGGCGACTTTGATTGTCAACATGACCATATACGCCTCTCCGAAAGTTGGCGTTTGGCTTCAAGATGTCCTGCTGGTCCTCTACTTTATGCAAATATTCGCGACCTTGGTTCTCTCCATTACATTACCTCTAGTACACTTCGGCTTGACGAGCAGGCCGGGTAATCTTCAACATATGCCGCCGAGCTGGCTACTCTTGCCCACGGTCTCGACGTACGTGGCTACACTGTCCTACAATATAGCCCAGATAGTGCCTTCCGATCAAGCCATCTATGTTCTGTGGTCCGGCTATTGCATGCTGGGCATTGGGCTTATGCTGACAATCTTTGTCAGTGCTACTTGCTTTTGTGCTTTCATGACTGTCACCTAACCGACTGACGTAGTATTTTGCCATTTGGTGGGTCTCACTTGTTCTGAATGGCCTACCAAGAGGTCGATATGCCCTTACTCCATTCATGGTTCGTCGAGAATATTCTTTACATCTATTGACATGACGTGACCATTCAGATTATTGGCATGTCGAGTTATCTTGCTGGTGGCTTCTTTGGATTGGGACATGCTGCGGAACGAGTATTTGTAGAATACGGAGCAACACACAGCGGGGACTACCTAAGTGGAACAGCGGAAGTGTTTGGCATCACTATTTCGCGATCTTCAGGCGGGACATTCAATCTCATCAACCTATGTAAGTCTTCTCGGTCGCTTTCGGCCTGTCACTGAAGCAGACACAGGCATGGGGCTGCTCTTGTACGGCTTTGCCTGGTGGGCTTTGCTGATAGCGTGCACCATGTCAATCGCGATCGGGACTCGAGGCACTCAAGGAACGTTCAATCCTTCGATATCAGCCTTTTGGTCACTCGCTTTCCCTACTACTGGCATCATTGTGGATACCTGGGCCGTAGCAGAAGCGCTTGGCGAGACCTCTGAACCTAGCGGGATAAGATGGCTCGATATTATCGGCATTGTGCTGCTCTTCATCTGGCTGTAAGCTTCTCTCTCTCTCTCTCTCGATACATCAGAGGACAGAACTGATGACTGCAGCAGGTTAGCATATGGCTTTGCATGGTTCGCCGTTACGCGCAAAATAGTGAAACGCGAAGCTTTGTGGGAAGGCAAGGACGACAATCGCCCAGAGCTTGGCTACATGGGCGAGTTTTATCGGGCTAGCGAGAGCGAAGAGAAGTTGACTGCGTAATCTCGTTGGGTTGTTGCGATTCAAGGCAAGAGCAACCTGGACTTTCACTTACACGGACTCACTTACACGGACATTCACTTTGTAACCATAAGGCATTGCACATCATTATCACACTCTCACAATGTCGAGACTCTGGTGTTTTCGTCCGTCTCTTATGCAGTACTCGGCGCAGCATTGAGTCTCTGTCTCGCTTGCGTCGAACCACCTTTGCAAATCTCAATACGCGAATCAGCCTTGACTGCACATGCTCAAATGTCATCGATAGCGACACTTGGCTACGCAGCCCATGTTGCTGCCCTTGCAAGCGTGTCTGTTTTGGTCAACAGAATCGTGCCTGAGCCATATCTCGTATTTTCTGTCCAGAAGCAGCTATTGCACACCTGATTGTCCTGAATTAGGATGAAGTGTTTCATATTCCACAAGCCCTAAGCTATTGCAAGGGAGATTGGCTATCATGGGACCCAAAGATAACAACCCCGCCTGGTCTGTAAGTAAGGCGCTGCTCTGCGCACTAGGACTATCTAAATTGATCGTAGATATCTCCCTGTCTCAGCTCTGCACCACTTGACCGGCTTGGCCTGCTCAGCTTCAACTTTGCGAGCAACCAATTTGGTGCTAGTCGCGACTCTGCCTCTCCTGCTTTACAGACTTGGCCAAAGTATCCACGGGTCATCGAAAGGCGGCTTTGTGGAAGCCTTGACTATTGCACAGTTCCCTGTTGTCTGGTTCTTCGCCTTTCTTTACTACACCGATGTGGCTTCGCTGTTCTTTGTGCTGCTTTGCTATGATACCGCTTTGCGCAAAAGCTACGCATTGTCGAGCATAGTGCGTTCCCATCCATCCGGCGATTTTCAAGATACTCAATCTGTGTCAGATAGGCCTGGTGTCTTTACTCTTCAGACAAACCAACATCATCTGGGTCAGCTTTGTGGCGGGCGTAGCACTGGTCAGAGAGTTGAGGGAAAGAGGATTACATGACCCTGCGCTTGCTCAAACTACCGGTGGTTCGTTGGTTAGAGACGATTCTCGATGTCACTGACTTTCACGGCAGCCGATGTCTCACGTTGTGCCGACTCCGCTGTAACAACATGCTCGCGCGAATGGAGATGCATAGTCCGACTGGCCTTCGTTTATTCTCCAGTTTGGAATGGTTTCCTAGCGTTTGTCAAGTGGAATGGTGGTGTGGCCTTAGGTACTTTCCCATACAGTGTGCGCGACTGTGTCTAAGCAGCAAAAAATATAGGCGACAAATCAAATCACGTAGCTGCTCTGCATTTTCCTCAAGTCTTCTATTTCACCGCCTTTACAGCAATTTTCTTGAGTCCTGTCTGGTTTGGCCCTCAAAGTGTTATACAAAGCTTTTCTAGGCTTCTGAGCTCTGGGTGAGTAGCCTTTCTGACTTTCGATCTGTGCTGATCCGCGTGTAGCCGGCGAGCACTTTCTACATTGGAGATTGGCTTGCTTATGGGCTATCTCGTTTTGCTATACACGTAGGTCAAATCGAATGGCCTGTATTCTGCCTCAGAGTCTTCTGCATCAGCTACGAGCATCCTTTCCTGAAGGCGGACAATCGACATTACACCTTCTATGTTTGGCGAAGAGTCATCAGAAGACATGTCAGCGTGCGCTTCTTGGCTGTCATACCCTACATGCTTGGTGGATCTGCCCTTTGGGGTGCTGCATGTGCGTAGTCTATTGCTGAACGCGATTCAGCTCTGAACCGTCAGGCTAGGTGAACAACTGTCAAACACACTGTTGACCTTTGTACTTTACGTCTTAGCCACGTGGTAACGCTATCGATGTCCTTATTAGTCACTCAATTGACTATCTACCTTTACAGTCTGGCGCTCGTACCGATCTCATTGATCGAGCCTCGCTATTACATTCTACCGTATATTATCTTGCGACTACACCTACGCTCGTCCAACAAATACCGTCTGGCGCTTGAACTGGTACTCTACACTGCCGTCAACGCGATCACGATGCATGTCTTCCTCTACAAGCCTTTCGCATGGGACAGCGAACCTGGACTCAAGCAGCGATTCATGTGGTAGCTTTCATCCTATAAGATGTAAGGATCAGGTCTCGATGGTGTCGTGTTGCGCCATGAAACATGACCAGTCCAGAGTGCTGAGTGGAACTCCCGACGAAGGCTCAGCCATCTGCGAAGAGACAGTCGACTGTTCCGCGCGGTGAGGTTCGGTATCTACGAGTACAGCCTCAATGCAATGCATAACCTCTAGTGTAACGATCAGATCTACCCGTAGCCCATGACCCCTCTTCAGCTTCACGCAAACAATTTCTCCAAATCCTGCTTAGACTCGACAACACCACCAGTGCTTGCCTTGCGTCCTTTGAGCACTTCCAGTCCCTCTCCTGCATATGACACACCAGGTGCCAGCTCAATCTCATGACCCGCTACATCCCCTCCAGCTGCTTCGACCCATCGCTTGTGTTGCGCTAAGAGATCCGCTCGGCTCCTGTATGTGCAAGCCAAATTCCACATCAGAAACTATGCTGATGGGTTATTCAAAGGCTACATACGTCTGAGGATCATCGACACCAGTGTTCGGTGCATTTTTAAGCGGACTGAAAAAGTCTTGACGCTGCACTTCCAACACTGCCATGTTTTGTGAAAAGGGGAAAACGTCAAAGATGAAGAGTTCGAGCTTCATGCCGTTCGGTTTGGTAGGTTTGATTCTTTGGCCAGACTTCAAGTCGACGTGGGGAATTTTTTTCCTGGCAATGTGGAAAGGCATGTCGTCTTCACCTAAAGCGTGAATGCGATCGAGAAATTCAACAGTGAAGAAATGATTGGCAATGTTGGCTGCTCGAAAGACGAGCTCGCCAGAAGGTGTTTTAGCTTGTGAAAGAGACGCAGGGATTTCAGAGTATTCAACGACGCCCCATTTCCCGTTTCTGAGAGCGATGACGCCTACTGATTCTTCTGGTTGGGTCTTGCGTACGACAACGTTGCCGCAATCGGCTTTCTTATTGATGCAGTAGCCTACGAAGGCAGGGTCGGCGACTCGGACGAGGCAATTGTCGACGCCGTGAGTGTGTAGGTATTGTATACCGCGTGCTTTCATGTCGTCGAGAACGGATGATGAATTCTTGGAGGATTGTGCTTTGAACAGACCAGCGTATAGACCGCCGTTGCCATCTGGAGCCACTGCTACGGATGACTTTGTGTCGAGCAGGATCTTGCCTTCATTGTCGAGACAAGGTAGCACGCCTGCATCAACCGCGTCAGAGCTATCAGCCGGGGTGGAGAGGAAAGTATTCACCCTGCTCAAAGAAGATGACGTTCTTCTTGTCGAGGCCAAAGAACTTGTGAGCTTCAAAGAAAGCTACTGTAGGTGCGCGAGTGGGACCACTGGTCATAATGTACCAAGGGATAACGCTGCCTTGACCAGCAAGGGCTTGGACTGCCTTGATGCGTTCAGCTTGAAGCTGGAACAGACTCTTGTTTGATGGCAGGCCAATATCATAGCAACCCTTTGGATCTGAAGACCCTAGACGCGTCCCTTGACCGCCAGCGAGCAGGATAACGCCGACTTGACCTTTTTGAATCGCTTGAATGCCAACTGTTGACCACTCTTTGGATTGCCCAGCAGATTCCGAGCCTACTAAAGAAGCAAACGTCTCTTCTGGTGGAGGCTCTAGCTTGACAGCTTCTGTAGAAGTGGCCAGGCTATCCGCTTTCAACGCTGCCTTGTACAAGCCATTGACGCGCTTTGGGTCGATGCTCGCGAGCTGATTCTTGAAATCTTCCTGCTCTGCTTCATTCGGGAGCGTGTCCAAGAACGTCAAGACGTGTCCCTGTCCCGCTTCCACATACGCTTCTTGATCAGACATTTTTCTCGAGACTTGGTCGGGAGTAATAAAGGTCCTTCGTTTTGTCTGTATTACGGCCTCAGCTCTTATCAGGTATCTATCGTCTAGTCAGTATACAGCTGGGACTCTGGACATCCTGGTCGGAGTCACTATTTCTGGTGTCGAGTCATCTGTATGTCTTGTCGCATTTGAGCTATCAAGGACTGTTTTGAACTTTATACGCGTAGGTCTTCTCAGACAAATAGCATGTCACAAAGCGATCAAGTGCGTTTCGGTCGGACACCAATTCTGGGCTTGTCTGAACGATGGTCAATCGCTCGTCACAATGTTGGCAACCCAATCATTGTCGTCTTTTCGGCAACTTTACCTCGAGGCCTGGTCAGCGAATTCGATCTACAAGAAGCAGTCGGACAGCTGAGCAATCAATACCCCATGCTGAAATGTGCTGTGCAAGATCGGACTACGAAAGAGCCAAAATATCGCATGATGGACACATACGATCCTAAAGGCATTGTGTCGTTCAGACCTCTTGCGCAAGACATTACATCACCCCAAATCCTGCTCGAATCAGTCATGCGTGGTGTTGAATTCGACGCAGATCAAGGTCCTTTGTGGGAAGTACAACACCACCAAGCGAAACACTCGAACCAGCGCGATCAGCTGATCTTGATCATGGATCATATCATCTGCGACGGAGTAGGCGCAAAGAATCTCTTTTCTGAGCTACTTGACCAACTCTCTGCACCGAATGCGACCTCTCGTGTCGAATGCACGATACTTCCCGAGCGCTTGGACGACTTTTGCGATTTGAAACCGCTCGCGCAGCCTACTCCTCGTCCATCTCCACCGCTACATCTCAAAAGCTTCCCAGGCAAACAACCAGGCTATTCAGCTCGAACAGCCTCCCAGCAATTCTTCACCTTCTCTATCCCTCGCGATCGACTATCAAAACTCATCACAACAGGCAAGCAACACGACGTTCGGACTCTACATCCAATCCTCTACGTCGCCGGTCTGTTTGCTCTATACCGTGCTACTCTACCCGAATCGGGACGATACTTCTTTGGCACGGCAACACCTTTCTCGCATCGCGACGAAGCGGACAACCCAGCTTGTACCGGTAATTATGTCACTTTCCACATCAAGGACGAAGTGATATTACCCAATACTCGCTTTTGGGAGAAAACAAGAGAGTTCGGCGAAGAACTTCGACATCCTGAAACGAAACAAAACACAAAAAGAGCTTTGGGTGCATTTGCTGCTTTCTCGGATGCGCCAGTCGCGGAAGGATCAGAGAGGACAGGATGGGAGGATGCAATTGATGGGTTGATCGACCATGTTGATGGCTCGCATCGGTTGGCTTATGTGGTATCGAATGTCGGGGTCATGAAGGTGCCGAAGGTGGGCAAGCTGGCTGGAGTTGTGCAAGATGTGTGCTTTGCGCAGACTTCTTCATCGCATGCAGGAGCCTTTCTCAATAGTGTGAGTCTGCTCTGCTAGTCCCGATCAAGCTCATTTTGCAATTCAGGTCGTCACAGCAGAAGATGGCTCTCTCATGGTTGCGTGCGGTGTCAGAAGAGGCTCGACGCCAGAGGGAGTTTATGAGCGATTTCAACAGCTGTATCCCGTAGTGTTAGATCTAATCATAGATGGTCAAGTCACAGAAGAGACGCCTGCTGAAGGGAGTCAACTTGAGTCACTGTGACGAGTGGTAGCTATTGCAAATGACTATATACACCAGACCTTCCTTATATATACACCAGACCTCCCTTACTAATAGAGTCTAATCTCATTATACTATCCACACACCAGTCCTACTCCCAGCTAGTCTTCCTTCCCATCTTCAGACATCAGTTTTAGCAGCAGATTCTGGAGTCTTCTCGTCATGCGACGGTGCCTTTTCGAGATCATGACTTTGCCTTGCACTGGCATCGGCTGAACCTTGTTGTCTTTGCTGGGCGCCAACGACTTTGATGTCTGCACGGAGCCCGTTAGTGTTGTTCGTGACGAATTTGTAACAACTCACTGATGTCCTTGATCAGGATCACTGCCGCTAGCAGACACACACCGCCCAACGGAACACCTATCAGCAAATTCGTTAGCTAAAGAGGAAAGTTGCCTCACAGACGGAACACAAACCGATAACGTAGCCATAGCGGATCGCCCCTGTGAAACTCTGCACAACAGCTGGCCTAATCGACGGAGGAGTGACAGATTCGTTCCAGATGTCGACAATGGACTTGGACAGGCGATCATAGTTCGCTTCAGGTGCCAAGCGAGCAAGGTTCGCCTTGAATTGAGTGTTCACGACCGATTCTATCACACAGCGTTATGTAATTCGAGAGAGAGTACAAGCAGACTGCTTACGACTGGCAGCATATCCAACAGCACCACCCAGTCTTTGAAACAGGGCAACGCAAGCAGTTGCTTGAGGAATTTCTCGTGGCTGTAGACACAATCAGACGGCGTTCCGGGCACAAATTGGCTAGAACACACCAGGACGGCAGCTTGAACGGCCTGAAAGATTAAACTTCAGTCATGAAGAGAATATAGAAGGCTATTGGACACACCAAAAAGACGTTCTGGAAGACGGGACCACTACGGTCGGAAATCTTTCGTGAGCAAATAAGGGCTTTGAGAAAGGCTGAAGACTCACATGCCAAGACCCACGATCACTGAGAAGCCAGCGTATTTGGCGTAAGAAGAGGAAGAATCCAAAGTGTACATGAGCCCGGCGCCGATGCTAAGGAACGCAGGCGCTGTTGCCATAAAAGGGAAATATCTCCCGATCTTCTTCACCAGGATACCAACAGCAACTGGATTCACACCTCAGCGGGTATTGCTTGGCATCCAAATAGCAGCACGCACTTGAAGTCACTATAAAGCTCGCCATGAATGGCAGCTAAGATACGATGTTAGCAAGGCAGTCAAAGTGGACAGTCAGACATACAGTCTTCAGACCAGCATTGGTTGGACTATCATTGAAGACAGCTTCGAAAGATTGACTTAGAAAGTAGACATAGATGAACCTGTCTTGATTGTCAGAGCAGCAGGAGATCTTACGGCTTCACGCACATGGCCCAGAACTGACAAAAGCCGATGATGGCAGCTCCGACGACAGTCTTATTCTTGAAGAAGCGAAGGGGCAGAAGTGGTGATGCCGCAGCCAGATAGTATTCGAAGAGGAAGAAGAGCAGACCGGTGACGCCGGCAGCCACAAAAAAGCCAATGACATAGCCGCTGTTCCATGGATGCTCAATGCCTCCGCTGACAACAGCCAGAAGTAAGAACACAATGGCGGCAAGAAGCAATATAGCGCCTCCGAGATCAAAGACGCAAAGACGGTGCATGAGCGAGCCTTCTTTTACTTCTCCACCGAATGACAGTAGTCGGTATCGGCGAGATGCAGTTTCCGAAGTAGCAGGTGTGATGGGCGTGTTTTCCATCTTGGGCAGGAGGAACCAGAGAGCTACTAATGCCTAAGGCAATCGCAAGCCAGAGATGAGCGATCCGGACCGACGCTTAAGAAGCCTAAGAACGGACCACTGCTCCGATCGGTAGGTTTATATAAAAGACCCACCGCCATGTGACATGCTGGCTGAACTGCACAAACGGATCAGCGTCTGCTTTCTGCTTTATTGACTTGACTCACGGCACCGCCCATGCTATGGCATTCGCAAGCAAGATATCAGCGAAACAAGTTTTTTCTTAGGAGATCTGCAGCCTACAGAGGCCCAACGATACTGGAGATACCAAAGACCATTCCGAAAAGACCCATCAGCAGGGGCCGGTCTTCAATGCGAGAGATGTCGGCGATCAAGGCCTGCTAGAGCTTTCAGTGACCACATTGATGTGGAAGTAGTCCAGCTTACGATCATGCTGACGAACTGAACACGAGTCAATTCAGCGTGACAGAAGATGTAACAAACTCACAATGCCAGACGCGCCAACACCTGCGAGCGCTCGTCCGAAAATCAGAGTATTTACTTCAGGTGCTACACCACACAACAGAGAGCCAATCTCAAAGATGACGACGGCCGACACTATTCATGCTTAACGATAGTCGATCTCATGGAGCATAGCTTACTGTACACATATTTGCGTTTGAAGATGAGCAGTATTTGACCGTAACAAAGCAAAAAGCACTGAGTGTACGTGATTAGCAGTCATCCGAAAGAAGAGTGTGATACTGACAGCCTGAGTCAGGATAAAGCTCGAGACGATCCATGCCGCTTGAGAATAGGCATCGAACTGGTCAGTGATGACAGGTAGAGCAGGTGATAGGATTGTTTGACTAGTAGATACACATGAGCAGAGGCTTGGAAGCAGAAAGGCGACCTACTCAATCGCGACAAGAAACAGTGTCAACAGCATAGCTGTAAAGGCTAACGCAAGCTTCTTTCCAGTCAAGACTACCAAGCGATGAGTCAAATGCTATCGAAGGAGAGAGAGAGCATACCTTTGGACTGATCTTGGCCAGTCGACAACTCTTGGGCAGGTATTGCACTTCTCTCTTTGTTCGAACCATCGTACGTTGGTGGTACATGTTCAGCAAGGTTTTCTGCTGGTTGAGCAGACAAGTCTGATGCAGGCGGCTTGCGCAGAAAAGGCAGTTTCATGTTGAAGGTATGGGTAAGAAGAACGGCGAATCAGTCAACAACAGGATGTTTGGGAGGGCGAAGGTAAGACTTGTGGAACAGGAAGAGAAGTGAACTACTACAGATACTGATATACAGCAAGCTGCCGAATAGACGCGTCTTTGGGCAAGAGAAGAGAGCAAAAAATAGAATGTGAGCAAACGGGAATGGACGGCCGAGAGTTGCTAATTCGGTCGGAAGACATCGGAGCCATAACAGCGGTACGCGCGTATTGCTGCGGCATGAGTACCCGACATCCAGCTCAGCTGGCATTCAAGCTATTGTAAATAGTACTACAATGCAGGCAGAGCATCAGCATCTGTTGTAACCTCCTTCCGATTGCGAACCTTGATCTATCGATAATCATCGCTTCGTCCCAATCAATCAAACCCTCGCCCGATTTCTACTTGATAACCTGAGTGGTTCGCTTGCGCAAGCCAAGGCTATGATATATTCAGACCCGTCCTATGTCAGAGCAGACAACGAGCTCACTTGGCAGGCTTGATGAGGCGGTTCGCTCCATTGTCGTGCGTTCGGAATCTGTGGATGTTCTGAATTGCTATCAGATCGCTTTCACGTCCACGTAACCGGGGACTCACAAAACCCTTAGGAGCGGTCAGACAGCCACTACCGTAACGCGCTTTCCGGCCGAGGGTGGTAGCCGCATTACCAGCTGCGAACACTGTTAGCGTCGTCTTGCAGCGCAGCTCTTAATTTGAAACTAACCAATCACCAACATGCCAACCTTCTCTCCGACACCAGTTTGACCCTCGTAGCTGAAGGGATACATGAGCGAGATATATTTGGTGTCACTCAGCGGCTTACTTGTTGTCCCAGACGATATACATGGATTTCGGATCGCTTCCATCACCTCCCTGAGATTTGGGTAGGTCGAAATTTCCATAGGACTGATCACTGCGGGATAATATCAACAAAGAAGAACAGTGTAGACGGGAAAAAATTTACTCATGACCCTTGAATTCGTATCCACGGCTGTGAAGGTTATGTCAAAACCCGTGGCGACAGCCGCAAGAGGAAACACGCACTCGCGTCCGGCACATTCAGCGCCGTCGTAGAAGTAGGCACGAAACGATCCAGCGACCGTGAGCAATGGAGAGAAGCAGAGAAGAAGGGTTAAAGCGAGAGTATTGAATAACATGTTGAAAGTTCTGTGATGGTCTGACGAGACGTGTTGTTGTGATTAGGATGAGATTGAGAGAGAGTCTGGGAGCAAGGACGAAAGTAAATAGGTGCGAATCTTTAAAGCGGTTGCCATGACAGCAGAAGACGAATCTTGACCGAATGCATGAAACGAAAGAAGCACGCGAGAAGTCAGCGTCAAAGGTCAGAAATGTCCCGCTGCCACATTCTTAGGATCACAGCTGGGTACACACGCTGTCAGAATGCATCAGAGATGCAGTCAAGCTTGGGGATTTCGAGGTCACCTTCTTACACGCGAAGTTTGGAGGAGCTATCAGATCTTGGCGCTTCTAGATGCGAGCTGAAGACCAATCCTTACGAATCACGCAAACACAATCTTCTTGCCCTGCGCACCACCCGTCGCCGCCAAACTAACCAACTCCTGCGCCTTCTTTTTCGCTTCCCAAGAAGGATGCATTTTTTCATCCTTGACCGGTTGCACCTTTCTCTGCTCCTTTGGTACTTCAGGTAAAGGTTCCCTTCCCTTCTTTACCCGCTGTAGCTTCTTGGCTTCCTTCGTCGCTTGTGCTAGCGCTTCTGCTTGTTCGGATTTCTTTACGTGATTCGCTTCGTTGCCAAATTTTCGTTCCCATATCCTACAATATCCTTAGCAAAGATAGAGAGGGTAACAAGAAGGACATACGCTTGTCTAGCTCTTTGCCCACGCCTGTTCTTTCTCTTAGGCTCTCCTTCATCCTCTGGCATCTCATAATCGTCCTCCGCGTCTGAATCACCGAAGGTATACCCAACAGCCAGAGAAGGTAGGAACGAAGAAGAAGTAGTAGATTGTTCCCTGACTGGGTTCGGTTTGACCTTTTTCGCTGGTTTCTCTTCTTCCGGCTCCGCCTTTCTCTTGGCTTTGCCCTTGATTGCAAGAGGCGGCAAAGAGGAAGTAGCTTCAGTTATGAGCTTATTCGCCAACACTCGATTGATGGCTTTGCCTTGAGCTGTATCCGTGTCCAAAGTCGCCGAATGAGCTTCAAGAAAAGCAGTCATTTCCGGTGTGCGTGGATCTTGTTTGTTGTAATATGATCGGAGTGCATAGTTGATTATCTCTGTTGGTTCGATGGACTACATGCTGTTAGCTAGATCTGCAAGTCGGGAGAGAATCTATCATACCTTGAGCTGCTCTAGCTGTTCATCAAGCTCTTTCGCCTGTGCAGTCGACGTTTCAGACACTTCTTCTCTGTCGAACTATACCATAAGCATGACCACCACTCTGGCCAATCGAAAACTGACTTGAGCTTTTTCAACTTGCGAATCAGTTTCTGCGATTCAAAGGTTCGCGCTTTCTTTGCTGCTTTCGACAGTACAGCGACATGATCATCCTATATTCACGCACGCATCAGATGGAGCAGTGGCTGCCACAGGGCGGAGGACCATACGACTGTTGTCTCAATTCGAGGCTTCTTGGCTTGCTATAGTCGACCACTTGCATCAGCTTGCATTAACACTGCAGAGCCGCTCGGGTCTTACAGTTCTGCCCTTCTGTTTCCCAGCCGGAGCTTTCCTTTTATCGCCCGAGTTGGCCATTGGTGGTTGACCCATTCGCCTAAATATCGTCGAGCAAAGATTTACAAGCAAAGGCTCTGTGCCAATGCCTGGTCCAGAAGATGATTTCGAACCTAATAAAGCTCTGTTGAACCCATTCTTTGAATCCTATCGCTTGGAATCCGATGTGCTCGATTTACAAGAAGTAGCTACTTTCAAAGCTGCTGCTGCTCCGATAGGCCGTGTGCTACAAGGAGGAGATGGGGAGAGCAGGCTAGGATGGAGAGAGGCCAAAAGTCGTGCAGCATGGAATCATCTGTGCGTGTCGACAGATGCAAGGGAGGCAGCGTGGATCGATCAGGAAGCAGTGGTCTGGCTTTGTTCGTGGGATGACAAGGTACATCTCTTGTAATCCGCCCTACGGGTCACTGATACTTGCGACAGGGCAATGACTCCATATCACAGCTAGCGTCGTTGCCGACACCAATAGAGAGTTCAGCTTCTTTCGAATATCCCTCCATCATTTCCCTAGGTCAAGCAAGATGGCTCGTATCAGATGGAACAGGCCGCATCTACGTGCTGCATCATTCGCAAATACAAAGTCAAGCAGAATGCACAAAACAAGATGGTTCTCTTCGACCTGTTCGCTTACATACTGCCTTACTATCTGAGCAAACTGTAAAGATGATTATCTCCTATTCTGAAGTACCTGTAGATTCGAAAGAAGCCATCTACTATGTTTCTTGCGCTACTTGTTCAATCACCTCAGATACAACAGCTTCGCTACAAATTGACTGGACACTATCAGGGTCCGACATACCTTCCTACGTCTCTCTCTCATCTCAAGAATGCATCATCGGCTCTGGCTGCCTCTTCAATTCCGCCGCGCCCTCTTCGGATGAACCCAGCATCACAACACCACACGAAACAACCGCAAACGGTACTACTTCCCAGGCCGCCTCCGAACCAGAGAAGTATACCTGGACACAAGATGAATCCTGCATCACCCTTCATTTCCCTCTACCAACACAAATCACTTCATCAGACATATCAATCGCTTTCTCCCCTCTCCACTTGACCGTCTTGATCAAAGACCACACTCGGATATCTCATCGACAATTATTGCATCCTATCAATTCAGCAGAGTCGACATGGACTTTTGACCCTGAAGATCACACGCTGATTATATCGCTCGAGAAAGTTGAAGGTGATTCTGCCAGATGGTTAGGGCTGTTTAGTGATGGTGGACCGGAAGAGAGTTTTACCCAAGAGAAATTGGAAGAAATGCGTGGGCTGTTGGATCATATGACGAGTGAAGGAGGTGGAGGAGCGGGAGGTTTGTTAGGTGAAGAAGAAGAAGAACTGGAGGATTCGACTGGGTTGACAATTCTTACTTACACGGATGAACAAGGGGAAGTAAAGACTGGTACTGGGGTGGAAGTGCTGTCTCATGGTTTATCGGATGAGAGCCTGGTCATCAAGAGGTCTTATGATGGTCTGCTTTTCGAACCGAAATGGCGACATATTTCTACCTATCCTGCTCTGGCGTATGTATTGGCATCGAAACGTTCACTCAATATGCGCTTCATCCTGCATCACCAAGACAAGTTCTGTATCGCGATTGAGAGTGGTGGAAATGTCTGGGCTTATTTCCCTCCGCCGCCTGGTCAGAGGGTCAAGATTGCGAAACAGGCTGTAGCGAGATTGGATGATGATCTGGGTGCTGTACTGGGCTGTGGGCTGCTTGAGGGAGTCGGGGTTGTACTGCTATGTGACAAGGGGCTGTGTGTGCTCAAAGGGCTAATGTAGATTGCGGGAAGCGCCGAACGTCACAACGAGCTCCAGAAGCTATGTAACATTAGGGGAAGAAGATGGAGGCATGCATTTGACAAAAAAGCCAGTCTAGCTACGCTTAAGCACATGGTTGGCATAGAAGTGAATCAATTCGACGAGCGACTTGGCGATCCAAGCTTCCGTGAGTGCTTCTGCCATGGTAGTTCGATCGAGAGGGCTGTATCTGAGCAAGCCTTTGACAGTTTCGACAGCTGGACCATGACTTTAGCTGAATGTATTGGACTAAAAAGAGCGAGGGACTGACCGTCAGGATCGACAGTACCGAAAAGCTCGCACGGAAAGGGGATTTGGCAATCAAGCACAATTTCAGCAAGCTTGTCGTTTTCTCGTTCTTCTTTTCGTCCTTCAATGTCGGCCGCATCCAAATCTTCGTCTTCGTCATAATCACCAAAAGTAGACAGTTGCAAATCAAGCTCGTCTTTGAATGGATGAGCACCACCGGTGAGACACTCGTAAATGACGATGCCAATGCTGAAACAATCGAAAGCTTTGCCATCGTAGCCTGGTCTGATGTTACGACCTGCTATACAAACGAAAAATAAGACGCACCTGTTCCATTGATCCGGCTGAGCACGACTTCGGGAGCATGGTAGACGAAAGTTCCGCAAATAGTCTTGGATCGTTCAATAGCCATGGTGGCAGTGCCGAACTATGCTCCGCTTCAGAGAAGAAGGACTGAGTAAGAGCGAAGGCTTACATCGGTGATGAGCACGCGTGGATACTGTCCACCTTGGCACATGATGTTTTCAGGCTGTCTGAATGGTCAGCTCGGGTTGCATCAAACAGCTCTAGATTACCTTGAGGTCTATCAAGGCATAAGACCAACGTCAAAGTATCAGCCAATTGACGCGTTGCATACCTCGATGGGAAATCTTCATCTCGTCATGCAAGTACTGCTCGACGATCAGCAATGGAAGTTCGATTAATGAACGGACTCACCTCAAGAGCCAAAAACAGCTGATAGGCGATAATCTTTGACACTCCGTCGGTAAGAGCACCTTCGCGGACAATGTAAGAGAAAAGATCTCCGCCGACGACTCTGTGGATCAACACACTGTCTTTAGTCACAAAGGGACAAAGGCAGGATCTACTCACAGTTGCATGAAAATGTAGATACGCTCCGGATCGGTGGTGTCCGCGTAAATCATTTTATTGATGTTTGGCTAAGACAGACATCAGCAAGCAGCATTCATGATAGAGGATACTTACGTGATCCAACTTTTGCATCAGCCTGATCTCTTTGGCAAGGGTATGGTCTTTTGCCAACCTCTTACGTTTGATGATCTTGCAAGCGACTTGTTTTTTAGTCTGGTTATCGACTGCAAGCTGGACGACGCTGAATGTGCCACTGCCTAGACTGGTGCCCTTGACGATGAAGCGATTGCCAACTTCGACAGGATCCCAATGACGAGTCTTATCTGATTGGGTTGACGCGTCGTTATGATGACCTCTTGGAGCAGTGTGCTTGTAGGTAAAGTTTTGAGGTCCGATTTTGAGCCGGTCCCCATCCTAAAGCAGACTTATCAGACTGGGGGCGGTACATGTTAGCAGGAGCTCACAGTCAGGATGACAGTCTCCTTGCAGACAAGATGTCCGTTGATCAAAGTACCAGTTTTCGAAATGTCTTCGTAGCAAATGACGACTTCTTCCGTGTCCGATTCGAACTAGCAGAGAGCTATCAGCGCGTAGCTTGGGGGCGCTACAGTCATAATTTACAGCATGAATCTCAGCATGATAGCCAGAGACAGACATGGTTTGTGCTTGCTCAGGGATGGGATAGCTGTTCTTCTCCCTTCTACCAATAGTGAAACGCTCCTTAGACATAACAAGAACAATGACTTGAGGACGTCCGGTGCGCAAACAAGTGGTCGACAATCTGCCAGCTTCCCTCTTTCGCTTAGGCTCGTTCAACGCATAGAATTCGTCCATCTTGGACACGACAGGGAGCTCAATCTCCTCGTCATTGAAGCGAAAGACTGGAAGGGAAACCTCGTCGACGCGAGAGCGCTTGGACGAGTCGGGCAACAGCAATTGCGGATCAATCAACGGCTCATCTTCCAACAGCAGAACACGCTTGCGCTTGTTGGGAGTCTGTGAGTGTGTCATAGCACCAGAATACAGGACAGTGGAAATGTAGATGTAGTGAGATGGAAGTTCGGGAAAGAGAGTAGGTCAACATGTTGTGTCGACCAATGTTGAGAGAAAGTCTAACATTGAGGTGAACGGAGGAAAAGGGCGAGCGCATTTATTCTATGTCTATGTCTATGAGAATATATACACCCGAGTCTTACAAAATTGACCATGGCCATATAATCCAGACTTCACACCCTCACATGCTCGAGGGCAATGTCTAGCCCAACTCGCTTGTCTTCATAGTCCAAGCTGGCACGCGACTTGTACTTGTCCTCGTCTATGTAAAGGATAAAAGATTGTCGACATATGAGGAACAGCACAAACCGTCGCGATGGATGTTCGTTTGAGTGAGAACGTGGACCCCTTTACGCGATTGACGATCGCTTGTTCCGTCTGTCTCCATCGCTTTAGCGAAAGCGAAGCAAACGACGAAAAAAAAAGAGCGCACGTGAAGATTGTCTGACCACTTTCGTGCTAACGACAGTGCGGATCGATAGATAGATGGCTCCGCCGAGATTGAAGAACTACGTGGCACAATAAGAGGAGCTCAACCCTAGTGAGCTAGAGACGCTCACGCCATGTAAATACATCGGAACCAACATATCTACCGCGTATGAAATCCTGAGTGCGGGAATCAGCTTCGAGCAACGATCCGCACAGGCAAGAGCTCACCCGTTATCGGACAGCTTTTGTGCAGTGTTGTAATACTGATAGATGATGACCGAGACAGACCAAGCAAAAGCATAGCAGCCATAAAAGATTAGCAATCTTTGCATGCTGGAATTGGCAGAATCGGCAGCTCCATTCTCTGACCGGATTACGGCGGAACGGCGCATGGCAATCATCAGGACGACTGAGGCTGGCAAACACATGATGACCAAGACGGTAAGCATTCCTAAAGCGACGTAGCCAGCGGTCTGTGCATGTCGCAGAGTTAGTCGCATTCCCTTCACGCTATCGGGACAGTTTACGTTGCCATAGAAGCTAGCTTGTGCGGTTTGCTCGCCCTGTTTTGAGGTTCAATAGTTTCTTATCAGGGCACTGTCTGTTCTCACGAAACTGGTTGTGTCGCGAAGGAATTGTACGAAATTGATGTCGCCAGAGTCGATCATCGAGACCAGAGATGTCGCAGTATCGACAGCTATTTATGTATCAGCTCGGCGAGCAACGCTAGGCTTTCAAAGCTCACCTTTGTTGAAGTACGAATTACCAATTAGACCGAGTGTAGCCGCAGTTGTCATGAGGATGGCAGGTAGACCGAAGAGCATAAAGTGGTAGACCCAAGGAGGCGGTACTCGAAGGTTGAAGCGGCCTCTGCTAGATTGTGTGATTGCTCCGATGAGATGAAAGCCCGAGAAGAGTAGTCTATTGAATCTCAGTAAAACGCAAAAGGACTAATGACCAGACTGACGTGCAAGATCCGAGCCAAGCTATCAAGACGAGTCAGAGAGAGGCAGCAGGGATGATAGACGCTCGTCGTACCTGCTAACTCGAGAAAAAGTAAAGGAATGACTGCAAAAGCCACGGTTCCTTTCTGGCTACCGGAACCTTGATCGTTGTGATGATGCCACCAGCAAGAGACACATGCAGCAGCTGTATAAATTCCAGCCAGGGGCACTGCAGCATGTTTAGTCAGCACAGGACACCACAGATAGCGTAAAGGGGCTTTACATACTCCAGAGGAAGAAGACATTAACCATGACATACCGACCCCTAGCTTCATTTGCGGTCCGAAAGAGCCAAAGTGCTCCCGGGCTCCTCGACTTGGTGCTGACTTCGTATACCAGAGCGAAGGCATACAGTGCTGTTGCTGTTTTTACGCTCATCAGTGGTGGCCCTCAGAAGTACAAATCGACGAACATGTTGCGTATAGTACAGCTAAACAGACTAGCTGGGTAGCAGCAGTCGAGCCGATGTTAGGATGCAGGAAACCCGACAGTCCTGGCATGATTCAGCAAGTCAGATCAAGCGAGACATAGGTGCTCACCGGCATAGAGAGCTTCCACTTGATCCTTAGCACTGGACATTTTGGAGGTAAGGTAGGAGGCAAGCAGAAGAGATAAAGCGGGATAGATATACTCCTGTGCGTCGTTATCGTAGCAGGGATCGCTTCGGGAGATGTGGACAAGATCCGTGCTTGATCCCACCTCCGGCGCACAATCATGATAGGCTGATATCGTGCAACAAAGTTTACTTACTTTGGACTCGGCCTTGAGCAGGACAAGCGGGAGGGATCAATAGCAGACAGCAATGGAGCCTTGCAAGGACTGTAGGCTATACAGAGCACAGGACTCCTGAAGATAGAAATGAGGCAGAAGCGTAATTGCCAGGGCCGGTAGAGCGCTTGAAGTCGCTCATGCCCAGTGTATGGCCGCCGAGAAGGTCATAATAGTAGGACAGAGTACCAGCAGAAGAGTCGACAGTACACAGCAAAGAAATCGCCTGTAGCCATTTGGGCCTCTTCAGTTAACGACCTTCAGCCAATACAGCACGACCTGGATATGATTACTTCGGAGCCACTAATCGTGAAGCCAGACCGTCACGGACATGTTGTGCCTCTAGTCTGTCATGGACTCGATGTTTTGCGAGAGTGCAAATTCAAATTGAAGAGATACTGTCAGGCCGGATGAGGCTGCTCGCCTGTCTCTGCTGCATATGCGAAGGTTGCAAATGGCCATCAAAGTAGTCTTGCTGCATGGAGAACCATGACCTGGCGATATCGAAGTGTCCGCTCGACAAAGTCTGGTCGGTCGCAAGGTATAAGAGACGCTTGATGGCAGGTCAGCAACTGCTTCTCCAACTTCGTGCATGCATGTGCTGCACCATTGCGACGCCATGCGGATTTTTGCGCCCGGCTGTTACCTAGTTATCACCTTTATTCGAGCATGTCATCGCCTCTAATCTTGTTCTCAATGGTCCATCCACTGTCTGTTAAGACAGCTTTCGTTTGGTGCTGTAGTATTACTAGCAGGCAGTAAATTTCCTCTTGCCGCTTTGCCCTCGCTCGCCTGCGCACTGATGGCTCGAGCGATGCAAAAGACCCAAGCGGTTGCTTATTCCAGCGCCAAGGAGCCGAGTCTGCGATTAGACCACGCATCGGGCAGACAACGCCTATCCCTTTGACGCTCGGATCGACCGCTCAGACACTTCGTCGGGTAGCGACGTGGTCTGCATGCTTCTTTTACGCTCGGTGTTAGGGATCTTCATCGGCGCAAAGTCTGGTGGCCACTCTCTTCTCCTCTGTGTTCCATCCCTTACCCTCTTCCTTTTAGACACCCTGCCTTCTTCATCACCCTTACCATGGACCTCGCACCACTCATTGAAACTGGCGACTGGCCTGCTGTAGCTGCGGTCTTGGACACTCTTCTACACCCACAGCAGGAGATGAAGTATCGCGTGGAGCTCTTGGTGCTGGGCAGCCTGAGTTGCATGACGGCGCTGATCTACATCTGCACTTTTGTGCACGAGGTGATCGCAAAAAGACGCACAAATCAGCTTTGGTTCTTTCGCTTTATAGACGGTCAGCTTTCCTTCTATCAGATCAATGCATGAGCTGATATTCTCGATAGACAAGAAAGGGAGATACCTCACTCCGAATGCTCTTCTCCTCTGGCGTAAGTGACGCTTTTCGATAGCTCTTGATACAGATCTTACTCCTCACAGTTCCACTTGGGACGCTGTACTGTGTGGTCGCTGCCGTGGCTGTCTTTTGGCGGAGCAAAAACGACTTCTACGCTACGGGCACGACTCAAAAAGGTCTTTTCGCCCTGGCACTATTGCCGAGCATCCCTTTGGGTCTAGCTGGCTATTGGGTTTTCTCTTCAATTCTACTGAGTGCGATCCAGATGGTGGGATCTGTGCGAGGTGAGGCGCTTCCAACCGTGTCATGTTTGTGTTGTGACTGATCCGTCTCCTCATAGGACGGGGACACTCCCCGCTGGCCATGCCGAACGTCTGGCTATACCACTTTATGGTTTATGCCGTTCCAGCGGGTCTTTTCACTACTGGCTTTGCTCTCAGTCTAGTCGCGTATGCTTGTCTTTCTGAATTTTGCACAGACACTGAACAAAGTCACAGCAACGCTCGATACAATACTGCTTTGGCCAATGCGACCTTTCTAGTCGATGCCATCGCTAGGGCAGACTTCGAGAATCCGCTCTTCGAGCAGAACCTGATTCAATTCGCGAGTAAAGGCTTCTGAACATCTAGTGGATGCTCATGCTTGCTTTTCAGGGGTTGAATGCCAACTCATCAAGAGACATGGTCAAGGACTGCTTATACATCGTCAGTGCCGCTCTCATACCTAGTCTTGGCCATCTGACGCTCCTCGCAGGCTACAGCAGACACATCTCTACAAGTCATTCTTTTCTTCCCTGCATCAATCATTATCTTTCTAGCCGTTCGAAAATCTTTCAAACTCCGCCAACAAACGACCACAGGCGGTTCAGCATCTAAACTCGCAAAAATGCAAAAGCTCCTGGTGCTCTTCATTTGCTATTCATTCACATGGGTGATTGCGATAGGTCGGTGTCTCTAACTTACACTCGTACTCTCGGCTGATGTTCTTTCAAGCTATTTTCCATTACCTTTCTCTTGCACAAGTGGTTTCGGACAATGTTGGCACAAGTTATAGAAAGGACGTTCTCATCAATTTCTGGATTCATGCCGCGGGGACAGGTTGTGCTGCCGTCTTCCTCTGCTTTCGGTCTTTCGTGGCCAAAGAGGATGCGCCAGGTAAGCCAAACCGATATCAGCCCAGATGGTTGCTAAGACCTGCCGCCAGACTCTATGGGCACTCAAACAAATCACAAGACAACGTTCGGGAAATCCTCGAACCACCCATTGCAAATTCTTACACGGTCAGTGCAGCGTCTCTCGCACATTCGCATGGAGCTGACGAGCACAACAGTACGGAGGTCATTACCGACGGTGTGCCAAGCAGTCACAATGGGATGTCGTACACAACGATGGAAGATGAGAAAGACGATAGCATACTGGATGTGAAGGACATGCCATTCAGGGCTTGATTATGTGGGTTATATGTGACTGGAACACTACGTAGCTGGAGGAAGTACAATATTGCAATGAACGAGAGTAGGGTAAAAAGATAACGTGAAAATCTACAAGCGCGAGTGTAACAGGTCAATGGCAAATGTGGTCTTTCCTGGTACTTGCTGCTTCTTGTCCGAGTAAGATCGAGCTAGCAACTTGGCACCTTTTCGCACCATCTCTTGATTCTTCGGATCTCTGACAGTGTCTGTCGCTTTCCGCTTGAGCCACAAAATGGAGCCATCTTTGTCGTCGCAGCCGTTCTCCTCCCAATCCGAACATCCACGAGAACGCATCCTCGCAGACTCAGCCTCTGCTTCCAAATCGTCGCGTCGCCGATTCTGCTCGTCTCGCTCATGGTTGCGATTTTTCAGAAAGTATACAGCAACGCAGATGCCAATTAGGAGGACCAGGCCGCCAGCGACGGATCCGCCGATAATTTCCTTCTGATGCTCCTGTAGATAGGTCTGCGCGCTCCTATCGTAACATCTAGCAACCCGTTTGGCTTTGCTATGCCTGCCGAAAGTCCCAAATCGGATGCGCCCGCAGCAAAGGCTTCAACTCCGAAAACACCTCTGGTCGAAGCGAACATAGTACCGACTACAAGAGCAAGCCTCAAACCTTCCTCGCTCTCTCCAGCTACCAAAGATTTTCCTATTGGCAAAGCTCTCAAGTGCCCTCAAGAAAAAGCGTCAGTGCCCGCGTACCAGCTTCTCCCATACCGGTGGTATCCTCAAGCAAGCTGAACGCGCAAGCCATTGCAGATCAGCTAGTCGAAAAGCTCTTCGCCAGCGTACTAGGTTTGAAGGTGGAAGAGATAGCTGTAGATACACTTGCTGTAGTCGAAGAGCAAGATCGGCAACAACTTTTATCTGAACGAGCCGGCTTCATCGATGACATGTCCAATAATCTTGTGGATCAGATACTGGATGAGCAGATCCGCATAGTCGCATGCAAGACTTACCTAGAAAGGCGCTTGTTGTCTCGCTATCTAGAACTTTGGCGGCAAATGCTAGAAGAAAGGCAGGAAAGAGAGGCATACCAGCAGGAACGGATGGGGCACTTACGGCACGCTGCAACTGGTCTTGGTGCTCGCAATTCTGCGTCTACCCCCCCAACATATAGTGAAGATCATCTAGACCTGAACCGACTCATTATCACTTCAAGCAATGATGAGCAGAACATTAAGATGCTTAGTACTGTGAGAGTCTTCGCATGTCACCAAGGCCAAGTCTCAATGGCACGCATCTAGGCCTCCGAAGCAGCTCATTCTTTATCAGCTCAAAATCTCTTCACATCTATTCCTGCGGAACATGCTCGACAATGGAATGTGCAATGTTTCCTTCCTGACCTAGAATCAACAAGCTCGGCCTGGCTTCGATGCTATTTGATCTTCTTTCGGGGCTATTCAGTGTACAGTATGCGTAATAGGGCAGGGATCGTGCTGCTACTCTGGTAGTGAATGTACGTTGCTGCCTGCAGTCTTGTAATACTCGAAAACACGTAATGCGGGTCATGCTATTCCAAATGCACATGCAGCTCTATTATATACATAGCACTCAATCCACATCCTAATTACTCCATGATGTTGCGATGACGATGATTGCAGCAGAGGCTTGTTCAGGTCTTCCAAGTCTGGGATTTCCCATTGGCCGTAGATTCCAGTCAGAGCTGTAGCAGCGCATAACAGGACATCCAAGATCCAACTTGTCAGACTTAGGCCAAAGGAATAGCCTAGAGAAGTGCCCATGTAGAAGCGACTGTCGATGCGATAGGCCTGAAGAACGATAGCCATTGTTGCGATCTGGAAACCTGCATGTAGACCGACCAATCCTGCGCAGAGTGGCCTATGATGCGCACTCAGTAGCTGACTGCGAAGTACTGATTCGGCGACTGACCATGCTTTCGCTCATTTCCTCTTGCCTCCGCCCAACACAACCAGCATGCACAACAGCGACCCTAGACCAAAGACGACGAGAGCTGAGAAATGTATCTACGTAATAGTACGCTTGTGAGCGATTAGACCAAGTCTGACAGGATGAAACACACCCAGCGAGACGCCAAAGTGAACAGAACGAAGTGTACTCATAATCTCTTCTCCTTCGATTATGCTGCCCCAATTGCTCAAGCTGTTCAGACTGCTCTCCTAGAAGTGATACAGACGATGGCGAGTGTAATGACTGGGCGGAACGAAGGTAATTTGATAGCACGGCGGGCTGATTAGGCATATCTTCTTGTACATGAAGCTGATCCAGACGTCCCACTATCGGTCGACGGCAGTCACTCTCTTGCTTGGGAACTATCAGAAGATGAATATGAGCCACAACAGCCTGCATATAGGACAGCACGTACATTTGCGACATGCCCAGACTGATTTGTCCAGTATAGACTGATCACACCGCTGGAAGAGCCCATACTTTGTCCTCAAAGTGATTGGCGAGTCCTGAGGCGATTCAAAGTAGATCCTATAGCAAGTAAAGCACAGCGCTTCGATCAGCTTGGCTCTCTGCTTCCAAGCCTGTGATGTCGCCTGCTCGCTGTCTGTGCGCAAGAAGGAAGAAGGACCTCTGATTCCACGAGTCAAGCAATCTTTTACGTTGATTCGCAAGCCCTTCTCAAGCTCGCCGACCGCGATGGACCGGATATTCGAGCTGAAGTCGATTTCCTTTCTCCCGAAGAATGGCGTGAATAGCTGGAAGATCTGCAGAATGATCTAGCCAACGGTCAAGCGGACGATAATCGCTGGGATGACCCTTCCACCATTCCTGGAATAGCTTGGGCGAAAATCAGCAGCGTCTACCCGGAGCTGCACATGAACGCTCCAGCTGACGGCCAAGAAGAACCTGATGAAGATTATCCTGCTGAAGACTACTTCCCTAATGTATGGATAGAGACTTTGATGGAGACGACTGTCATCACAGAACATCTTGGATGCTCAATCAGGATAGAAGCAAAAGATGGAGATGATCTTGCTGAACAAGTGCGCAAATTCGTCGACTCGAGGGGTGGAGACGAGGGCGAGGATGGGAGTGATGCGCAAGAGTACTGGCCATTGATCAAGAAAGTCCGAGTCTCCCTTAAGGCGGATGTCCTGTCTCCGGGCGCTGTTTTAGTTGATCTGCCCGGAGGTGGTGATTCAAGTGAGTCTGCCCTCTGATCGACATCGTAATTACCGATCTGATGTCGCGCCCTTTATACATGTCAGTGGACTTCGTTCAAAATCCGACTTGATCTGATCTTCTGTCTTTAGGCCGCCCGATCTGTTCGTGGACGATCAATATATCGGATAGGTATAGAGATACGAGTACGAACGGGTTAAACATCTCATGACTGAGCAAGAAGAAGAATTCTCTGCCCAATCCACCGTAATCGAGACCATCTTCGCCCTGTGATATCACTCGCCATCAGATCGATATTGATCAGAGACAAGCGCGACTCACATCAAACTTGATCATCAACCTCTTTTTCAAATCATTCGGTTGCTGCCTCATGATTTCAGCATAAGCATCCTCAAAGATATGGTTTCTTCTAATCTTGATATGGCAAGGACCAGTGTTGGGTCGCAAAGCAGGTAGGGATCGGAAATAAATGAGTTTGCTTCTGAAATCGCGCTTGTATTGCGGTACGTTCTGGTCGAGGGACGATGGTAGACGTGGGATGACCCACGTCGTCGTTTTTGTATTGTGATCCACGAAATAGGCGCGGCCTTCGGGTGTGAACCTTTGTTCTCAACCCGCTGGCGAGCGATTGGCTTCTTGTTTGGTTTAGTTCCTACTTCGTCTCGTCATGTCTGGGAGTGGTCACACGCCTCGAAAACCTTCGAAAGTGTCCAGTAATCCTGGTGCAGGATGGAAACGGATGCTGGTGCAGTATGGAAACGGACGCGGGCTCAAGAAACAGCAGACAACGTCTTCCGCAATAACCTAGTTGAACTCCCAGACCTCAGCATTTTTGTCGCAAACCTAGCACCAGACTTACCGGACCACGATATATCGGCTGTCTATGAAGAAATCGCGCTTTCATTACAGGAATCGCTGGTCGACATTTCCAGGCGAAACTTAGGGGTAGCTTACAATCAATGGAAGTCCGACCTCAATGCGGTTCCGCTTGTGCAAGCGATAGAGCAAGCTGTGACTTCCAATTTTACTTCTGTAGGTCGCCGTCTCTGGCATTGGTCCACATCTAATGCAGGCCTTGCAGTTCCCCTTGCTTCGGAAAATGGATACCTCCAGAGACTCTGCGCCTATTTCCAGAACAGCAGAGATCCAAGTAGACCGAAAACCAGACGTGATGGGGGTGTCAGAGACGGTCGCTGTGAAGACATACCGGAATATCGACTTCTTTGGCGAGCTTACAGTTTCTACAAAGACAAGCATGGACGATGGCAAACATCTCCAGCTCCTTTACAATATCCTCCTCCTGCTACATGCGCACCCTGCCCGACCTTTTGCCACTGGCTTCAACTTCGTCAACGATATGCTTTATGTCTACTGCGTCAACAGGGAAAACGCCTTTTACTGCAAGCTCTCGCAATGGTTCGCTGCGGCGCAAGTCAAGGTCACTCTATCCTTATTCGGCTTTCTCTTGCTGTCGCCGCAGGAGTATCTGGGCAATTTCGACTTGACGGAGACCAAGAAATCGCCTTATGTACGGCTGTCCTCTCCCTCTCCCGATCTCGACACTTTTGATTTCACGACAGCAAAGACCCTCGGTCAGCATTTCCGGCCCTTCGGTAGATCGACTATTGTATATGAAAAGTCCCCTCGCGCAATAGATGGCGCATCGATAGTCACAAAGTTCGTTTGGTTGAGGAAAGACAGCCTGCTCAATAACACACCAGTCGAAATGGCTCTTCTTGCACGCTACGAAGCTTTCACCGAGAATGACAATGTTTTCAGCGAGTTTCATGGCAGTCTTCCCAAACCGATAGCGTTCAAGGAATTCCCAAGGGTTGTACAGCAAGTCGGAAAGATGGGACACGTAGAGCGGCAATGTTGGATCATGACGACCACAGGCAAAGGGTCACGTATCAGCCGGGAGAGTCTGCCTGATTTAGGAGCGCTCTTGACATTTCTAGCGGATGTCTTTCGCAGTGAGTGGCGTTTCGTGACGACCTGATGTCAGCTGATGCATGAACAGGTTATCCAGCACTACAAGCCGCTGGCATTGCCCACCGAGATATTAGCATGGGAAACATCATTGTGAAAGAAGATCATCGATGCCTTTGGTTAGACTTCGACGCTGGCCTGATGATCGACCCGGCTACCAATACTGCGATCGAGGATTGGATGACAATCCCTCCTGGCGGCCTGACTGTTTGTTTCTTGTCTTCCTAGATGCAGCTCGAGCTAAGTTTTCCTTGCTATTCCAGGCAACCCCCGATTGTGTCTCCTACGCTGTTGCCGCGGCAGGCTTGTGCCCAAAGCTGATACCCTGGCACCCTCGCTTGGATGCTGAGTCCCTCTGTCATCTGGTCTCTTATGCTATACTATCTCTCTTTCTCGAATCCCCAAGCTCGAAACCAAAGAATACGACTAAAGCACTAGCTGATTCATCTAAACCTGACAAAATACGCCGCTCTGCTCGACTGGATTCTGGAACGCCGCCAGCCGATGCAGATTCAGACAAAGCTGCTCAGTCGACTCTACTCCGTTCAGAGCTCTCTTCGATGGGCCCACCCTCATTAGCGACATCTAGGCAGCGACAGCAGTATCAGCAGACGAGTACACCGCAATTTTCGACAGCGTCGGCATTGACGTGCGGTCAAGATAACTTCCTGCGCTACGAGACACTTGACTTGAAACTTGCAGCTCAAGTCACCTCATCAGCAGCTGAAGAAGAGTCGCTGTGCAAAGGAATGAGACGTATAGCGGATGCAGCAGCAGCTATCCTGCCGGCAGAAGCTGAGAGACGATTTTGGGCCATATGCGGAAGCCTGTCCGGGGACAGAACGGATTCATGGCAGTCAGAGTATGATGCCATCGTTGCGCCCAAGAATATGTCATGGCGGGAGAGCGTTAGCCAGATGGCGGCATGCTTTGATGTAGTGGAAGACTCGCTGGGAGACTTGTGCGACCGAACTTGGTCTGAATGGGGTTCGTTTTCGGTCGCCTCAGAGCATCTTAGCTGACGACGTCTTTGCTTCATTTAGATGCACAGAAAGATGCGAAGTATCGCGCTCAGGAGTTGGCGAAGGAGGAGTTGGCGAAGACGGTTGCAGAACAGAACAGGGCAAGAGACGCACAAGATGACAAGAACGGCAGCCAGGGTAAGGCTAGGAAGACTGTAAACAGCCTAGCAGAAGCTAGGAAGAGACTTCGTTTGAACTGATGCATTATTATGTCTGTACTTCGCCCAACGGCTTTTGTCGTTTCGCGAGGTAGACGTCGGCACGAGGGCTCTTTCGCTTAGTAAGCAGCCGCCCTTCGCCTCAAGAATTTCGTTTTCCTTTGTCTTTTCCCTCGCCTCGCAGCATCATCTGACTCAAGCCTGCACACGATTGGCTGATCAACCAAGGTGCCCAAATCAGGATTGGCTGGACCATTCAGCTGCGGGAAGACGGCAATTTCCGCGCAAATACGACGTCTCAGTAGCTCAACGTCGTGGCAGTCTGTGACTTGGCGGAAGCTGCATTCCTTAAAGTGATGGTTGTGCGCGTCGAGAAAGAGGAAGTGAAAGATGACTTCGAAATCAGGACGCCCTTCGACAAGATGCTCGAGCAGAGGTTGGAGACACTTTTGACAGAGCACAGTACGAATAGAAGCTCTTGATGGCGAAATAGATAGAAGACCTTTAAATCAGGTAACTGCGTCTATGAAATTGTAGGCAGGATTGCTTGTCGGAATCGATTCATGCAATGTCCTGACTGGCATAGCTTGGTCTGGGGTGATCGGCGAGCTGCACAGCCTGCAGGGCTTTGGCAAGAGAGGCTTGTAGCTGGCTTGCAGCTCAGAGCCTGCTCAGACCTACACCACGAGGGGCTCCGCAGCTTTCTGGACGTTGTTGGGCAAAACGATGCACAATGTGAGACAACCTCAGACACGTACACGATGCTGATGTACCCTCGTAGCTATGTACATGTGCTGCTTTGTATCCGCATCTGCCCAATCGAGGGAGAGTGAGTTGATGCTTGCAGAGCCAGCCTCGGCGGCGTTCAGAGTTCCGTCTAGCATGACGAGATAGATAGGTCTTTAGGTGAAGATAAAGCGGTATGGCAGACAGGAGGAAGAGACAGAAAGCGGCTGATAGCAAAAGAACGCGATGCCATGCTGACCGGTTGTCCGACAATAGCAAATTGTATCTTGACATGCAGACTAAAGCAGGACTGCTTATAAGGTTCATAGGACGAAGCCTACGCAAGCCGGAAGACTGTAAGCGTTTGCAGTTGAATAGATTTGAATGGCAGGCACTGCCTCGAAGCCGCCAAGAACGGAAGATGACTTCTTCCACAATGCCGGAAGTATTGCTGTAGTAGCAGAGAATAGCAAAAGGTCAAGAGCAAGTAGTTTGATGATAGCGGAAAGGAAGTGTATATGGGTATGAGATGCAATGGATGTTGAGGTAGTACATGTGAATACAGCGAGACAGATACCTGTCATGAGACCAGCGCGTCAGCCAGATCGTACAGGGCAAGCGGGCGGGACTGACCCGACCGTGAAGAGACAATGTCTTGCTGTTTTATCTCTTTCTCTCGCTCTTCCATTTCTGTACCCGCCGTGGACGAGAATCAGCCACAAGCCAATTCTGGTATACTTGACACGTACCCAGACTCTCGCCCCGCTCCTTAGACCCTGTTCAGGTTTTGGCAAATACTCTTTCCGCCCCTTGATCATTTCCGGTTTACCTTTAATGCTCTCCAACTCTCTTTCTTTCCTATCCCTCTCTTCACGTTCTTCTATCGCAGCAGCAGAATTCTTATGCGGTCGAACAATCTCTTTGCGTGATCCTTTTGAAGAGAGGAGGATAGCTTGGATGGCTGAATCTCTTTCTACTCTTGCGAGATGGCCTAGACGGATGAAGCGGGCTCGTAGTTCTGTACAAATGTCCGTCAAGTGTTCCTATAATACAATCAGAAGGAATCGCGGGGTAAGGGAAGGGTTACTGACAATTTGTTGAGCTTGAATCTCGGATTTGGTCAAACCGAGAATAGGACGAGAAATCGTCTTTGCTCTCTTTTGAGGTGCGGCGTTTACTATGAGCTTGTTAGATCAATACAACATGCATCAGTGCGGATACTCACAATCTTCCAGATTTTCGGTAAAGACGATATGTTTCCGATTTGAAACGGACGGTGCTGCGCTGGTCGACGCATCTGAGCGGAAGTAAGAGGAGGGATCGGCGAGAAGCATGTCTAGTGTCGGTTTTTCGCCCTTGATAGGGTCGAGCTGGTTCAATACTGTGCCGAGGGCTGGTGACGTCCGTAAATTTGCAATGGAAGTGAGGGACTCTTGCAAGCGAAGGATTTTCTGCCAGGGTATTTCAGCAAAACCACACTACATGCATTGCTCATCAGCAATGACCTTTTGCTCCATGGCTCGCTGTGTTTGCAAATACTTGATATCCTGGGTCTTGAGCAGCTTTACCAGATCTGGAGGCAGAGCTTCATTCCCTCGATCTTGTACATGCACACCTCCCTGCAAATCGAAGGAACGGAGATGTAAGCTACACAAGGCAGCGTACACCCGTAAAGACATGCCTGTGTACGGGATTTGACCATGCCAAAGTAGAACTCATCCTTGTTGCGAGATGCTGCTATCGTTGCTAGCTTTTTGAGCCTGTCTTCCTTCGAGTGAAAGTCTCTGGCCCGCTTGACATAGTCCTTGTGCTTCTCGAGCAGACCGAGCTTTTTGCGATGCTGAGGTTGAGACCTCTCTCGATGTTGCTTTTTCGCTGTTTAAAATGTGATCAGCTGGATATTCGAGGTCTCTAGCTTGTGATTTGAGCTTACCCACGTCTAGCTTTGAAGATCCCATGGTGGTGTTCAGTGACAAGAAACGACTTCAATTTTGGCGAAATCTCGTCTCTCTCTCTCTTCTCTCCCACGAAACGCGCCTGACACCTTCCTAGCAGGCTTATTCAAGACAGCGAGCCTGCTATCTGCACAAAGTCTCGCTTGGTCTCAGCCTTTGGACCTTCTGTGCGACACCCACGCAGGGATTCTGACAGCAGCCGGCTTGAACCAAACAAGAGAAGAGACCTCGCACACTTCTGCAAGAAGATCAATTCTGCTCCCTTCTTGATAATCGCGTCTTGAACCTGATCCGTGAACTCGAGCTCGCTTTGGTCCTGTTTATTCGCTCAACGACTCGCTTTCTTCCCGCCCTTGGCCAGGTAATTCACTTATGCTATGGCACAGAATGACGCTTCTACCTCAAGGCAACCCCTCACGCTGCCAAATATGCCTCTCGTACCAAGGTTACTGCATCGCTTCAGCTCAAATGATGCGTCAAACACTTCTGCTGGAAGTCTCACTCCCGATGGCAATACTGCTGGCGATACGAGCTTGAATCTGCCCGTGTCAAGACCTGGCTCTCCATCAAGTACTTCAGGCCAGTCATCAGCAGGCGAGCCGGATGAAAATGAAGAGGAAGATGACGAGCCTATCACAGAGTCGGTTGCTGCTCATAGCTTCCATTCCGCTTCTCATACTGTTGCTTTCAGACCCGCATTAGCTTCACCTACAACGCTTGTGCACACCTCGCCATGGCCTTTCGGAACAGTCACCGACGGCGGAGTGATCAACAGATCAAGAACCGACTCAGTCATTACTACTCGAGGCGTTCCGACAAGCATCAATATACCTATCATAGGCTCAGGCAACATTTCAATGCCCGCAACACCAGAAGCCGCCGAAATACCTTCGCAGCGAAACAGCATGACCGCCCTATCTTTCGCAGCCGCATATCAACAGCAACAAATATCACCTTCTTCCCTACCGCACGAGATCCTCCTTCATATTCTCCGACTAGTACATTCAGTATCAGATCTCAAATCCGCTATTCTCGTATGCAAGTCTTGGTGTCAATGCGGCGTTGAGCTACTTTGGCATAAACCCAATTTCAAACACTCTGCTCCGCTGTTCGGTTTCCTCGTCGTCATCTCACGCGGAGCATATGCAGCCGCACCACCGGACGCAAACTTACCTTATATGCCGCTTACGACGCATCGGACTTTTCCTTATGCTACTTTTGTCAAGCGGTTGAATTTCAGCATGATTGGTTCAGATATGACGGATGTGATATTAGGTCAACTAGCGCCTTGTGTGCGATTGGAAAGACTGACCGTGCAAGGGAACAAAGTGATTACGGATTTGGGTGTGGTGAATTTGTTGAACAGTTGTCGGAATTTGGTTGCTTTGGATTTCAGTGAATGCTCGCAATTGACGGATGGTGCGTTGTGGGCTGTGGGAGCGAATTGCCCGAGGTTGCAGGGGATCAATTTGAGTGGGTGTGTCAAGATGACTGATAGCGGGATCACAGCGATAGCTGTTGGATGCCCGTCGCTGCGGAGGGTGAGTGGTCTTTCTGACTTGTATCTTTGTGTGCTAAGTACACCGACATGGCTCACAGATAAAACTACGTAATGTGTCGCAAATAACGGACGTCTCACTCGTCGCGCTGGCAAAATCATGTCGACAGCTGCTAGAACTGGACCTTATCAACTGCAATAGACTCAGCGATGTGACCTTATGGGCGATCTGGCGTGGCTTATCTCACCTACGCGAACTCTCCTTCAACGGCGGCAATGGCATGACAGATGCAGGTTTTCCCGCCAAAACCAGCTCTGGTGCCGTAGTAGGACCTCTAGAAGACTCAGACCCCATTATCGATATATCAAGACTCTCCCGAGTAGAATATGTGGAATCACTTTCTCGAATACTCGTATCGTCGCGCAACTTTGAACGCATGCGCTTACTGGATCTGACGGCGCTGACCAACATTACCGACGTTGCTATTGCAAGCATCATTGCTCATATGCTGCGCATCAGGAGTTTGGTGTTGGCGAAATGTACTTCTCTGACTGACCAGAGCGTGTTGAGCATCTGTAAGCTGGGCAAGCATCTACATTCGCTGCATTTAGGTCATGTGGGAAGGTATGTTGGAGTCTGCTTGCCTGGACATGATGCTCATTACAAGCATAATTGTCCTGTGTACAGCATAACGGACAATGCGGTTACTCAATTGGCGCGGAGCTGTACACGTCTACGATACATCGATCTGGCTTGTGGGTTTCTCGCTGAATCTCGCTCGATTGGACTCACATTATTAGGCTGCCCTCTTCTGACCGACATGAGCGTGTTTGAGCTGTCGGCAAATCTGCATCGCTTGAAGCGGATAGGTCTAGTCCGAGTGAGCTATGCTTTTGCTGATGGTTTGCCAGAACTGATAGCCTTGGGCAGGTGGTCAACCTTACAGATGAAGCGATATTCAAATTGGCCGAACGCAAAGCACTTGAACGGATTCATCTATCCTATTGCGACAACGTCTCCGTGCCGGCCATCCATTACTTACTACAAGGATTGAATCGGCTTACACACCTCAGCTTGACGGGCGTGACCTCTTTCCGTAACGTTGAGCTACAGAAGTTCTGCAGGCCGCCGCCAAAGGTGAGTTTACAAAGCACAGCAATCATGCTTTAGCTCATGTCTTGTGCAGGAATTCAACAGTCATCAGCGAAACGCATTCTGCGTCTACTCGGGAGCTGGCGTGCGGAATCTACGCTTATTCCTTACATCGCGGACTTCAGCAGCGCCAGACGGTCAGGATGCTTTCATGGACTTACGTACCCAACCTCCGCCTCATCAACCGCGAAGAGCAAGGCGAGGCGGTAACAACATCGTTCATACCCAGATGCCAGCTGGAGTGCCAACCCGACCTATAAACGGCAGACCTCATCGTCAAAACGGAGCTGTAATGCCAAATCCAGCGAGAGGAAGACCTTTCCAACCACAACAACCTCAAGCACAGCCAGTAAACTTTGCACAACCTGGCGCTGTCCCGCCTGCTCAAGGACCAGTTCGATTTCAGCATCATGCAGCAACAAGACTCGGCGGTTCCGCTCCAGCATCACTTGGCTCTGCATTCCAAGCTCTGCGCGCTGCAGGTGGTCGTCGGCCAGATGGCATGGATGCAGATGAATTCGACCGGCCAACGCAAAGACCACCCTGGCAAGCCAGACCACCTCCAGGTCGAGACGATATGGATATCGATGACGATGAAGACGACTCTGACAACGACCGACAAGACGATTCGCAAGATTTGACAGATGATTGAACAGCTGTACTTTTGTTAAGACGGCACGAAGCATACTCTTAGAGGTGGTCTGGTATGGAGCATGTTGTTATACTGTACAGTTGACTTGCATTTGCATGGCGTTCTATATATATGCGACGTGCTAGCCATCTGACATCAATTTGGCACCTGATCGAGCTTCTTTTCAAGTTGTAGACCGATCATTATATCGACTGCCTGACGGGTTCAGCGATGAGTATTTTGTACAGCTGCTGTTTAACGTACGTAGTCTGGCCAGCTTGGCTCGCCCTTGCTCGTCGTTCTGGTCTCCGTTGATAGCTTCGGAGAGCGCTTTTGCATCTTCACCCTCTTTGATCAAGCCTAGTTCAACAGCCGCTTGTAGACCGCGATCATCTGGGACGCAATCAGCGAAATGCAAACTGCTACATAGCAAGATGACTACCTGAATACGGATAGACTTCTTTCCACCATTCTTGTATCCGACGTTCAAAGATTATTGCACCAGTAGGTCCAATGCCTTTGAACGCAGTGATGGCTTTTTCGACACCAACCTCTTTTGCTTTCTCTCGTAATTTGGTCAAATTATCTGCTTCTTCGCCTTTGGTCCCTTCCATTTCAATGACATCTTCTACCAGCTGCCACATCTGCGCGGCCGTCTTTTCCTTGTGTTGAGTCCTGCTCTCCCAGATCGCGTTCCTTAGACCTTCTGCGCCCGCTTCTTTTACCGCTGCAACAGTCCGAAGGTTGAACGGAGGATTCAGTATCGTATTGACGGTGCGCAGTTGCAGGTTATGGGAGAGCGGCTTAGACAACAAGAGAGTAGAGAGCAAAGTCAAGAAAGGCGTAAGAGGAACGAGTGGATAGGCTAGGAATTCATCCTTTTTGTCCTCTTCTTTGGCAGAAGGCTCTTTGCTTGTTGTAGCATCCTTGCCTGCAGATTCTTCCGGTGGTTGCCTTTGATGCGGACCTTGGGGGAAGTCGATCTCGCCAGTGCCTTGAGGTAAAGGTGGATACGCAAGATGCAGCGCTTCTTCGCTCAACAGCCAATCTATCTTGCTCTGTACTGAAGCACCTTCAGTCTTTTGCTTCTTAGATGAGCCTTCCTCTTTAGCCTCTGCGTCATTTCCCTGTTCTGCGGCAGACGCTGGTTCATCTTCAGCCTTCTTCGAGCTCTTTCGGGTGCGCTTCTTGGGCTGCGCTTTTACCTTTGGCTTGCTATCCACATAATCATCGGAGACATCCTCTTCGTCGGTAGTCGCCTCTTTGTATATCGACCTTTTAGGCTTCTTGCCGCCTGTAGTCAGGCGAGGGACTTCCTATAAGGTATACATCAATACTATAATGATGGATAGCTGCTCAGGCATACTTTGGTTCTCATCTTCGACGTTCTGGACAAGTTAACGGTGCATTCGCTCTGGTCCTCAACAGCCTTCCTCGACTAGACAGAGCTAAACAACAATCATAAGGGCGCCTATTGTTTCTCACGCTGGACTCAGCGGGCATGCATGCATGACAGAAAACGATGACGCTTCGTTTGAAACCCTGTTGTGCCAGAACCCTCAAAGGGCGAGCAGTCAATCTACATGCCCACCTTTCTACTGCTCTCCTTTGTTCCTATACTCGTAAAGCTGCTATTCACGGACTCAGGCAAAGCCGCCCATGTTGCAGCTATCTTCATCTCAAGTCAGAATGATCAGCTGTTCCTCGAGACATGCTTGTGCTTTGTTGCTCCTATGTCTGCTTTGGCACGAGCAGCTGAAGGCTGTCTCTAAGGTGTAAAGAAGTCTGCTGCATTGAGAGTTGTGGCTCAACCAATCTGCAATCGGGCCCGGAGCATGCAATCATATGGCATTGTTCGATGTGTCAGCTCACTCGCGTATGAGTTGGCGCGAGATGGGACAGAAACTACTTGTCGATGGTTTTGAAGCACAACGAAATTAAGGGTACAACTCTAAAGCTAAATACAAAGAGGTTTCGCCCGAGCGAGCGCTGCATATCATTTCCTGCGGCCGCTGAACGTAGGTAGCTTGTTCATCAAGCTGGACCTCAACCGACTTGGCGCTTCTTTAGCTGTGCGTGGAGGACCCTTGCCATCTGCGGGTTCATCGAAGCTCACACTTTTCAAGGTCTCTTTGATAACGGGCATTCCCCTTTGCAAGAAGTTAGCGTCTTTGAGCTGGTTGGAAGAAGATGGCATCTGCCGTTCATAGTTGGTCTTCGTGGTTGGAGGATTCTTCCTGCGAGCGTCGATATATGGAATTTTGGAGGTTTTGATCTGATCTGCAGAAACAGGTATCTTTCGATTCATGGTGGGAGGATTCCACTCTTGAAAATCGCCAACAGCGTTGCTTGGCTTGTATAAGTGCTTGTACAATTCCCCGACCGGCTGGCGAGACACAGGTGCAGCATCAATATTTGGCTTTGGGTGAGTGAGCGTCTATACTCAGGACCAACATTAGCATCTAGATGATGACCAAAGAGCATATAATGACTCACATACATCATGCCTCGGGCTATGTCCGTGCCCTTACACAAAATCTCCCAGAGCGTCAATCCAAACCTATAGCTAACAGTTGACCCAGTGCGCAGCGTCCTGTGGGTCGCGCGGCACATATAAAACAACGTCAAAGCGAAGTAACCTTCAAGTAGCTATAGTGGGAGGGAATCGGTCAATGCGAGATGCCAGGCTACTGCGATGGACAGACATACCGATTCGAAGTCGCTAGGGTTAACATAGGCCTGGGATCAAACATTTAGCGAGCGAGGTAGCTTGCCTGACAACCTACCAGGCGCTCTATGACTTGCTCTGCGAGGATTCTTGCTTTCTCCCACTGCATCAGCATGGACTTACTCTCATTTCTATGTTCAACATCAAATACCAATTCAGACAATTCGTAATCTAATTCATCCTTCTGTGAAGAGCATTAGAATCAGCTTCTTTCCATCAAAAGTGTGCTACTTACTAGTTTAGTAACCATTGAGCTCATGGTACGGTATGACCATTTGGCATCTTGAGTTGTCTCTTGCTTTGATGCCACACCATGTCCTGCAGAATATTGGTACCATTGCGCCCCAACCTTGCTATACAGACTCTTCCTTCTTGTATCGATTTGATCATAAGCCTTAGGCGGAATCTTGCGAAGTTGCAAGAGGGTTGCGAAAAGACTCCAGACTTCGGCGTTAACATTATTGGCGTTCTTTGCCACGATCCACTCCTGAACGTGATGGACAGTGCGATCTGACAAATTGTGCATCAAGTCGTAGATCCTTTTGCCAATTATCTGGAATATTTTACAGTCTTCGGTGGCTTGCGAGCTTCGCTTGAATTGATAGTATGCGGTATGACACGCCTGTCCAGACTTGATCGCAGCCATCGCATCATTGACCCGCTCTTCCATACCTGCTACTTCTTTTCCGTTGGAAAGGCTTGCAGCCTTGCAGGCAACCAAAGCTTTTTCGCAAACGAGCATACGGTCGCGAGCCGCTGTGCATTCGTTCATATGGTCACTCTCGGTTTTGGGAGCGCCGACTGCATGGTTGGCCGTGTCGTGCTGCATTGCCTGCGAATGAGCGAAACAGAAGATAACAGCAGTCGATGAAGAGATCGAAGAGGAGTTCTGATCTTGGTTCGAATATCGGTTGAAGGAATCGACTGATTGACGACTGCAAGATGAGTGGCATGGGGCTGCCTGGATAGCTTAATTAGCGTTCTGCTAGCAAAGAGCGAGAGAGAGTCTCTTGTACGTACGAACAAGTATGACTCGACGGGAAGATGGCTGATTGAGGAAGAGAGAGAACGAAAGAAGACCGAGTCGAAAGCTGAACAGGCAGGGGAACAAAGGATTCTTCTCCTCTTAGTCATTTCGCATATCGGTCTGACATCATTGCAGGTCTCGTTAATCATTATCAGAGGTGATGACGAGGAGCGCTTAGCAGGGAGTGAAATCCCATCTGCTAATCGATGCTCATCGATGTGATGGGTTTTCAGATACGACAAGACAGTACCCTTTGGATAGATCAAGGATAATACTGGAGAGACTGAGAGACTAAGGGTACCGCGTGTGAAGTTGGTCAGACACAAGCCGAATGGAGGCGAAGGCATATTGAGCGCCGCGCAAAGCAAGTCGGAACGGCCTCTTCGTATTTGAATAGCAGAGAGATTATTGCCTATGTCCGGTCCCAAGAATTGCGTAGGAATTGAGCTATCCATCTCTCTTTATGTGTGGTCTTGGACATCTTCGGCTGAACGAATGCACAAATGTTACGTATTGATTAAGGCGAGAGACTACGTCTTGAGGCTTCTTGAGACAAATCAATTAGATCCGAAGGGCAGTGATAGCAATTATCCTCACCTCGAAAGCAAGAGACGAATTCAAAACAGGAAGGAAGCAGAAAGATACACGTTTGAGAATCGTGTTGCTGGTTCAGTTGTCCAACTTTCGCCTCTTTGACGATCCTTCCTGCTTGTCATCTTCAGCTTGTATGGCAGTACCAGGAGCGGGTCTTCGCACGGCCTTTGCAGATAGTTGTTTTCTAGGAGCCTTGCCGCCAGCTGCACGCCTAGCATCAGAGGTGACCACAGCGTCAGCCGAGCAGAGACTTACTGCTTTTGCGCGAAGTAGTCTTAGTACGAGACTTGTATTGAGGCGCTGCCTGTTCCTCGCTCTCTTCTTTCTTGGCCTGCTCTTCCTCTGGGTCTTCGTCGCCTTCATCTTCGTCGGGATTATATACAGGTGCAGGCTTCCTAACAGCTTTCGCCGCTAGCTGCTTGCGAGGTGCTTTACCTCAAATTGCACTCGCTATATTAGCCTCGATAGGGTTCTATCAGAATAAGGCCTTACCATGCGCGCGTGCCTTGGGCTGCTGAACGACTTCTGCCTCGGGTTCGCTTTCTTTCGTCTCGCCTTCCTCTGGCTCCTCATTGTCCTCGCTTGGGAAGTGCTCTTAACTCGCAGCTGATTTCTCAGGCTCTTCTTTCTTTGCTTTGGGCTCTGGTTTGGCAGCGAGTTGCTTTCTTGGTGCTCTACGTGATGGTGCTTCGTTCCCGGCATCTTCGCTAGATTCGTCCTTCGTAGCTTTCAGTGGCTTGCGCGGAGCTTTGCCTCCAGCTTAGGTTGAAGGTGTATAAGCGAAAGGAGACGCGAGAGCTTTTTGGTACTTACTGCTCTTTCGCGAGGTTTGCTGCGCGTCATACACGTCAGTACATCTTTAAACGCTCTACAGATTTCAAGCTACCTTTGTACGAGCCATGTTTTTGTGGGTTTGGTCGTCTGGGCAAGAAAGTGACATCACGCGTCGAGCTCGAACGCTTAGCGGGCTTGTATTAGTTCGCACAGTCAATGCATGCCTTCAACCTTCGAAGCTATCGGCATCTGCAGCCTGGACAACAGCAAGAGACAAGCTAGGCGACATAAAGTCTGAATGTACATAATGAGCCTAAAAGACATCCAACAGAATTCCAAAAGACGCCCACCCACACATTCAATCTGAATCTAGGTCGATAATCACTCTGTTCGGCGGAGGAGCAGACTTCTTTGCCGCTGCGCATGGCTTGACAGTTGCTTTACCAGCTTTTGAAGACTTGAAGCCAGTGAGCATGGGCTGAGCTGTTGGCGGAGATGGCTGCTTGTCTTTCGACACCACTCTTGGCAATGGTACCTTTTTGCCAGTGAGCGTCTTGTTTACAGGCTTCTGAGACAGTGGAGGCAGTGAATGCAGGTCTGGTAGATCGTCATCGTCTGATAGCTCTGTGTAAGCTGGTTTGCGGGCGAGAACTTGCTTCCGGTTCTTCTTGGGCGATTTAGGCGGACTAGGCCTTTCGAGCAGCTCGAGATCAGAGTCCGACAGAACAGTAGAGGATGAAGGAATAGGTTGCTTGGAAGTTGAAGCGGATCGAGACAATCTATCTTGCTCTTCCCACGCATCCAACGGCGAGGTGTGCTCCAGGGACGCTCGCTTCTTGCTTGCGGCATATTCAGGCGGACTCGACTCGACTTCGACAGTCTTCTGCTTAGCCACTCTCTTCTTAACTGGAGACTTCTTGACGGGAGATTTGCACGGCACTTTCTCCCCTCTTGCCCTTGCTTCTTTCCGCTTCAATGCCTCTGCTTTCTCGACTTCCTTCTCATGTACCAATCTTTCATACTCTTCCTTCATATCTCCAGCAACAAGCTTGACCAAAGCAGCAGGTATCCACTCTCTATAGCTCGCGACCGGATCAACGACCCTGCTCTGCCGCTCCTTCTCTTCTTCATCTAGCGCCTCAACACCCGCATCAATCTGCGACTGCCTTTGCAAAGCAGCCTCTTCTTCTTTCCTCATTGCTGCTTTGCCTAAGTTATCATCCGCTCCTTCAAAGCAATTCTTGACCTTCTTCCATAGTCGAGCAGGATCCACATTGACGCGGTATTCATACAATCCACCCGTATTATCGCTCGTTCTTCTACTGCATATTGATTCCCATAGGTCTTCGAAGCGGACTTTCGATAAACCGAGCAGATCTTCAGGATGCAACAGTTTCTGTCGAGCAATGTAGAAGCACGCGCCTTTATATAGGAGCGGTAGTTTCTTGTAAATGTCATTGTAGGTCAATTCGAGGTGTTCTTGCAGAAAATCAACAATGTCGCCGAGGCAAGGTTCTTTCTGCCAATCTAGATCTTGTGCGAGCTGAGGATGGGATTTCGTAGTAGCTGGATCGGCATAGGACGCCAGTAGACTGAGGTTAGGAAATGTAAGGGGAATGTCGTCTGCTAGAGCTTTACGTTTAGAAGGCAGGTAGCCTCGAGAATTGGTGCGCAGTTCGGTTTTGAGCTCTTCCCGCCAGTCATGAACGGCATGACGAAAGGTCGAGTCTGATTCACGTTCGTTGTAGATGGAGAGGAGCTGGTCGCCGAAGCCTGCTTTGGCTAGAGCGATCGAGATGACTGTTCCACAGCCTTTCAGACCGCCGGCTGAAAAAGATCAGATCAAGCTAAAACAGGTAAGAGTAGACCTACTATCATAATCACCTCCGCTCATCAAACCGATCAGGATCAAACCGCCTCTAGTCAGATCAAGCTGTTCCGAAATCTTGTCTGAATCATAGATGACAATTTGCGCTTCAATCGCCTTTTGGCTCAATCTGACCACCTCTACACCCTTCTCAGCCGCGGCTTTACGTTTGGCCATGCCTTCATTGCCAGAAAGATGTTTGCTCGGATTGCGCATCATCTTCTTTGCGCCGAATAGGAGGGTATCGATATCGTCTGAAAGGACATAGTCGATTTGGTCTGTTCGAGAGAGGTGCGCTAGTTCTGCTTCTGCTTCACCTGGTGCGTCTAGCCATTGAAAACCAAAGGCTTCCACCGCCTGGATGAACTAGCATAATACTTGGACTTGCTCAAGATTGCAAGAAAGTAGACATACAGATCGCTTAAAGGCCACTCTACCAGCACCAACATACTGATTCCTTTTGAAAGAAGGTTTGAGATGCCCATCAAAGACAAAGAGCAGCGAAATGCCATGCGAGAGATAATGAGCCAGTCGATCGTACAAGACGCGCAGGACAGGATTCGCACCGCCCGTATGTGGAATAGAATTAGCGTGAGCGAACCACATGGGCGCGTCTACGCCTAGTCGAAGCGTTCGTTCGCCCGTTCGTTTCGCGAAAGCTTTGATGGCGAGTTGGTCTTTGTGTGCTGCATAGACCAGTCAGAGCGAATCAACGCAGAGGTGGAGAGACTTACTATACTCTGCAGTCTCGTAGAGATGCGACCAGAGCTGTACATAGACATCAGCATCTATGCATTCAGGGCGGGCGAAGGAGAAATACGGTAGGGATGCCCTGCAAAGCATTGATCAGCATAGCGACGCGAGTTCGATGAGCACATACCATGGTGAGGCGCTGTAGAGAATGTCAGTACAAGGTGGTTTGAGTAACAGAGGCAAACTGCAACTGGTTCACCAAAGATCTATCCCGTGTTAGACATTTCACGCAAGATCACAGACTCACATTTCACACATTCTGTGGTAAACAATCTCGCCTCTCAACTCTCTCCCTCAAAGCGCGACGTCTCTCTATACCAGCCAGGACCTGGCCGCCAGCTCGCAGATACCCCTTCATCTAGACGTCATCAGGCAGTCGAATCGCTTTGAGCAAACTCCCACGCCTGCTCCTCTTTGGTGACATTCTCGTCTTTGGGCGAAGCTCTTGCCATACAATCAGCGCCTACATAAGAGAAAACACAGCCGCTGCACAAAGTTTTCTTCTCTTCGCTCTCTCTCCCCGCATTACGGCTCGTAAAAAGCTCGTCGGACAAAGCAAGTTGGCACGGATCTCCTGTTTTCGTTTTGGTGGTCACGCTTTGCAGTGTCATTCGTCAGATTCGTAGCGCGAGCTTATTTCTTCAATCTTGATCAAGCGGCTCTCATATTCCTTCAGCTCTGTCTGTCACACGTGGGTAGTCTGCTGCTCGTGACGTTCGCTCGTCTCATATTGGTCTCGACGATTCCCACAGATAATCAGAACAAGTACGATATATCAAGAGAGAAACAATGATGCGCTCACCCTCTTTCCGAACCAACAACTCTTCTTCACCGCGCACAACCGCATCATCCTACCCATTACCCGCTTCACCCATGTGCGACTCGCCGCGCACTTCCTACCTCTCATCCGGCTCCAGTGCCTCGATCGCCTCGTCAGCAACATCAACCGCACCTTCGTCCTATGGGCAAAATGCCGACCCTGAAGAATTCTACGTCCGCCAAGATAGAATAGGCAAAGGTTCTTTTGGCGAAGTCTATAAAGGCTATGACAAACGAACAAGAAAACCAGTCGCGATTAAAGTGATTGATTTGGAAATTGCCGAAGATGAAGTCGAAGACATTCAACAGGAGATTGCGATCTTGTCTCAGTTGGATAGTAATCATGTGACGAGGTATTATGGCAGTTTCTTGAAGGGTACAAGTCTGTGGATCGTTATGGAGTATTGTTCTGGTGGGAGTTGTAGTGATCTGGTCAGTCGATCATCCTGTCTTCCAGCTTTGGCTGATGGATCGGATATCGTTTTGACAGATGAAACCCGGCGTATTTCGAGAAGAAGAAATCGCAATAGTCGTTCGCGAATTACTTAAAGGGCTAGAATACCTGCACGCCCAAGGCAAACTCCATCGAGATATCAAAGCAGCCAACATCCTCTTATCTGCTACGGGCGATGTCAAGCTGGCTGATTTTGGCGTCAGTGGTCAACTTACTGCTACGGTCGCAAAGAAGAATACCTTTGTCGGAACGCCGTATTGGATGAGTCCAGAAGTCATCAAGCAGAGCGGGTATGACTCCAAAGCTGATATCTGGAGTTTGGGCATCGTCAGTCGCTCTTCATAGAAGTGAGAACGAAGCTGATTCCATCAATGACATTGTAACAGACTGCGATCGAGATGGCAAAGGGAGAACCACCTTATGCTGAATTGCATCCTATGAAGGTGCGTAAAGGCTTGCTGCAGAGTTCTGGAGATCTCTGAATGGATTTCTTTAACGCATAGGTCCTGTTCTTGATACCGAAGAATGCACCACCTCAACTAGATGCCAACGCGTTTTCCAAACCATTCCGCGAATTCGTCGGTCTGTGCTTACAGCGAGATCCACTTAATGTGAGTCGAATAAAGAGCCATTCTGCTCTGAGACTGATCGCTTTTTTCCTGGACCAACAGCGACCTACAGCTAAAGAGCTTTTGAAACATCGGTTCATCAAAGGCGCAAAGAAGACTTCTTACCTTACTGAATTGATTGAGCGGCATGAGCGTTGGCGTGTGGATGGTGGAGAGCGAGCAGAAGAAGACAGCCGTAACTCGGATGATGATGACGAGTGCGTCCCCTGTCTTTGCCTCTTTGAGGTGTTCGAGACTGATTGTTTGCAAAGTGATGGACTACAAGACGACTTATGGGACTTTGGCACCATCAGAACGATGAAGTCTGTCCGATCAACGCGCGGAACAGTCCGACATCAACCCACTCATCCAACAGCAACAGCTCTACCTCGCGCACATCAAACTGTTCAACCTGCTCCAGTTCACGCAACAGGTGTCACAAGTCGAGATTACGCTGCTGGACCGCCTATTCCACCTAAATCAAATGCAAGGGAACCATCCTCTGATTCCTTTGAGGGTACTGTAAGAAGAGCTGCTCCGCCTGTCCACTCGAGGGAGAGAAGCGATGAGAGTGCTGCTGCTGCTAAAGGGACGAATGGGCATCCGAAACAGAGCAGTGGTGAAGATGAGGACGAAGAGGAACAGCATTTGCTGGATACCGTTGTTTTGCCTGTTTTGGATTCGGTGCGTGTCAGAAACGTCATGTTCGGTACAGAACTAAGCAGATCTGAATGCGCACAGATAGCAAATCGAATCACTAACAACAAGGCTAGAACGTCGCTGTACAAGTTTCGAAGAGCGATAGAAGAGGCCGAGACGGATATCCCTGGACTGATCAATGTCTTTGTAGCAGGTATGTTCCATTTTGTACATGCAAGCTCCGTTCTGACAATATTGCAGACATCATCGATAGCGTCGAGCGGGTCGACAGCGGCTCCGAACGAGGCGGCTAATCGCTTCTTCCAACACAATACCTAAACATCCTGTTCTGTACTATCTTGAATCGCTGAACGAGAACAGTCATCTACATATCAAGTCAAGGAAGCTGTGGAAGTATCGACCAAAGGATTGGACTGCATTGATTCCCGTGCTTGTATTAAATTAATACCCCCTTCATCATTTTTAGCTGTGCATAATGATAATCTCGCTGTACTACTACTTGCAATGTGCAATATAACTGGGCTTTACGATTTGCAAAGGTCTTGGCGACAGAAGTGGGTAGCGAATGCAAGCAAACAACCCTCTAGATATTCATTGAAGCTAACAGACAGACGTAATGCCCCGTACAGATGAAGATAATGAGATGAACCCAGTTTCCCACGCCCAAACACTTGAATTGCCTCTGATGGGTCCTACTACAGACAGTATCCAAAAGCTGTGCTGCATCCATTCTCACAGTAGGTGATGGTGTTGCCACTGGCATCCACGCCTCCGGTTGGCGAATTCTAGCCAAAGTTTAGCTAAGAGATAGCACCTGAAAGTGGATACAGCTTACGGAGCATGCGCAATACTGGCCATTCGCAGTCTTCACCGAGCAGATGAAAGAGTCTGCAGGAAAGTTGAGCTCAAACGACAGTGGCTCTGTGATAGGACTGCTTACTTGGAGCTTCGCAATTGTTATTCGTGTACGAGCACAGACCCTTGTAGCAGGGGTTCCCTTCACAGTCGTTGGTGCAGAAACCACAGCTTGAGAAGAATCAGCTTGAAGGTGCAGTCACCAGCATTCACAACGTACTTGCTTCGATTACCGTCTGTCTCGTCCGTAGTACCTATAGGTTGGTTGTTGGCTGTTGATCGCAGCATCATAAGATGCATGGCAGTGAAGGTTTAGGATAGAAACATACGACAGAGACAAGTGCCACCAGAACCTAGAGACATTTCTTAACGAGAAAGCCAAAACTAGGTGTAAGACTCACAAGTTTGCTGTGCAGCGCAACGGGAACCACACGAGCCACAATTGCTGGCGTTGGTCATAGTGTTGACACATCCGCCTATAGATAAGAAGAAGAAGAGAGATCAGACGACGGATGTGCAACATTCGATGCGAGCCCTTACTTCGTGTCGAACAAAATTCGCAACTAACGGCAAGGTCAACAGCTGACGATAGAGCCCAGTGGCAAGACTCACTTGGCTCCACTACACAAACCCGAAGGTAAAGGCTGGCAGACAGCATCTCCTCGTTTTGCCTTTACAGCCTGAGGTCTGAATTGTCGCTGGCGAATAGCTGGAATGCCTTGAACACGCGTTGGGGCCTCTACAGCGCGTCGCTTGGCTAGAGGCACAAGGGTGGTGGTTCTACGGATTGGCTCAGCCCAGACTGAAAGCGCGAGAGATAAGGCGAAGAAAATTGGACGGAAAAGCATGTCGAACTGTTGCAGAAAGGAAGATAATGGGAAACAAAAGAACCAATGGTTCGAGTTATAGGAGAGACAAAGGCTGCGATGCCCGCCCGCCATGCGATGGCGTGGGAAAGAAGAGAGATCCGCCCTGAAGGAGAGACAAAGTATAAAAAGCCGCCAACAACAAGGCTACTGCGATCGATCTAGCAGGCTGACTGCATAATAAAGATAGCAGAGAAAACGAAGAGTTCAGCTTGACCGTAAAAGTAGTCATGGATTGCAGCTTGTTCGAGTTCAGGCAAGAGGAATCGAAGGGCCTTGGCAGAAGCAGTAACAGCAGCCGTTTCTTTCAATAATTGGATGATAAGACGCGTCGTCACCGTGCAAGCAGCTCCTTATTGACCTTTTGAATGATTGGCTGGCGTCGATGCCAAACGAAACGTGCTTGATCGATTATCTTCAAATGTATCGCACAAGCAGGAGGTCCGTGTATCCAGCCGATGCCTTAGCTTGCGCTGTCGTGACTGATAAAAGGAGACGAGGATAGCCGGTCGACTGCAGGCTCGAAGAACATACTTTCGAGCATTTGGCGAGTGACTAGCGCAAAAGAGGCCAAGACGTCCTCATCATCCCGACATACGATGAATGCTTGTGCTCTGTCGAAGCAGGCCAAGTTTCGGGAGCGGCTTTCAGTCGACACCACCAGCCAGCCACTTCGGTTTGGGCGCAGCCAATTTTCGAGTGGTAATGCCATACTCCTCTTTAATCCACAGCGCGGCTATACCGGATGACATAGGACCCCGCTGGTGTACGAGTGTGAAATTTCACACATGACATCGCTATCCTGGGTCAAGAAGCATTTCGACCTGCAAGCGTTTGAGGCAAACAGCCAAAGTCGGATAACACCTGTGACTGAGAGATGGCCTGCGCTCGCCTATAGGCTTGAGATACCCTAGACTTCGATACCTGCTCGTCTCCGGCGGTTGAAGCAACGACTCGTCCTGTCGAAGTTGCAATGGACACGCTTCAAGATACTGTAGTCCGCAGCTCGAGCAGCTCCTGGCTCATTATTGCGACCATCTCGCGTGTCATCGTGTGGCTCTTGACGTTGGTCACCTACCAAAGTCAGCCATCGCGTTCGAAGCTTGCAGTCCTATCTTGACGTAATGCCCAGTTCCTCGCTTTGCTTTGGCTGTCTTGTCTTACTCTGGCGTTATTACACTTGAATTCAGTACGCTTCGGTTGCCTCGCCTGCGAAGCGTCTGTCAGCACGCTGAATTGTGCCGTTCTTAGACTTCCAGAAGATCATTGTCCTGTTTCTGCTATTCTGTGGTGGTCTCTCTTTAGCAATCAAGATCACCTACTTGAATCGCTATACAAAGCTTAAAGATCTGCCTCTGGCCAAAGACGAGAAGTTCGACCTGCATCCCGACGTCGCAACAGAAGAGGCTCAAGGCGCTGGCTTTTCAAACTATCTTGACGAGTTCTGTAAGCACTCAGTATTTTTGTTCTACAAGGCTAAACCGCTCTGTAGTGTCTGCAATCAAAGTCTTTGGTTACCTCGAGAAACCCGTCTTCCACGAGTTGGCTCGATATCTGCAGACGAAGCGACTGGTAGCCGGAGATACTCTATCCTTGGATTCGGATCCCTCTTTCTACATTGTTGTCGACGGTTCTGTACAAGTCTTCGTCCAGCACAAAGCACCCAAGTCTAGTCACCATTTTGACGAGGATAATGAAGCTGCGGAAGACACGAATTTGCAATTGCTAAACGAAGTAAAAAGCGGTGGTACCCTCAGTAGCTTGTTCACAATTCTACGCCTGTTCACAGAAGATGTCAAATTAAGATATGAAGAAAGCGGGCACAACACGCCTAGCGCCGAGGAGCATTTCCAGCTCAGTGCGGCCGCGCTCAAACAAAGAGAACGGGCGGCAGATCATGATGTGACTAGCTTTGATTTGGAAGATGGGTTTCCATCTAGGAAGAGGAGAGAACGCAGACCGCCTGGACCTAGCAGTTTCGCCGCTCGGCTTAGTCGTGATGAGCTGGCACCTAGAATAAGAAGAGATTCGTCTCTATCAGATAGATCGTCCTCGGAAGCGACGGTCAACGGCGACGTGGACCATCTGCCCGGTGGTTTCAGAGCAGATCACTCGCCTGATGGGGTGCATCTGGACCCGAATCACATTCCAAGTTCTGCTTCAGCTATCGATGATGATCCGCCGCCTGCTAGCCGAAAGTCCCGCAGCAAGCTACCTCTAGGTCATAACGACCACATTATCGCCAGAGCTACGGTCGATACTACTTTGGCCGTCATTCCAGCTGAAGCATTCCGTCGCTTGACAAAGAAGTTCCCAAATGCTGCCGCCCATATCGTTCAAGTCATCCTTACTCGCCTATCCAGAGTCACTCTTCTGACCGCTCACAAATACCTAGGCTTGACCAAAGAGATTGTCGGAACCGAAAAGGCTATTAATGAACTCGCTTGCTACTCTTTACCGCCTGACTTTTATCTGTCTGGAGGCATGCACAAGCTGCGACAACGTTTTGTGCCAGACACTCGCATGCGAGACTCGAGTGATGAGTCGGACGACTACTTCAACCTCGGTCCAGAATCGCCGCCGATGGGTGCTAGACGACCGAGTCGGCACAACACAGCTACCCCAGCTCGGCCTTTGGACGGTATCAAACTTCGTTTAAAATCAAGCACAAACTTGCAGCGATCTTTGTCTGGCGATCGGCTAAGCACAAGTTTGTCCAGCTCACCAGAAAGTAGCTCGCCTCGCAGCACCAGTTCCGCTCTACCGACTCCGAGGCCTCGCGCAGAGTCAGCTTCTGACCCTTCGAGAATCGACATGCGCGCGTTCAGCCTACTTGGAGAGCATGACTTTGACTTGCGCGAAGCTGTTATGGACTGCATATCGAAGTCTATTGGACTGCTTCAGTCTGGCGGGTCAAGCAATCCACCTTCCGCTACGGCCTCACCCCACTTGAGCGCTAGTGATGGTCCTCTGCAGCGAGCAATGTTCAACTCTTCTTTCGGCTCACTCTCTTTCCTCACTACTCAAAACAAGGATGATGAATCCAGCATGACGACTTCGCTCGTCTCGACATCAATGGCTGACCTGGAGAATGAAGTGGAGATCCTTTACTTTCCTCAAGGCAGCACTCTGGTGACAGAAGGGCAAAGTAGAGCAGGCATGTTCTATGTAATTGATGGCTTCCTCGACGTTTCGAAGAGCAATGACGACGTGATGAATCTACCTGGCAAGTCAACTCCGTCGCACCCTTCACCTCCCCGGTCAGCAACACCTCGCTCCTCAAGGTCGTCAGCATCAACCGAGTCTGATTCCCGTCCTCATCGAGCAACTGGCAATAGACCAGGCAAAACAAAGGTCGAACCAGATCAGCCGAAGCCAAAGCAGACCAAATCACGCAATGTCTTGTTTTCCGTCAAGCCTGGCGGCATCGCCGGTTACCTCTCTTCGTTGACCGGCTATCCTTCTTATGTCGAGATTACTGCAAAGACCGATGTCTATGTCGGCTTTCTACCTGCCCGTGCGCTGGAGAACATAGTCGATCGCCGACCCATCGTTCTGCTGACTCTGGCGAAGAGGCTGATCAGTCTCATTTCTCCGTTACGTCAGTACTGATTGACTCCAGCTGACTAATCGACTAATGTCCTGGCTTTTTTACAGTTCTTCACATTGACCTGGCGTTGGAATGGATGCAAGTCAACGCTGGCCAAGTCATCTATCGCGAAGGAGAAAGCTCCGACTCTTTTTACATGTGCCTACAAGGCCGTCTTCGAGCAATTTCGGAGAAAGAAGCTGGCGGTGTTGAAATTAAGGGCGAGTATGGTCAAGGCGAAAGTGTTGGCGAACTCGACTGCATTACCGCCACACCTCGCACCGCTACTCTCCATGCTATCCGAGACACTGAATTGGTCAGAATGCCAGCTCAGCTATTCAACGCTTTGGCAACTCGTCACCCTTCTATTACAGTCCAGATGACGAGAATCATCGCATCCCGAGTCCGTAGCGAAGTCGACCAAAAGGCCAAAGCGAACGGAAACTCGACTCTGGCTGCAATGGATGCTAGCAAGTCCAACTACAACCTCAAGGTATGCTGCATGACTGTATCTCGTGCTGATACTTAGGCTGACTATCTTCAGACCGTCGCCATCCTACCTGTCTCTTCCAATATACCTGTCACAGACTTTGCACATCGCTTAAGATCGGCATTAGAAGAAAATGGCGCACCAGCTGCATATCTGAACCAAGCTAGTGTAGTACAAGTGATGGGCAGACATGCTTTCACGCGGATGGGCAAGCTGAAGCTCGCTGGTTGGCTAGCCGAAACAGAACAGAATTATCGCATCGTGCTCTTCGTTGCCGACACCACTGTCAGCTCGCCTTGGACCCAGACCTGCATCAGAAGAGCCGACTGCATCTTGCTGCTCGCGCATGGCGGAGGCGATCCCTCTATTGGCGACTACGAGAGACTGCTGGTCGGTATGAAGACGACAGCGCGAAAAGAGCTTGTACTGCTTCATCCGGAGCGCTTTGTTGTACCTGGTACTACTCGGCCTTTCCTTCAGGTTAGTTGATTGTCCGCCACTGCTCCTCTTCTTATCGTTCAGCAGGCAAGACCTTGGGTGCATGCTGTTCATCATGTCGAAATGGAAGGAGTGCCTCACTCCCAAGCTACCTCCCTCTTCAAAGAGCCTGCAGCAGTTCTAGCAATACGCAAAATGAGAGAACAGTTTCAAGTTCGCATCGATCGCTATGTCAATCGCACTCGCAAGCGAAACATCGAACCGCCTCAGAACCGCCTATCTGACGACTATGCTCGCCTGGCGCGGCGACTTTGCGGCAAATCCGTTGGTGTGGTGCTTGGCGGAGGTGGTGCAAGAGGTCTTTCGCACATCGGAGCTATTCGTGCTCTGCTGGAGCATGGCGTACCGATCGATATGGTAGGCGGGACAAGCATTGGTTCATTCATCGGTGGCCTGTATGCAAGAGATGCCGACTTGTATACCACCTACGGTCGAGCGAAACGCTTCAGCGGAAGACTGAGTACGCTTTGGCGCATGATCACAGGTAGGTGACTGTCTCTTCTCGGGATGAAGGCTTATCATATGTGCGACAGACTTGACATATCCTGTTGTGGCTTACACTACTGGGCACGAGTTCAATCGAGGTATCTTTAAGTCGTTTTACGATCTGCACATTGAAGACCTATGGCTCTCGTTCTTTGCTGGTATGATATCTTTTAAACATGATCACAATACGCTAAGCGGTCTCCTAGTCACTACAAACATCACCTGGAGCAGAATGGAAGTACATACTTCAGGGTATGCTTGGCGCTATATCCGCGCAAGCATGTCCCTCGCCGGTTTGCTTCCGCCGCTATGTGACGACGGAGATATGCTACGTGAGTCCTCTGTTGCCTACATTGAACCTTCACTGATTCGGCGGACATACAGTCGACGGGTAAGCACTTCAATAGACCAGCCGATAAATATCGCTCATGTGGCTTCAGTGGCTATTTTGACAATCTGCCAGTCTCTGTCATGATGTCGCAAGGCGCTTCCACCATCTTCGCCGTCGATGTTGGCTCTATCGACGACACCTCACCGCGCAAATTTGGCGACTCGGTATCTGGTTGGTGGGTCTTGATACAAAGGTGGAACCCATGGTCCGCTGCTGGCCAGATACCATCAATCACTGAGATTCAAAGTCGCCTGACATAGTAAGCAATGTCTACTTGATGTGCCGCCTGGCTGACGGTCATGAGCAGTCTGTCGAGCGTCAAGACTCTTGTAGAAGCGCAGACCACTCCAGGTGTGCTCTATATGCGGATGCCCGTCACCGAATTTGGCAGTGAGTTGTGCTTTCGTGTGATTCTTCTTTCGCTCATATGTTGTAGCTATGGACTTTGGCAAATTCGATCAAATTCAGGAAGTCGGCTACAACTATACAAAGGAATGCCTGGCCAAATGGCAGAAAGAGGACAAGCTACCGAAAGTAGGAGGAGTTGAAGGTTCGCCATCACAATCGGAATCGCACGTACGCAAGAGGAACCGCATCAGAAGGGCAAGTATCTAGGTATATTGTACAGTACAGTATTATAGCATTGAGATACCGAATTCACCGGATACAAGTACGGCTACCATCTTTCGCCTGCTGCGAGACGCATAAAGTGATACATTACATGGCAGTAGCTCGTACAATGAGATAAGAGAGGTATGCGCACTACAGCGGCACAACCTTTGCGCGCATAGTGGAAGCGACATCCGACGGGTTGCGACGATCTATCACGCCTTTCTGCCTTTTGCGCTCCGTGTCGAAAGTCTGCTTCGTAGTCTTTTTCTCAACTCTCCGTGCTGCGCGTTCTTCCTTGACTGCGTGCTTGCGAGCTTTCTTCTCTTCTGCTGTTTCCTTTTTCGATCGAGTGATCGTCTGTCTAGGTGCTGTTGGTCGGACAAATGAATGTCATGAGCAAGAGCTCATCGTGATACCTGCCGACTAACCTTGACTGCCTAGTGACTCATTACTATCCGACTCATCCTCGGCCGGGTCCTCCTGCTCTGCCTCGCCATCGATCGACTCTTCAGCGACGGAAGGGAAACCAGTCTTCGGATCAAGCACGATTTTCCTCGGCTTCTGAGCCTTTGAGCCCTTCATATCCCTCAGGCGGATCATACGAGGGTGATTTTCTAGATTGCTGTACGTGCCTATGAAACAACAGCGAAGTCACTACCGATCATATCACACGGGTTTACGCTCAACTCACTCAGAACAGACTCGCAGTCCCATCGATCCTTGCTATGCGGATCCCGTTGCTCATCAACGACTTTGACCCTCTTCTCCTTCATGTCCTCACGCAACATCTCTTCCGCTCTCTGAAGTATCCTCTTCTTGTACGCTTCAACGTCTTCTCCGTCATTTGCTACCGCCAATTCTTTGCGCAAAGTAGCTAGCTTTTCTGGACCGCTAGCGCCTTCTAGTGAGGGTCGAAATTTGCCTCCTAGAACTTCGTAGTGAGACAGAAAGTCGTCGAGAATGTTCTGCATGTCTGTTCGTTGCTTCGAGGGGTGGATGGATGTGCGCTCGTCGTCTGATGATTCTTCAGAATCGGATGCGTACTCTTTCTCTATCTGTCGGAGCAAACTACCTGCATCAGCAAGGAACCGAAGCATCGTAGACCGACCGACCTGGTCAAAGCGATCATCTAGATCCTGCAGACCTTGATTTCGGAACATTGCTGAACTGCTCATACTGAAAGATGAACCAACGACTGTTCTTGGTTTCCGTCTAGCTGAGGACGCCTTGAGATCGGCGATAGTGTCACCATCTTCGCTTGCAAAGTCTTCATCGTCGGAGTCTGCACCAACAGGTACTGGAGCCTTGAACTTTGCAATCTCCTTCTCCCATTCACCAGTCTCTTCTTCGTCGTCCTCTTCCCACTCTTCATCATCAGAGTATTCATCTTCAGCACGTTCGCCCTTCTTGACCAGCGAGCCAAAGAAGTCATCGTCTTCGTTCTGTTCGACGTCCAGGGTTGCAAACGCTTCATCTTCCAATGCCTCGAGCACCTCTCTAAGCTTCGGGTCCATATCAGGTTGCAGACCCCAACTAGATTGAGGTATCCCCAATAAATCGGCATAGTTTCGTTCTTTTTCAGGCGCAGAAGGTAAACTATCTTCAGGCATGACAAAGGTCGTCGACTGGTCTTTCTTTCTTTTTTCTTTGGTAGGCGCTTCGATCAAGACTGCACCACCAGCGTTCTCACCCACAGGCCGCAGATGTTGCATGTAATCATATTGAGTGTCGTCGTAGAAAATATCGTATTCAGCTGCTTGGCCTTCGTTCGCTTTCAGTTCTGGCTCTGCCAATTGCTCCTCCTCTTCTTCGGCCAAGTCTTGGTCTGTAGCTTTCTGTTTGCCTTTGCGCGAGGGAACTTCTGCGAGAACTCGGTCGGAAGCAGTCGACTCGTTGATGAGCGGATCCCGAAGGGAGCGATAGAGCAGTTCATAATGCTTCACGTCGGGGTTGTTCTTATTGAAGATTGATTTGGGCATCTTGCTTGATGGTTCGAGAGGTACAGTTGAAAATTTCAACCATGTCATAGATTGCCAGGGTCGACGTGCTCAGATATTACATTCGATACTAGCATGCCCGTAGATCACCCTGACAATGGCAGCCCACATACATCGCAATCTGAAGCGCCCGCGTCATTCTCAAATGTGCAATGCGGGCATGCCTTGACACCTCCAACAGCTGGCGTGCCAGATCCAGATCCAGCAGCGCTGTGATCCATTGAAGTGTCGTTGAGCAGTTCAGGTGGGATTTCCTCAAAGCCATCGTTCTGGTTGGAAGCGTTGGTTTTGGTTGCTATTTCGCAAAAAGGACTCTGAGCATGTTATAGTGTGAATGAATCCGAATACGGACCTGCAGCTTCGTTCGCAAATGTGACCATAGTCTGCCACCCTGAGCTGTTGACGAGCTTCTTGACTGCTTTCAATAGGACTTCATCCTCCGCTCGAGCCGATAAGGCGACTTGCAACAAAGCATTGAAGTCACTCTGTCCACCCAAAGACTTCTGCATCAGCTCATACTGAGAACGAAGTATTCAACGAACCTCTTCAATCAGACCACCAACCATTTCCAGCATCACGAACGCCAACAAATGCCAATCCGAACACCACATCGCCAGCTCTCTATACGCCTCCAGATCGCTCTCCCTTCCTTTACCCTTACTCCTGATCTCTATACCATCGGATTCGAGCGAGGCAGGTAATTTCTTGTTAAGCTCGCCCACGCGTTTCAGGACAGCGTCGGGTTTCTGATCTTGGAAACCTTGTCGATGCTCAATTGGGAATGAAGAAGTGGAAGAAGAAGCTGCAAAGAAAGGTGAAGCTTGATCGGGGAAACCGTGTGTCAGCTGTTCACAGCATGAGATCTAGCTTTACTTAAAAAGGCAGCAGACATACGGAAACAAGCAGGTAATCCACAGGAAAGCAAGGTTTCGCGCTCTCCTTGACCATGATACCATAATCGTTCTTGTAGCGATGAAACACATCCGGCACATAACGCTTGACTTTAGGCTTGGACCCAGTCTCTTGCTGATCGATTGGCGAATCTTCCTCGCTCTTGACTCGCACCACACCAGGATTCACACTAGCTTCTATCAAATCCGCTTGAACCAAAGCAGCTCCTTGATCTGAAGCTTGGTACGCTTTCACTTCAATGTCTCCTTCTTCGTTACCCGTTACGACGCAAGTGACGAATTTGGAAGAATACTTGCCAGAGCGAGAGAATTTAGTAGGGTTGGGTCGGAGAGCTTGCAAGCGAGCGGCAAATATTGTTTCGAGCGAAGAGAGGAAGAAGGAATCGGCGTGTCGTTTGCATACTACTGCGCCTTTTTTCTCCGATTCCGTGTCGTTCTCTAGATCGGTGTAGATCAAGCCGACCACACGTAGACCACATGATTGAGCGAGCGCTTCGACCTTTTCTAGATCAGGCCATTCCATATTCACTTCGATCCCGTCGACGTCACCATGCTGAGGTGGTTCATGTATCGCTTCAACAACAGCTTTGACGCCCATGGGCACACGTTCGTATGGTTCGTACTTGCCAATTAGGTAGCCGAATCGTTGAGCACCACCTTGACGTCTCCAAAAATCGATAAAGTTCTCTATCAGGTTCGGCGTAGCGTATTCGACATGGTCTACCATTCGATACGACTGTAATTGTAGAGTGATGGCAGAAGGCTGGCATTTGCTACAGATTGATGCTGGCCAAGGTGCATGAGAGCCTGAAGGACAAGGGATCTTGACGCTGTAGTCTAGCTCTTCAAGAGGTGGAAGGTAAGAGGACTCGGATCGCTTGTTTACTGATGAGTCTACTTTGCGTAGATAGGCATGGTAGGAAAGGTGCTTGATCTTCTGGTCTGCCTGATATCGCTCGTCGAAGGGCTGGTACTGATCAGCTTGGATTAGAGACGCAGACAATTAGACCTACTTCCAGAGGCATACAGTAGTCACACATCGCCTTATCCCCATGCCTGCAGAAGTTTGCATCTTTCTGACGTGGAATCTTGCCATCCCGCTGCTCCCAATAGCTGTCTACGGAGTCTTCGACTACTTGTGATGGTGCGATACTACTAGATTGCTGTTTCGGTGCTGTACTCGTAGAAGCAGGCGGTTCGTCTTCTACAGAAGTAGCCTCTTGCCAGGCAACAAAGACCAGATCTCCATGACTGTGGCAGCCGTATCAATCTCTTTGCTATAGTACGGAGTCTAATTTAGCCCACCTGATGCCAAAGTTGGATATTGGGCCTGTCAAGCCAGCGACGAGCGTTTCACCACCTCGAGGTTGATTTGAGAATGAAATAGTCTCTCTTGCTGCGTTTGGTGCAATATCCGTCACCTGTCATTGCAGATAACAGTCAGAACTACTTCCATGCGAGAGCGAGACCAAGGAACTGACGACTTTGTCGACCAAAGTCTGCAGTGCATCGGTTGGTTCGACAGTGTAGCGGAAATTGCCCAGTTTACATCTTAGGCGCACAATCATATTCTAATGGCACTGAATGGTATCACTACACTTGGTATCAGCTTGGGGAGGGACCTCGTTGACCGTGGTCAAATGTTGATGACGCGGCTTTATGTATGCTGATGTGAAATTTGGCCTCTTTGCCACGCTAGCGCTACTGCAGCCAGTATTATATATGCATTGCAGTCATTGAGCTGCTACGACACCCGCAAGACTGTTTCCTTCGCGAACGTAAGCCTGCCCGCTCTTCTTCATGACTTTGACAGCAGCATAGACAAAGGGCCTGGCTCAGATTACTCTTACCCAATAGTCGGATGTACAGAGATTGGCGGACTCGAGGATCATCAATGGATAAAAGGGATGTTTTGTGAAAATCTGCATGAGGATGAAGGCGATTCCTTTCTGGACAAGACAGGCGGTACAGATAGAAGAGCCGCCTTTGTACCTTCTGTCTATTAGATAAGACAGCTCTGTAGTCAGGAAAGAATAGGTTATGAGGGCAGATTGCAGATCTTCACAACAGCAAGAGCATACACGTCGCCAAGTATCCGCGTGCGTTCATTCATATTTCAGCTTGCAAGCCAGCATCAGAGCCCGAATCGCTTTAATTTGGGTATAGCAAGTCACAGTAGACGATCGCGGACAAAGGAGAGTTCAGAGTTATGCAGGCTGACAATCGAGTCAAACAGATAGTCATGGCAGGAATAGTATCAGGAGCAGGAACAGCTGTACACTACGAGCAAGGAAGAATTGTGTCTGGTCGATGAGCCGCCCTGAGTCATCGAGTCATGTTGCTTTCAAGTTATTGTTATTTTGCCGTACACAGCCATCTGACGTTCTCTTTTTGTGGTCTTCTATGTTGGCTGTCGTGGACCCGGCAGATGATAGCGCGCATCGGGAGTCGACACTTTATCGTTGAGAATGAATTTGGTCCATCCGCGTCTACCAAGGCCTAAATATCAACTGGCATATGAGCAAGTGCACCGCTCTTTCGGTCCTATCAACATAGGGCGAAAGACTCGACATGGCTCGAACGCGACAAGATCTGGCAGTTCGGCTTGCTGTTGCTTTAGCTTTGGCTGTCTTGATTGTTTGGCTCATTCCTGGCAACATACACGCTTCCTCTGCTTTCAAATTGGTTGGTCTCAGAGAAGATCAGACGGTTCAAGGCGAAGAGGCATTCGTGTCGGTGCTGAGTGGTGTACAATACTTGGCTGGGTGTTTAGCGCTTGGCTACTCGCTTGATACAAATGGCTCGCCTGATCGGAGACGTAGGAAAGTGTTGCTGGTGCCGCATCAAGCGATAGACGAGCCAGTGCACCTGGAGATGCTAGCAAAAGTCGGATGGGAGGTCAAGCAAGTGAAGGAGCTGGCTCTACCTGCAGGCCCTGTCGAGTGAGCGCACCTCTCTGCCATATACTATCATATACTGACTTATGCTCTGAAGCTGGCATTTCGTAGACATGCTCGCAAAGCTATACGCTTGGAATCTGGACTTTTCACAAGTCGCCATCATCGACTCGGATGCGCTGGTCATCGGTCCTCTTACAGAAGCCTTTTCTCTCCTCCGACTCAGCTCCCCCAGTATACGCTTAGCAGCGGCCCTCGCGCCTACGAAACCAATTCCGACCGAATTCGTTACAGACAAGTTCGCTGGCCATTTCAATGCTGGTGTACTCTTCATCAAGCCTTCACAAGAACATTATGATGCTTTGGTCAAACACTCGCAAGACAAGAGTTATTATCGACTGGAATTGGCAGAGCAAAACTTATTGAACGAGTACTACGGAGGACGATTCTTGGGTCTACCTAGCACATACAATTTGAGTACGTTTGCTCAAAGCAGCTCGATGGTTAAAAGCTGATACAAAATAAAGTATCCCTCTACATGCCGAGAATAGAATACTGGGATCTGCTAAGACCTGATGCCAAAGTCTTACACTTTGCAGGGCCGAAGAAGCCATGGCATATGGATGCAGAACCCCATGAGAGCATTACACTATGGCGAGAAACGTTCAAGACCATGGTCAAAAAATACAGCTTCACCAAGGGCGACTTCATGACAGGAAGTCACGCGATAGGCATCCCGGGCTTCGATTTCGATGCATTGGTGAATAGCGGAGAGTAGACTACCAAGGACAGTTGTACACTAGCTTTTGTACAGATAGACATCGTTTGTAGACAGCATGAATACCTGGCATGGATTACTTTCCCATTGAACGATCGATGCAATGCAGTGCATGTCTCATATACAAGTGCCCCTCTATACAAATCTAGTAACGACTTTCTGATTGTTCATCTGCCCATTTCAGCTAATGCTTTGTCAGTGAGGAGTCCCCGAAGAACAGTTGGGCTTACCAAGTAAAGCCCGCTGTTGCGTTAGAGCTTGTTTGATTGAGCCAGCTGATGGCTCTGAAACCACGAGAGCCAAAGGACAGTCTTTGGCTGCGATAGAAGTTAGGTCTGCTCTTTATCATAGGCAAAGATCGGCTCACTCCAGGTGCTTCTATAGTTGCCCAGCTTGCCGATCTCGTTGTCTACGATCACATGCGGAATACCCATTAGCAGCGAGAGTATATGTCCTGTCGTCCAACGAGTCAGCCGAATGTTACTGTGCAAGGAGAACAAGACAGACCATGCAAGCGATCAAGCAGGACTACCTCGCCACTGGCTAGCCATCTTGCGCCTTGCATGAACCTGATCCAAGCAGCTTGCAGATATTCGCTCTTGCCAACAATCTCATTCTGCGCCAAATCAAAATCTATCCAATCCCCAATAGCAAGAGCGCTCGAGTTCCAGCTTGGTCCCATCTCTTCCATCTGCTCGCTAAAGAAGTTTTGTAGATCGTGTCCTGCCCAATCCTCCCAGCTTGTCTTTTCTGCATCTCGACGGCGGAAGACCAAAAGATCATTCGCAGGCTGGCCAAAGGTTTGTAACATATCTGGCCTGTTGCCCATTGCGAATACTATATCAGGCGTCATGGTGACCTTCGTGTTGAGCGGCTCAAAGTATTTTCGGGCGAAATCTAAAGATGGAATATCGCGAACAACAATTTGCATATTGTGTACTTGTTTCATAAGCGATAGGAAGTGTCCCAAGGGAGCTTCTTCATTGACCGTCTTGTCTCTGAAGTGGATACTTTGAGGAAACCAACGGATGGGTACATGAGGAAAGTCTTGAAGCACTTGCAGCTTGAGTCTTTGCTCTTCAGGATAAATATCACCCAGGTTACCGCCGCCATGGAAAGCGATTGCGAATCTTCCCTTTGCTGCAAGAGCACGAATTTTGTTTGGTTGGTAGTCGTGCATTCCAGAGCAAACATATCTGACATTGATGCCCAAAGAAGCGAGGAGGATTTCTTCAGCTACCCAGATAGCGCTGTCGCCCTTGTTTGCGTGATTTGCTGATCATCGCCGTCGATCAGCAAGCGTGCGGGCATACAGCTAGATACGCACGATAGCCTATCAGTGCGACACTTTGTACTCCTTCGAAGGCAGACGCAAAGTGAGCATTCAGCATCGCTCTCTGCCTATCCACGACATCTCTACATGCTTCTGCAGCTGTTGAATGCCTTGTCGATAAGCTGCTTGCTGAGTCGCGGGTCGGTATTGATAAATTACTGCTCGAATGTCGATCACTCCAGGGCCAAGGAATGAATTGGCCCAAGAGCATGCCTGCGAAGATCAACAGGACGATATTCCGCCGCGGTCCAGCCATCGAGAGGAATTGATGTCTGACGGATGCTATCTTCCTCTTTCGAGAGCTTGCACTGAGACTTGTCATTCCAGTGTCGCAGGGCAAGGACGCGTTCAGGAACAATAGGCACCAATATGGCAGGTACTGTAGCTCGGCTGTGGCTGCTAGGACCAATATTGCGCGTCAGGCAAAATTTCATGCAGTTGATCGACGCGTCGAAATTAAGGCGCGTCTCTTGATCCAAGACAATCAATCCAATCCAACCATGAGCGGTCTAGTCGTAGCAGGTACTCTCAGCGTACATCTGGGCATTGCTTCAGCTGTCAGTCAAAATTGATCACCAACAAAGAATAGAAGGACTGACGGACTAAATTCGTGCAGGTCACCTTGCTCAACAAGGCCACTCTCAACCTCTTTTCGGCACCTACGCTACTTCTTATCACATCTGTATTGATCACTTTGATCATCTTCCAGCTAGCGAGTCTGTTCGGCCTGGTTAGATTGCCTGGTCGCGTAACGGTCCAGGTATGCAGCTCGTGTCCATCCATACGCAATGCTCATCAGAAAAGGACAGGACATACGATCACATGGATTGCTATCGTTCTTGCAAGTGGTCTCTTTGACATCGAAAACGTTCTGCCTTAAGGTCAGTGATTTGCCTTATCAATATGCAACCCCAACTCACAATGTTTCCAGCTAGTAGATGGTACTTTTGATGCCGATTCCATTGTGATTGCCGGCTGATCGCGTTGTCTAGCTTCCTTTTATCAAGTCGCCAGAAGTTTGCTGCTGCCATTCACCGTCGCCCTCTCATACTTTATTCTCGGCGCTAGAACTACCACGACTGCCAACATTGGTCTCCTGATCATATGCAGCGGTTTCTTCTTTGGCGTATCTCTAGACAAGGTCGCAAACACCAGTGGACCTGGAGTTCTGGCTGGCGTCTTGTCCAGCTTTGCAACAGCTCTATATGTTGTGATCATGAAGCACACAACCAGCAAAGCAAAAGCAGCAGGCAACGAAGCAAACGGTAGCTCGGATTTTTGGGCAGTCGCCTACTACACCAACCTGATTTCTCTTGGCTTCTTGATCGCCCTTCTTCCCTTCACTGGCGAGCTTGGCTACTTCTTCACCGCGACTGGCACTATCAAGGCAGACTTTGTTGATGCTTTCGTTCAGAGTGGAGAGGCACGGAGATATTTCAATCTGTCTTTGTGGTCGGTACGTATAGCTTTCGGGTGTCTCCATCAGTTTTGGCTGACCAGAGAACAGGGAGTATGCTTTGCAGGCTTGCAAGTGGTGACATTGCTTCAGGTGAAGCTTACATCGCCAATAGCGTGAGTCCTCTCTTTTGACAGATCATCATAGCCTCGAATTGACATACTCCCACAGACATATGGTGTCGGCAGCAGTGCGAGGCATAATACAGACTGGACTTTCCTTGATCGTCTTTCCAGCCGAAGCCAAAGCTTTTACTCGGGCTCGTCAGATCGGCACGGTCCTCATCGTAGTGGGATCAACGCTGTACGCCTACGACGAAGCGACAAAGAAGTCCAAGGCGCAGAACTTGACGTCGTCTGTCATTGCGGAAAAGCAGGACGCGGATGGAGAAGTGGTGATACCACTACTCGACGAGAAGAGCAAGTATGAAGCATAGAGTAGAACCGGGACAAGAGGACTGCTTTGATGGGCGGACTCAGTAACAAGCCAGATACTTCGAAGAGCGGAGGACACCTAGAGTTGTACGACGACGAGATATGTGCATTGGAATACCCTCATAGAGTTTTCGTATTCGATTTAGTGGCTACATGATGCTACCTATACAGCCAGAGCCTAGATTCATCAGATAACAGCCTGCGACTCGATTTGCGGCGGCATCCATAATTTGGCGATTTCGAGCATGGCCCTTCTTCACACTGAATGACCGTCTAGACATTTCACAAGCGCTGCTCTCCTCGGCCCTTTGGATCAGCGTGCGATGCGCTTGGATCCGGAGCGAGCCTCAAGCAATCGTTTTGCGTCGCGCAGGCTTCGACTACTGGTGTTCTCAATCTTCTCCTGCTGCTTTGTATACGTCTTCTATGGCCCAGCGAGCAATAGCAGTATCAGCGACTTCCAATCCAACGCGCGAACAGTGCTACATTGGCACGAAAAAGAACCTTGTCAGCAACTTAGTCCAGCAGCTCGGTATACAGCTAGCATGCTGCTGAGCTCTGTCGCTGATACAGTATATAGTGGCCATATCGACGACCTGAAGGCAACTTCGCCTGGAGCTGTTGTTGTCATTCATCAAGGAGAAGTGCTTAGCCAGCACCTCCGAGCACCAGTGCATCTTTGCGTCTACGCCGTCGTGGCTGCCTCACCGACTGCGATTATCAGCGAGAATGCCCCTCCACATCTGTGGAAGAGCGAAGGGCCGGATGAAGTTCATCTAGGTATACATTCGGAACAAACGCATATTCAGCTAGAGACACCTACTATAACGCCTCTCTTTCCTGTGCAGGAATCAAATTGCACGCAAAGTAACTTGCATGCACACGTCTATGCCGGAGAAGTTGTTGTAGAAGTAGCTGGATCGTATCAGGCAACCGCCGAGACCGGCTTAGTGCGTCGACTTGTTGAGCACAATTCTTGACTAATGGATACGCAGATTGCCTGGGACTGGATGAAAGAGAATACAGCAAAGCGCGAGTCCTACATTTACCATGACAAGGCATTACAACCGATCAACTTTACCATCCTTCCTTCTAGATACTCCTTTTCCAAACCGACTTGCGATCATAGCTTAGGCAAGAGCATTGATGCAACCGGTACCTGGACACAACCCGATAGTTCAAGCACACATCTTGCCCCCGATTTCTGGGGATTGGGTTTCGAGCATGCGAATTGTCAAAACAAGTTCTATCCCTTCGAAGCTACGAGGTCATGCCTAGCTGGCAAGAGAATAAGGGTGTTGGGCGACTCGAATGCTCGGCGATTGGTTAAGACTTTATCGAGCGAGAATCAGTGGTGTCAGGGCAAAGCGGATTTGTGTCAAAGTGAAGATTGGAAAGAAGCAGAATTCATGGGTTATCAAGCGTCAGACATCTTTGGGAGGCGGTGTACGAATGCGCCAATCAAGGTTTTGGACAATACAACTATTGTGCTTGGGCTAGTGGGGGGCCTTAGCACGACTCCTGCTTGCAAGCTATTTGACGAGCTCGAAATGGTGTACAAACGCAGAGTGGGCGAATGGGCACCGGCTTTGACAGTCGAGGAGGAATTCGATGTCATTGTGAGTCAGCTTGACACTCAACGCGACCTGTCCGTCTAAATCATTTCTACAGTTCGTTTCAGCGTTGAGCTGGGAACTCGCGTTCACAAACTTGCAAGGATACGAAGAGAGACTAGCTCGTTTTCACACGCTCCTCGATCAAGCTTATCCAAATGCAAAAATCATCTTGCGTGAAGCTACAACAATTTGTGAGCTTCGACGCTATTCAGATTCAATTCATGCTGACTGTCTCTCAGGCTGCAAAGGAGGCGTCAAAGCTGGAATTGGCATGAAGAGGACGGTGCTCTTCAATCGAATGCTGCGAAGGGAATTTGCAGCGACTGAATCGAGGTATCGCATACTGTGAGCAGCACTGTTGACCTCCTGTGCTATACTGATGTGACTACAGGCCTGTCTCTGCCCTCGATGACCGGCGTTTCTCGCAGAGTAATGATAACGGAATGGCAACACTCTGGGTGAGTTGCGAGTGCGATCCTGTGAAACCGACGCTGATGTTGCCTGACAGAGCAATCATCTAAGGAGCACAGAAATAGCTGAAGAGGCACAGATGTTTCTCAACGCCGTCTGTGGCTCAGTGTAAAGATCGGTCTATTGTAATGCACAGATCGCGTCTTCCTTTATGAGGTGCTTGTTGTCGCGCTTGCGCTCGTCGTCTTGTTGTTATCCGCTCTATCGCGCTATCGGGAGACTATCTTAGATCCGCGCCTTGAATTAGCGCGTTACGGGAATCGTTGAAGTTCCGTTCATCAAGATTCTTTTGGACCCGCGTCAATGCATTAAGTCGATCTTGCCGGCCAAGCTCTGCTCTTGCAGCAAAACGACAACACATTCCATTCCACTCTTTCTCAGATATCCCCTTAAGAAGTGCTTGCTGGTCAGCACTATCGAACAAACATGGCCTACTTGCTTCCAGCGTTTATTCTCTTCGACACTGCTCGCGCCTGCATCGCATTCGGCGTAATTCGTTATGGAGTCTATCTGCCTCCTGCTAAAATCGCTTTCCTGTATGCTCCGGTCGAACGTTTGGTCAAACCAAGCAAGCTGATTTTCGGGTCGATAGTTCGGAATCCTGCAAATTGACTTGCGCTCTCGCATTTCACTTCAGATGGCATCGCGCCAATACTCGGATACCGAACGCATCAATTCCTGCGAGCTGGTTCTCTTCGCTCCTTCCTCGGTCGACTTCCACTGGCCAAGTAGACTATCAAATTTGCTTCTATACAGCAGTGCCGGCACTACTTTATCTTATCAACAATGTCTTTTATCTGGTTGGTCTCCGTTTCGTCTCGCCTGCGCTGCTTAATACCGCCATGCTGGCCAAGGTGAGCTGCATGCAAATTGTCTCCAGCGCCAAGCTTATCGCCCTTGTAGCTGCCCCTGACCGCTGTCTTGCACTATCTCATCATGAAGCGGGCCAGATGTAGCTCTGCATGGATCTCTCTGGCAGTACTGTCGACAAGTGTGCTCAGTTTGCATATGCCTTGGGATTCGATTGGTGAAGCACTTTGGCCAAGCATGGCTTCTGCCCCTGTTGCTGTGCCAGCGACGACTGAGGGTGCAGGCACCTTCATGGTCTGGTTCGGTCCTCTTCTCGGATTTGTCATTGCAGCAATATCAAGTGTTACCGCTATCGCTACCGAAATACTCCTGAAAAAGCCAATGCCCTTTTGGTCGCTACAAGTGGGTCTCTTCACATCTCTAACTATCATGATAATCTAATACTGTGCTTTAAGGTCTGGCTCTATGGCTGGGGAGCACTCTTTGCCGCTTTCATGGTCATGGCTGGTGTTGACCGACCAGCAAGCGAGTCTCACAACCCATCGGCGCAAATTGACGAAAACATGGGCTACATCGCTGTCGTTCTTACAACATGTGCGACTGGTCTTGTGGTCGCCAACATCCTCCGCAAGTCAGATAATCTAGTCAAGCTCGTTGGATCTTCAGCTACTATCGTCACCACACTACTACTTCAGCCTCTCCTCGATCCAGGCCTTTGGAGCGAGACCTGCAACCCAACCACCGTCCTTGCAGTGGGCATGATTGCAATGTCGACCTGGACATACAACTACTACAAAGAACAGCCTGTAGGCTCCTCAGGCTTCATCGAATTGCCCCTTCATAGCCCCAAGGAGAAGATTCCCGCTTCGCCAGATGTGTCTATGGAATCGCTTCATCTCAATGCCGAAAGAATTGATGTCTACCATGGTGAGCATTTCTCTGTCTCGAACCCAAGCATCGTCTGACATACGCTCAGATCACGACGAAGATGATATCCGACCTACGCAAAAGCAAGTTGCACCAGCGACGTCAGATTGGCTGACACCAACGCGCTCAAAGCTCATCAACTCTGGCCTGGTTGTCCTTCTACTAGCTACGCTCACTGCCGTCTTTGCCAAGCCAGAAGATATGCGGCGCCGCTTATCGAGATACGACCCTCTAGCAGATGTGCAATTCGCTTCGTGGGATCAAAAGCCGGAGGACCTGAATTGTGTGATGAACTGGCAAAAGGAGGGAAACATCACGGTGCAGAGCGGCAGATTCAGCGAATGGGATAGAAGGTACGCCGCCCGGGCACTTGAGAATGACTTGTCTGATGTTGCATGCAGATATCTACAACAGACCAAATGTCCTATCTACCCGATCCCTCAAGGCGGCTATCTATTCCACATGCTCTGGCTCGGCTCGCTCGACACGAAGCTATCGGATTCTATCGCGCTGACCATGGATGCATGGCTCGCTACTCAACGCCTTCAAGACGGTCATCAGCTCATTTTCTGGTATGATGAGCTGCCATCAATGCTAGTCGACCGGTATGCCAAATACACCGACTTTGTCCAATTCCGTCCCTTCGACGCAGCAGGCGAAGCTGTCGGCACTTGTCTGGCCAACATGCGCGAATATACCGATGAAGCTTATCGAAATGAAGTCGAGATGGGTCCTCAGACCAAATCCGATCTGGTTCGCGTTCTGCTACTAGAAAAGTATGGTGGTGTCTGGCTGGATACCGACTCGATACCAATGCGCGACTTTACTCCTTTATTGCGAATGGGTTCCTTCTCACCTGCGGTAAGTTGAAGCATGCTGCTTGACTGCAAATGCTCAAGTCTCTCCTAGCTTCATACATACATGTGGAACAACAACGTCATGTTCTTTGGTCCACCGAAATCAGCTGTATCGTCTGCGGTACTGCAGACTGCCTGCAGTATTCCATACGATGCAAGATCTTTTAATGCCAAATTCTCGGATGTCAAACCCGTGCATTGGTATTGGCTAGTGCGTCCTCGAATCATTTTCAATTGAGCAAGACTGACTCGTGTTCCTAGTACAACGATGGGCTCATGCAAGTCTGTGACAAATACACGGAATGCGGGGTACAACGACTGCCCATTGGTCTCTTTGACGCAGAAGTCGAAATCTGGAACCGCCCTGGCCAGACATCGATACATGCTGTGGCGACGGAAGCTGATGGTCACGATCTACTTGTTGGCCAAGCGCTTCCTATTGCTTTCCGAGAAACATTCGTTTGGCACGCCAGAGTCAATCAGCATCCAAGCAGTCTGAATCCGGCTGTCGGTACTGCAGTTCGTGCTATCCGGCATCGCATCGACGACCTGTTACAGATGGGGCCGTCTTATGAAGGGCAAGACTTGTTTGCTGGCCCGGCACTGATCGAGTAAAGACGGATAAAGGGGTATAGAGGACGGTGTGAAATTCTTGTCTATAGTTGCATTATGATTCAATTGCATTTAGAACAGTAGATGATACAGTTCAAACAGTCTTTTAGCCGAAAGATAACGTGTTGGTAATGCATGATTCGCGTCTGTTCATCCCGCCCCTACGGTCCAGCACTTCTCTCCAGGACAAGAGGTCCATCAATGGCCAGCAGATCTTCAACAACGCGTGGTGTTCGCGTCGCTTGCCTTCTCGGAGCCGCCTTTCTTGCCTACGTCTATTTTCATGGAAGTCCTCGAACAAAATTACCGAGCTATGCTGCTGCTTCGCCCTTTCTGCGACAGCTCAATAGACAGCTACAAAAGCATTGCTCCTCTCCCTTGCCGCCCACAGTCAAGGACAGAGTTGTACCAGCTTACCTGATAGCAGCGCACAACAACGAAACTATTGACGGGCTAGCCGAACTCATCAGCCAGCTTTATGCGCCTGACGATGTCTTTGTGGTACATCTGGACGCCAAAGTATCAGACGCAGCAATGGAAGGCATCATGGCTTCTGTTCCTTCAAAATGCAGCAACATTCGCTTCGTCAGAGAACGGGTATCGGTGACATGGGCTACGTGGTCAATAGTAGAGATGGAGCTACAGATGCTGAGGGAGGCTGCGAGCATGAAAATGCATTGGGACATGGCCATGTTCCTGGACGGATCAAGCTGGCCTTTGACTACTCGTGCGCAAAGGCAAAAGTGGCTCCAAAAGCTACCAGCAGGCTCCAGTAGTGCTATTGGAGGCTGGCCCACTCCAATATGTAGTGTAGGAAACGATGGAGGGGAATGCAAGAGAACACCTGCAAGATGTATAGCGCCGGATTGTGCCAGAATGAGTGGAACGCCTAATGGTGAGCCGTACATCAGAATTCTGTGTATTCTTTAAAGTTTCAGCATAGGCGGTCGCGTATTATGGGGCACGCAATGGGTTCGCTTATCTCGCCAATTCGTCAACTACCTGCTTACCGATCCCACCGCGCTCAAATGGATTGAATTCTTCAAAGAAACAGTCGTGCCAGACGAACACTTCTTCTCGTCCGTACTCTACGCATCACCTCATGCCCAAGAAGCTTCGTTCGATTTGCACCTCTATGTCGATTTCGATCACTCAGCCAACTGCAGAAGTTACCCGAATACACGGCCTGGCTCTAGTCCTTGCTATCTAGGAGAAGGGGAATTGCAGGACCTGACTGTGGATCAGCCTCGAATATTTGGGCGGAAATTTTATGCGGGTGATGCGATCAAGGACAAGATATTGGGCATCGCAGCTGGACGAGAGGGCAAGCTGTAGGCATCGTATACCGAGGATGAGCTTGGATCGTCGCAGACCTTATGACTGTGGTAAGTCTCTCGTAACAGCACATTGCGAGGCTAATATTGTTCCAAGGTGACAGAGAAGTGCAGCATATGGCCTATGCTACAACTGGCACCAGTCTATGCGCACGTCTTGCCGTGTCCGCGGCAGATTTCAACAGACGTGATCTTCTTCAGTGTCCAGCTTCAAATCGCTTGTGCATCCGACGGTTCCCAGAGCCAGAGGGCTTCGATAAACAGTCGCTGTGTGCGTCTATTGAAGAGTCAAAGTCACAGGAGGAAGCTATGCTGTCTATCGGAAGTGGTGACAAAGTGATGCGGGGTTCAGATCGGACAATGGCAAGAACCTGTCTTCCATTTGGTTTCAGGGGCTTGTTTTTGCGACGAGCAATGTTGCTTTCATACAGTATAGACCTTGGTCGTTGTCGGAGACGCCGAATATTAGGAGACGCGTGTCAATACGCGCTATTTCGGAAGTGCGGTTAAGCGACGGCCAACCTGCAAGAACTGCTGCAAGCGGAAGCGTCCTCAGGAGTCGATGTGGATGAACCGCTTAATCCTTTCCTCGAACCTCAGGCTGGTCGCCTCGCTATGGTCCAGGCTATGAACGGCAAGATGTCGCTATCCTATGTCGAACGTTGGCAGACTGGTTTGTCATGCATGAATGATCTGCTTGTACGGGATCAGGGGATATAGTAGAGCGTTGCTAGACGTGTCTGAATGTCATTGCCCTGCCCTTTCGTTGCCCGTTCCGTGAGTCATAGCCTACATTTTCATTCTCGACCTCTATCTGCCAGACGCCTGCTGAAGAATACTGTACACGCTTTCTCGCATGACCACGTACGCTTGCCTGTCTAAGTACATGTGCGCCTTCTGAATCAAAGTACTGCTCGAAGCTGGCGAACCTATAAAACGCCGTGCACCTGTCGAAGCGCTTGCGCAATCAGTGTTCCGACAGGATCTATAGGTGCTTGCAGATGTGCTAGCAACGGCTTCATTTGCTCCAAGCTGTGCACATGCGGAGGCCAGTGAGCGATTTCGACCAAAGTCTGAGGAATTGGTTTGACCCGTCGCTGCGATAGTCTGCACGGCAATTGTGCGAATCCTAATCAAGCACCTGACGACATCGACCCTGCACCTGTTGAAAAATTCTGCAAGCGCGAGACTGGCTGCCGAGTGCTGTCTCGTACTCAAGGATCCTGCGGTTGCGCATTAATCGGTATCAATTGTAGCGACAAATGTCGCTGTCTCGGTTGCCTCAACCAGTCTCTGTGAGCCTTCCCTTGGCGAACTGCGCGGTCTCTTGTATGTCCCTTTGAATTTCTAAGTGGTTTCGATCTCACGCTGTGAGGCTTAGTCACATGCCCTTCGACACGCTTAAGGAAGCCTGTATATCAACATCCGTTGGGCTGCGGTGTCTTGAGTTCACCGTACTCGGCTCTGCTCCATCCGGATATGGCGCTCAATAGTAGAAGTTCGACCCGACAGATGAAGTTATATTGTCGTGCTCATCTTCTTAGTAGTAGTACACCCTTCCTATTCCACTCGCAAAGCTCATGTCTTGGCATCATTCGACTGTTAAGCTCGCCGTTCTCTATCTTGTTCCTCTTCCGCTCGCCTTCGGATAATGTGCTTCGTTCTTCGTTGTCAGTTTTATTAGAGCTTCAGGACAGCAACAGATTTCTAGGGTGAGCCTTGATGTGCTACACTAGCGGACTTCACTTACATCTGCCCAAAAGCGGCAATAATGTTTGCTTCCTGGTTTGTGCACAACATGTATAACAAGGCTGCTCGGATATCTTCTGGAGAAGAAGACACCTTATACGCCATGCAGACATTGGAAGATGATTTACAAATCTATTGCCGGGAACGCTCTTCTTCTACCAAACTTCTTCATCGATGATTTTGGACTGCCTTGATCAGGTACCGAGTTTGTTATGGGCAAATGAGATGGCGCGTTTAGCATTCTTGCCTCGCCAGACTAGATACTCTATACTTATACTTGCCGAATGGAAACCAACGACGCCGCTACCAACGCATCCTCGCTATCATGTTACGTTTATTACGCTCTCTACTGCCTCTTATAGCCATCGGTCATCTGTTGCTCTGTACTGTGCTTGTATCGGCTCAATCCGCCTGTGGACTCGCAATGATCATGCGCCGAATGCGAATGATTGGCTATAGCAGCATCTCTTTATCGCTCATTATTTCATGCATCACCTTCAATCACCATCTGATTGAAGGCGTCCGGTGGGGTACGCTCGCGCGCGCTTCCTCTGCTCTTTCTTAGTGGCAGGCAGGCTTTCGCTTGAGTACCTGTGTGCGGATACACAGTAAGTAAATTCCCGCTGCTTCTTCGGTCCCGGCTGATATTGCATCGCAGCGACGCGTGTAATTCAATAATTCGAGATGATTGGATTGCTCGTGGGATTGCGATGAGCGGACCTTCTGGTCAGTTGGAAAGTTTCTGTCGTTCTATCTGATAAGCCTTACCGCTTTACAGATTCGCTGCATCTTCACACTATGGTATCACCCTGCTAGCGATAACATACTTGTATGGCTATCGCTTTAGATTACAGACAGAAGCTGGATTAGATGACGCGGGTGTCATATCTATTGTCAATGAACTGCTCGCATCTAACCCCGACTGCACCGGCGCCAAAGCTGCATAGTATCATTAGCTGCCTAACAGTGTCACCGGTCAGCCATAATAGTTTCGCCTCTACATGAGACAGCATTCACCTTTTTGCTCGCCGCCCTCCTTTCTCTGCAGCAGCGACATCCAACATTCATTCAAGAGTGTGAGTTTCGTATATACGCTTAGAATATGGTACAAAGGCTTATGTACGCTCACAGCACCCTCGAGTCTCAAGCAGGGCAGCAAGATCTCAGCTAAAAATTATCTACTTATCATTCGTTCTTTGGTCCTGCGCAGCACTCCCTGAAACACCTCTCTCAGAGAGGCTCGCTCTGGCTGTGAGCGCTTAGACCCAGTGTCTTGCCCGCAGCCGTCGGGACTCGCTCGCTTCCTTGCACTGGTTTATCCTTGCTGCAGCTAGCCCAGTGAGGTGGAAATCTGCAAGCTCTGCTTGTGGTTGTGTACACAGCTATCTATACAATAGCAGCAGCAACCTGCGTCCCTCTTTGGACTCTTCTTTCGTTTGGTGTTCATATTATCAAGTCTCTCGCAATCGCTGACCCATCTCTGGTAGTATACGTCGTGAGTTAGGTCTCTGCATTCTTCCAACAAGCTCTGATGGCATTTGTCGTCAGCCTTGGTCAAAGAACGTCCTTGGACTCTTGTTATCGTAGTGATCGTTTCCAACGACAACTTTACTATGGTCCGGGTGCGCAATCACTGACTACAATGAAGTTTTAGCTGACCATTGGTCATGCAGGAGGCAGGTCAGTGGTCCAGTCTCTACCACGGACATATTTAACTGGTCATGACAGATGGAGAATGGGTTTTAGATCGAGTACTGGGACATAGGATGGAAGGCAAGAAGCACGTCTTCCATCTAGGCGTGAGTCTACTTTCATCCCGCACGCTTTTGCCCAACTCACGGGCTGTGTGCGAAGTGGGAAGGGTGTAATGACGACACGGAGACTACATGGCAACGGGTCTATACCGTGGACGCCGGGCCGTCACCACTGTTCGACTACATCAATGTCAATAGGCAACTGGTGACTACAGACCGCAGTATTTGCGACTGGTACAACGGTACGCTATACTTCTCATCTTCTTATATGCCAATTAAAGGCTGACCGTTCGTTTGCTTCAGCTTCTCGGGGCTATTTGAAGAAGACGCATCGGGGTCAGGCGTCCTACAAGAAGAAACACTCAGCTCGGCCGTCCGAACATAAAAGAACGAAAGTGCAGCAAAACACTCTTTCAACGAAACCACCCCAGGTTATGCCCAGTAGCCCGGCATACGCGCCAACAATCCCTATTGACCAGCTACCCAAAAGATCAAAAAGACCTCGCGAGAAGCGCATGCTCGAGCCAGTTACGCGACGTATCTTATCAGAAGGTCCAGATGAATACGGCGAAGAGCCTACGGAAACCTTATCCGAAGAAGAACGCACCGCGAAAGACAAAGACTCATCTACAAATAGTGATTATGAATGGGAAAGTCAGGCAGAGGATGATAAGGATGACGACGAGTACAGGCCCGAAGGAGGATCTGATTGCGAAGACTGAACAAATGCTTGCGACGGATGAGGGCAAGTTTTGCCTGGACAGTGATTGATCAGAACACTCATGTACTTGACTTTATCTCACAGGAGCTATGGCATGCGAATAGCTGATCGACTCTCCGACTCAGCTAATGATCAAATCACTGTGAGCTAATGACCTGCAATACTCTCTTGTCTCAGCTAACGCTTGATTCAGACCACGAGAGCGCTCAATGCATTGGTGTTCTGTTCTTGATCTACTTCGGTGAGCCCCAGGCTGGGCAACCTATGCGTGGTAAAAGTGGTACGCCTTTCTGCTAATTTGCGTCCCAAGATTGCGGCTCGGGCTGACGTGTGCTGTACGCGTAGCATGTGTGTGCAGATGGCGTCGAAGAAATTGAGTCTAGAGGAACAGACGATGTATTAGGTGTTTGCGACTTATGGTACTGCTATTGAAAAGCTATTCGTGGTTCTGTTGCTGACGATGTAGGCACACTGTTGCTTGCTTGGCCGTACACTGATGCGAATCTTCGTCGCAGAGTAAGCCTGAAGTAGTAGCATGTGCTGGAGGTATAGCAGATGGCGGTCTGACTGTCTTTCATGTCAGTCTATCTCGCTCATTTAAAGATAGCGTATTGATAATTGTCGCAGCGAGGTCTTTCACCACGCAAGAAGCGTCGCCTTGACTTCTTTTGCGAGACCGCCGACCGCGTCTCCGTATCTATGCTCAACACCAATGCAAAGTCCTCTCTGCTGCATGTAGTTTCGAACAAGAGGCGCGGCAAAACTACCTTCCCTCTTCCGAATTCGGAAGACTAAAATTTGAGTGGCATTCGGCCCAATGAAACATTCTTCCTCGTTCCGAACAACAGTATCGCTCGATGTTCAACATGGCTACCGAAGCCGAACGATTCTGCGTAGCCTGAAATGGACGGCGAAGCGAAAGTACCATTGATAGCCATTACAAGCTGCTGTGCCTGCACTTATATGGCCTCCTAAAGCTGTGACGTCTGCCCTCGAAGTTTAATCTTCCTACCGCTGCGTGTGACTACAGAATCTTCTTCTTCCAGCAATGAACCTCACCATCAATCTGACAATACACTGGTCATAACATTTGACTCACTGTTGGCTTGACTTTCCTACCACTTCGTGTGACAGTACCCTCAACTTCGACATCTTCCGCATCTGCTTCGACATCTCCCGCATCTGACCGAAACATTTCAGCAAGCGAGCACCACAGACCGCTCGTGACATACCTTCAGTGTTTCCATTATTGGCCGTAGCTCGTGACCAAAGATGAGTCAACGCCTGAAGCTCTTGTGGTGGTTCAGGTAGTCGAATTGTACCGATAGGGAATCTCAAGCCATGATATCGCCATTTCCCTTCCAGTTCGTCCGCAGCTTCCAGAGCAAACAAAGTCCATAGCCAAAAATAAATTTTGGTGACAAGCTTGAACCGCCCAGATGACCACGCAGTGTCCCAGAGCCCGCAGAGAGCCACAGCAGGTTGAGGAAAGTCGGTGATTTCGCGTTCAGAAATCCATCTGGAGAAAGAGTTGTACAAGCTTTGCGGACTAGGCTTGACAAACAAGTTGATTGGGCCAGGATCAAGCAAGAAGTCGAAGATTGCTGTTTTCATGGATTTGCTGAGGAAGGAGTGCAAGAGATCAACTCCCAACCATTCTACTGGATTGCAAAGATAGCGGAATGGACGTTGTCGTCCCTCTACGATTGATAGCCAGCGATATGCTTGATCTAGCGTCTCGAGGTCGGACAGGTTGGAAAGCTGATTTGCTGATGTGAGGCTTTCGTATCGAGCTTGATCGAACTGTCTATCCTCTCGCGATCTATTATTTAATAACGAAGAGAAAAGTGTAGAGTTGCGTAATTGCTGAATGGGCTGCAAGGAGGACTGATCTTGTAATATGAACAGTAGCTCGTTCAGTGCCGGCGATAAGTCGCCATTTTTAAATTCCTTGCGATCTGGCCAGGGCCAGAGCTTCTTCACCCGTTTGCCACTCATCCGAGCGCTATTATCCTTCTTGATGTCCAATAGCTTGTGGTGCTCTGTCATCTCTTGTATGGCCGATACGAAGTGAGGGAAAACCTCGGAAGAGATTGTGACCATATCGCGATGCTTCGGTACGGCGGCGTACCAAAAGATGCAGAGCTCTCTGCTCAGGGGGCGATGGAAAGAATCCAATTGATGATCGAAAAAGTTCGCCGGCACCACTTTCTTGGCAATCAGGTCCGTGTTGGATATGCCTTGAAGAAGCACAAGACATTGGACGAACAGGGGGAAGTTGCCATTCATAGCATTGTCTATCTCCGCCCAACCGACAGATAGGACCAATTGTATAGGTTTCATATGGCGTTTGCTCGCAAGGAAAGGAAATGTTTGAAGGAGAGGTTTGATGTTGAAATCGACGATATTGTCGGTAATTTCGGGCTCTTCATGCAGATCACACAGCGTATTGATGACGCTTTTGAGGTATAGACCTTGTGCAGCGTAGGTTTCGTCAAATGTCGCCAGCTGGGAGAGTTGATTATGAACAATGACGCTGGTTCGCGTTGGCGTAAGGATTGGAATGGTGAGCATTTCTGGATTTGCTGAGATATAATCGATGGACTTGAGCACCAGTGCTTTGTTGCCCCTGCGATGGTGTATCTTGCTAATGATTCGCTCTTGAGCTATTGCGATGGGGAGCGCAGCGTAGACACACGCAGGTGTGGCCATGATAGTTTCTAGCTGTGTCAGGAATTCTGCATGACGGTCTTGATCTAGACTATCAGACGTCGTCTCCAGCCTTGCACTAGCAGTGTCGACCACTTCATCCTGGCCCTCATTGACCTCATTCGAGTTCCCCATCGAAGTCTCTTGCGAGAGAGCCAACAGACGGAAACGAACCGACTCTGAGCGATTCGAATAAGATGAGAAGAGCGTCGACGCGCTTTCGTCGATAAGCGAAGGAGGAGAATCGTCGGCGAACGAGTGAAGCTGACGAAGGCGTTCTTGCATATCTCTGACTTCTTGCAGATGATCAGCAGAGCCGGTAGCGATGAAGTCTCGAATGTAGGGATCAGGGATCAGAGCGCCTGGTTTCATCGAATCTTCAATTTGGAGGCCCAAAACCGCACATGTGATCATAACGAGTTCTTCTGGGGTCTTCTCAAGATGATCGGGTGTATTGAGGCGAAGCACCGCTATCAATTGCGTGTATAGCTCTTGCCCTTCCGGAGATTTGTTGAAATACATGCCGATTTGAGCTTGCGAAGTCTTTGGAATGCTGGAGGTTGGGATACCAGCCGCTTCAAACATAGCTCGTTGCTCTTCGTCCAAGCAATGCAAAGCGTTGGCACAAGAAGGAAGGTAAACCAGCCAATTCAGAAGCCCTTGAAGGATTGCTAGTTTGTAGTCGACAACAGCTTCGTCCAGTTCGTCCTGTACACGTCGTGAGTGACCGCAAGTGATGAACGCAGGAAAGGGAATTACCTCGTGATCAACCTGATGTGCGTTCTCATCCGCGCCTAAAAACTTCCGCCAGTGCTGCTCATCCCGTATGTGCTGATCAATAAGCGCCAGGTATCGACTCAAATCGCCCAAAGATCCAACAGCAAGCTTGAGTACCATCACCGGACCCAAATCTTTACCAACCCTTGTGACAGGTGCAAAATCCGTTAAGTGAGCGGTTGCAAGTAGCGCAATGACCTTGAAGACAGTGTCGGTCACATGGAAATCTAGACCAGTCTCTTGATGATAGATATCGCAAGCTTGTTCCATCATGGCGGAAAGGGATTCTCGTTGGGATTCATAAAAGGCAGACACCGATACCGTATAATTGGACTTGCTGGCTGGTTGTAGCAAAGTTCCTGCCAGATGCGAGAGGATAGTGAGCATGTCGCCATCCGGCGAACGAACAGTGAACCTGAAGTCGCTATTTGGTGTGGAGTTGAATAGGCTAGCAAGCATACGATCGCCATGGCTGGATTGGAAGTTCTGGAAGGATTGCAGTCTGGTATCGAGCCAAGAGTAGGCAAAGTCTGGATCACCTTCAACGAATTCCGTCGAAGGAGAATCAGGCACAAGCGCACGCGAATTTTCGTTGATCGCAGCAGTAGTAGCCGGAAGGGACGGTCCTGCCGGTGCGTCTGAAGTAGTGGACCGGCTTTCATCCTTGACTATGCCAATGATCCACTCAATCACTCTGGCCATCTCGAAATCCGATTCCCCCACACATCCATGGACAATAATGTTGACACCAGCTTGGAGAAGGATTGGAACAACGATCTGAAGCGCTTTCCAGATTCTGCTTTCTACTTGCTTCGCCCAAGTCGTCTGTACACTTTGTTAGCATTCCGATGACGCCAGAATGCCGCAAGAATGGCTTACGGAAGTTGATCCTTCTCTTGTTTTCAACCATCTGATCCACCCATCCGCAAAGACGTAGACCAGCTTGTACCGATGGCCCAATTCCAGCAATTCACCGAAAAGGCAGACTACCATGTACCAAAGACCTTTCTCGACCTTCGGCACCAAATATGACATGATGTCAAAGAACATGACAGCGTTCAGAAAGCAGTCTTGATAGGGAGAAGGTATGCGCTTCATTATTGACGGTGTTAGCTCTAGTCTGATTTTCTGTCGGGTCTTGTTCTGAAAGGTGTAAAGGCCCATGCTGACAGCACAGCTGCTTGGATCTCAAACGACAAGAGGGCTATTCAAAAGGGAGAGTATGCTCTGCTTGTACGATCTTGGCAAGTGGACGTAGCTCTCCAACCTCCAGCACTTTGCCTCCTGAACCAAGTCGTCGAGCCTCGTGCGTGATGGACGTGGAAATGAAGGACAGCACTCCCTCGAAGGTACATTTGATGTATCATACATGTGTATGATGCCGTCTGACGCGAGGCTTTGACGCGTAGAACAACCTCAAAAGATCGGCGGAAGAAAGCGAGGATGCGACACCTGTGAGTTTCTCTTCAAGCAAGGTCAAGCGCGCTGCTTGAAGGGTCGGTCAGCAGATGAACAAACGCAACAGGATCGATCCTTCCATCGTCGTGTCCCCTCTCGCACCACCTACACCAAAGACGGCTCGAAAGGTTGCTACGCACATCTTGCTTGAATGCTACTCGATCAGTCCAATCGCATTGCCTACGGCTTCTGTAGTTCAAACCAGACCAAGTCACTCAAAGGAGCGAAAGAAGCTATCACAAATTGAAACTTCTTCCCTCGATATGGAGACTATGCTCTTGCAATACAACGCCAACGCTCAAAAGTTCGACGCAAGGAAGCAAAGGCATGATCAGAATTACGTGGACCGGAAGAAGCGAGCGAAGAAGAACTCCTGAAGTCATCAAATTTGATGTCAGTTTCCGGTATTCTTGCGCGGTCTCGATGCTCAAGCTGTGTACAGTTCTTGACTATGAGTGAAAGAGGGAAAGAACTCTGAACAGCAGCTTCTGTTTGAATGTTTGACTGCATGTTAGGTGTACCTGCAATGTGATCTCTCTGATATTTCACATAGCCTGCTTCTATCGGGGACCCTTTGATCGCCTAGTCGTCGATCTATCAACCTCCACGGCGCAAGAAAATAGGTACTAATGAGACTTGACGACGCAAGAGACCACAAAAAGAAAGATAGCATCTGTAATCATGGCGTAGACGCGCAAGTCACGCGGCCGAGCTCTGCGTTTCATGAGAGCGAGTAGAGATGTACCAAAGTGACTGATTGATGCATGTACGCGTCTGCCGGACACTTGACCAGGCGATAGTAGCATCTTCGCGATATGCGAAATTTGTTGACGAGCATACACCAAGTCAAGCATTTCAAGAGCTCAAGGCAGGCGCACACAAGATGCTCCAGAAAGCGAGCGACAACGTGTCTCGATATTGGGAGGTACTGGCTACCAATACAGAACGCCGGGCATTCAGGGTCAAGCAGCTCAAACGAATGCTGATGTACAAGATCCTGCTCCCACTGGTGTCGTCATGCAAGACAGCGATACTATTGCTGGAGACGGCAATGGCGAGGAAGATACGGCTGTTCCTACCTTTGAGGCGACAATGGAACAAGCTTTGGACCCTGATGCTGATCCAGCAGATGAAAGCCAGCAAGACGAACAGCCTTTCAGCTCTATTGTGACCTTACCAAATGGTCGTGTGGTCACTGTAGAATCTCCTGCGATCGCCTTTATTTCAACCGCAACAGACGGAGCTGTTATCGTCGACACGCCTACGATATCCTACAGACCTGACGGTTCAGCTACTCTCGTCGCCAATCCTGCAATCATTACGAACTTACCCAACGGTCGAACAAGTCTTGTACGCCCGCAATCCGTAACCGTTTCAACACTGCCAGACGGTTCAATATCAAGCATCACTCTACCTACTTCAACCTCTTCCACAGTTTCCGGTGCATCGCCTTCGAACTCGAGCAGTGCTCCTTCATCTTACACTTTGCTGTCTTCCGGCGCTTCCGCTTCCAGCACCAATCCGGTGATAGCTGCAGAACAATCGCAGGACGTTCTCTCAGCAGGCCAAATCGCAGGCATCTCGCTCGGCTCTATCCTTTTCGCTGGTCTCCTGCTAGGTACATTTCTCATATGGTTCTGTGTAAGACGTAGGCAAAGGCTACGGGGCGATGATGCTTCATGGGTCGGCATCAGCAATACTCCGGATCAGACACTGCAAATGGCTCAAGTTGCTCGAATGATGCCTTACTATGATCATCATACGACAGAAGAGCCTCTTACTGCTACGACAGGCACGAGCAGAACCAGCGAAGCAGAGCAATTCGCCGATTCACATGAAAACACGCATGATAGCGAGGACGAGGAACCACCTCCAAGCGCAGGAGGCACTGGTGGTCATAATGGGTCAGGTAGCAATAGGAGTGGATTCAGCCGGAATACCGAAACAACTATCGAGTGAGTCGAAATCATGAAATGCTGCTTCATGACTGATTTATCGAACAGCGAGGACGCATTGTTCTATTCATTACCTGGTACCAGAGTGCCTTCTCGAGATCATGCTTTACTTCGCGCTCCTCATCTATCCGATACTCGCGAAGAGTCAGAATCGCTACTGGATTCTCCGCTAAATCCATATAGCAGCCGCCAATCGGAAGACCTGATGGGACTGAACTCTCCAGAATATAATGACCAAGAGCATCTCTTCACTCTACCTCGACCAGCGCCGGACGTTCCTCTTGTATCACCGCCTCCGGACGAGCCAGAGGAACATGATGTGGTGCCTGATTCAAGAGGTATCCCACTAGTGTCTGCTGCGAGTCGAGTTGTGGGAGGATATCTGGGAGGTCTAGGTATTGGAAGTTTGATGTTGGGCCGCCGAGATATCTCAGGCGAAAGTCAGGTGGCTCGGAAAGGGGAACGAGACTCCATAGACTCAGACAAGAGAGAGTCCTACACCAGGTGCGTCTCAAGCCTAAGACATTCGGCTGTTGCTGAGCTGCTGCAAGACCTTCTACCGCTCGATTACTTGCCGCGAAAGCACATCGACGTTTGACTGGACGAGCTGTCGGGCTAGATGACTCGCCGACTCTGGGTCAAGAGGATGATAGTAGCGCAGAGTCAGAAGCGGAGAGCGAGGAAGCGGCGTTCTTGCCGTATGAGAAAGAGAAGCTTGAGCGGGCTCGATGGAGCAAGACGACGCTCGGAAGGTTTGCCAGATTCCTGATGTTACTTGCTTGAGCTGAACAATCTGTGCAGACAAGTAACATCGGAAGATGCACATGAAGCACAATCTTTGGTAGCAAGTCTTCGATCAGCCAGTCACAACTCGTCCAAGCATGCCGACCGATCACAGAACTCCTCATATGGCTCCAACAACACGCGTCGTTCAGTCTCGGAGAGCGGTCTGCTTGAAGGTCGCCGGTCATTCTCTAACAGCCGAAATGGGTCTTCATACAGGACTGCAAGAGAGCGTTCCGACTCGTCTGGCGGCCACGCATCCAGGCACACCAACATAAGTGATCCTTCATCCAGCGAACAGGCAGAAATTTGGCAGCTTCCAGCTTATTCGAAGTGATGATCGGTTGATCTTCAGTTTCTTGTACAATGCTTGACTGTATTATAGATCGTTCAGGGCGTTGCAAACCATTTCTTCTTGGTGCTGCGTAGGTTGTGCTATGCTATTTGCGGGTCGATGTCTTCTTGTCGTGTCGTGTTGTGATCTCTCTTCTCAAATTGTCGTCAGCGATGCCGCGCGGACTTGAAGCCCATTGAAAGGTCTTGATCTTGCTTCTATTACATTTCCATTCTATTACAACTTGCTTCTACTCGAGCTGCGCAACAAGACTGCTGACTTCTGACTCAGTCAGGCCGAGGTCCTTGCTCTTCACCGCCTCGCTGACCGCCTTCCTCTGCTCAGCCGTGAGACTATCCTTCCCACACCTTTCTACTACACTCTTGAGCGCGCCCAAAGCCTTCTCCATCAGATCCACATCCTCATGCTGATCCCCGTTCGCGCCAAACGGCACCATATCACTTCCCAAGCTCGCAACAAGCGTACTCAACACGTTTGATTCCTGCGCTCCCACTAACAAAGCTTCCGGTTTCTCGGCATGTTGAAACAAAGCATCAATCAAAAAGGCACTCTTCCTTCGACAAGTAATGTCTGGATCTTGCAAAGCACTGTTGAGCGCTTGCCAACCGTTGTTTTCGCTGAAAATGACTAGAGCGGCTTCGTTGTGCTTGACGGCTCCAGAGAGGCAGTACAGGGCTTTTGATCGAACAGCGGCTGTTACGCTCGTTTCTGCTATGAGGGCGATGATGGTCGGTATCGGGTTTTCCAAAAGGAACTGCGCAAGAAATCAGCGAGATCGAGATGAAGGGTTAAGAGGAATATACATCAGCTTGCGATTTTGGGTTATTTTGGATCGCTGTGCCGCACACCCATAGAGCTTGAGTGACTGATTCTGGCTCAGAGTCTTGGAAATGCGAAACAATATCTGGCCATAGTTTGAGTGGTGTGAGATCATTGGCATTATCCAGCCTGAGAAGAATCAAGAATCAGTCGCGAGGCCTGAGGCATGAGAAATCGGCCTACGATTCGATGAGCATTTCTAGCTCGTCCCAGGCCATTAGACGATCTTCTAGAGGAACTTCATGGTCGCCAACTAGCGCCACGGCTGCCTGGAGGTGTCAAATCCAATTGAGACACAAGATGCAGACATGAGATGAGAAGACATACTCGCATGCGCTGAGCATCAGAGACCTCTGCAAACCAAGAAAGGGAAAGAATATGAAAAAAAATGCACGACAGCCAAAGAAGAGAGCGTACGATTCGCCATGATCTCATTGAGGATCTGAGCATTCAAATTAGCTTTAGAGCATCTTGCAGAAGCACTGTGTTCACCTTGACATGCTCCTTGCTCTTGACAGGGTCGACCTGTCCCAGTTGTTCAGGTGACTGATTAGCCAAACCCCATCGAAGCAATCCTGCGCTTCGCATGTCAGCTCGGACTCTGCTTTATGCGTCTACGACTCGCCTTGCAGGTTGTCTTGATCTTTCGGTGCCATTTGCGAGCTCGTTTGCGTCAAAACTTGAATTACGCTTGCACGCAAACCGTCATGCGCTCAAAGGTGCTAGAATTTGCTGGTAGCATCTCTTGAAGATGGAGAGCTGCAGAACTACGGCTGTGCCGTTGACTCAAGGCTCAAGACGAGACTGTGTTTGCAAGAAAGGCTCTGCTCGGAGGCTCAAAATTTCAAAGATGCAAAGACTTTGAATTGAGCAGCACAAGAGCTCTCTCGCGATATGTACTAGCCTAGCCTATTTCCTCTGTATCGTCCATTTCTTCAAAAACGCTGGCGTTTACCTGCGTACGCATCGGTACAGCGGTATACTTTCGTTCTCGAGTTCGCGACGCTTTTTCTTCTGCGTCTCGTTCGGTCAGCCGGCATGCATCTCGTGCAAGAAGCAATAAAGCCCTTTGAAATCCGAAGCGCGCAGCTGCCAACCCAACATTCTACCTATCTCTGTCATTCGGGGTCGACAATCTGCTCCGTGCCCCTGCTTCTGCGTGATCTGTCTCTTCTCCCTGCAATATTTGAGCTTATTATTGCTGAGTGATCGCTCTATGCTTTCCGAAAGGCGCCCGCTCCACTGTCCCCAGATTTCGAGCGAAAGGCGGAATCGTCATTCCCAAAATTTTGTTCGATCTGCCTTGTAGGGCAGTAGCGCTAATAGCTTTATTGAGCTTGTCCTGAACCTTCGCCTGTCAACGATATGCCTCACACCAGGGTGGACAAGCATGTCTCTTATACTTCCAAAAACGGCTGGCATGGTGGAAGAGACTATTTCGCAGACAGCTTTGTATGTCTTCCTTCGGACTTGTGCGGGTCGTCAGAGTTGACGCGTTTCCTTCCCTGTGCGCAGATTGGGGCCGTGATCTATCAAATCTTCAAGCCAAAGTGGTACGCGGAGGAGCAGGACGATTATGTCCTGCCCGATCGTTACCGCAGAGATCAAGAGAAGCCTAAGCAGCCTCATCGAGAATCATCTGCCAGCTCGGCAGATACTTTGGTCGCTCCATCATCGGAACCGACCTACGGCCAACAAGGGAATCTAGGCTCCAAGAACCAGCAGTCTGATGTAGAGAATCAGAGACAAGGCAAAGAGGGCAAGGAGAAGAAGGAGGAAAAGAAGGAGGACAACCCTGAAGATGATCCCAACATTGTAACCTGGTACTCTGAGCACGACCCTGCCAACCCACAGAACTGGTCAATCACCAAGAAATGCATCTTTACAGCTCAGCTCAGCATCCTGACTTTCAGTATCTATATTGGATCTGCTATCTATTCGGTTGGTTACGGCTCGCTTATTCCAGAATTTGGCATTACCCAAACTGTCGCGACACTTGGTCTGACTCTTTTCGTTTGTACGTTGTTGTCTTTCCAACAATGGCATTACCGTAAACTGATGCTCATATTTTTACCGCAGTCGGATATGCGATTGGTCCTCTAGCGAGTTCTGAGCTTGTTCTTCTTGGCAACGTGAATAACCTGTTCTTCTAGTTCCTATCTGCACCCTCGGACATACCACAGATTGGACGACAGCCCATCTATATGATCACGCTTGCCATCTTCGTCATCCTTCAAGTTCCATCAGCTTTGACCAACAGCTTCGCTGGTCTTATGGTCTTGCGCTTCCTCGCGGGCTTCATTGGCTCGCCTGTTCTTGCTACAGGCGGCGCATCTCTGGGCGACATCTATACTCCCAAGACGAGACCTTACGCCATGGGAATTTGGGGTTTTGCTGCTGTAGGAGGTCCAGTACTTGGTCCACTGATTGGCGGGTTCGCGGTTATGGCTAATGGCTGGAGATGGTAAGTCACTGTTAATACTCTTATTTTAAGCCAGCCCTGATTTTCTCTTACAGGGCATTCTGGATTCTACTTTGTATGCTGCCTTGTTATCTCTCTTGGTTGTCTTTTACTGATTGGACGAACACGATCAGGGCTCGATGGTGGCTGCTTTTTGGTTCTCATATTCACCATGCCCGAATCCTCGAGCGCGACCATTCTCACTCGTCGGGCTCAAAGACTACGCAAACTCACTGGCAATCAAGATCTCAGGAGTCAAAGCGAAATTGCCAGCAAGAATATGGCTGTGAAACAAATCGTAGGTCCACAAACAACGTCCTTTGGATAGTGTCGCAGCTGATTATCGGTTCTTGCCAGGCCTACATGTCCGTGGTCCGACCATTCATCCCCATTTTCACGTATGCCCGCATTCTCCTCTCTCTGACGCCTTTCTGACCATCCTTGCCTTCAGAGAGCCTATGTGTCTGGCTTGCCACTTATACGTCGGCTTGGTCTACTCTATTCTCTATGCCTTCATCGAAAGTACGTCGTGCAGATAGCAGACTGTATTGCGCTCATGCTTCTTTCCAGGTTTTGCACTTGTGTACGGTTTCCTGTTGTGCAACTTCATGCATTCCTGATGCGCTTCATGCAGCTTCGAGCAGATGTATGGCTTCAATCTTGGTGAGTGCCGGCTCTTATAATGTGAAACGGCCTGTTGACGAAAAAATGCTTAGGCGAGAACGGGTTGGCCTACCGTAAATCTATCTCCTGTGTCCAAGTACTGTTCTCACATTTATCTCATCACAGTCGGTCTCATGGTGGGCACTGCCATGGCTGTGAGCAGACAATAGAACTGTGTCGGCGTCAAGCTTACTTTTGCGCACACAGTATGTCGGCTTCTGTATCTACAATTGGAAAGTCACCATCCCAAAGATGAGAAAGGCCAAAGGAGGGGAGCTCGCGCCTGAAGAACGCTTGCCGATAGCCATTGTCGGCGCCTTCCTTCTTCCCATCTGCGTACGCCATCGATGGTCATCCCTTTTCTGTAGCTAACCTTTCCACCTTAGCTCTTCATGTTTGGCTGGACAGCAAATCCATCCATCCATTTCATGGTACCCATAATCAGCACGTTGTTCTTCGGAGGTAAGCAGATTGTGCATACCAATTTACTCATCTGATTTCCCCATCACAGCCGGTGCGCTTCTGCTCTTCCTGTCTGTCCTGAACTATCTGGGCGACTCGTACCCAACCGACGCAGCTGCTGTATATGCGGGCAACGACTTTGTCAGGTATGCATATCAACCCAAATTGAACCGAAATCATTTTGATCATCGTCGGATGACAGATCAATGATGGGGGGAGCCTTTCCGCTCTTTTCTATTCAACTGTTCGAAAATCTTGGCCATGGAGTTGCCTGGGGATCGACACTTTTGGTAAGCTATGTTTTCTTCAAGAGTCATTTTTCTGACGTTTGGTGACCAGGGTTGCCTCACTATCCTCTTCCTGCCTATCCCTATTGTGAGCACCCTTCCACTGTGGACTCCCTCAGGCTTGCTAAAGCACACATCTTTTTAGGTTCTCTACCTCAAAGGTAAAACGCTACGGATGAACAGCAAGAAGTACGTTCTATCACACTCCTGTATTCCTGCGACGCTGATGATTAGCACAGCGCTCGTCACGACATCTAGCTGCAGAAAGCTCCTTCGGCACTGTCAAGATCTTCATCCTAGTATTCTCATTGGGATAGCGTAATGTTCACTCTGTACATACAACTGTTCCACAATACTCTAGACACCAATGTAATCTTCATATAGTTATAATCGAAGCTCGTCTGGCTTTATATGCTCGAGACAAATCAAGCACTTGCTTTCCCGGAGACGTCCAATAGCCCAAGATTGCCAGTACTTGCGGTGCCCTTGCTCAATACCTAGCTGCAAGACTGTAGTGCAACAAGAAGACTCGAGCTTAGACTCCGACTGTCAGCAAGTCTGAACACTCGAACCATCTCGTAACAGAGAGCTCAGAGGCAGTTTGTCTTTCTGAAGCGCCGGACCTGTCTTGCAAGTCAAGAGATCACGTAGACCTGTCCCATTGCTCTAGCGCTGCACACATTCCTTCGGCCGGCAACCTGTCTTTGAAATAGTCTAGGGCACTACACTACAGCACTGCCCTATCTTCTACCACCAACATGTACATCCCAGCCAACCTCACGTTGCAGGTAGGCCTGTATCGCATTGCTGTCAAGTTGCCGTGACTCAAGTATATTCGGTAGGCCGCCAATCTCGTTCTCAGTCTAACAGCCGCACACATTGGTCCTTCCATCGCCAATGAAATCAAAGGCAACCTATCTCCCGTAATGCTCTATGATACAAACGGTTCAGGAGCCAACTTAGGCTGCCTCTCGCACCGAACCTACGATTTCGGCTTTACTCGAAAGAGTCCAGATTCACTTCCTTCACCACCTAAAGATTGGGTCGCCTTGATACAACGCGGTCGATGTAGCTTTGTCGAAAAGATTCGCTTCGCACAAGAGCTAGGTGCAAAAGCGGTCATTATCGGGAATGATGCTGCTAATACTGAAGCGCATGGTCAGCTTCATGTGATCGGAGGGTCAGACGCTGGTGATTTGGTGATACCTGCGTTCAGTATGGCAGGAAGTGACTACCAAGAGATGATTGTCCGAATGGAGCATGGAGAAGTGGCTTTCGACTCTTCGGACTTTCAAGGTCTAGAAGTCATCGTTACGCCTACACCAGCCGAGTCGAAGTCCCCTTCTCCATTCAAAGGACCGCATGAAGCCTCTTCTGCTTTCACTTTCGGAGAATCGAAAGAATGGGCAAAAGTCGCACGAAAGCCTGGATACCGCAGTGACCTTGAAGCCATTTGGGTCGTTATTTCTACTTTCCTGAAAATCATGGCTTGCACTTTGGGCGTCGTCATCTCAGTCGGCATGGTCATCTTGGGCGGTGTATGGGTTGTGCTCAAATTATTCCCTTCTTTGGATTCCGACAACACGCTCAAGACCACGAAAGTCGACGCTCAAGCTCAAACACCTCTCATGGAGAAAGCTGGCGAGAAGAACGCTGAGGTAGAGCAAGGTTGGGAGAAGGTGGTTCGAGAGGAATGAGATGTACCATGGACTTTGGTGAGTAAATGTCCGCCTACTTGCTAGGTCTTGGCTGAATCCTATCCTACTTTAGTGTTATTTTGTCAACAGCGCTTTCTATCTGTACTAGTCCTCGAGCATGATTTGTAGTAGTCTGGCCAGCCATCATTTGTAATCTACATGTCCTCTTTACTTCGACTGTAGTCATCGAAAGCGTTCCCAACCCAAGATCTCATTGCGCAAGACTTCCCTTCGCTGTTGACCCAGGTGCTACATAAGGAGGCAATTCGTCTTCCGGATTGGAAACGACCATTAGATGCTCAGAAGAAGCTAGAGCTGAACTGGTAGGCGTTTCGATGCTTGAGGGTAGATTCGAAATCGAAGAGATGCGGGAAGCGCCAAAGTACGGATTGGAAGGTACAGAAGTCGGGGTGGATGGCAAGCCGGTAGAAAAAGGAGACGATGAATCGGTATAGGGTTGGCGGAAAGGCTGAAGAATAGGCGTGGATTGAGGTGATAGCGGTCGCTCGATGAAGTCGTCGATTGATGGTCGTCTTGCTGGTTCCTTTCGCTGTCTGCGTCGACGCCAGCAGAAGAATAGAACGGCCAATAAGAGCAAAAGAAGCACACCACCTGCCACTGCTCCACCGATGGCTGCTCCGCTACTTGATCGCTCGCTGTTGTCTGGCGCCTTTGTACTTGATTGAGAAGCGGCTATACTGGATAGGGTGCTATACGCTTCGGTAGAGGATGACACTTGAACGGTGATGAAATCGATAGACCTGAACTAAGCTGAGAGGTAGGACGCGATGCCAGGTGTAAATGCTTACAGCACATCGCCTTCCCGAGGTCTCTGTTTCCCAATGTTTTGAATAGTCACAGCATGCTGCCCATATTGAAGGACTGGACTCGCGTAGACCGGAAAGTTGCCTCGGTAAATGCCAGCAGTCTCGTTGCGCCAACCAGAGTAGGTGCCCATAGCGTTGTTGTCGACTATAGCAGGCTTAGACCGATTTGTAGGAGTCTTCAACATGACTCACTAGACACCGAGAAATGACCATGATCGTCAAATCTTTCGCCCAAAATCGTAAAGGCTACCCCATCAAAACGAAAGTCGACTGCAGCACCAGGCTCATCTGTCCCATCTAGCTTTCAGCATTAGCGCAGGACAGTCGAAGGGAAAGAGAGGAACGAACGAATTGAACCGCCGTCGTAAAAGTCTTGCTCTAGCTTGCCCCAAGTGCCGCGATATGTGACGGCAGCAGAATCATCTTGGATCGTGAAATTTGACATGTTCTGCTTGTTACGTTGACTGCAGTATGCAAGAGTGGGTGCGCTGATCCTTTTGAGAAGCTAGACTATTTATCTTTGAGAGAAGAGCACGAAACGTTAGTAAGAAGGTGCCGAGTTGGGTTTCAAGCGCAGAGACTGCACGACAGGAAGCGCAAAGTTGCAAGGTGCAGGATGGAACAGGACAAGCACCGAGGACGCTGCGTGAGACACATGCGAGAGCGTGACAATCAGCAGAAGATGGAAGAATGTCGGTCAGAGGCTATGAAACGTCTGCGATAGGAGATGTCTGCAACGCTGTACATCTGCTGGATACTGGACGAAGGACCACATCACAGGAGCAGCAGCGTTTGCTTGTAACACAGCTTGAAGATATTCGACATGCAGAGTTGACTTGCGTTGGCACCAGTTGACCATGATGCGACAGAACCTGTTTCGAGCTGCCAGGCCTATTCCACGGAAGCAGCCAAATCTTCAGCGTCCAGCGTCTTCCTTTGCCAATTCGTCGTCTGGTTCTCGCGGTCCTATGCTTGTGCTCATCACAATCGCAAGTTTCCCCCGTTCCGGTATTGTGCGAGTGTCTCATGCCGGGCCAGAGCAGCCTATCTTCACTTTTTTCTTGGGAGCATGGCAAGTCAAGCGATTGCGTTGGAAAGTCAACATGATTGAATCGCTCGAAGATAAAATGAGTCGCGAAGTAATGGGTCTACCTCGCCGCATCAAGTGAGGTCTCATCCTTGTCTATGTTGTACACACGAGCTAAAGTGTCACAGTCCTGAGGTATTGCCTGAATTCGATTACCGTAAAGTAAGAGTACAAGGTCGCTTCGATCACTCGAAGGAAATGCTGCTTGGACCGAGAACAAGGGACAACAAGCTCGGTTATCATGTCATTACGCCGTTGATAAGGGATCAAGGGAGCGATGCGATTCTAGTCGATCGGGGTTTCGTGCCGAGGGAAAGGATGGAGCAGTCATCTCGTCCTGAATCACTTGTGAGCTTACTATATTAACACCTACAGCTCGTGTAGATATTGAGAGGGTGTACAGACGCAAGATACGCAGAACCTGGTCGGGCTGTTACGCAACCAAGATCCAAAGAATGCCTTTACGCCTGATAACGCACCTGAGAAAGGTCAATGGAACTTTCCCGACATTGCCCAGATGGCCGCTTTCGCCTCTGTCTCACCTATCTTGGTAGATCAGATCTTTGGTCAGCGCTTCTCTTTACAGTCGCGGTTCATACTGATTCGTGTGAACAGAGGGTACAGCGGGGGAAATGTCTGAACGAACTTCTCGAGGTCTACCGATAGGTCGAGCACCAACAGTAGAACTGCGCAACATGCACATGACCTATGCCATCACTTGGTTCTCGCTCAGTGCAGCGACTTCAGTCATGTAAGCCTCTCGATCAACCGCGGAGGCTTTAGAGTCTGACGCGTCATTTAATAGGCTACTTGGATTATTCCGCAAATCGCGACAGACGAGTAATTTGGCTAGAGAAGCGTATCAGAGAGCAAAAGTAGCACAGCAGCAGTAGTGAGATTGTCAATATATATAGGTTTTATTCGGCCTTGCTATTTTTCTTCTGCCGCTCCTCCAAGCGAGGCTGTTCCTCGAAAATACAGTGGCAAGGATTTGACTTGGCGGCTTCAAGATCTGCACGGCCCTTCCTTGGACCTCCATCTCCGTGCGACCGTCGTTTGTTCAGTTCAGTCAAGCAAAAGACCGTTGACTAATCAAAACTCTAAACGGCAACAAGAAGCGCGGCAATCAGGAAAAAACACACAAGTCCGTTGAAGTCGCTTCATCAACTCCTTGACCAGCTACGGTAACACTTTGCGACTCTCCTTTCTTATCCCAACACCTTCACTCAGCTCAACGGGAGCATCTCCCAACCAGCAAACAGTGAGTTCTTCGCGATTTTCATAAAAGTCGCGTTGTCCGTGCTGAGAATATATTGCATAGTGGTCTACAGAAATGGCTCAGAGTCTGAGATTGCTCTACAACAATACCCAGATGGCTACAATTCAGGCGGCTACGTCGCGAGTCGTTCCAATACCGCTCTACCACTTCGAGGCGGTCGGTCCACTTCTGGGCTTTTACACTCGAAGAAGTTTTGGATCATCTCTGGTGTCGTCGTCGCTGTTGTTATTGCGGCCGTTGTAGGCGGTGTGGTTGGCACTCAATCATCAGACGATGATAATACCGGAAGAGCAAATGTCCGCGGAAACACCAACAACGCGGTCGAAGGCGTTAGCATGGACTCGAACGGAAACCCTCTTTATCCTTCTGCTACATCTACAGCAGCAGGTGTCAGTCCAACAGTAGCTTCCAACGCGGATCTTTCATGCGGAGATGATCCTTTCTCTGGATCTGGCGATTCGTCAACTTTTACCGTTCGGGAGGACCACCCTCGTCTTTTCGCTCCTTCTTACCGATGGGACTGTCTACGGACGAAATTGATTGCCAACGATCGTCATTTGCAAGGATGGAATGAAACTATCATGGCGAATGCTTCCCGCTTTGCAGACATGGGACCAGTCGAATATGTGTATGCATCCTTCACTCCATTTTAAGCTAGTATTGACATTACGCGCAGTACCGACGGAGGACTTTCTGGATCTGGTGTTCTAGATATCGCAAGAGAAGTTCAACTCAGGATGAAGCACTGGTATGTCATCATGTTTCCAAGCTCTTCATCGTACTCATCCCGCTTCAGGGGATATGCATGGAGAATGACTAACGACACCAAGTGGTCAGATCGCGCATGGACCGAAATATTGGTCAGTGGGATCGTCGCTTTGAGCTACTTTAGCTTACGCGTGCGACAACCTCGGACAGACCGCTGCTGGCAACAACACCGATCAATCATTCGGCGAAAGACCAGACAACTGGAACACTGCGCATTTCCTCGATGTAGCCGAATTTACTGCTGCATTCGCCTACGCCTATGATTGGCTCTACGATGCATGGACAGAAGACCAGCGAAATGCCATCATGTGGTCCATCCTCAACTTGGGTCTCAGCTACGGTCTCAACTCTTACACCGACCAATCTTCAGGCTACAGCTGGTGGCAGACGACAAACGGTAACTGGAACTGTGTCTGCAACGGTGGTCTCACCATGGGCGCTTTGGCTATTCTAAACGAAGACCCAACCGGTATTGCTCAGCGCGTTCTTGGCTACACCGTCGACAACGCGGCAGGTAATTGCATGTCAGCCGTTTCTTCAGATGGAACATGGTCCGAAACCAGCGACTACTGGTACTTTGGTTCAACAGCTACTGCTCAAATGATCAGCGCTTTGCAAACTGCTACCGGATCAGACCACGGTCTCTTGGATGCCAACCCAAACTACAGCAAAACTGGTCTCTTCCACATGGCCGTCACTGGCTTTGTTGAAAAGTTCCACTACGGAGTAAGTTATAGTGTCAGGATGCGTAGACTGAGCTCATGCATTGCTCGTAGGACTGTGGACCAAACAAGTACACTGCTACAGCCAACTGCATGCTTTTCTTTGGTGAAGCTTTCAACGAGCCCAGATACTCGCTCTACCAACGCGACCGCTCTGATGCACCCGAACCACTTTCTGTATGTCTATTCTTGCAAGATTACAGTGGCGTGCTGATTTTTCGTCAAGATGTTCTGGTACAACCCTGAAACTACTGGCGATTGGTGGGAGAACCTCGAATTGGACCAGTACTTCACCAACGAGACTGACTCTTGGGCCGCCATGAGAAACAGCTGGACCGATACTGATGGTGTTTATGCTGCCATGAAGGCTGGTCAATTGACCGGTCATCAAACGCACGGTTTCTTGGACATTGGTACTTTCGCTTTCGAGGCGCTTGGACAGAGATGGGCGTGCGTATTCATCTGTTGTTGTTCTGCTTTCCACCGCTAATCTTAGAATACGTGCAGTGGCCAACTTTGCCAAGCTGAATATCTAGCTCAAGGCTACTTCTCTTCTGAAGACCAAGACTCTGAGCGATGGCTCTACTACCGGACTCGCACTGAGGGTCAAAATACTATTTTGATCGGAGAGAACAACCAGCTCGTTTCTGCTACGCCATCAACCGACTTTGGCAGTACCGGAGAAGCTCAAACTTCGCTCGCTTACACTGTACCGGATAACTCGGTCGCTTTCTTCACGACAGACATGTCCTCTGCGTACGGCAGTGATGCAACGTGAGTGTTTGTCAGTATCTGCCTGGATCTAGCTAAAATGAGAGAACAGATCTGTCAACCGCGGCATGCGCCTGTTGAACGGCAGACAGCAGATGTTGATCCAGGACGAGATTGTTGGCGCTACGGCTGCCTTGCAGTGGCGCATGCAGTAAGTCAACCTTTGCCCGGTTATCGCCTTACTCATCGTATCTTCAGTACCAACGCAACCATCTCCTACTCAAACAACAACGCGACAGCTTCGCTCGAGCTCGGCGGCGAGACTCTTCAAGTTCAGATTCTTTCACCTTCAGGAGCTGGCTTCACAACGCTAGAGCCAGTGCCATTCCCTAATGACCCACCTGTGCCGTCTGGGGACATCAACCAGAACCTGGCAAACCCAGGCGTGTCAGTGCTCACGATCGAGCTTGCCGAAGGCGACCAGACAATACAAGTGAGTTCATCTCGGATGCATCCTATACACCTGCTGACATTGACATCAGGTCCTCTTCAACCCGCAATGGCCAGGTCTAGCGGAGACAGACTACGTCACTCCACCGAGCGTACCGCTCTCATCCTGGTCGACCACTTCACACAATAGTTAGAACGCTGGTCGTGTAATATTGTGATAGTAGAGGGTTAACCGGAAACGGACATTTCTAATTCAAATCATATTCCATGTGACTGAACTTTTTATGCATTGCACAAACATCGTCGAAAACAGACTCAGTTTGATGCGCGAGTCGGAAGTGAAGCTAAACATTGACGTTTCACATAGTACATACTGTATCGCCGAACTCATTAGCTCATACAATGTCCTTCTTCTTTCCTGCCGAACCTACAATCAAGCGAGAGCCATGCCGAGAGCTTCTCGGCGAGAAGTCGAAGCTGGATCGAGGTAAGCTAAAAACGCAGTGTCATTTGTGATATCGCTCCAAAGAGCGAAAGGCTTACGACGTTCGCCAATCGATGAAGCCCGAACACCACTGCAAAGAATTGATCATCAGCGAGCGGCGCACGATTACAACAGAAAGACTTGCGTTCTGACACTGTTGGGTACAAGATGACTGTCTGGCGTGGCTGCATGGAAAGTAGAGCGGTTGTCCCACCTAACGAGCACGAATCAGGCTATATTGCCCGCAGTAACATGCTTCAACTTACAAAGCCATAGCATTCGGAGTCCACTTGAGGCGAGCGATACAGTCATGGTTTCTAGTCAACAAGCGCATCATATAGTCGCCTACGGAGACTTTTAGCTTGAGCTTTCATGCTTTGAAAGTAGCACATACGAATTTCTTGATCTTCATAAGAGTGTACTCCATTGATCTTTGTAACGTGGATACCAAGACCAGAGAACATGGATTTCCAACCAGTAACGGGGTTGGTGCGAATGAGTGGGTGGGAAGGAGCAAAATCATCGCCTTTGTTGTCAGGTGATCCTCTTGGACTCATGACATCAAAGTTACCGTCAGTTGCTGCGGTCTTGAACACAGGCTGGGCGCAAGTAGCTGTGAGTGTCTCGAGGAACGCTCTGTAAGGTTTAGACATGCGATCATCTGGCCAAATCGTAATCAGCGAAGGCACTGTTAAATATGTAAAGGACTTACAGATCTCGCAGCCACTTGCCCAAAGTGTATCACCGCCAGTGGAAGGTACCTTGACTAGTTTGAGGACAGAGTAGTCGGCTGGGTTCTCTTCGAACGTGCAGCTGTTGGTGGTTAGAAGCTTAGCTGGCCTTCATCAAGGTAATGCAGTGCTGACTCACTCAGAGTGCCATTCACGACCAAGATCCTTTGGTTCGATAGATTGAACTTTAGCCATGCTCTTGTACATCTTCTTCTGAGCTGTAGCGATGCAATCACATAAGCATGTTCCGACTCAGTAAGAAAGAGAACGCACCCTCGGTATTGATGACATAGACGTTCTCATGCGTGTTTCCGTTGTCATCGTAAGGGACGTTGTCCTTCGACTTGAACAGAGGATGAACGTGCAGCCCGTTCGTCTCTGGCCTGCCAGCGAGTTTGCCGAGCTGATCAGTGACTTTAAGCTGCGTCTCCATGTCGATAGTCTGATCACGTAGGAAGACGACTATGCAAGGCTTCAGCGAGAGACCAGGATCTTTTCGGATTGAGACTCACCTCCGCGCTGGCTGATAATGATGGCTCTGGATGGCGAAATCAGCACGCTGTCTGGGCACACAGCTCATGGCATACAGATCCCTCAATTTGCGATCACTGGAGAGCGAGCAGATACATTAGCGAAGTCACTTTGACGATCAGATTATTCGACTTACTCGTCTTTAAGATCCACCAATTGCAGATCCGTGTACTCTCTCCCGATGATAGGAGACACCTCAAAGAAGTTGTATTCGTCAAGACTGTCATCGCAAGATCAAGTAGTCAGCGTCGCACGTCAAGGGAGTCGTGCCAATATTCTCACCTGCCGCTGTATTGGAGTGGCTCGCGCATGAGCTTTGGCTTGCTAGTGCCGTTGATTCCATTCGTCTTTGCTGCCATTCTGGAGTTTGCTTTATCTGTGTCTGTCTGAGCGATTGAACCTTCCGACCTTCTTGGTATTCGACTCAACTGGCTCTTTGGATTTTCCTCTCGCTCTTTTGCGCTATATGTATTTAGGCTGTCTATATAGCTCTTAGCTCTTGGGAGAATGTCTTGTCCCGCAGTCGAAAGAAGCGATCCACGCAGGCTTGGCTTGCTCGCTTACGCTTAATGCATTCCGCCTGCGCGTATCTTTTAGTCTGGTACCCAGTCTGGGCAGCCGTGGGGCCGCTCTTATCGTTCTCCCGTTAGTCCGTAGATCTCTCAGAGCTTAGGACTTCGCCTTTCTGCCCTCATCTCACTTGGGTGTCGTCAAAGATGCCTATCTCTAAACGTATGTTGGCTCGTTTTATGTTATCCGCAGCAGTATACTGATCATGTTGCACGACAGCAATCTTGATTGGTCTCTACTTGGCTATCGGCGGCTTTTTGTACGGTTTCGACTCAGGGTATGTCATTCCACACTCCATATGCTGGCCATCCCTCACATCCGTTTTTAGTGTTTTGACGCCGACTCTAGCGGGTTCTACAGCCTCACCTAGTCACATAGGCTAACTTGCATACACAGGTGACAACTTACTTCAATCGCTACTTCGATCAACCAGATGCCAACATTCGCGGTGCTCTTGTTTCCGTCTATCAAGGTGGTGGATTCATCGGTGCGGTCATTGCTGGCCCTTTGGCAGATAAATATGGTCGAAGGAAATCAATCTTTGTCGGTTCTCTGCTTGGTATTGTCGGTAGTGCTGTATGTGCTCTTTCATTCTGTTTTGGAGGTTATAGCTGACTATCTGTATTAGCTTATGACTGGTGCAGCCCATATCAGCATGCTCTTGATCGGTCGTGTAATCCTCGGAAGTGAGTAGCCTCTTCTGCAGTACTCCTGGTCAGCTCATGCTCATCATTGCCTCAGTTGCTGTATCCATCATGACTTCTTCGGGTCCGGTGTACTGCTCGGAAATCGCTCGAAAGAACGAAAGAGGGAAGTTGTCCGCTGCTACGCAATTAGCTGTCGCGCTCGGTTTCTTTGTCGCAAAGTAAGCCAGCGGTCTGTTGCTAGTTTATGACATTAACACGGCGTAGTTGGACAGGCTACGGCTTCCGTACAGTGCTGGGTGATGCGCAATGGAGAGTGCCATTTATGATCCAAGCTATCCCGTAAGTCTGCCTTCTTCAGTACCGACTTCACTTCGCTCACTTATGACTACCTCAGCTCGATTGGGCTCGCTGCTGGAGTTCTCTTTTTACCCGAATCTCCTCGATGGCTATGCCTCAAAGGAAGGGAAGATGAAGCAGCTGTTAATATTCGCAAATTACATGGCAACCTCGACAGTGAAGAACAGATGATGCTGACCATCAACCAAATTCGAGACTCAGTCCGCGCCGACCTGCACAAAGCTCCCGAACTCTCTTGGGGCGCTATTCTGAAGTCGCCGCCTCTTAGGAAAAGGTTGTTCTTTGGTGTTTGGTGAGTCTGTTGTACTATCTTCCGGGCAAAATCTGACACCGGTCACAGGGTATGGGTTGCAAAGATCATCAGCGGTCTTTCCTTTGTCCAGTACTTCTCGCCTTTCATCTACCGAGCTCTCAGCTTCTCGCCCGATCAGGTCCTGCTGGTGACTGGGTAAGCTTGCTCTTCTTCTTGCGGTACAGATCGATCAGTACTGATCTCGTTGCAGATTGTATGGTTCGATATCACCCCTGGTTGTCACCGCATCCTTCTTCTACGTCGACAAGGTACGCTCGATTGTAGTGGTTGTTGACCTGAAACTGATTACTTCATCACAGCTACCTCGAGTCTGGCTGCTCACATTTAGCAGTGCGGGATGGTTCTGTGCCTATTCTGTCCTTACTGCGCTATCGGCATCCTACCCACCCGATGCAGGAGGAGCGACCAATGCGAATGCACAAAGAGCCTCGGTCGCAATGGTTTTCCTGGTGTCCTTCTTCCATTCAAGCGCAGCCGGACCGATCGCCTGGACTTATCCTAGTGAAGTCTTTACCACGCAAATGAGATCAAGAGGCAATGCTGCTGCCCAAGGAGCCAAGTACGTTCATCCTCTAAGCTTTGCGATATGGTATTGATGTTTCCTCAGCTACGGTCTGTCGGTACTATTGGCTCAAGTTTCTCCTCTCGCATTGGAGAAAGTCGGCTGGCGATAGTGAGTCGATCTGTTTCCCCGAGCATTGCGATTCTGATCAACGTGTATCTGTCCAGCTACATTCTGTTCTGTATCACAAATTTCCTTTGCGCTATTGGCTTCCTATTCTTCCGTAAGTCTTCCTTTGTGCCAGTTCATCCATATCTCCCTCTGACATCGATCATCAGCTGAAACCAAGGGCAAATCACGTACGTCTGCAGTCTTTTCCACGCTGTGTCCATGTGCTCATCCTCCACTTGGAATGTCCAGTGGAAGAGTTGGCGTGAGTAATCTTGGTTCGGCCTAAGAGGACAAGCAACTGATTCGTCTGGTTAGCAACCTCTTTGGCGATCGAGCAGAGCATGTCGAAAGCGGCTACGGTCATGGCAGCGCCTCACCTCTCGAAGAGAAGGAAGCATTCGAGACCGAGCGGGTTGAAGTCGCCGAACAAGAGAAACCTGGTAGGCTCTTTCGAATCTTTTGAAGAGCCAAGCTCATGCCACGACCCAGGGTACAAGGTTGAGGGCAAGCTTAGCTAATCTGGTCGACTTTTCCGCTCGCGAGCATTCCATTTGTCTATATACGAATCTATTTTGGTATTCCACGGAACGACGCCCAGTACATATTCCCAGACATACCACCCGATATTTACATCAACAGATCGCTCATGCCTAGCGTTGACTGGTTAAATGGCCTTCTCTTCGTCACCGCTTGAGGATTCATCACTTTCATCGGCCTTTGCCGAGATGTCGTCCTTTGGTCCTGTCCTCAGCAAATGAGGCAGTTCCACCTGGTTAAACCATCAATGAAGTGATCAGCGGTCATTGAATAAGCTTACCGTCAGGCCGGAAGTATTTCGCGGCTTTCGCTGGTCTAAAGGCGTTTTGTATGGGCCAGCGTTAGGTACTTGACGCTCAACCGTGACGGGCCTTAGGCCATAATTCGCCGGTCGAGCTGCAGTCGAGCCTTCCACGTCTGTACTGTATCCCGATATGGCCTTTGCAAGCACGGTCAGGGCCCATTGAGAGACCTTGCACTCAAATGAGCTTACGTATAGGAAGGATAGGGTGTATAGCGCTGGCAGGGGTAGAGCAAATACGTAGAATAAGGTGTACAGCCCAGTTCTACATATTGTCATCAGCGCATCTCCCTGAACACACCACTGACATTGACATACTGAAAGGTAGCGGCATACGCTATCGCAGCGGATGAAGCGAAAAGAGCTATTGGTGCCGCGGAGCCAATAGTGATCCGGACAACGCGTTCGATAAGCTCATCGGTCTGGCCACACTAATGTGAGCTGGCTGTAATGCATCAAAAGAAGCCTGCATACCTCGACGCGAAAGCCGCTCTTCATGCTTGAAATCCTCCAAGCTAGCACGCTTGAAATTGTAACATCTGTCATAGCCTGTCGCAAATGCTCTTGGTCCGATTGCACAACAATGAGCAGCAGAACTCACGGTTAACCATAGCCAAGTCTGATTCGCTGCTAGCAAGAGGGGGAATGGCCCAATAGATCGATCGGTCAGGACTATCAGAAGAGATCAGTTCAGCAGGGAGGGCTGCGCAGCTAGTCTCACAAATTTCAATTGTCACAAACACCGCGCCAAGAAAAGAGAGTATAGCTCCACCGTAAAGTAGCTTTGTGATGTATTTGTGAGTGTCCAGGAACTAAGAGTAGTGTCAGCGCTGTTGCGTGCTTAACGAAACAATTGACGCACATATCCCGTCCGCTTGATCAGGAAACACTGGACAATGACAGCGATTATGGCTCCCCATAGCATCTGAAGCGATTCCGGAACTGTATTGGTGCGTAGATCCTCGAAAGTCTGACGAAGCATTAGCTTGGCAAGATGGAAAGCAGTACAGCTGCGTACTCGGGCGTTGTATGCCATGAGATGGTAAGTGTCTTCGATGCTGAAAGCAACGCATACAAGATTGAGAAAAATCAAGAGATGCTACAGGGATATGTGTAAGGCATAAGAGAAGCGGACGAAATGTATGAGACTAACAAAGTTGATCCGATTGCGTCGCGATAAGCTCTTTCTCCTCCGGTACCAGATGAACGTCGCAAACAGTAGTACCGCTCCATCCAATAGCAGGAAGAGACAGTTACCAATCGCCATAGGACCTGCTCATTCAGCTTTAGAAGTCGAAAATATGATTGAGGATGTCAAACATACCCCGCACCTGCTGCAGGTAAAGTTGCTTCGCAGCAGGTATCATTGTTTCGCGTTCCGGATCATAATTCAGCTCAGATCGGGAGGTATGCTGCATATCTTCACAAGCGCTCTAACCAAATAAAGAGGCGCGGTAGACTTTGGAAGATAGCAAGGATGTTATATGGTACTAGGTACTAGAAAACGGCATTCGCTAGAGGAACATGGACAACAAGGGAGAGATGTTCTTCTTTGGCGGCAGCCATCTTATCTTGGCTGCCGCCGTGTATGGATATCCCCGGAAAATGCGGAAATTTAAAGTTTGCCAAAGGGCTTGCGGACCGGCGATTCGCAAGCAAGGCCGAAGCTGACAGCCGCCTTTGCATAGGCATGGGGACTGATACGAAAGTCCACACAGTATAGGACCGATCCCTGGCAAGAGTGAGTCAAGAAGGGAAATAGGCAATAAAATCGTCGAATGGAACGCGGTGATCACTCTCTTATACGAATGATAGGATACAAAGGCTGTTGACAACGTCCACGAAGGCTCGACCAGGGTGGAAAATAGCGTGGACAGATGCCGCATGAAATGACCGAATTGTGATGTATTGTGCAGCTTGTGCTCGCTGACCTTGATCTCGTGCATTGCTTGCTTCTCTTTCAGGGAAGGCCAGCAATCGGTTGCGAACGAGTCATGCTTGCTGTTTGACCGTCCTTCCAGAAGGACCCTTTTTCAGGCTAAATGATCAGGCGAGTCCTGGTTGGCCCAGGCTCCCAGCATCGGCGCATATAACTTGGTGATTCAATCTTGAAGATATCTGTTCTCCTCGCGGCCATGTATACGACCTACTACTTGGCGGTTACAGAGCGACTTTGCTCTTTTCTCCACGGACGATTGGTCGACGCGTCTGGCAGTGCATCATGAGCGCTGGTCCTCTACTCGAATACTCTACTGCTTTGCAAAGCCAGCCGTCAAGTAGTCTAGGCTCGCTTCTGCTTTGCCCGAACAAAAGAGCGCTTCATTGCTCTGACGAAGTCGCCTGTCCTCTTTCCTTGACACGAGCATTCTGCACAAGTACGCGATGCCACATACCCTATTGCCTAGCGGGATTGCCCCCTTGCATTGATACACCCGTGATCCTTCGTTGACTCCCTCATTCTCCCAACAATGAGAAGTCTCGCAATGCCTTGCAATGATCTCTTTCGGCTCTCTGTTGTGCATCGAGCCTCGGCACGACCGTACAACTGATCTTCGAACCCACAACCTTGTCGAGCTCGTCATTGACTCTTTGCGATAGCAACTTTTTGCGCTTGCTGCTTCGGGTATCAGAAGTCTCAAAAGCTTTGGACATCGAGACTTGGGCAAATTATGCTGATGACAAGCCTCTACGCAACGAATCCGAGCGCCTGGAGATGCTGCCTCGGCTGATGGACTGTCGCAAGAGCCTGCGTGAGTAGTCATGTTGAAGCCCAGCAGAACAAGCCACTGAATCGTTTGGTAGCAAGCTGTTTGGCGATCGAGCAGAGCATGCCTGAAGTGGCTACGGTTATGGCAAGCGCCTCGCCTTTGGAAGAGCAAGAAAGAAGACTTTGGAACAGAGCGGACGGTTTGTGGATTGAGGTCACCCGGAACAAGAGATATTTGACAGACTCAATCAAGTCCTTAGAAGAGCCAAGTGATGCCGACGACAGGGCACAAGTCTTGAGGGCAAGCGTAGCTAAGCCTTTTAGGTAAGCATATCTGCCAGTCGATTGTACCTTTGTATAGTAAATCGAATTGGGAAGAATTGGGAAGAATCCTTTTTCCATTGCATATAGATCACGATGAGCTTCTGCTCGCTTGTTGGTCCGCCTCTCAGAGCAGCGAACTCCCATACCGCCAACTGCCATTGAACAACCTGACACTTTTGTCTTGCCAACCTTGACTTTCGTTGATGTCCGCTGGCACTATCTATTAAGCAAGAGCATCTTCAACCAGATCCGAGCGATCCAAGGTATCTTGATCGTTGACCACTTCAAGCATAGTGCGGAAGGCCTTTGTCTCGGACTTGCCAAACAGAATGGTGCTCCCTTGTCTTTGGTCGGCAGCTCTAGGCTCTCTTCTGGCACCAGTCCAGAAGAATAGAACCACCATTGATAGCCTATGGTGCCGTCGTGCGCCGTGAAAAGTCTCCTGGCTTAAAACACGCTTGCCCGAGAGTCACTCCTCATTCGCAGTCTAAAAGCTGTCACACTCGTCATTATCGGCTTGGACAATACTGCAAAGACAACGCAAACAAACCACGGCAAGTGTCGGTTGCGAATAGTATGTCAATTGTCCAGGAAGGATCTCGCTTTCACCTGACATCGTATGACTAATCGCCCAAGAATCTCTGTATGTGCCTCTGGAGCCATTCTGGACCGCGGCGCCAAGTTCCATGTCTTTGAATCTTTAAGGTGCCTCGTCTTGAGCGCAGATCTCACCGAAATGTCTCTGCGGAATGCCCTGAAAACCTGAAATATGACGATCCCGCCTGTGCCTCGATCCTGATCTGCGCGACTCTCGATCCGTTCTCAATAGCCAGAGGCACCATTAGTGGAGTGGTCTTGGTGTCTTTCCCTCTGAAGCCAGGTTAAAATCAGGAAATTATGGAGCTCTCTCTTTTCTCATCAGAAGCCTGCTATCCTCAAGTTCGACTACATCTAGTCTTTCATTCACCCCACTTTCCTTTGTGCAAACCAACAATCCTTCAGACATGCTCTTCATTCAGCAACTCTCGGTTCTTTTCCTCTTCGCCAGCGCGGCTTTCGCAGCCGTCATTCCTCAAGACAAGGCCACCAAGGCAGCAAACCTGAAAAGGGTTATTGCAGACCGCCAATACAAGCGTTCGTCTATCGGCAAACGCACAACCGCATACACTCCCCAGACTTCCGCAGTCTACTGCTCTGCAGTCACTGGTTTCTTGAACTCGGCTGGCATTTGTGTGCAAAAGTGTGATGTCTCACTTTCAAACTTCATCCAAAGTACGTGTAGCATGGCTTTCGCCGAAACATCGCTGATACGGTAATTTGCAGATCCACTCGGCGGCTGCCAATGCGCATCTGGCTTCACTCAGCTCTCGCCTATCGGTCCTTGTGTCGATATCTGCTTGACCAACTTCCTCCGCGGTGAGTGTCTCTTGCTTTTCAACCTTTGGATTATCCTGATGATTAGAATAGACCCCATCACTTCAAAATGTGGTTGCGACACTACCAAATTCGACCTGCTCTCTCCTGGAGTCTGCGTTTCCAAGTGCGGATCAGGATTCCAAAGAAGTGAGCAGAGTCTAAGCTATCTTCATCGCGTGTCTGACCATTACCTTTTCTAGGCGGCGAAAACTGTGTAGCCAAATGCTCTTTCCTGTCATCGACTCTATCGTCCGTTCTTTACGGTCAAAACTCGCTCGGCGGCTGTGTCGGCTTTGCTGTACGTTGTCGCTTCCTGCATCAAAAGTTCTTCTGCTGACTCTTGTTTCTTCCAGGGCGCCGACTGCCGCGACGGCTCCGTTACCTGCCAATCGGGTCTCAGATGTGGTGTCATCACCGGAACATGTGGCCTCATCTAAACAACCTTGGCCTTCGCCCTCTTTCGTTTCTGTGAATATTCATTTAGATGGGCATTTTAGATTGTAGCATAAGTATACACATTGGGTTTTGTTCGAAAGACCGTTACACTCTTTTTGGGGGCTTCTGTAGATAGTAGCATAGTAAATTACTGCACATGCCTTTGGCACTTAATCATTTGACTTAACTTTGTGCCCTATTCTTGCTTCTGCTTGAATCACTTCGTCCATGCTGCAGCGAGGTGTTGTCGCGTACAATGGCCTGCTGGCTGATACTTATACCCTCGGAATGATCAAGGATCCTTCTGCTGTGATTGTCTTCGTGCCAGGTAGGCAACGACACGAAGATTTGAAGAAGGAAGCTGATGACGTGACGCAGGCAATCCGGGTGACTTGTGCACATTGTTCACTCGAAGCTTTTCTCATCTGCTGCCTCAGGCGTTATCGACTATTACCTGGTCTTCCTAACGGCAATACTCTCCGAACTGCCACAAGACATCCAAATAGTCGCCATCTCTCAGCTCGGACACACTTTGCATGCAGAACAGGGAGAAGCAAGAGTAGCTACGTTGCAAGAGCAGATTGATGCAAAGATGGCTTTCCTCGATGAGCTGGCCGAAAAGCATAAGGGGAAGAAAATCATCTTGCTAGGGCATAGCATTGGATCCTACATGCTGCTCAATGTAAGCAGAATGTCATCTCTATACCAGAGGGCCAATCATTCGCTGTAGCTACTGAAAAGTCGCAGCAATCTCGTTGATTCCGCTCATCTGCTCTTCCCTACTTGTTCAAACATTGGCAAATCTCGTCAGGGCAAGCTTCTGTCTCCCCTCTTCAATTATGGCATCTCTTTGGCCGTTGGAATTTGTATCGTCGTCGCAGCATGCACGTCTTTCGCTTTCCGCACTTGGATCGTCAGTGCTTCGTCAGGTCACCGTTCAATTGCGGCAGAGACGACCACGCGCTTCATCAGTAATCCAGCTGCAGTTCGATCATGCTTGACTTTGGCAAAAGAAGAGATGACAGCAGTCGGCGAGCTGGATCGAGCTCTTATCGGTAAATTGGCACCAAAGCTACGGTTCTATTTCGCAAAGCCAGGAGTGGATGGATGGATACGTGATGAAGATAGAGAAGAGATCGTAGATGCTTTGGATGGAAAGGGAGAGTATACCGTTTGCGAAGAGAATCTGCCGCATGACTTTTGTATCGTCGATTCGCACGCCATTTCGGTCGCGAAAGTGTGTAGCAAATGGATTAGAGCATCCATATAGAAGTGCATACATTCACAAGCCGCGTCACAACCTTACAGCTTCTGCCAGATCATCCGCGCTAGGATCACCGTTAGCAAGTGTTACAATGGTGAAGCCCGACGTACTTGATCCAATCTGACCCAAGCTCGATCAAAAGCTTCCACACTGTATCGCGAGCTGATATCGGCCGCAATGGTTCTCCCCAAAAGCGAGATTTGATTCCTCTCGCATGCGCCTGCCGAGAGTGCTAGTCAGCAGGACAACTAGCTTACGGAATGTCACATACAGCATCGATCATACCAACCAGTTTAGCCCGCGCTTCTCTCGACATCTCACCTATTCCGCTATACCCGATATACTTTGCCCAGTTCGCCGAAGCAAGAGGAGCGACTTCTTTGGTCCATCTCGCGTCACTCAATTCTTGTAAGGGACCGTCAAAGAAGAGGTCACGCGTCGACTCTGCTTCAACTAGATCCAAGGGAACATTGCCTGTTCCGATCACCATTCTGCGTCGTTTTAGCCTAGCTGTGAATGAGAAAGAGGAGATGCTCACATCGGTCCGGAGGTCCATCCTTTATTTTTATTGTAACTTGTCAGGTAGCCTTGGCTGCGAAGAGGCTGCAAGGCTTTCAGGACATGCGAGTATAGCCTGTTTTTATTCGTTAGTCTAGATAAGCTTTAAGGCACTCAACTCACTCATGACCATCCGTCTTGAAGTCCACCAACAGCTGCAGCGTCTTCTCCGGCTCCATGTCGAACACACCTCTGCTTTCATTAGCTGCACCGTTAAATACTATGGGGAGAATTACCGTTTGGTTGGCCTATCGTGCGTTTTAGAGTTCATCTGATCTAGTATGCGGACTAGTGGCTCAATGTAGAGTGGGGCGAAGGTGCGAGAAGGTGATAAAGCAGCTGGTCTGCCACAGGTACTGGTCAGAGGTAGACCATAGCACATAGGAGCAAACTAACTCATGTCCGACCTATCAGTCCCATGTCAGACGAGAGATGTGTATAATGCGAGACGAATACCAAAAGAGTGCCATCAGGCTCAAGCCAGACATCAGCTGACAACGACGTGCAGTTTTAGTAGAAGCTCTGCTGATTTGAGAAGAAGCTCACCTTCGATAGAAGCACATCCATGGCTGATCGCAGTCAAGGCAGGAACTTCGCGCCAGTCTGTCCGCAAGATCAATTTGGTCTGTTACGAAGCGTATTTCGTACAGTCATTATGAGAATGCACGTTGACTGGCACGATGCCCTGCGTGGACCTGGTCTATGCGCAAGGAAAGCATCAGAACAGAGCAACAGAAGATCGTGCATTGCGAACAGGATATTGCAGCAGCTCGCTTTGCGTCAAGCGAAGATGCCTGATCTCGTCTGCGATTGTAATGTTGTGACTCGTATGTAGGCTTTGAGTGACCTTCACACTTCCGAGATGAGGTGAGGGTTCTGTTGTCGGGCAGGCATCAGACTCCGTTGACTGCATTACTCCGCGTAGCAAACGAACGCGAAGCAACGAGTAAGAGGTAGACGACTAAGAGCGTAGAAGCAGCAGATAGGCACATCCACGGCGTGCGAGATTCAGAGAGGTTCATGTTTGATAGATTTTGGCAGCAGCTTGGCCAGACGCAGCTATGTCAAGGCAATGCTACCTCGTTCAAGCAATATTCAAAGACTCCTGTAGTACCTGCAAGCCAGAGAAGGAGTATGAAAACGTCATGCGATGCTCGAAGCAGGTCAAAACGGCAGACAGACAATTGCGGCAGACAGCAGCCAAAAGAAGTTTTGAAAGCTTATGCTGGCTGTTCCTCGCTGGGCGTCGCTGGGAAAGATCGCATTGCGTGCCCAAGCCTCGAGTACCGTAGTCGAGATCCACTCGGCCCTAGATTGCGAAGATTCCATCTGGACTTTGATTTCCCTTCTCTTCTCAGTGTTTGGGCACGCACGCTCCAATTGCGCTCTTTCTTGTTCATGAACCACACCTCTGTATATCCGTCATGTCTCGTATACCCTCTCCGTCGCGTTCAGCCAATCATGCTCTGCTTTCCATCTCACCACCGGATCGTCTCAAAAGCAGCTTTGCGCAGCTCAAAGTACTCGTAAAGTGAGCCGATCTCTTACACTAGCGGGAAGAGCTCATCCGCTCCCAAGCTTGCCCAAATTACCTCGTAAGTTGCCGTGATATTGCTCTTTGCAAAGTCCTGACTTCAATGCGGCACAACAGGACATGAAGAACAAACAGCTCGGATGTTCATTTACTTTACACGCATCTTCGAGAACATTTGCTCCCTAGAAGATGATACTAACTTCAATGTCACAAACCTAGAGACCTGCCTAAAGGACATTACAAACCAGTACACCGCACTCACAGACGCTCGACCTTCAGACGACGAACTATACAGTATCAAGCAATTCCATCCTCATCAACACGCAATCTCTGAAATGCTCTCTCTCTTCTCCGAGACCGTCTATACTTGCACAGAGGCATTACCAGATATAAGACAATCTGGAGCAGAAGCCTGGAAAGCGGACGATGTGGCTTGCAAAGTTGACCAGGATAGTATGGATGGACATTTGAGACGGTTGGTTCAGACTCGAGGAGGGGTGACTGACTTGTTTGGGTTGAGCGAGGAAAAGACCAAGGAGCAAGCCAGGGGAATGCAGATTTGGCTGAAGCAGGTCCGTCGATGACTTGTCTGTCTCTTGTAGACTGAGGATGAATTCGTATATGGACAGGCTTCTCTTGATTCTGCTAGAAGCTCCAGCGAGCGCACTCTGTTTGGAACAGGACTCAATATCCTTATACTCAAGCAGTAAGTGTCACTCTCTGACTGCATCTTCTGCGGCTGATGTTATGCGTGATCGTGCAGGGACTGGTTTGAAGTGCTGTTCCCGGGCCAGCGTCGTAATGTAGTAGCAGGCTACCTTGAACCAGGTAGGTTCGCTCGATCTGGTTTGCATCCTATTGCTGAGAGTCAATCGTTCTACAGTCGCGGATGCCATCTATCAAGATTTACGCACCAAGTCGCTGCTGGACATCAATATCTGGTCACAGCTCGATATCAGTAGCATGGCCCAGCGTGTGATTGCGTACATAGACGTTAAAAAAGAGTATGTGCACTTCATATGCTTGATCTACTCTTATGTGTCGTATCCAGTCCATCGGTCATCAAGGGCTTCCAGGAGTCTTTGGCAGCGAACGGAGTGCATATCGTTGAAGTTAATAGCTGATCTCAATGCACTTTAACTTTGTTGACTCCAGAACGCGGTCAAAACAGACGATGCCTTCTGGCGTATGACCACCAATTATACCATATTCAGCCTATAGATGACCATTCCGTGAGATCTAAACTATGGACGATACTGTCAACGAGCGAAAGCGCTCTCCAAAGCAAACAAATGGCAATGCTACCAAGTCGTCTTATGGCTCTGCACGAGCTGGCTCTGCCTCGCCCAGCCCTGCAAATGTTACGCGGCGACCTGCACCTCCTTCTCGTACACGAACGCCCAATAGCAACGGCAACAGCAAGACCTCTGCTCAAATAAACAAGGATCCTTCGTTCGACGATTTGGTCGCGCAAGGGGATGCTGAAGACTCTGAAGCCTATGCCAGAAGCAGCAGAGAAGCTCTTATAGCTGCTTTGAAGAGACTCAAGGCGGATCATGCAGAAGTATGCTTGAGGCAGCTGTTTCCATGCAGGGAGTCTGTGCTGATGCCGAGTCTTGTCCAGATTCAATCTACCCTAGAGAACACTACAAGTTCCTTCGATGGACTATCTACCACCCACGCGCAAGTGCTCGAGTCTGTCCACACAGCAGAAAGCAAGTTACAAGAAGCTCATGCGGAACAAGCGAGAATGGAATCTGAGCTGTCGGATTCTCTCTCTTCTTCTGACAAGTACCGGAATCAAGTGAGCGAGCTAGAGAAGCAGGTGCGCGAGGCAGAGAAGCGGAGTAATGATGAAGTGGGTGGTCGACATCTCGTTATGACCAGAGCTGAGACGCGTTGATAGGTCGCAACTTTTGACGCAGAACGCAAAGCATGGCAAGATACTGAGGCTCGTCTCAAGTCACGTATAGAGAGGCTGAGCTCAACACCGAACTCGGAAGATGATGAGCCGAAAAGCAGAAAGAAGCGACCGCCGCGATTACGCTCTTCCAGTGAACATCAAGGAACAGCGGGGGTGGAGACAGCAAGCGAATTAGGAGACGATCATGTTTTGACTCACGAGTCTGAGCCGACCATCACACTCACACCTGACCCGTCAACCTCAAGCAGAGACTTTTCCTCCTCGATCGAAGAAATAACCCAACTACAGACCTCGCTTTCTTTAATCTCACAGGAACGAGACCACCTACAGCATTACAACAGCGACCTAATCAAGCAAACAAATCAGCTCAGCGAACAATTAGCCGAGCTGAAACGCATCAACGCGAATCTCGCAGACGAAAGCGATTCTTTCCAACTTCTCTTGGGCGAACGGACTCTTAGCGGGCAAATCTTGGGCCAAGGTCTATTCGGTCAACGGTGGGACGACGAAACTGCTTCAGTCCGCTCAGTGTCCGATAGTTCTCGCCGGTTCCAAGGTTCACCACTACTAGGGGTCTTGGAAGAGGATGGTGATAGCGATTCAGGCTACTTGGAATCTTCCGGTTCGGGCAGGCTGGATAGCGGCGCAGTAGCAGCTGGCGTCAGTAGGAGGAAACCGAAAAAAGAGTCGAAAGCGCCTACTGTCGGATTGAACTTGGCTGCGGAATTGGATCGAGCGCAGGAGGAAACGATGGATGAAGAAGAAGACGAGGTCCTTAGAGCTGGTAAGGCTCGACATGGAAGGGAGACGAGCTCGGCTAGCTATTTGGGCATGAATGAGGATAGTGAGTGACTTTGCATTGTTTAGAGACCACTGCTGACTGGGCTGTTAGGTCTACGAGTGGAAGTCAAGGCATTGCGAGATGCCAATAAAGCGCTGTCACTCTACATTGCAAAGATTGTTGAACGAGTTATTGCGCATGAAGGCTTTGAAAAGGTATGAGTTGCTACAAATCCGTCGGACAGGACTGATCAGCGGCTTGTAGGTCTTGGCGACAGACTATAGCAAATCGCGACCAAACACACCGCAAATGGCTGAAGAACTCACAACTTTTCCCTCAAACAAGAACACTCCCTCGTCTTTGGCTGCGCAAACGCAACAAACACCTAAAGCAGGCAACATGTCAAAGCGCGCTAGTATCGATCTGTCTGCATCACAGCCAGCACGACCTGTCTCGCCAGCAGGTCCAGCAGACGAACAGCGCAAAACAAACAGGCTGTCTCTCAGCGGCCTTGCAGCGAGCATCTGGAAGACTGGACCCAAGTCTCCTCCTGCTCAGAACAACAATCTCAAGCCAATGTTGCTGGCCTCATCAATGCCAGCCTCGAGCGGTCAAGGTCCCCCATTGCATCAAGAAGACGACGAAGAGGACGCGATCACTCGGGCGCGACTCAGAGCGGAGATGCAACTTCTTGGCTACGATCAACACGGCTCACCTTCCTTGCATCAAGCGCGGAACGCCTCACCTGAACCTGTAACTGAACAAGAAGAACCGGTCGATATGGCTGCTCGGAGAGCCTCGCTCAAAGCACAGCGCAGATCGATGAGCTTCAACACAAGTCCAAACTTGGCCTCTTTATCCTACATACCGCCTACCTCGGAAGCGTCTTCACCCAGACTGACTGACTCGAATCTTTCTGCCTCGGCCAAGATGTCTGCGGCTGCTGCACGTGACAAGGAAGCTATGGACAACTTGAACCAAGGGAAAGCTTCTGCGTTTACAGAGATGCATCGACGGCCCAGCGTGCGCAGAAGGGAATCGTCCACTGGTTCGCAAGGCAGCATGCGATACAGCACGGACAACGAGCGACCCATCCACACCCCGCCACAGCGGACAGCTAGTCCTGCAGATGGTTGGACCTCCAAGCTGTTGCGCCGAGTCTCGATGTCGACTTCACCGCAGCCCTGATCCAACATCGTCTCTCTTCGTCTTTCGGAATACCACGGCATGTAATGGTCTCCTTCCCATTGGCATTGTACATATCCATCGCTTGCATACATAGTCTCGTCACCATGTATTGACATTATGACCTCTAGTCTAGCTCATGACGACCACTATTGTTTGCTACCACCACGCCTAATTAACGATAGGCCTGACTGCTGGATCGTTGCGCATCGACACAAGTCCGACAGCATGATTGATCGCAACGTTGCAATATACCTGTTCTCCGTTCGTTCGCTCTGCCTGATGGTGGAAGTCCGGCGTTTGACCTGCTTGCTTTGTAGACTTTCAGTGCGATATCAGTCTTAGTCTTTTTGAACGCCTCTACTCCATTCGTGCTGTCCTTTCTGCTGCATGAGCCAGCCAACAAGGGTGCGCAACAGCTTGCAATCAGCCGAAATATTTCTGAATATCAGTAGTCGCATCTCGAGCTGGTACACTACTATTAGCAGACGAGCTCTTGGCTCTACCATGTGTCATCCTGTTTGGCTGGCTACTGAACAAGTCCCTGAAAGGTTGGGCCTCAGGCGGTCATTTGATAGTATGCATCAGCTACCGCTAGCTTGCAGCAGGCTCATCTGTCACCTAGCTCTCCATCGCTCTCTTTGCCTATTCTCTGGCACGGCATACCTACCCAGATCTGCTTTTGGCGAGGCTGCTGTTTTCTGTATGCTTGCATCATTACTCCAGACTAGTCTGAAACGCTGTGCTAGCTCGGATCTGCTTGCGCAACGACGAGTATCACTACCTTCTTGACTGTGCTTGGGAGTAAAGACTCTGCGCAGCCAAAAAGAAGTGCCGAAGCAGAAGAGAGGGCGCCTCTGCTTGGGGAAGCGCCTGCGAACGAAAGTGAAAAAGCGGCTCTGGATGTACCTCGTTTAGCGGGATACATTGGACTTGCATCTGGTCTGGGTGCTTTGCTGGCGGGTACGACGAATATTATTTGCAGGTGGACATTACTGAGCAGCACCGCAGTGTTTGGCTGGCTGAGATTACCAACTGTCTTCGCACTACATGCAGACTTTGGAGCGGGCCTGCAACGGGTCTATTGGCTTGTTGCGGCAATCAGTCTCATCAGTTCAGCCTTGATCTTGGGCGGCATGCGAATCGAGCAGAAACCCGCTAATCAAGATGCCAAGTTTGTCTTGAAGAACGAATTGCTAAACCTTTTCGCCGGCTTCAAGCTAGGCTATAAGCATATTGACCTGTCTCTGGCCTACTTCACAGCTTTGGTAGCGAGAGCGTGGGTGACATTTCCTCTCCAGGCATCAAACATTGCTGATTTTTCTGCAGACAACCGGTTTCGGTCACTCTTTTTATTCCAATTCTCGTCAATGCTTGGTACATAAAGACTGGACAATGTGATATTGACTCTCCCACTGCGACTCCCGAAGAGATCAAGGCACACTGTCATTCGGCGTTCGCTCTTGCATCGTCACTGACAGGCTCCGTTCAGGTTAGTCGGCCGACTTGAGTATTGCTATGAGCTCACAAGCCTGTAGCTTGTGTCTTTGCTGCTTGCTGTACCTGTCGGCTATCTGGCTTCGCGAAACATGTCGCCAACAAGAACGCCCAAGCTATTGTCCCTTTCGCTCGCTTGCGGAGCTATTGGATTCGCCTTCTTCGGCTTCTTGCCAAACGCTGATCCGACGCAAATGTTCATCGTCATTCCCGCCTCGCTGCTTATGGGATTTTCTCAGATCTTTGCCATCATATTGAGCATGACTCTATGTAGTCAGGCTAGAGATCGATTGACAGATGCGGATGAAGGAGAAGTTGCGGGAAGCATTGCAGGGACTCATGCTTTGTAAGTTGCTTTCGAACTTTGCCTGACTTGAAGCTGACACTTCCTTCCGCCAGCTTTGGCGGCGTTGGCATCTTGCTGGTCAGCAAAAGCGGGTCTTTTCTGGCTGGTCATGCCAGCGAAACGCTTCCGTTCCTGGTGGTAGCGATATTGGATGCGCTAGCAGCTATCTGGGCACTAGTAGCGTGGTGGAGACTACACGATGCAGGGATATAGTAATGATGATCTCCATGATGTGAAATACAATGTTTATGACCGAACTACCCATACAGATCCGCCAAGAAGCCTTCGAAATCGTAACCCGTCTCCTCTCCTGCAGCTGAGCCGTTCTGCCGATATTTCGGTAAAGCAGAAACCAAGAATACGCTTGTCGCAACTGGAACATGAGCCAGCTCAAGATCTCGCCGAGTGACAGATGAGCGATCGCCTGCTATCGATCTGAAGGCCTCTCGAATCTGCTCCGGACTGAAGTTGTCTTGTTTTATGCCCACCAGGAACTTCAGATAAGCTTCGAATCCGACGTTGCCATCGCTATCGGATAGCCTCGCATGCAGATCATCCACTTGTGATTCCTGCCAAGCCCGAGTCAGCAGAGGCCGCGAAGACTAGACTAGGTCATACAGTATAATTGATGCCCAAGGCGGAAAGAGCTACGGAAAACTCTGACAGATTCTGAACACGAAGCGTCAGCGAATGTCTTTCCTCGATGTTAGTACTACCGACTAGGGTATTCGATGCATCTTCGTCGAAATGCCTGAAGACGCTCTCGAACTCTTCTAGCTGATCCGGTGTCAAGTTCGTTTGCGTTCTCGCGATCATCTGTGACACATGAGAACAGAGCCAGCAACTTCGCTTGAAAGCGTACCTGATTCTCGACAAAGGCCGCTCTTTTGGCGATCGTTTCTTGTAGCAGCGAGACCTCATAGACTATGTCATCGTAAGAGTGTATCGTATAGTCGTTCTCTTCAATCTTTGCCTCGTCGCAAGCAGCTTCTAGTGCTTGCAAAGTAGGAAGATCTTGCGCGAGACGTGGTAAGGCTCGCCCGAGATCGTAAACCCGGCGTTGCTGCGACTGCACGCAGATGAGCACTGTTCGTGTTCGACTACTTCGCTACGGACCTCTAACGATCCGTCGAGCTCGGCCAGAGAAAGCGACAGGCCTGCTATTTTGCCTGCTATATCATTCGCCGATCGAGCATAGCTCTTTCGTAGCTGTTCTTTGATGCTACACGATACTTCAGCTGTGTGCGGCAGTAGCTCTGAATGAGACTCACGATCGTACGTTATCGTTGATAGCTCTGGATCTCTCCGCTTCAGCTGCAAGCAACAGTGACCAAATTGTGTCAATGTCCTGCTGCGCGTTAGAAGGACACAGGATTGAACTATACAGTACTCACAGACAATGCCAAGCCCTCAGGCGGAACATAGAGCTTCATATTGTAGGTCTTGAGTTTAGTCAAAATGTTGCCCAACAAGCTCTCCACTCCCGTCTTCTCTTCCTTCCACTTTCTTCTCTCGCTCTTGTGCCTCACAAACCCTTTCCTCTCTTCCATCGCCTCTCCATAATTCGCACTCAGATTCCCACGCCAACCTTCCATGACTCTTCTTATCACGCGAATCAATTCTCCAGCACGTCTCTCGTAGTCATTACGGGAAGTCCAGATAGATTGAGCGATTTCAGCGAAATTGACTATTCTGCGAGAAGAGGATTCGGATTGTTCGGCTGTTGTCAAGGCGAGAAAGATTTCAGCAATGTAGGTAATTATCGATCTCTCGTCTGGTTTGGGTACGTCCACTATATCAGAGACGTCTAGGAGTTGCTGCAGGATAAGTTTCAGCTTGATTTGGACATTAAAGGAGATTCCAGAGCTTACGGGTATGTGTAAGGCTTGTTCAATCGTCTTGAACGCGAGTTTGGTATTAGTGTGCGGATCAGAATGGTTCAAAGCATGGTAATTGAGCAGATCAGGTCGATGTTTATGTATCAGCGCGCAGCTGTCGAAGAAAACGCTGTTAGCATCGGCATGAAGCTGAATAGAAGCGCATCACTGACAAAGCTAGACCGTCAGACCAAGAACGGGTAAAGTCTCGTACGTCCACTTCTTCATAATCGTGCGTCATGCGTTGACACCAAAGGAGCAGACCGTCTTTCGCTGATTTGCCTTCTTCTCTGTCGAGGATACAGCGTTAGCCCAAGCATACGCGCAATATGGGAAGGCTTACTGGACATCGGCTATAGTGAAACGCAAGATGAGAGACCATATCAGGCCGAGAATAAGCTGTTGGCGTCTGTAAGAGGTGATCCCTGACGAGATAACAGGAGACGCATACCTTTAGGTTGCCATCTGGACATTGTGCGTCAGTAAGCGATGCTGACCAGTCTTCCCGGACAGACCGACTATGTCTTCAGGTCCAAGATCTGTGAGCAAACGAGTCGAGCCCATGAGCACAAGCTCAAGCGACCCAATTTCCCTCACTTGTCAATACTACGCCTCGCTAGACTATAGCCATCAGCAAGGGAACAGCAGGTCGTCGAGAAGGCACTCACAGACCTGATGAAGGAAAGCGCTAGTTGAATGTTTTCTGCTTTTTGTACTCGCATAACTGTACTAGTATTAGGTCCGTACAGGAAGAGCTGAGCGATCAAGTTGCAAACGTACTAGGCCGCTGGTTGTATCGTCTGTGCACAGCCCACAAAGCCATAAGCACAAGGCTGAGGCCTGCAGAGCGACGCACCCCAGTGAGCAGCCGCTCATGAGCTCCATCAGGACAATGAGCATGACCCCATCACTCAGATCTGTCTGGAGGTTCGTCATCTCTTGAATGCCATTCGCTTGAAGCTTTGCGTTGAGCCATTTACGAAATGTCTTTTCCTGTCCAGGACCCGCGTGAGCTTTGCCCAACTCTTAGGGGAGGTAGCATACTTGTATCGCAAGAAAGTCATCTTGTATCGCGTAGGACGTCGAAGGCAATGAAGGAGAAAAGGTCGCGACAGAAGAGCGTTTCCCATCCAACACAGGGCTTCTCACACGATTGCCTACGTCGAACGAGTGCCTGTGAGAGGGCATCTTGTCCCTACTTCCCAGAGACTTGGTCGTTTTCAGTGATCCGCCATCTCAAAGTCGACGCGATACCCAGAGCAAAGCAGCAACAATGGCGAGCGGTACAGACTTTGAAGACATTTTCTTGAATCTATCATCTAATCCTGGCAGTGCGTGTTTCGTCAAATCCGCGCGTCTGTGCCAAAATCAAATGTCCTGACTCTCTTGCTCGTCCTTAGAGCTCCGTCTGGCTGCTAATGGCCTCGGATGGAAAGCATATGAAGGCTCTGAGAAGCCTACGACTGTAGCAGGGGACACGATTCGCTATGCTGAGTGGTGCAGGTTCGTATCGACGTCTGTTTGCCTTTATAAAGGGCTGACAATGTACAATTCGAACAGGGTAGCGAGAAATTTCCAGCTCAAGATAGCGACTACAAGGGGAGAACAGAAGTTTATGACTTTTGATGGCTTTACGCGTGATGTGCATTCTTTCCTTCTGTCTTTTCGCAAGCAAGCTGATGGGACATTACAGGATTTCGACAGAATAACGAATCTGCTCAAGAACAATTACGATGTGACTGTGGATAGCAAAGACATTTCGTTGCGAGGTTGGAATTGGGGAAAAGCAGATCTACAATGTGCGCCTGCCCTCGCATTCAATAGTATTCATCGAGCTGATGATGTGCTGGATATACAGCAAACAACATGTCCTTCATGATAGCGGGCAAACAAGCTTTCTCAGTGCCTATTCAATCGGTACACAACACGTCCATCAACAAGCAAGAAGTAGCAGTCGAGTTCAAACCGGATGCCTTCTCGTCCGGTCAACCTTCAAAGAAATCAAAAGGCGTAGCTGATGAATTGGTCGAATTGCGTCTATACGTGCCGGGCAGTGAAGCCAGTGCGAGAAAGAGAGCAAAGAAAGCTGCTAAAGAGGCTGAATTGGATGCTGATGGCAAACCTGTCAAGAAGGAGAATGGAGACGAGGAAGATGATGAGGATGAGGAGATGGAGGGTGAAGAAGGTGAACAGAGCGCTGCGCAAGTTTTCCATGATGCTCTCAAAGAACGAGCCGAGATTGGTCAAGTCACGGGCGATGCTATGGTTACCTTTGCAGAAGTTGCGTGTGTTACGCCAAGGTCGGTCACACTCATTATGTGCTGCAATTGCGGCTCACCTTTGAGTGATCCGACAGAGGAAAGTACGACATCGAATTATACAATGGCTTCTTCCGCCTGCGCAACAAGTCTTACGATTACAAAGTACTCTACCCTTCTGTCAAGCGCATCTTTATGCTGCCCAAGAATGATGAGATCAATGTTCAGCTTGTGGTGCGTGTGATAGTTTGCGAGAGTCTTCTGGGCTCATCGGTAGATCCCAAAACGCACAGGTCAACCTAGACCCACCTATCAGACAAGGTCAAACACGCTACCCTTACCTCGTCATGCAATTCGCAAAGGAAGAAGTCATGGAGGCTGAATTGAACTTAGACGAGTGAGTTTTTCCCTTGCTCGTTACAACCGTGCTGACAAGGGTACAGCGAGGAAACAAAGACTTCTTTCCCTGAACTTGAGCCAAAGTATGAAGACGCAGCTTACAATGTCGTCTCGACCGTTCTCAAAGCCGTCACTGGCAAGAAAGCAGTTTCTCCCTCTGCTAACTTTTCCTCCGCTGATGGACAGAGTGCGATAAAGTGCAATTGTGCGTATGAATTTCGCATTCGCTTTCGAGTGATAATGGTGAATCTTGCGCATAGTACGAGCGAACGAGGGCCAGCTGTACTTCTTGGACAAGTACATGCTGTTCATCTCCAAACAGCCAGTGTTGGTATCGTATGCCGATGTCAGCGTAGCGCGCTTCGAGCGGTCAGCGCATCCCTTTCTTTCTAAGCACACTTTCTGATTATCATTGCAGTGTCTCGTCCGCCATGTCGGCTTCTCGCACGGTAGACATGAAGTTGGAACTTCGAGCCGATTCAGACATTTCCTTTTCTGCCATCAACAAAGAAGAGCACGCGCAAATTGCCGATTTCCTAGCTGACAAGAAGATTAAAGTCAAGAATGAGATTATGGAAGAAATGATTGGGACGGCCCAAGCTGTGACGCAGGCTTTGATGGAGGAAGACGATGATGAGAGCGAGGCTGAATCTGATGATTCGAGAAAGGACGAGCGCAAAAAGATGAAGAAGCAAAAGGAGAAGGCGGTGCAGAACAACACGATGGATCTGGATGAGGATTCTGAAGGTCGGTCGCTCGACTTATTAGTACCAAGACTAGAGCTGATGTGCCTCTGTTAGTCGACGAGGATTTTGCGGCTCCTGGTAGTGATTCTGATGTGGCCGAAGAGTTCGATGAGGTGCGAGCGAGAGTCAGACTGTCAGGCTGTGGCTGATCCTTGAAACTTGTTTCGCACAGGACTATTCTAGTGCAGGCTCTGACGCGGAAGCTTCTCCTGAAAAGCCAAAGAAGAAGAAGAAGGCTGCTGACGAGGGAGACAGTGAGCGACCCAAAAAGAAATCAAAGAAGAGCAAGGATGACTAGATTTTGTAATATTCCGATTACGGTTGCTCTGTACATGTCCGCCTGGTTCCTTTTACGTGGCCAATAACGCTCGACCTTGTTCCCCTCCGAAAGTGTTTTGACCGCCAACCGAGACTTTATCTTTCCGTTCGCTGTCATCACCTTTATTCGCTTAGAATAGTAGAACAATATGGTCAGCCGCCCTTTGTCCCCGGTGCTATGGCCGCGAGAGAGGAGAGAAGGCTGAAGCGTGTTTTCGAGATAGTCATCTGGTGTCGCAGTCAACCAAACATGCCTGGAAGAGTTCCAGAACCTCAAATTGGGCAAGAGTGCGTCTTGCGATATTTGAGGCCTTGCGCAGAGTTGATGTCGTTTTCCGATTCAGAGGTCAAGTATATCATCTACAAGCTAAAGTCGGTCTTTGCCTCGCGTCTATGACTCCTCGTATGTGTCTGACAGCAGGTCATATTGACAGCGAGAACAACACCGAGATTGTAGTGGAAAAGAAGTCCGAGTCAAAGGAGTACGATGAATTCGTCGAGGACCTCCCACCCAACGAACCTCGTTATGCGTAAGTCTGCTTATACAAGAATCTTCATTAGCTGAAGTTCTACTTGAATCTGGCTTGCAGCGTGTACGACTTTGAATACCAGAAGGGCGACGAGGGTATCAGGAACAAGCTTTGCTTCTTCACATGGTCAGCTTGCGTGGACGTGTTCCGATATGGAATGCTAGCTCACCATAAGATGACAGGAACCCTGACAGTGCCAAGATCAAGCAGAAGATGGTCTACGCCAGCTCAAAGGTAAGTTTGAGTGCTGCTTCTCAAACATCACCTCAACATATTGGTACAGGACGCCCTGCGCAAGTCGCTCGTTGGTATTTCAACGGAGATCCAGGGTGATTTGCTCTTTTCAAATCCACTGTAATGCGGTTTTTGAGGTGAATGTCTTACAGGTACCGACTTGAGCGAAATCGCCTACGAGACAGGTATGTTCGCATCTGCTAATATGTCTATGTTAGCTCATAGCTCGGCGCGCAATACAGTACTAGAGCGCGCATCTCGCTTCTAGATCAGCACTCACACTTATTTGTGGTTCAAACGAAAGCAATCCGGGAAAATCAATCAGTAAAAGCAGAACCATTGTCATGCTGTAGAATTGCACTAGATAGACCGCTCCTCGTTTGCGTCCTCTAATATGCGAATACCGGTATCGCCATGCGGCCAAGCCAAATGACCAAATGACGCACTTCGAACTTTGGGCAAATTATCTTCCCTTGCACTACATCACCAGCTGTCTTTTGGCGTACTAGCTTGAATGCCACCATGTCTGCCTACTTAATCGTCAATACCGGCGAACTAGACACTTGCTCTGGGGATCTCTATTCCTACGTCTTTAGCTCAAGCGAATGTGGCTCAGGCCAATGCAATTTCAGCAACACTGGTAATGCAGCGATACCTATTGGAGATACTTATTTCGGAGTGCAAGTCTCCATATTGATATCCCCACACTCAGGGTCTAATGCGGCAGTTCCAACAGCTCGGGTCCAAGAACTTGCGATGGGACAATTCAAGATGCTGTAGCTCGAAACCCCAATACAGGAACAGACGTTACCATCGGACAGTACGCTTGTGCTATAGAAGGTCAGAGTACGCTTCAAGTATCGCCTCCGTGCAAGTGCGTCACATCCTTTTCATTCATGTCTCTGGCGATAAGCTTATGCCGAGTTGCAACAAGCGCTGTACAAGAAAATGCAATACAGCCTGGCAGTAGGAACTGCGATGTTTTGCTGTATGATGCCGCTTTGAGCAATCCTGTGCCTTGCACTGTAAGTCGCGTTCGAGGCACGTAATTTATCACTGATAAGTAGAGTAGGAAATGATTGGTTGTTCTGCGGATGATGTGAATTGTGTGTCATGGCAAGGGACATCCTTCGTCTGCGATGGTTCTTTCCAATCTGGTGGTGGTCCTGGCGGCGTGCCATATATCTGCGATTGGTAAGGTCGGAATCCAAGGTCAAGCGTCTATTGCTTAACCTGTTTCTGGTCTTGCAGTACCTCAGCAATTGTTAATCCTCCAGTCGTGCCTGGTATCTTTGATGAAAGCTCGATACCGAGAAGTGGTGGATGTGGTCTGCCTCAACAAGCTTCACCACCAGGCGCTACACGCTCGACCATCACTCTTGGAGCTTCTTCCACATCGCCAGCAGCTAGTTCGATCGCAAGTTCCATATCCTCATCACTTTCTAGCGCGCTTTCCGAGCTGGAATCCGGTAGCTCTTCGATTGCTTCGAGCTCAAGTAGCTCAAGTGAAGCTTCGTCGACATCGCTAACTAACATCATCGTCCCTCTACCTACTGTATCGAATGGAAGCTCGACTATAGTCGAATCGACATCATCAGCGCCTATAATCAGCTTACCGGAATCTTCCTCGACAACAATACCTTCATCCGCGATAGCTGCAGCTAGCGAATCTCTAGCCAGCGAAATAGCATCAGCAACAGAGTCATCTGTGATTGCGAATGCTTCAAGCGCGTTAGAAAGCTTATCGGCAAGTGGAAGCGGATCAGACGTCTTCCCAATCGCTGGCACCCTTACGACTTCAGCTCAGTCAAGCTCAGCTAGTATTGATCCGCCGACAATCGTTCCCGTCATCCCAATTGTCTCAAGTGCCAGCGATATTCTTCCCTCTGATGCGGCCGCGTCACTCAGCGAAGCCTCTTCCCTTCTCTCCGTCGCTTCGCAAGCTAGTGAATCCGCAGCATTGGCAGCAAGTTCAGGAGAAAGCATCAACGATATCACCTCGACCTCTGATCCAGCTTTGAGCAGCAGCGTTTCTTCCCTCAGCTCTGTAGCAAGTTCCGCTTCTGAACTATCGAGCAGTGCAACGAATCAAGCTGGGATAGTAGTTGGCGGTCAAAGTGCCGCGCTAGAGAGTGCTGCATCTCAAGCGTCACAAGTTGCGGAATCGGCAGCAAGTGTAGCGTCTAGCTTGTCTCGATTGGCGCAGACGAATGATGCGTATGCACCGTCGTGGACTAGTGCTCAAGCCGCTGCGAGTCAGGCGAGCGAAGCTCGGGACGATGTGAATGCTGCTTTGGAATCGGCGAATGCTTTACCTGGCGGATCGTTGGCCAACACGGATGAAAATGGCCCCAATCAAACAGGAGCAATAGTCGGAGGTGTGGTTGGTGGCGTAGTCGGATTGCTACTGCTCTTGGGCATCATTGCGCTTTGCCTACGAAGACGAAGAAAGCGCACGGCAGCGACTTCAAGATCATACGCCGAAAGCGCGCCTTCTCGATATTCAGCCATTGATTCAGATGATCCTTTCAACGCACCATATTCAGACAATCCACAAATGCGACAAAGTTCGAGCGCGGCAGCTTATGCGCCAGTGAACAACAGCGGTTCACCTCAACGCAATACCTTCTCTGATGGAGCTACACCATACGCTGCACTAGTTGGAGGAGGAAGAAGAGCACCTCGATCATCCGTCTCACCTGGTGCTCCTGGATTACCTCCCAAGAATCCCAACAGATGGTCTTTGAGTTCAGTAGAAGAAGAAGGTCGACTGGGTAGTACGAGACGACCTGCTGGACCTCGAAGTCTTTCTGGCAATTATCGCAGTGTTGAATGACGAAGAAGTACGGCTTTTACGAAGCTAACGACCAAAACTGTGCATACCCCTTTCAAGTAATGGCATTCCCCTATCAGTACTTCAGTACCCCTTGTCTTCTCGCAACACACGAAACGCTCGGAGATTGTTGGCAGTATGTGTACAGAACATGGGCAAAAGTAATTCCTTTTAGGATAATGACAGCATGAAATGATACACGTATTGATACAAATGAAATTGTCCGTGGTGACTATTACGCTGTGAACATGATCAGCATAGAACAGGAGAGATAGAGAGCATCGACTGACCTTCTCTGTCCTTGCCAGGCGGTTTCGGCTGCTGTTCGTACGCGTTTGCTCCCGGATCTTTCTGTAATGCCAGCGTACTGCTACCCGTGACCTTCTTCTTTGTCCGTCCCTTGTGATGCTTATGCCCGCATGCCTGCTCTTGACCATCCTTCCCTACCGCCTCGTCATCCGGTGTGTCCTCTTCCGCGTCTGAAGAATCAGAAGAGCTGCCAGAAGATGAAGATTCGTCGAAAGCTCTAGGTTTATGATAGATGCAACAAACTGTCATCGGACATGGATCAGCCTTTTCAAACATCTCTTGGGAACGTGAGTCGCTCTAACTCTTTGATTTCTTTTTACCCATGCCTTCGTTATCAACAACCTCTTGATCCCATTGTACTCGAGGTCCAGTCCGACTTGGTCCACCGCGTAATCGTAAAATAGGATTGGATGGACCAGCTTCGTCAGAATTGGATGGGTTAGGTTGAGCTTCGTTTGCTGTGATAGTCATTGTTCGACTGCCATGTGAGGCCGATTCTGGCTGGGGTCTCATGCGTGTAGCCATCTTGCTGCTGTCTATTCGTCGTGTTTGAAGACAAGTCAAGGTTGTCGGAACTTTGTTTTGCTTGTCGCTCTGGCAATACGCATGCATCTCCGCTTGCGTTGGATGCTGCTTTGGCTGTCGAGGAGCTAAAAGACTCTGTCTCGGGGTCTCAGGGTGTAATATCATTCGTCACGGCACATATAGAAGATTCATATACACATGAGGAAGGAGCAAAGTGCCTTTCGTTGATCATGAGAGCGGAGTATGCCCACGTCTCATGTGTTCCGTGAGCTGTAAACAAAATCAGATCAGATCAGATTATGATTGCATGAAATTAGGAATGCGGACATTATCTTTTCTCCCAAATGGCCTATCACGGGTACTGTCAACTTGTTTCGCCCGCCCACAGTCTACTACAGGGCAGAAGATGTCATGAGAGGCTTTTCGATGCCTTGACAGCTGTACAGCTGAATCAATATTGTCGCTCTGATCAGCACACTCTACAATACCTCTGAGCTCGATCCGAAAACTTGTTCACAACCATGTTCTTCGCAGGCGAAGCGACCAGTAAATGCCTCGCTTGTTTCATCTTGATGGCTAATCCAACTTATGGTAGGTAGTGGTGCTGAAGGCTGTCCTGCAGGGCTAGTTGCAGGCTGGTATTGCTGAGGTTGAAAATCTTTATTGTTATAGTGGTGCGCGGGGAACGACTGGCCCGAAATCGGTACGTTTATGACTTGCAGAGCCGTTGATATAATGATGGTGATATGGGCCAACAAGATTAGCAAAGCCTACTTGCTGAGTGCTGACAGGATGCTGATGCGGCTCGACAGGAGCAGCAGGGCCAACTTGCTGGGTGCTGACAGTATGGGAATGGGGGTGCGGTGCAACAGGAGGAGCAATTTGCTGAGTGCTGACAGTATGGCCATGCTGGTCATGTTGGTCGTGATTGAGAAGTTCATGGAGCCCTGGCATTGTTCGTCTAAACGCAGAAGGAGGAGAGACATTATGGTTAGAACGAGGGTCGTTTGAAGCAGACATCCTGGCGTATTGTTGAAGAGAGGGGGAAATTTGGCGCTGGGAGCAGAAACAGTTGGAAAATTAGAACAAGAGTAGACAGAAAGAAGAGCGCGGTCCTAGGTATAAGCCGGGATCGGATTTACGGGGAGAAGATATCACAAAGGAGCGTAAAGACAGATCCGTCAGCGAAATAAGCTGGTCTTGGCGCTCAAAGACTGTGCGCCGGATAAGAGATGTACACAAGAGAAATTTCAAATACTTCAGTAAGAAAGAGCATTCGAAATGAAGTCAAGCTTTCAGGTGAAAGTGAAGAAACAACAGAAACGGGCTTTTTAACCAGAGGAACAGATCAAGAGAATAGCAGAAGAGCCTCTAGGTATGTGGAATAGCCAAAAGCGCGAGACGGTGTCATGAGACATTGGCGCTTCACGATCCCAGCTGGACGCGCTCAGATGAGATCACGAGACCGATACAGAGCAGAGGAAAGAGAGCGGGAGACAGCTTGGGTTCAGCCGCATAAGTGACATGACTGCTCGACGCAAACCCGCCAGAATTCTTTCGCCTTGACCGACCACGTATACCCCACCTTCAAGAGCCACGCAATTGCTCCAAAAGATACCTGTCTAGCGCCTACACCACCACTGGAGCTCACAAGTCTGTATGAGCAAGCTAGACGCCGAGTCGCTTCACCAGAGGAAAGCCTCGAAACGTCAAGCTGGGAACGAGGACATGCTTCGCAATGGACCTCGTGAAGCGGCCAAAGTGACTTATACTGAAGATGAAAAGGCTGAAATGGGCACTGGCAAGCTCGTCTTTCAGGAAATGGACGACTTGAAGCAGGCTAAAGGACCAGAGCTGCAGCGTGAAGCGCAAGCTGAGAGCTTAGGCGACATGAATCCAAAAGACAAGAGAGCTGTGATACTGCTCGTCATCCTGTGTTCGCCCCTTGCTTCATCCAGAGGGTCAAGTTCTGATGTCCTCGCTTTCGTAGATCTATTACAAGGAATACCAGTAGGACTCGCGTTCGGCTCAATACCCTATCTATTACGCGCAAGATTGTCCTACTCTCAAATAGGGCTGTTCAGTCTAGCGTCTTATCCTTATTCCTTGAAGTTGCTTTGGTCCCCTATTGTGGATTCATGCTATAACCCAAATTGGGGGAGAAGGAAGAGTTGGATTGTGCCTGTACAGCTTGTCGTTGGATGCTTGCTTTGGTGGTTGGGCAACAATGCGCAGCAACTTATAGAACAGGTAGGACGGTTTCACAATGTTGCTTCTTTTAGTAGGCTTATCTGAGACGTTCTCTACAGGAAGAGCCAAACGTCAAGCTAATAACAGCAATCTTCTTTATCCTCGTCTTCTTTGCTGCGACACAAGGTGCGCTCTACTTCTTCATCATCTTTCGCGCAAGCTGACCTCTTGTCAGATATCGCCGTTGATGGCTGGGCCCTCACGCTGCTCTCAAAACCGAATCTCTCTTACGCCTCAACAGCCCAGACAGCCGGTCTGAATACAGGCTACTTTCTCTCCTTTACAGTCTTTCTCGCTTTCAATTCGCTCGAATTTTCAAACAAGTACTTTCGCTCTACACCGCTTGACTATCCGCTTGTTACACTACCTGGCTATCTCAAGTTCAGCGCTATGCTGTATCTCGCTGTAACTGCTTATTTGGTCTTTCTACAAAAAGAGGTTCGTTACGGCATGTTGTTTTAGGCTTTGGCTTATGTACACATTGGCGTAAACGAACAGGATGCACCAGAACACGATGAATCAGAAATGGGAATAAAGAAAGTCTATTCGATCATGTGGTCCATCGTTAAGCTCAAACGTACCTCTCTTTCCCCTTTGCTACTATTCATGCTGACTATCGGAGCAGACGTACAATCTTTTCTCATCGTGCACCTCATCGCCAAACTAGGAACAGCAACTTCCGATGCAGTCACTTCGCTCAAACTGCTCGAAAAAGGCTTGTCGAAAGAAGATCTCGCTCTAGCAGTCTTGATTGATTTCCCGTTTCAAATCATTTTTGGTTACCTGGCTGCTAGTTGGAGTAATGGCGATAGACCTTTAAAGCCTGTGAGCACCTTATTGTCTTCCGCTGTCTAAGTGGTCCGACAATTCTGTGATTCCACAGTGGTATACCGCAATGTGGTGGAGGCTCGGTTTCGCTGTCGTTTCTATGCTTTTGATTGGCTACTTTCCATCTGGACCAGTCTCGACTTCCTTTTTGATACTAGTCATCCTCGCTACCGTTTTGGGAAGCTTTGCATCGTGCGTCGTCTGATCAGCTTAGGTGTTCGCATCTTAGTAGCTATCATCTATGCACAGCACGGTTCAATTCGTCGGTATCTCAGCTTTCCACACGCAAATAGCAGATCCAGTTATTGGAGGAACCTATATGACAGTCAGTCCATTCAGCTTTCTCGTTTTGCGAGTATCTGCTGAAGATGGAATGACAGCTCCTCAATACCGTCAGCAACCTAGGCGGGACTTGGCCGAGATACTTTGTCCTACAAGGCGTCGACTACTTTACCGTCGCTGCATGTCGGATCAAAGAAGAAGGCAACGATATAACAGTCAGAGGTCAGTCAAATTCTCGTCTGTGCACTATCGTGTGCTCAGGAAGTTGTGTCTGACAGCGCACGAATGCGTCAGCGATAAAGGACGAGCGCTATGTACTGAGTTAGGTGGGACATGCGTGACAGAAAGAGATGGGTATTTCTACGTCTCTGGGAGTTGCATTGCGCTGGGTGCGATGATCTTGCTCTTCTACATCTGGCCGATTGCGAACAGGCTGAATGGTGCGTTGACTTGTGCTATCTCGGACTTGTTCGCTGATAGATCATCCAACACACAGGTCTGCCTAGAGCGGCATGGAGGGTCAAATTAGATTAGTGCCCGGATTGCATGCATTGCATCATTACGCATTCTCAAGCAGAGCAGTATGAGTGAACAGAGCATAATGCAAGCAATTCTAAGTGTACAGATAAGAACAAGCAACTCTAGTAAGTAGTACAAATCGGCCGTCTAAGCCTCTACACCCGGATCTCCATCTCCATCTCTCCATGCATATGCGATTGCTTCCACCATGACGCAATAAGAGCGAGCACGACGCAAGACACGAGCGCCACTGAAGTCTGTAGCCACTTTGTCTGTTTTCGAGCTGTCATGACTGCTACGGTCGCTGCAGCTTGTCGTACAACGGACGCATCTGCATCGAGCGGTGTATCGAGGATGGAAGCTTTCTCTTGCTCTGCTGCATAGCTGGATGAAAAAGAAGCGAAGAGTCGGACATTGAGCTCGAAAGCATGATTTGCTTCTTGCATCAGGTCGACTATACCTTCCATCAGCTCTGAATCATACCAGCAGAAAGCAAAAAGCCTCACCCCGATCGCTCCTAGGCATATCTTCGCCCGCTTTATCAATCCCAGATCTGAACGTCTTCTTCAGTTCTTTGACTGCCATAGGGCTGACGTTGTCATTAAAGAAGTAAAAGCGCTGGCCGTCCATCGTTTCTTCAGACAGCTTATATGAGCCCGCTACGGCTTTCCTAATAGCTTGACCGCCTGATAAATCGCCCATGTAGCGTACTGTGGATGGACAAGAAGCATATGAGCTAAAGCTCAGATGGTGGCTAGTCATCGCACCATATGAATGAGCCAGGAGCAAGTCCGGCCGAGGTTCAGCAGGCATGTAAATGTATTCTTCTGCCATTGCGATCCCTTCATCCACATCCAGTCCACCGAGCGCTCTTAATCGCTGAGTATAATCCGACAGCGCAGCAATCACTTCAGGTGCTAATGTCGTTGCCCATTCGTGCGAGGACCAATCAGCTTCAAGGGATAAAGAAAGGAAGTATCGGATATCATGTTCTAATGCTGGTGCGCGAGCGAGGATGGCTGGGTTATAAGTTGATGCTAGTTTTGCGTGGTTGACGTGTAGTGAGAGGACGTGTTCGAGCGTGTAATAGATGCGATGTAGACAGATGAGGTATTGGACGTGCGTTCGAAGGGCTGTGACATTCGTTAAGCGGCTGAGTACTAGACAGTCCAGACAAGACAGGCCGACTCACGTATAGATCCAGTAATGAGAGCACTAGACAGCAGGATGATTAGTTCTGATGCTCCCAGACCATTTACATCGAATTGCTCACTTGACTATAGCAGGCCGCTGAACTACCTCATGGGCATCGACAGTCGCCTTTCTTAACAAGTCAGAGACGTTTCCAGAGAGATCTTCGTCCGGCTGAGCAGCTTGAACGCTTTTCATAAAAGGAGATTGCTCCGTCAAGAACTTGTCTTTAGGACCCATCGTGACAGATATTTCAGAGTTCGCGGTTCAAACACACGACTGAGTCTTCGCGTCTTGAAGAGCCTATCCTAGCGATGCGAGCCTGACATTGGCTGAACAACAAAGGGGTAAAGTCGACCAATCGAATTCCACCATGGTCAGCCACACTTGTATGTACTAGCTGTGCAAGATAGTAGGACAGCGCCTCGAGGCTCCTAATCGATACAGTGCTGCTGAACTCAGCAAGAATCTTCGTCCACGGGCTGCTGTTCATTCTTGTCTCTTCTCTTCTGATGTTGCACCCTCGTGTGCGTATTTAGCAATTACATCTCCAGTACAGGACACCGAGGAAACTTCCCGTACCCGTCCATGCTCATATGATAAGGCAATATATCTGGCCTGCAATGATTCCCTCCGATCTTGTCATCTTTCCATTCATGAACCTTAAATCCCAAGTGTCGCTCCTCTGGCGCTGCTAGACAATCAAAAGCCGCCAGTCTCGATTCATCTGTCGCTTGTCCTGGGGCAATGGCTTCCCATCGAAACTTGCACAGCTTTTGACCATTCTGTCAAACAAAGTTTCAAGGCGCTCGCAATCTCGCATAGACCGCCTCGATATTAGATTCGATTTCAAGTCACCGATAGACTCCTGCTTTATCCCGCAGTGGACTTGCTTGTCTTTTCACTATCATGCAGTCCAATAGTCGCCTTTCTAGCCAGAGGGAAGATTTTGATGTCCCTCGAACTACTTGTCCATCTTTGTATTCTTGTCAGTATCAATTTGTGCCTTCAGTCATGAGTACGCGTCTAATCAGCATTAAAGCCCGACCAAGCTCCTCCAGCTCAAGTAGAAGCGAATACAACCCATACCCAATAATTCAACCAGCTTCATCAAGCGTCTTCAACGACACTTTCCCTCTCTCTTCAACCCTTATCGCACCACCTCTGGCATCACGGGAATCTACCTCAGAATACGCTGCTGTTCAAGCGTTGACTACAAGGGCACTGCCTGTACCTCCTACTTTTCTTTCCTCGCCCGAACGCAAGACTAGGCAGAGAACGCCTAAGAAAAGACAGGTTCGCGGATAGATTCAGCTTCAAGCCAACCTTTGGCTCAACAGCAGAACGAACAGGCGCATATAGAGTCAGAAAAGAAGCGCAGGGAAGATATCAATCAGGGCTGTGCGTGTGAAGCTTTGCGCGATCAGCCTTTGCTAATTCTAAAGACTTTTGTCATCGTACAGTCGAGCAGATACGAGCGCTGGTCCCAGGCTGTGTTCGTCCAGTCTCAGCATGCAACATGCGCAAAGACTGACTCGAGCGCAGACTGCTACAGATAGCAAATCAACCGTCCTCAGTCGGACAGTCAGGCATATAGGTCAACTCCAGGTGCATCTCCACTACATCAGCAGTACCATCGTCACTGATCACTTGCTCAGGAATTCACCATTGCTTTAGGCTATGACCCGCGCGCTTTACCTGATCTAGAAAGCATCCGCGCGTCCAATTCGAGGGAGAGCTCGAACAATGCTTCTAGGTCGAGCTTTTCTGATTCGCCTGCTGTGGATGAGGAGCAGCAAAGGAGGAGAAACAGCATAGCGTATCTGCTCAACGTGAGTTTGTCTCTCACAGCAAGTCGGGCCCAAAGTTTACATTCGCGAGGAACTTAGACGCCTACTTGGACTGGACCCAGGCCACTATAAAGAAGAAGGGACAGAAGAGAAAAGAGAGAAATGTACAAATATTTATCAGCATTGGGGCATTCTGAGGACTGAGGATTCGTAAAGAGTAGAATTGAAGGCATTAGTATGAGCAATGCATATGTTCCAGGTTCGGACACAACTCTATCGTTTCCTCCTTCCCACACACTAAGACTTATGCAGTGACCTTGGGTGTCTTCACTGTGATGATGAATGTACTCGATTAAAACAACAGGCAACATCGATATCATTCACTTACTGATCTCGTAACCGCCAGTGGCTCCCAGTACGCGCTTAATATCACCGTATATGGCGAATTGACCAGCAGTGAGAGTTCCGATCATGACGAGACGCTAAATCAACCCAGTGAGCACAACGTGAGACCGCTAAAATGATCACTTACGGCACCAGTACCAGCGAACAGACCCTTCATACCAAGCTGCGAACCGATCTTGGCCAAGCGAGAGACCATGCCTTCACCAGGTTCGGCCCTGGTCTTGTTGACTTTGGACAACATGGTGTCTGCTGGCTGGGAGATGATAGCGGCGGCCATACCGGCGATAACACCGGAACCCAAGTTGAGCATTGTAAAGGTGGAAGGCTTGAGCAATTCCTTGGTTTTGCCAGTTGCGGCAATCATTTTTTCGAGAACGGCTTCGTAGACTGTTGATTACCCATTGATCAGACACTAGACGGGCACAGAAGCACAGTCAACACACCTCCGAACTTGGCCATGGTGTAAGGGATCTGCTTGAACAGGATTGGGACGAAACCACCGTAGAAGGCGCCGATACCTTCTTGCGACAGGATACGGCCGAAACCGCTGACGAGACCGGTTGCGAAGCCTGGTTGGGAGACCATACGGATACGTGTGGCTTCTAGCGGGCAAAGAGCGACCTATTGGAATTGATCAGCTACAATTGACTACAGTATCAGATGAGACTTACATCGGCGAAGAATTCACTGCAAGCGAGGTAACCTCAACTTGAGCCACAGCTAAAGATCGACTCATCACTTACGCGATACCAGCAGAGGCCAGGTCTGCATTCATTCGCGCAAATAAGCACAAGTGGGCAACGAGCGACCGGTCACGCACAAATAGGAACACGGTAATCAGCAGCCTTGTTGATACCCACAGCCTCGATGAAGGTCTTCTTGAAGAACTCGTAACCTCCGAATTTGAAGGCACCTCTGCGGCATGACGTTCATATACTACTTTTGTCAATATTTGAAGTTACGCACTGCAAGAAGTAACCTGTGCAGATGGCAACGTTCAGAGACTGCCGAGACAGACTTGAAAGGTCAACGCACCAGCAGCGGTAGGACCGAGACCGGTAAGGAGAGCACCGGCTCCCTCTTTTGCGATGACTTGACGGAAACCGCCAATGAAGCCCTTGTTGTAGACTTCTGGTTCTAATTGCATACGGGTCTTGACCTATAGCAAATACTCAGACATGACTGGAGGCACAACTTTCATGCTGAGCAAAACATACAACATCGACCGGAGTGAGAGCACCGTGAGTGACTGATGGCAGAGGTCAATCAATACTATACTAGGTTGTCGGAGAGCTGAATGAGGCCTTACTCGCACAGCAGACGGCACCTATCAGACAATAAAAAAGTCAATTTCTGACATCGCGATAAGCAGCAAAAGGAGCGCACCAGCGAAAGCGAAACGTCCATATAGACCAACACCTGAAGCGGCTGGAACAGGGGAGCTGGCAGGCTTAGCGAGAGCGTTTTGAGCAGTCTGCTTTGCTTGAGCAGCAGCGAGTTCGGCCTTTTCCTTTGCCGAGTCGAGCTTGTCGGACACGGAGGCGATAGTATATTGCCTAAAGATGGGAGACTGGAATGAAGACATGGCTGATGAATGGGCAAGCATGCCTTTTCAAAGAGTTCGGCGAAATAAGGGTCGGCGAATGTCTACATCCGGCGGACGTCTGCAGTCAGCTGACTTGTGCCGCTCGAGAATTTCACGCAATTGAATTGCTGACTCTTGACAACCTGTACTACCCTAATTGACTATACCCAACAGCTGTGATCAGATCTACAGTAGAAGACTGTTTGATCGCCGGTGCTGCCTCCAGCTGTTTGCTTCGCTTGCCTAAATTTCGCCATAGCCAACATCTCATTGGCCAACTAAAAATCCCTCTTTGCCTACTTCGTATAAATTCGAGCAATGACATGCACAGGTCTTCGGCCAACAGCTGCTTCTTTTGTTCCTCGGAATGCAGTTTCTTCGCCTACACCCTCCGTACCAACATCACCTAATCCTGCAGCAGCCGTAGCCCCCGTACCAGAACTGTCAACAGCATCGACACAGCCTGCTGATCAGCCTACACCAGCGGCGGAGACTTCGCAGCCGACAGAAAGTACACCTCTGCTGAAAGGCAATTCCGTCAAACTACCAAAACGCAAGGATGTCATAGTGGAAAGTCATGCACCGGTGTGGAGTGTCACTAGAGGCGAAGAAACGGCCACACCGAATGCTCCGTTGGCGGCATTGTGTGCGCAGCATGAGAGGCCGAACCAAGTCTGTTGTAGGGAGCTCAAGGGTGAGGATGAGAGGCATCTGATAGATCCGGGTGTGTCACGCTACAGAGCGGAGCGGACTTCGCGCAGAAGTGCTGAGCTTTGAATTTGGCAGATGTTGTTCGGGATTTGATTATTGGCCTAAGTGATGGCCTAATGATGCCTTTCGTATGGTGCTCTATGCCAATCTGGTATACCGGAACTAATGGAGCTTATAGAGTATCGCCGCCGGACTTTCAGCGCTCGATAACAGCAAAATTGTTATCATAGCAGGTCCGCTAATCTGCATACCCTCGTATGACCTATACTGACGCTTAGAGATCCACAGCATTGGCAGAGATCGTCTCTGGCGCGATTTCCATGGGCGTCGGAGGCTTTCTCAGTGCAGAATCAGAACGAGATCGTAGGTGAACCAATGACAAAGCAGCATCAAGCTGATGTCGTTGTTGGGATCGCTTACAGACTACCGTTACCTGAAAGCAACGACACACGCTCGAGTCCAGAGATCATGCGCGGGCGAAATGGAGCGCGAAGTCCAAGAAGTGCTTGGTCCTCTGGGGATAGATCAAGCTGTTTCTCGAAGGGTCTCGGGAGCATTACTGAAGGTTGAGAGCGAGTATTGTCCGCCTTCGCCCTTGCAAAGTGGGTCGGATGAAAGTTTCATGAAAGGATTGGTCAGAAAGTTGGCGAGGAGTAGTAAAGGTGGTGATGTTGAGGCGGATAGGCTGAAGTTGGGCAGTACGGACGTAGGCATGACTGCGTTCTTGCTCAAATTCGGCGAAGGTCTAGAGGATGTGCCTACTTCAAGATTATGGGTGAGCGATCCAATGCTTCTAGTCTTCAAGGCTTATGCCACTTTTTCGCTTGCAGATCAGCGCCATAACTATCGCAGGAGGCTACACCATAGGAGGCATAATCCCTGTCATCCCGTACTTTTTCATAGCGAAAGCTCGAACGGGTCTTTTCTGGTCAGTTGGCGTTACAGCGATTGTTCTGATCCTCTTTGGCTGCTTCAAGACTTACTTCTCTGGAGGCAAGATTGGTCTCAAGGGTTATACGAAGAGCGCTCTGTCTACTTTGGTCAGTCTTTGCAACGACAACCTTTGCAGAGCTGACATCACATTCAGGTCGTCGGCGCGTTTGCAGCTTCAGCCTCTTTCGCTCTAGTCAAGCTCATCAACCCGGAAATCTAGTACATTCTTGTACAAACCGGACAATTCACTTTGTTTAGACGCCATTTTGCATTAAACCATTACATCACAACCCCTCAAATGTAGATAGGCATACGCGCACAAACCCAATACAGCAACATGTCCTCAGATCCTAGTCTCGCACTCTGGGCAAATGTAGCCAGTGTTGAAAACGTTGGCGTCAGTGTCGTCTTCCGTACGCCATTCAGTGCGTTCCATCGTAGCAACGAACTATCACAGGTCAGCTGGATTCCAACGTCTTCCAAAAGAAGACTCACCTCCTCCCATTCCTCTAGACCGGCCAAAGCCAACTCGTCTTCCCATTTGTCGAAATCACCCGAAGCCACAATGCTTCTAGCCTTGGCGACGACATTGATATTTCCTCCAATACCCCACCAACCACCACGAGCGATTGGGTATTTGGCCAACTTGGCCAATTGAAGTGGGATTTTACCACCAGAGCTTTCAAGCGGTGGAATCTCTTCTGTCCATTTCTCAAGGCAAGTCGTATGATACCACTTGGAACAATCGAGACAATGGTGCATAATGTCCAAAGCGGGACAATAAGGTTTGTCACAGACGCAATGAAGGGGTAAACCAGCGATGGTTTGTTTGGCCTCGGAAGAGCGTTTGCCCTTCTTTGCTTTGGCCACGGCGAATTTAGGAAAAGTGAGGCGGTAGAAGAAGTTGCGTTGAGCGGCGTGAAGACTGTTGGGGTTGTCTTCTTCGTCACCATCCTGATCTGGCTCCTTGTCTTCTTCTGCTCGAAGTTTGTGATCAATGAGCTCGACGGGCGCTTCGTCGGGTCTACTAGCGTCGGAGAATGCATAAACGGGGCATGGTTCTGATACATCAAGTCAGCCTGGAAAGCCACCTTTCGAAAGGCAAACATACCGCAGCAGCTGAAAACAGATACGATAGATTCGTCCTCTGTCCTAATAATCTCCTTGCTACCAAAGTATTTCTGCGACTCTGCTACGACCTTTCTCAAGCTAGTGTCGAAGTTTTAGCTTCCAAAGCATCATCGATGAGCAAAGATTGCAAGCTACCTCGCTGGAGCGCCAGACTCTTCGACGTCTGCCACTTTGTAGAACCAATGTACGACGACCCATACATCGTCTGGATCAGCGCACCATTCCTGATCCTCTTTGTTGAATGTAGACTATTTGAACCATCAGAAAAGTCCAAACTATCAAAGCTGTAAGTACTCACGTTTGCTCGGATCTCTTTGATCAAGCCAATCCAGTGCTCATCCTGCCTCGGAATGCCTATAAAACACGTTCAACACGATAGCCCACTCCCGCGCAAGAACGATATTCACCTTCTGGATCTTTCATGTTTTCTGGATCGGGCAAGATAAAGACAGCTTGATCGACCTTGAAGTCAGCGTTTGAGCCGTCGTTGAGGGTAGCTACTCAGTAGCCAATACTCAGTCGCACGTAACAGTCTCAACATATTTGACACACCTTTGAATGAAGGGAAGGGTTTATAAGTCAAGAGCGTCTTCTTGCTTGGTACTTTAGTCATGACCTGTAGCCAAGATGTAGCCCGCTAAGCCCACGAAAAGGCTTGACGCGTAAACAACATGGCCTACCTCCATTCTATTGCTTTCCTTTTTCTTGCTCTTAGACTTGGAACCAACGAGTCCAGCATTGGCTGCAGGAGCAGATTTCTTGCTGCTTCCATTTGAAATACGAGCTTTGCCCGAAGCGGCTTTCGACTTCTTCTTTGGCGGTTCATCGTTTTCGTCGTCCTCTTGATCTTCTGGAGCAAATTGGTTACTGGCTTCGTCTGCAGCGGCGCGCGCTGTATGTCTCCTGCTGCTGCGCTCTTCGGATGAATCTGGCGGAGAAGGGTAACCTGCCGCTTTCGCGCTTGAAGTTGGCTTTGCTTTAGTCTTCATTCTTTTAGTATGGGGGCGTAGAGTTGCAAGTAGATGTCTTGGAAGTAGGTTCGATAGCGAGTAGTCGTGATCTGCCAGAAAAACAACAAGGTTGGTTCGTGGTAAACGATGCCGCGTGAACTCGTCTCATCCCGGGAAACTTTATGTACCTCTCGTCTCAGACTGTCAAGCTATATACATGAGATGGCCCGGGCGACGCGAGCCCATGCTTACGATCTTCTTGTCATGCACCAATCCAAAATAAACTTACGCAAAATAAATACTTACACTTGCCAGGCCTGCCAAACTATTGCTGATCATACGGCAACGTACCAGTAACAGACGAATCAGCAGTCGGCGCAGGTGGTATCGGCGGTCGATAATCGTGCTGTTGGGGTATCGAAGAAGCAGGCGGTGAGATAACCGCAGGTAAAGCAGGTGCGCGCTGATTATCCGAAGCGGACGATTGGGTTCCACTGAAACTGCCACCCGATGTTTGGCTTGTTTGTCGATCTGAACTTTTAGGTCGACTTTTTGTAGACGATTGTTCGCTGTCGCTTGCTTGTGGTGGGCCCATGTTTCGGAACGTCTCGTATAGGTTGCCCAGAGGTGAGGTTTTAAGCGTTTCGTTAATGTCTTTGGCTGGTCTGCCAAGACCTGTTCGAAGATGATTGTTCTCGTCAGACAGACTGTATAACATGTAGTCGTCAGCTACTAATAGCCGTCACAATGCAATAGAATATGCTACCTTGTGATGAGACCAAATATTTGTCGATAGTTTTCCGTCGCTGAAGCAGCAGTCGCTTCGAGATCCCGCAGAGAGGTCTCGCGCTTCTCACGAAAGGTTTTCTGAGCTTGTCGATTCCTGCTGGGATGTTTAGCAATGTCTGTAATCGTAGATAAGCGGAGCTGACTGCTCTTTTCGCCGTTCTGCTGCGCCTGGTAAAGGCTTCCTGCCTCTTTTCTTTGGGCCGCTCGGCTCTGGTGCTAAGAGGGTGTCAATTGGTACTTGTGTGACAAGCAGGAGAACTGACTGCTAGTATCGTCTGTAGCAGACGCTCCAGCTTGACTAGTTGACGCTTGGGGAGGTGCAGCTAATACAAACCCCATGAGCCGCACATCCGTCAAGCCATATGTAAGACATACGATCTATTGAGTACATACCATCGCTTGGGACGGACCAAGGAGTGGGAGCAGTTGGCGGATAAATCATGTGAGGTTGTTGATATATTGGGGCGCCGCCAGTATAGGAAGGATATTGGCCACACATGGGAGGCTGTATTGAAGTGTTGATAGGATAAGGATACATGCCATAGCCTGCTGTTGCTGACGAGACGACATTTCAGCGACAAAGCTTGATTCTTGAACACATGGTCTCGTACGCTCTGGTCCTCCCTGGTAAATGTCTTGGCCATCATTATTTTGCTCCTCCATTTGACGTTTGCTTCATGAGTTCCCTGGATGCAGAGCGCCGTGGTCGGTCAAGAGAAAGCCTTACGCCACTGCATGCTGCAGAACTTTTGCACTTTGGTCACGCGAATCCCATGTCGGAGCGTGATCACCATCAGACGGCCATGAAAGCGCTTGAAAGTACTTTCAGAGGGTCTGCGGACCATGTGTGGACTGGTCTACATCAAAGCGGCACAGCTTGGGTGAAGCGCATGGAAACGTGACGTCTATTCCGAGCTAGGGGTCTGCATTTCCAGCAAGCAGCAGACGCAACGCATCGAGGTTCATGTCCAGGCTGCAACGAATTGCCAAAGTATCGACTGGCCGAGATTCGTCATTTCGCTTTCCCGCTCGGGGAAATTTCATTGTTTCCCTTCGAGTCTGTCTGTACTTCTCTCTCTCTTGGGCAAAAGTGATACTGCTCGAGCACAGCTGTGGCTTACTCGGTCCTGGGCGAAAGCTGCAGCACGACCACGCGCGTCTGTTTGCCGGACGCGAAAAGTGACCTTCAACGAACTGCCGTTGCGACTCTGCCTTTCGAGGCTGCTCTTCTTTCTTTCACGTCCATCTACCTAAATCTCACACGCCTGGAGCGAGCACGATCGCCTATACATTTCCATTCCTTTTGTTTTCATTGATTGAAACCAATTACAAGAAATGCGATTCTTCAAAACCTGCGCTGCACTGGTTGCATGCGCTACATCTATGGCTTTCGCTGCTGAACCTACTCCTTCTGCTTCCATGAACGCAAGCACTGAAGTTGGGGAGATTGTCGCGTCTCAAGTCCAATCTGCGATTGCAAGTGACGCGTCTGCTGTGCTGGATGCTTTCTCTGGCAATATCCCACCTGAGGTATTGGAAATGGTCACTCGGGCTTTAAACATAACTGTCCTGCAAGAGTTGGTATGTACTGTCAGCTAAAGTCTCACATTGCCAGCTGATGATTTTTGCAGAGCGGCGTGACCAACGCGACCCAATTAGACAGTCTATCAGAAATGGTGCAGCAAAAGTTGTCTGAGATCGGTTCTACCGTCCACGCCGGATTCACCAACGATACTTTTTACGGCGAGAATCAAGATCAAGATTATGACAACCTTCGCCAATGTCTAGCGACCGTCGTTCGTCGAGCAGGTCGCGCTTCAGCTGAGAAATGCTTGACCAGAAATGGACCTGACGCGATCGACAACGTCAAGGAGATTTTTAGAAACATGGTTGATCAATACGCTTTCCAACTACCTATGAACACTACTATCGCTTTGCAAGATGAAGTGGACAAGTATTTGGCCAATGCGACGCTTTTGCCGGCTGCGCAAGAGTTGATTGAGAACTTTCAGAATGCTACTTTGTCCGTTGCGGCTACTGTGAATGGGGAATACGTGGAAGCGCTTTACTCAGCCGAAGCTTGTTTCTTTGAAGGTATGTTGTTCCCTTCGACCGCAGAATGCCGCTCATAGATTTCTAGCCTTGGCTCAACCCATCTACACCAAAGCTTTCGAATATCAATGTAACGCTGGAGAAGTCAACGAGGACAACAGCACCCTGGCCAACGTCGGTGACATCTACCGTGCGACCGTCAACCATTACGCCGGTGTATTGCCAGTCGAGATTGTCCAGAACATTCAAGATATCGGTACCGCTCACCTTTCTGCCAACATCAGCAAAGCCGACAATCAGACCCGGAACGATATCAATGCTGCTGTCCTCAGCGTCGTCGCTTCAACCTCTGGTAACACTGCTACTTTGACATAGTGAGCTTGCACCTCTATCTCGTTTGCTCTTCTCATCGCTTCGTACAGCCAATTGCTAGACTGCCTCGACCTGGTCTTGATACCTGGTGCTGGGAACGCGACTACGCAAGAGCAGTGTCTCAAATCGCCCACTGGTGTAGCTGCGTCCAGGTTGAACATTATCAATGGCTACATTCAGCAATTGTAAGTCTGCCTGTACATGCTACTCATTCTTCACTGATCAGTGATTTAGCTATGGTGTACTACCTCCCAAGCTCATCCTGAACATGAAGGACAATTTGACGTAAGTTCGACATCGGGTAAATGAGTCTTCAGCTCATGACTTCTCTGTCGAAACTTACAGTGATACGCTCGGCTACAATCCATCTATGGACGGTGCAGACGCTATCGAAGCACACCTAGAAGAGCTGTTCAAAGCTTCCGCTGCGTATGTCTCGAATCCTGCTCTGAAACAGACCCTTACTCATAGCAAACAGCGGACCGGAATACGTGACTTGCTACCAAACCTTTGAGACGTGTGTCGTTCAAGCAGCAACAAACGTTACTGCCGCAGATCGATGCGAGCTTGGTCCAGAATGTCAAGAACGTCCTTTCAAGCTCACCGAGATTTCTCCCGTTTCACCTTATGCTGCTGCAGTCAAGGCAGTTCAAGAAAGCGAGCAGAAGGGCGAACCAAAGTCAAAGCAGGATACCAGTGCTTTTGCGGCTGCTGGTAAAGCGGCACAGGAGAATGTGAAGAAGGTCAGAGAGGCGAATCCAAAGACTAGAGCCCCGAGAAAAATGGTAAGCAGCAATTTGACTATTCAAAATACATTGCTCATGGATATGCAGGCTGAGCCAAAGAAGCTACAACCTGTTCAAGCATCTCAAGGGGCTTCGAACGATCATCAACCAGCGCCAGCTGCTCAAGCACCACAAGAAACACCGGCTGAACAGGCACCAGCATCAGAAACGCCCAAGAAGAATGCTGGAAAGAATGGCTCGCTACGTGCGCAAGACAAGCCGAAATCAAGCTACCACAAGAACAAGAGCATGCCTCATGGTACTGCACAGCCAGCCTTGACTGAGAATGCTGTCAAGAAGGTAGCTAGCCTGTTTTGTATACAAGGGTAGTACTGAAAGTAAGTCTGTTGCGCGTTGTGTTCACCAAAGCTGATTCCTCCAGCAGGTCTGTAATAGGGATACAGGATGATTCGCTAATAGAGAGCTACGGGTGTAATCTAAGGCTTGCTGGTCAAGGCCTTTGTAATGTACTGTGTACTACCGCTATCTCAGCGAATGCGCGTCACTTGCCGGTTCTTCCTGAGTGCTTGAAATTTCGTCGTAGCCTTTCTTGTAATCACCAAAAGACAATATGCAAGGCTTCGGTGGACAGCAACGTGAGACTATGAGCTGTTCAAGCGTCGCACTGGCAGCTGACAAGTGATGGTTTCGCGGGATATAGCTACAATTTTGATTTTGAGGGAAGGGACGGACACCTCGCAGGTAAGCAGCTTAAAGCTGTCTGAAGCACGCCGGCTGACTTGAGCACTCTACAGGGCAAGGGCCAGCTGCTCAGCAACATCAAGTATGTCGTTCTATAGCGTTTATTCGCGAAATGCTCATGCGTCGCTTTGAAAAGTGCATGTCTGGCTGTCGCGCAGACTGTGGCTTCCACCCTTGGTCCCAGAGGGATGGACAAGCTCATAGTAGACGCAAGAGGGGAAGCGACCATTTCCAACGATGGAGCAACCATCCTCAAACTGCTCGACGTCGTGCATCCTGCTGCGAGAACATTGGTCGATATTGCTCGTGCTCAAGATGCTGAAGTCGGTGATGGGACTACTAGCACTACGCTGCTGGCGGCGGAGCTGCTCAAACAATGCAAAGACCATATCGAAGAGGGTCTGAATCCGCATATAATCATCAAGGGATACCGGAAAGCAGCCAGACTGGTATGTTCTTACTCTATACTTGGTCTGACTTCAGCTTTGACGCTTTGGCCAGGCGATAGAGAAGATCCGAGAGATTGCAGTTACAATAGAAAAGTCAAACGAAACGTCAGTCCGATGATCGAGTTGTTAGCCTTGTGCTAATTGCTTATAATTACCGACTGACAGCGAGTTCCGAGGCCTACTTCTCAAGTGCGCAGCAACAGCAATGTCATCCAAACTCATTCACTCCGAGAAACCTTTCTTCTCCAAAATGGTAGTCGACGCAGTCCTCTCCTTAGATCAAGAAGATCTTGACGAGTCTCTTATCGGCGTAAAGAAGATTCCAGGTGGAGGCGTGCAGGACTCGCTTCTAGTCCAGGGTGTTGCTTTCAAGAAGACTTTCAGTTATGCTGGATTTGAACAGCAACCCAAGAGCTTCAAAAACCCAAAGATTGTCTGCTTGAATGTTGAATTGGAACTCAAGGCTGAGAGGGATAATGCAGAAGTTCGTATCGAACATGTTTCCGTGAGTGGTGAATGTCTGCTGCAAATACGTTGCTCAAAGTCTTTTTTGCGTCACAGGACTATCAAGCTATTGTCGACGCAGAATGGAAAATCATCTACCAAAAGCTCGAAGCCATTGTAGCGACAGGGGCCAAAGTCGTCCTCTCTCGGCTACCCATTGGCGATCTCGCAACCCAATACTTTGCCGACCGAGACATCTTCTGCGCAGGCCGCGTAGCCAACGACGATCTCAAACGAGTCGTCCAAGCCGTTGGCGGTTCTACCCAATCTACATGCTCTGACATCCAAGAAAAGCATCTCGGTACTTGTGGTCGCTTCGAAGAGAAGCAGATTGGTGGAGAGCGTTTCAATTTGTTCCAAGATTGCCCGCAAGCCAAGACCTGCACTTTGATCCTAAGAGGAGGAGCTGAGCAGTTCATCGCGGAAGTCCAGAGGAGTTTGCATGATGCTATCATGATTGTCAAAAGGGCTATCAAGAACAACCAGGTTGTTGCTGGAGGTGGAGCGGCAGAGGTCAGCATGATATACCAATTCATCAGACTTGTCTGATTGTGGGAGTCGTCTGACAGATGGAGATTTCCAAATACCTCCGCGATTTGTCAAGAACCATCGAAGGCAAGCAACAGCTCGTCATCGGCGCGTTTGCCAAAGCTCTAGAAATTATTCCTCGCCAATTATGTGACAATGCCGGTATCGACGGAACAGACATTCTCAATCAGCTGCGCATGGTCCACGCTAAGGGTGACTTGTGGGCTGGTGTGGATGTAGAGGGTGAAGGAGGTGTAGCGGACAACATGAAGCGCTTCGTTTGGGAACCTGCTTTGGTTAAGATCAACGCTATCGAGGGTGCTTGCGAAGCCGCATGCCTGGTATTGAGCGTGGACGAGACAGTGAAGAGTGGGTCCATGCCTGCTTCACCTGGTAACAGAGCTCATCTGTTTCTGTAGACCCTCAATCAGAGCAAGCACAAGGAGCACCAGCGCAGATGAACCAGCAGCAGATGCAAAGGGCGATGAGAGGACGGGGCCGTGGACGCGGACGCGGAAGGTAGTCGCATGATAGATTCCAAGTGCAAAACATTAGCATTCCATGCGTGCTTACGACTTCTTTAACCTATTCTACATGATCTTTCTTCCCTCCCAATCTCTCATATGACCAGCATATCCCCAGAGCAATTTGAACACCTGCGATATCTGATGAGCTTGCTAGATCAACACAACAGTAAGGACTCACCAAATCAGGTCTTGACCCAATTTCGCAGCCGGTCGTCTATGATCGTGCTGCTGAAGCGCTGGAATACCAGAGCTTGCAGGTGCGACAGACTGTTGCGCCAGTATATCTGGCATACCAAGTTCTTCCTCCATCCGACTTTTGAGCATGGTCAAACTTTGTCTACGAGCATGTCTGGTCGCAGGCGGTAGAGGTCCACTGGACCGAAGGAACGACCTTCGTTCGGAAGATGGCGAGGGTAGACGAATAGGCGGAGAAGGTAGAGGAACAAGAGAACCTTTGGGCGAGTAGGCGAAATCGTGTCTCTCCGATGCCTGCAAATTTTCGTTTAGCGTAGGCAGGTGAGAAGCAGATCGTCTATGCACAAAAGCAGGCGGTCGCCGAAACGTTGACTGCTGTAGCTGGTTCATCGGGTCGTCCGGTGTGGATAAAGGTGAAATAGATTCCCTTCGTTCCGTGGCGGCGAAAAGAGATGTCTGACTAATAGGCGCTTGCGGTAGAATAGGTCGGGATGGAGATGGTGTAGAGCCCATACCAAAGACTTCTGCCATTGCTTTCATAGCCTTGTCTCGCTCGATCAAGACAAGCGCATTCAAGTCGTCTATCTGTTTCTGCATGTCCTCGATTTGCTTCTTCTGAGGCTCTGATGGTTCTTGATGTGCGACATGATTTTTGGACTCCAACGGCGAAATTGCGTTTGAAGGTGCAAGTGGGGAGAAATCAGGCGCCTTCTCGGTCGACAATTCATTCTCACTTTGCGATTTGAATGTTCGAAGCTCTTCAACTTCGGATTGCTGCTGTTCAAGCTGATCTTTGAGCGATGCCAGTTCTTGCTCCAAAGCAGTTCGTCTACTCTTCTCTTCCTCAGCTTGTCGCTCAATCTCTTCCAGCTTGACCTTCTGCGTCTGAAGCTCTTCCCGCGCGGAGGTGTGGTCTTTCTTCGCTTGTTTGCTCTCCGAATCGGCTTGTGTCAGCTTGGCTCGCAACGAGTCAATCTCGCTCTCCCTCGTCTTGCCCTCATCCTGCGCATATTCTACCTCCCTCTGGGCCCGCTCAACCTTCTCCTTCAAGTCTGTCGCCTCTTTCTCGCTCGCCTGCAATCGCTCATTCGCATCTTTGGACCCATCCCGACCGCTTTGCAAGTCCGACCGCAGCTTATCAGTCTCTGTATCCTTCTCCCTGATACTTCTATTGGCGGTGTCAAGCTTTTCGCTCTTTTCAGCCAACTCATCAGACAAACGAACAGTCTTCTCCCTCAATTCGGTCAAATCGGACATGAGCTCTTCATTGTCCTTTTGTAGTGCATCTCGTCGTGCAGATACAGTCGCGCTGGCTGATTCGGCATCTTTGAGTTGGGTTTGAGTTTTCGAGAGAGTCGCGTTGAGCGTCGATAATTCGGAAGATTGAGATTTGCTTGTGGATCGTAATTTGTCGTGAGCGGATTCGAGGTCGTCGAGTTTGCTTTGAAGAGAAGTGGCGCTATCTGAAGCTTCTTGATGCTGTTTCCGAAGCTCCTCTAGTGTCTTCTGGAGGCTGTCTCGTTCGCTGCTAGCTTTCGTTGATGCAGATTGAGCCTCTTCCAATTCTTTCGATAGCTTGTCCACGCGTGCTTGCAAATCATCCCGCTCTTTGGTCATTTTGCTAGCTAACGACTTTGATTTGGAAAGTTCAGCTTCAAGCGAATCGGCATGCGAGCTTTTTGCCTTGAGTCGTGTTTCGATTTCTTGCAGCTCGTCTTGCGATGAAGACTTCGCTAGTCGTTTTTTGTGCTCGTCTAGCTCTTCAGCTTGCGAATCAAGACTGGATTGTAGTTCGTCTTTGCTTGATTTAGTTCGGCTGAGTTCGCGTTCCTGCTTTCTCGTGAGTAAGAACGTTCCTTTTCAAACCATAGGAGCCTCACCAGTTCTCTTACTTTGGCAGCAACCTCCTCGGTCTGCCCCTCGACCTCTTCCTTCCGGCTTTTCTCACTCGCTAGCTCTTTCTGCAACTCGTCAACCTTCGTACGCAACTCAGCTAATTGACCCAATTTCTCACTCGACTCTTCCAGTCTATCTTCGAGATCGGACAGCTTGGATTCGGCAGAGTCTAATTGGGTAGAAAGGGAAGATTTCTCCGAGACGAGTAGATTGATTGTGGATTGTTGACTGTCGACGAGGTCTTGGAGCTCTTTTGAAGTGTCTTCATTGCCTTGAGTTGATTCTGTGGTAGCGGTTTCTCTCGGTCTACAGAGCCTTGAATATCTGTCTGCATGCATCGAGGCAAACACTTACGAGACATGCCCGTTCACCTCTGAACTGGCAGCGTTGGCCTTCACTGCGTCCGATGCTTCCACTTTGACAGTCTCTTCCTTCTCATCATCAATAGCGGCAGCAGCTTCATTCTTGGCGTCCTCCTTTACTGCATCTTCGGCTTTCTTTTCGGGCTTCGCTTGAGTTTCTGTGGCAGGTGGGTCCGCAGCATCCTCCTGAGCAGTCTCTGGCTTCGTATCAGCCTTTGCTTCTTTCTCCTCCTGCTCAATCTTGGACAACTTCTCGACCGTCTCTCTAGCTTCTACAACAGACGCTGGTGGTGCTCCAGTAGTAGAAGCTTTGCCTGATTTCTTCTTGTGGTTCTTGAGCTATTTGCGCGCGTTCAGCAGATCAAAAGAAATTGAGTTGATGAGGGACGTACGCGAGCTTTCGCTTTTGCTAATTGTGCTGCTCGTTCTTCAGGCGATAGTTCAGACATTCTAGGTATTGTCTTGTGTGTTCAATGGGATCAGAATTGCTTTGTCTGCAGAATGCTCTTGGTAGGACTAGCAAAGACCAGTTGTCCTGGCAAGGTCAAAGGCGACTGCGAGTCTGTGCAGATCTTGAACTATTGTGCTGCGACACTCTGCGAGCTGATGCTGCGACAAAACCGTGTAGCAAAGGATTTGAGCTTCTCGTCGGACGTCTCTTGACAGTCTTGCTGATGCTCGTGCGTGGACACGATGATGAGGACGTGATGGATTGCTTGTCACAGTCTGTTGCAGATACTCTTGCACGCTTGCAAAGGCCAAAAGTAATTCGACTGAAGGCGCGCGGTCGATAGCGGGAAGCTTGAGGATTCGCTCTTGCAAAGCGTGCGCGGTGTATGCTGCTGAATAGAAAGCTACTGGTGAGCTACCCAAGATTTCGCGAGTTGGCGCCAATCACGACAGCAAGTCAACCTATCGCTAGTGAAGATTCAAAGGTGGGCAAGTGAAAAAAGCAAGGTATTATGTACTATATGCATTACGAAACGGAACATTATGATTTTTAGAAGCTTGTACAAGGGTTAATCCTTCCTGCAAAGGGCTGGAGGAGAGGAAAAAGGGGCAATACACTATTAAAATAGGGTCGAATGTTGTCCATCTACTTTTGCTGCTTTGTGATTAGTTGTACGATGGGAAGTGCTTTGTTTCTTTAGGCGGTCAGAGGGCCAGTGATGCCGTTGCCGTTCTTCGATGACCTGCAAGCGGACTTTTTAGTATCCACTAAATTTCATCATGTGTAATGACTGACCTGAAGCCAAGGAAGAGGAGGAAGACAAAGAGGAAGGTAAAGAGGATGAACTGGATCCAGGCGAACGCTAGAGTAGCATTAAGGTTGTCTGCGCATAACAAAGTCAGCTCCCTACCGATTAAAACAACAGGGCAAGGACATACTGCAGTGAGGTCCGTCAAAAGAGCCGCAGTTCAATCCGCCATCGAGGTAGTTGGTCATTGCTGCTGCGCCGGCGAGCCAGAACAACCATGTGAGCAAAACCCATGCTGCTTGCGAGGCGATCGAAGCAATGATTGAAGTGGTGGCTTTAAGGAATGCGGCAATGAAGAATGCACCGAATACGATGGTCCATCTTATCAATAAGAGGTCAGCGAAGTGCCTAGTCAATAGGCAATATGGTGCTTACATGGAAGTGAAAAGCAAGAAACGGACTGAACCCTTGATGCCGTCCGACGGGTAGTCGTTATTCCGGTTGTATGACGATACAAGGACGGCAGTGATGACCATCTCAATGAAGGCTGACCGACATGTTAGTATCCCGGAATTTCCGAGACAGGAAATTATATCAACACACCAATGAAAGCCAAGAAGCCTAGGAAAGCTGGCTGAGCCTCTGTGAGCGCAACAGTATGAGTCTCGTGGTCCCGTGTATATGCAAAAGTCAGACTGACTCTTTACGATGTCGCCTAATGCCATTGCTGTGAAGAGAGGTTTGATGGGAACTGTCAAGTCTGCGTAAGCGAGTGCGGCTAAGTCTGAGGGATGCTGCTCACAAGTGATAAGGGTAGTAGTGTTAATTAGAAGTCGTAGGTGGTTGAAGAAATTCCTAGGATGGTCAGAAACAACAATTGGCAGCCTGGCCTTATGCGGAAACCCGGTCAGCCACCGGGGCCGATGACGTCCGCTGTTATGTTGCGTGAACTTTCTACTCTGTGCCTGAATAGTACGATTGTCTATCTATACTCTTAACTATGCAGCCCTGGCTATCATCACAATACTTGAGAGCGAGCGGCTGGAGGGAAAGCATAATAAGTCTCCGAGCTGGCTCGCTGCTTTTCGGAGTGCAGCTGTCGAGCAGATGGTAGGCGGATTAGTCAATACTGGTAGAGCGGTCAAGGATTATTGTGGATGCGTGTGCGAATTGAAGCAATCTTCGGACGAGACGCAGAGCAAAGTGTGCAGTAGATCAGAAGCAAGACAGCCTGAACACAAGGGAAGCGCTTCACCAATAGGCTTGTGCGATGAAAGACTCCACGACCATGCTACCAAGCTTTACCGCAGTGATGGGTATGCGCGTAGAGCTGCAGTAAAAGAGATAGAGAGAGGTTGCCCGAACATCGTAGAATCGCGCAAGAATATGCTAGAGAATCGGATAGGCAGACAGCATTGCAGTATGCTTCGTGGAAACCAGAACAGAAAGCAGAAAGCCCTTGTCTGACAATTTACTCGTCATGACGCATTATGGAGTGAGCAGACATGGTAAAAAGCTCCGAAAGATCATATAGGAAGCAGCAGTGAATGCCCGAGGGCCACAGCGGAACAGAGAGCAGCAGTATGGCAGTTAGTCCCGAGTCAAGCATCCGATCGAGGCAAGATGCATATGCAAGCCGGTATTTGATGTCTGCAAGTGGAAGTCTCATTGACCAATCTGAAGAGTATGAGCAAGCCGCTTGTGATCCATGAGAGTTTCTCGGACATGGTCCTTCCATTCAACCTTCGTCCCGGTCAATTTCGGAGGTTTGAACAGCCTCATATCTCTCTACCACCGCTTACCGACACTAACCGAATACCCCTAGAGCGTGTAGTCAAAGCAGCATACCATATGAGCCCGTAGTAATACCCAAGCCTCTTTATAAATCCCTTGATTCTATCCTTTTGGTTCGAAGGGCCCCGCGCATCATACTTGGCCAAATGGCAGCTGCAGCTCGTATTCTGCGTCGTTCAGCGCATTTCCACACTTCTCCTGTAGTGGTACCTTCAACGGCAGCCTTACAATCTGCAGGCTTCGAACCGTATGGTGTCAGTTCTGCCTTTCCCTCAATTCAGCGATTCCGATACTGATTGCATTGTGACACAGTCATTGTCGCTCGACGTAGATCCAAATTACTATAAACGCTATCGAGATCCTACAGCCCACGATGAATGCCCTTCAGTCGAGAGAAGGAAACGAGCGCAAACGTCCATACCGCGGGAGAAGATGCAGGCGCTTAGGAAAGAATGGGATGCAGCAGAGGAGAAGGGACGGGAAGCTGTGGAAGCATCTTGGCAAGGAACTGGTGTAGATGCATTATCCCAGACGGCTTATCAAGGTCCTGATGTTCGTATTCACCTTGCGCTTGCGTCGGCTTCAAACTCATGACTGGTACGAATAGCCTGCGCCAAAACGTCCTATGGCTGCATTGTTCTCCGGAACAGGAAGTCAATATCTCCTCATGGGCTCTTTTCTGCTTTCTTCTGATCAGTATACGTCCGCTCGGGAAACATGGGAAGAAGCAGAAGAGGTGCGCACTGTCTCGTGTGCTGTATATCAGCTCATGCGGGAATCTTTACGCACAGGCATTATCACGATTTGAAGCATGGAGGAAAAATCTAGACCTACCTTCCCATCCGGAACTACAGAAGCTAGATTTAGACAACTGGCCCGCTTGGCAAACAGAACGATCAGCCGACCAACTCAGGCAGATCGTCTTTGGTGATTCCCAAGTTGGTTCGCAACCTCCTCCCTCTTCACTTGACTGAGTCTGTGCTGTAGCAACGACTTACGAAATCATCTAATGCTCAACCCGCGATCCTCATTACTGCTATTGCGCTTCTGAGAACATTAGAGAAAGAGTTCAATACACCAATAACGGAGATGGCGTCTTGTTTCGCCGGTCATTCTTCCGGTGAATTCGCTGCGTTGGTAGCGTCTGGTGCTGTTTCGTTCGCTGAAGGTGTATGGCTGACTGTGAGTGGCCAATTGGATCATCAGTCTTGTACTGATTTTCTCTTGTTGGCTTCTTCACAGCGTCTACACGGTTTATTGACATCAAGAACACTTATGACGTCCAACTTGCAATCGTACATGGCGGAAGACGCACCTGCAGCTGAACGAGCTCAAATGTCTGCGCTGATGATTAATCCCGTGCGTTTCCTCATCATGTCCCTCTGGGGTCACGCCTGAATGAAGTTTACAGAACATCACACACGAAGAATTCGCTATGGAAGTGAAGCAGATACGAAGAGCTCATAGGAATAGTCCTTTGGGTACTATCGAAATCGCTTCGTTCAACAGCGTCAGCTCTTTCGTCCATCCGAGCAATGTGTTCTGACTGTACAGGGCATACTGACAGTCTGCGCAAATTGTGCTGGCGGGGACCAGAGCGGCGATACATCATACGGCACATTTGTTGCATGAGAAAGGGATGGCATACCATGCTGCTGATATACCTTGTGAGTCGTTCTCGGGGTTAGCATTCTGGCATGCTTACTGAAAGCCGATCACAGGCTGGACCGCTTTCCATACTCGTACGTATCAGCTTCAACGTTGTACAATCGTGTACTGACGATGGACCTGGTCCTACAGGCTCGCAGATACCGGCGGAAGCGGGAATGAGGGTCGCTCTGGCTCATCCGTCGATACAAGTCAAAGCACCTAGCAAGCCAGTCATCTCATGCCTGCATGGTGAAGTTCTATCTAGTGAGCTGCCTCCAGTCTCACGACAAGTACAATATTGAAGGCGAGTTATAGCACCGGATGAAATCAAGTCTGCGCTGGTCTCTCAGATTTCTCGGCCGGTACGATGGACTCAGGCTCTCGATACGCTGCGTAGCAAGATGGGCGTACGAGATTTCGTTTTCGTTGGCGGAAAAGCACTCGCAAATCTGGCTAAACGAGAAATTGAACGCGGGCATTGGGGAGAAGTACCCCAAGAAGCCGGAGGCAAGCAAGGAGAATGGGGTATACATTGCGCATCTACAGAGACGGATCTAAAGGGCATCCGAGCAAAGTTTGGGAGTGAGGGTCTGGAACGTCACGCAAGGTTTCAATAGGATCCGCGTATTGTTGTGGTTCAAACCTTTGTAATATTGTCTGCATTGTACCAATAAAGAAGCCCTTTGTCGATTGCCCACAATAGTCCATCGACCCTAGCGCTCAGAGACATCACGATCTACGCGTGGTAACGGCAAATTATCGTTTATAGCACACTGTTTATTGCGCTTAAACCTCTTTCAGCAAGCTACCGTGAAGCAATCTGGAAGAGCTACGCACAAACCAGAATGCCACGCCATCGTAAAATGAGAAGTTCCGACCTTGCATCGATTGAAAATGCTGGCATCATTTCATTTTTGCCTGGGAATCGACAATCTGCAAAGCGCCATTCCTTGCCAGCGTTTACCAAACGACTCAGTAACACACCCAAGAATGTATTGATGCGTCGGTCGGCATTGCAACGTGAGTGAATGATGCCAATGTCCTCAAGTGATCGGGTCTGACTTTGTTTTGTTTTGATTTCAGCTTTGCAAATCCAGTCTGAACAAAGGATCGACATCTGCTTCACCGAGTCGCCCTGTAGTTCTTATTCTGATTTGAAGCATGATTCGGCTTTGGCGATTGAAACGGCTCCCCAAGAGAGGCTAGTCGAGGAAACGAAACTCTGGTTCGACCAGCTTGAGGAAGCAGAAGACAGCTTGCGAGCGCACGAGATGCAGCAAGACCGACAGTCGTCCATACCAGACATACCACCAACGCCAGATCTCTTGGATGCAGTATGGACTGGTTTTCTGGATGAAGCTGACGAAGAATCGCTTTCTGCGCCGTCTCCAGCTCTTGATGCTGCAGACCTGGCTGCGCACTGCTCCGACATGTCGCTGACACCACAATTTCCCGCTTCACCCAAATCAACCTCTCCAACACTCTCGCCGGAAACCATCATGCCAGCTCAGTCACTACCACGCCGCCTTTCTTCTTTACCTCCCCTACCGCCCAAAGACTTTCCTCGCGTTCAACCTCTCAATCTCAGCTCTTTACTCCCTCGCTTCAACTATCAAGAACATCTCGATCCACCTCCGAATTCAGCACCACTAGTCTCTCGTCCAGTCTTTTTCCCTGAAGCACGGCTTGATCGTCCACACTCCTACAACCCATCAGATAGTCGGAACTCTAGCGCGAGAACATCATGCACCTTTTTGACAGTCACTGAAGCGGGTTTGATGACGCCAAAAGATGGGCAATGCGATGGCTTGGGTTTCGATTTCGGTGATTGGTCCCACTGCAAGTCGATCTTCTCTTATCAAGGTGCGATACAAGAGGCAGAAGAGGTCGAATGGGGTCTGGCGATGTAAAACGAAAATCAGTGATTGTATCCAAAGGGTTGTGGATAGCTTGGGTTTTGTTGTTTGAAGAAGTTGGGCGTTGTTTTGTTGAAGTAAAACAGGGAAAAGAAAGAACCAGACTTGTATAGCTCTCGTTTAGGTATTTATTGCAAGGCCTTTGGTAGCATTGTCATCGAAGTGGCCAGCAATGCTTCGTCCGAATAGGCCCGGGATTTGATATCATCAAGTAGGACACGAAGAGCGGATTTCATTGCCGACGTTGGCTCATACAGAGACCAATTCTGCTCTTGAGTGATGAAGGCATGCGCAGGGCGGTCAAAGTCTTGCACGGCTGCATGGAGAGACGAAACGGCCTATCGTAAATGAGACGCAGTACTGCAGCCTAGCGGATAGAGCTTACCGACAGTTGGTGTTGCTCGACAGGGTTTTTGGAGAAGCGTACGCGCTGACATTTCTCGATAATGGGATCCGTTTCGACGTGTGACCAGACGTCGATATCCGTGCTTGAGTGCATTCGGAGCTGACCAAGCATGAGACAATAGGTCGTCGGCCGTCTTCAATGGAACTTACCTGCTGACAAGCACAGACAAGCAAGCAATTCGAGCAATCCGCCATAAAAACACTGCCAGCGATCACAGGCAAGACGATCACACAGTCATGCAAGTCATTCAAGTGCGCTACAGAGCCGACAGGCTGATCACGATAATTCACCAGGCAGGAACGCAAACGGGAAAGGTTGACATTCGCAGAGCTGTTGACTTTGAGCAAGGCATTCTCGGTCCACCGTACTTCTGATACAGCCACAGCAGGAGAGATAGACAGAGGTTCTTCAGCTTTAACAGACTTCTTTGCTCCGAAGCGAGTTTTGGCCTTCTGAACTTTTGGCACACGACTTTCGAGCTCTTTCAAATGCTGCAAGCATAGGACATCTTGAGCACATGTTTCATACTGCGTCACAAAGGCATACAGAATCTCGTTTGCGTTGCTCGTAATTTGGCAGGCTCGCGTAGGACCATTCAGACAGGCCGCGTAATTTGCTTAGATCCGCTTCAGACAAGACGGGTTGCTGTTGTAGAGTCTCGTATAGTTCTGTGTAGTCGCCCATTGACGATGAATTGCTCGAGGACGAGATATAATTTTGCTTGATAGCTTGGACATGGGCGTCCACTCGCTCGAAAGCACGTTTGTCTCTTCCTGACATCCACTAACAAATGCCGCGTGCTTTCTAAATTCCGGTCTATCGATTGTCTGCTGCCAATTGTTTCAGGCTTTATCACTTCAGCAGATTCTCTGATCAGTCAGATTTTGCACGCTACTTCCATCTGCATAATGTTCAGCTCTACATCTGTCTGCTACCGATGCTATTGCTATGCATCTACCCAGGTCCGTACAGCAGTTCCGCTGACCAACCCAGGAGCTTCTGCGCTATTATCTTCTCTATCTGTCCACACCTGAGCACCTGTGCAAGTCTCACCGTGTCAAGCAGCCACGGTAGCTCTCTGCGAGTCGGCCTTGGACTGGCGGCAGTCGATCTAGCTCTGCTGGACTTATTTGGGCAGACCTGCATTTGTCGGCTGTTTGTTGAAAGCTAAGGCAGCAACTGATGTCTCGCTCACTTATTTCTCTCAGCTAATGTCGAGGATCATGCTCTAGATCCTTCCTTGCGCCTTTGCTTGCTTAAGAACGTGCTCTCACGATTCTGAGAAGACTTTGCCCTGAGGACGAGCTCATGACGCATCACAATGCCTGTAGGAGGCTGATGTTTCGGCTGAATTGCCGCTATAGTATGGCCAGCATACTCCCACGGCTCAATTTATGACGGCATGTGCTAGCGGAAGAATACCAGGCTCGGGTAAAGGGTAGCAAGCTAAACTGTCTGTATCCAAGTGCCTCTCTGTGTCAAGCTGGATCAGGCAAGCTGCCATAGCGCATGGTACACGGAGCGAGGCTGTACTGCTTCCGAAGCTTATCTTCGACTAAATGTTCAGCCTGTCACCCCGGCTCTTGGGGCTCCTTGCAGCACGTGTGGACGTTTTACCTCTCGGGCATTCTCGACTTTACTTTCTTCCCACTCAACCAGTGCCTTATCGCTCGTCTCAGCCAGACCACTCTCAAGCCAATTCAACAATAATGTCTGCCGCCTACTGCTCAACGAGCTCATCAGCCATTCTCGATGATTTCAACCTCGATTTATCGGCAATGAGCATAAGCCAGGAAGAACTAGAGAAACAATCACTGCGAGCTTTCCTTCTCTCTACATTACCCAAATCAGGCTACATGCGAGTCAGCAGTCCTGTAAGTTTTTCGAGAAGTCGGCTATCGAAGGGGGGCAAAATCTAATTTGCCTATCTTCAGCCTGCTCCGATGGAATACCAGGAAGCTCGACCACTTTCTCCATCGTACCTCAGCATACCTTGTCAACGAACCAATAGCTCTTCATCTGGTTCCGACGTCTCCCGTTCAAATTCTTTTTCTGCCTCGACACCGGAAGTCTTATCGCAATCGCCGAATCAATTTCAGCAGCTGCGGTGAAGTCTGTAGAGGTTTGGATTGGGCAGTCAAATCGTGAGGAGGATTGCGTCGTCGGGCAGTAGCCGGAATGGCTGATGTGATGTGATGGAAGAGCGATGTGGAGGCCTAGAAGAGAAGTCTACACAAGAGCAGAAAAGGCAGCAATAGAGAAGCAACTCGTCGTTTACATGTATATAAGCAAGCAAGCATCGTTTATAAGCATTCATTGTATTGTACACTTTTCATTTCAACCCCTTTGTTAGTATTTCACATGTACTTTTACAATGATTGTTCGTCTGTCATCCAAGCTCCTCATCTATTCACCAGGCGGCAACATACGATCTCGTTCTGCTTCGTAAACATCTCTTTGATCCGGTTTCAGTGCAACAGCCCACAGGAAGTCAACCTACCGAACCTCATCAGTCGCAGCGGCACAGAGCTCGAATGTACTCACTCTAGCTTGTTCCACATCTCCAGTCTCTGCACGCAAACACGCGAGCACATAACGTAACTCGCCAGTGTCCTTTACGCAAGCCGGCCTTAGCGATATCCCACGTTCAAAGTCGTTCAACGCCTCGTGATGCGCGCCTTGCACGTAGTACGACATGCCGCGTAGTAGAAACAGGTCGAAAGGTATGGCAAGATTGGCTACTGATGTTGGACGGGTGGAAGATTTGCTTGATGAAGCCAGATGGATCAGACGAGCATAGTTCTGGGCTTGATCGATTGCTGTATCCAAAGTCAGTCGGCCTTCAGTTGTCTGGCCGACTAGTATCTGCGCAAGACCGAGCGATGCCAGTATATAGGGGTCGGGCTGTCCAAATCAGCTAAACTCGCGCAAGGAGCAAAGACACTCACCGATAAGCGATGTTGACATGCTCGCTCAAAGCTATCCAGAGCTTCAGGTATATGACCGACCGCACTTCTTGCCCAACCACTCGCAAGCATCTCGAGATCTTTGTTCTCGCCAGCAATCTCGGTTTCTGCCTCACTTGCTGACAGAACCATCTCGAACGAATCAAGGTCTTCCATCGCTTGCTGCATGTCCGACAAACTAGCTTTTAAACTCGCTCGTATCGCAAATCCAATAGCCCGCTGCGATCGAGAAAGCGCCTCTTCCACATCGACCATAGCTGCCAGCCTATCGTTACACGCTTCTCTCGCCAAGGCTCTATAGCACAGCGCATCCACCAGATCACTTGAACCGTACTTCCGACTCAGATCAATCGCTTTCGTAAGGTCTTCCAAGCACCCTTGCAGCTCTCGCATCCTATACCGCACTACACCTCTTCTTATCAGCAGAGATGTTGATTTCGGTTCCCATAGCAGGACATGATCGAGTTGCCAAAGCAGGTGAGGTAGTGCATCGTGACCGGTTGTAGCGGCACAGCCTTCCAATGTCTCTCGCTTAAAGTTCTCTCGTCGCAAATGATACTCTTCTTTTCGCTCAGGCCACATTGCAAAGATGGCTTCGCGCAATTGCTTGACTTCGCCTAGTATGGAATGCTTGTATGGTTTACCAGAGAGGATGATGGACCAGCGATCGTGCATTAGGCCGTCGCTGCAGAGTACTGGGTCGACGAGATCTAATTTGGTCATTGGGTCGACCTAGAAAACAATAAGCTTTCAACGTGGTTGATGCGCGAGGAAGCTGACTGGGTGAAAGCCTATGACTTCTGCGCTGGAATCATCTGGTCTACTCAGAGGCGAATCCGTTCGTTCAGATCCAGCATTGCCCGTGTATTCGTTTGATGTTCTTCTCGGAAAGAGAGGAGAAGAAGGGGAAGACGAGCCATTAGTCTGACGTGGGAGAAGCGGTTGAGTTGACGAATAGGTCGCTTCAGGTCCATTTTCGTCTTGCTCGTCAAGAGAGTCGAGCGAGTCTACAGTTCGTCCTCTTGTTGGTCTTCGCCAAGTATCGCGAGTCGACGAGACAGATGAAGCAGGACTTGGTAGCTGCGGCGACGTGTCCCTAGGAGATGCAGTACTCGATGTGCTGGTGCCATTGGTATGTTCCTGTCCGTCATAGTACGGCGGAGCAGCTGGTGAGAATTCTCCGCTCATTGCTCATGTAGCAGAGGCGAGAGCGAATGACGTTAGGTTGAATCTGGTCTTCACGAGAGTAGAGTAGGTGAAGAGGATTATTCCACCGGATGCCAGTCGAACAGGGACGCAGCAGGTCGGCAGACAGGACAGGAAGCAATTGTCGAGTCTCCGACAATGATTCTGCTTCACTAGCACGAGGGCGATATTCGAGGTACACAAGCGTATGCGTCAGAGTGTTATACGCTCTTGTACAAGAGAGCAAAGCTTCAGTTTAATAGCAGATTGTGTCGTTCGACGTTTGATAGAGACCGCAACATTGTCATTACAGAAATGCCTGCCCATGTGTACTACTGCATCACTACTCTTCGGAATCTTATGCCTCAGCGCCAGCGGGGAACTTGAACTCTACAGAGCTGAAAGGGTTGTTAACCAAATCTCGCTTCTTGCGCATCGCGACAAGAGTGCCATTGGAAGGCTGCGGTCCTCCTCCTGGCGGCAGGTAGTAAGGCAGTTCTGTTGTCCAGAAAGGTAATTCTGGAAATCGCTGCAATGAGAAACAAAGGCGTGTGGATGTGGAAGAGCGACTCACCTTCTTCAAAGATGAAGCCTTGGCGACATTTGTCGAAATGGACTTTGGGCAGACCATCAAAGTACGAGTCAAACTTTGGGTCCAGGGCTTCTTCCAAGGTAGTAGCTTCACCCCAAGGGAAGATATTCTCCCAACCTCGCCGGCAATTGGCACCGTGACAATTCTTCAGGTAGAGCATGACGGCATCTAGACGACTAGCAACTCTACCACCTGGTACGCTCGACGTCCATGGTGCGAAGGGACCTTTCTGGTTGAGTGGAAGCAGAAGATTGTTCATCTGTCCTATGTCGGTCTATACAAGATTCGTCAGTTCATTCTTCGGCACACGCGAGCAGATCAACGAACCGCCATGTCACTGAGCGAAATAAAACAGTCTGATTAGGACACGTAGACCTTCTGAGCCAGAAAATTCTCACTAGAGCTCGCGTTCGCCGGTACACCAGACAGAGTAGTGCCAATTGGAAGATTTCTCGATTGAACGGACCACTCGATAGGTGTTATTCTGTGTCACTGCTGGTGAACGAGCGTACAGACCCTCTTCAGAGTTGAAGACGAAGAATTCCGACAGATGGAGGTTGGGCGTGCCGATTTGCTTGGGCGTGCTAAGAAATGCTCCATCAGCAAAAGATCCAGTCAACATCATGATAGCCTTACCTCTTGGAATGAGCGAAGTCCATGAGCTTGCCATCGACATCAATGTCTTCAAGGAAGAAGCACGAAGATCAGTTACACTCATTTGTGGCGCACAGGCTATTTGGGACTTACTCGCTTCTGCTTCTGCCAATTGTAACATACTTGCGCTCAAATCGATATTGGCATGCACAGCGGAGCTGACTTTCCCTTTGGCTACGCCCGGGCCTCTGATTACGAAAGGTACGTTGATGTCTTCGTTGTAACCAGTAGTCTTTCCTGGGTTGCGCCGATGCGAGCTCAGAGAGAATCCGTTGTCGGCTTTTGGATAGATCAGCAGGAACTTAGGTTCAGCGAAGATTGGCACTCACAGGTGTACATGATGAAGCTATTTTCCAGGCAAGTCAAAATGTTTGAATCCCTTATTCGCCAAGGCGCATGACTCACGTGTTGTCAAGTTGACCTGCTGCTTCGACCTTCTTGTATATGGCTTCAACCAGCTCATCGTTTGCTTGCAGCGTGCGCAAGCGCATGCGGTACCACTCGTCATTGTAATCGACCACCGTTTGGTTTAATTGCGCAAATTCCCTCATGTAGGATGCGCCAGACGCTACGTTGGGGTTGAAATTGGTGCCTCGAGGAGCGACGCTGTTGTTGAACAGCCCGGCATGTCTTGCTGCAGGCTAGTCAAAGCATATGCATCAGATGCAGATCTAAAGTCGATACACGAAAGACGCACCTCAGGTGGAAAGACAGGCAGTCCAAAGCTGTAACCGGGGAAGCGGAAGTGTGGACCAGTAGGAGCTACTCCTGCCCAGAAAGGTTGGCCAGACTTCAGACCTTTGTCGATCTGTTCAAGGGCCATGTCGCGAATGTGGTCGGTTTGATAGACTCCGGGGAATTGAACAGCCGGTCCATCTACCAAATCTGCTCAGAACAGACCTCCGATCGAGGTTGATAACATGAAACTCACTGTTGAATGAATAGCTTGAATTGTAGCTGATCACTATCCTTTAGCAAGGGCAGAGTGCACGTGTAACCCAAACAAACTATAAATAAGTACCAGGATCGAGAAGAACCGCAGAGTCTAAGATGGCGGATGAGAACGGCCTGCATGTCAAACAGAAGCAACAACACACCATTGAAACCGAAGCTGGGTAAAGTTTCGGCATTCTGCAAGCTGTTGCCGTTCATGATCTTTCCTACGTAACTTGTGTAGTATCCAGCGTTCTGCAGCCAAACGGGTAGCCACTGCTTTGCATAACCGAATTCATGGAAGATCGGCCAACCTCCGTAAGGAGGAGCGACATAGGTCAACTATAAGAGTAGCAGCGTGTCAAGGAAACGTCCAGGTATCGAGAGATAGATTCTCACGTTGTGCGAATGCCCGTGCTGCGACCTGAAGAAACCGGCTCTGCTCGGGCACTAGAAAACACTTTGGGATCAGCTTGATCTTGAAGCCAAAGCAAACAAGGCATGCGCATTGTGATACAGGCTAGCAGAATCGCAATCAGCCGGAAGTTCAAGAGGGCGGCCTTTGAAGAAATGACTGACAGCAAAAAAGTTGGTGTAGTTGGTTCCGTGTTGAGTAATGTACTTGTGCGTCAAGGGCATGATATCTTTGCCAGCGGAGGCGGCGTCCTGATCATCAGCCAGAATGTCTATGCAAAGCTGCATCAAAGATCGCATTGCCTGGCAATCTTCTGGGAAACGCACAGATGAAATTGGGTCTCTTCTGACCACTACCTCCGATACCGTTGCCCTTACCTTGATTTCCTTTGTCGTTTCCTTTGCCATTGTTGCGTGCTTCAAGGCATTGAGCCAAAGTCGGAAGAAGGGCGATCAATGCAAGAAGTTTCATCTTGTCCGAATCCTGGGACAAAGACAGCCATTCTGATCGAATTTACTTGTATAGCTTGCAATGGCAGAACCATTGAAGCACGAAGGAGAATAGAACACCTGAGGCAAAAGAATTCAGGAGGTTCCATCTCCGACAACCAGCCGCTGATTTCAGTAAACAAAGTGATCATAAGAAAAAGAAGTCGCCAACGCCAGGATCCTAGATAGGAGAGGTGGACCATGCTGGTATAAGAGAAGGTCTGATAAGGACATCAAGTATGCGAAAGTCGAAGCATTTGAATGGATGAAGATGTGTCTCGCGCGTGGGAGTCAACATTAGAAAGTAGAGGAAGCCGAGAAAGCGTAGCTTTGTATCTAGGCGAGTGCAAGGCATCTGATCGGTCGTTGGAATTGTTGAAGCAGGTTGCTCGTCTGGTCTTGGGCGAGCAGATCTGCCCTGCCAGTCCTCTCACAAGCCATAGTTCAAATGACGCCTGTGTGTGAATTATTGATCTTTAACCTCGTTGAACCGAGCCAGCTGCTTTTGAAGACCTTCAGCGATTTGCGAAGGCAACCAACAAGGAACACTCACGCTATGACTTCCTGCGAGTCCAGCAGACCTTCTTGTGTGTAGTCCAGTTCTTCTTTGCGCAAGCTGCACTGCACAAGGTGATAATTTGGCAACAGCCAGCGGTCTTGAACTTCTGAGCCTCCTCCGTAGATGGATCCGAATTGCCTGCGCCACACTCGCAGCAGACTAGTGCCGTCTTCTCCCAAAAGCGCTGATGCTTCTTTTCCCCTGCTTTCTCGCGTCCGTCCTGCATATCAACCTGATCAAGTAGCAAGCCCCCCGGTTTGTTGAGGACTTCAAACAATGCTTTGGGCAGTTGATCGCGTGGATATAGATCGACTGGGTAGTCTGAGAGAGACGTAGGTAATCCCAGAGCCATCTTCAAGTGGAGCAGCTGTTGGCCCATGTGCGAATCACTATAATCCTCCTTGCCAGAGTACAGAGCCTTCGACTTGGCAGCCAGTTGACGTAGATCACCAGCCACTTTGGCGATTTCTTGAAAAGCAGAATAGAAGGGTAGTGCGTGGAGGTATGACATAGGGCGCGATGCGCGAGCGCGATTGGCAATATAGTTGAGCATGGACATTCTGACCATGAGCGCGTTACAGTCTGGATAAGAAGGCTCTTTGCGATGCAAGATGGCGTTCATGTCAAAGGCGACAGCGAGAAAAACGGCCGGAAATGCGGTTTGTAGCATAGAATCTTTCAGAGGCAGTAGGTTGCAGTGGTGCAGCAACGCTCCAGCTACGTGGTCTAACTGTCAGTCTGCAGCAACTGCCTGACACTAAGCGCGACGAACTGAGCATTTCGCAGTTGGCCCATACATTCAGCAGGCCTTCATCTTTCATCTGAGCTGTCTTGTTCGGCGCGTGCGAGAGACCTAAGCTTTTCATAGTCCATCCTGGCTTGCTCAACGCTTGCACAGCTTTCTGACCAGCCTTCTCGACAAGAACATCCAAAGTTTGCGCAAACAGCTCGCCAAATGTCGCCTCGGCAAAGAGCTTGAGTCTGGCAGCTTGACGCTCTTGTCCTCCCTTTTCGAGTTTCTTCCCCTCTTGTATGCACTTCATTTGGGTGTTGAACAGTCGCATCCAGTCGTCGCTTTCGACCGCTTTCAGGTATTCAGCGACAGCAGGCTGAAATGTATGCGCATCTCCTGCAGGCAGCTTCATGTTGCAAGAAGCAAGGGTATAGTGGGTATACCACAGCGGGGTATCGAATGAAGAGTCGCGGTATCTGTCGAAGAGAACTCTGAAAGGTCCTCGTGGTCAAGGCAGCGGGGCAGCATCGCAGCAGTGCCTGGCGATGAGCTCCATGTACACGAAAGAGACAGAGTCGCATTCCAGCCCAATACATGCACAAAAGACAACTACCCTAGCCAGTTTACAGATACTTCCTGAATCTCAGAGGCTTGCATCATGCCTCACTCTGCAACGCCCATGAGTGGGATCAGCAGAGTAAGCCACAAGCTGACTCTTCTCCGAGCTCGAGCTGGTCACACAGCGTGAGCATTCAGATATGGCACGCAAAGGATTGGACCACCTGCGAAGGTCTGTCAAAGCAATGAGGAATCTAATTGGCCTAAGCTGACTGTCACAGCATCTGACTGACCTGGTAGGCCCTATCACGTAATCAATTTCGTCAGACCACAGTCGCCGTAATCTGACCAAACCCACCTAATCTTCAGTCTTCACCGCATCCTCCTGCTCTTCTTCTTTCGCCAATGCTTCTTCCTTTTCATCCTCTTTCACAGCAACTTCTAGATCAGGCGCAACGACAGCTCCTTCCGTTAAGGGGTATAGATGTCTGTGCATTCAGGCCGGAAATGAGCGGCGGGAAAGCCACAGATCCAGGTCATACGCACTTGCCAATGTATTTGTTCATTGAGAAGGCGGTAACGGTTTTGCAGCCCATGACGGCCAGCAAGCTGTCAAAAAAGCGGCTGAGCAACATATGCTGTATAATCGCGAGACAACGGACTTTTCGTCGCATTTTATCTAGCAAGAGGTATCAGGAGAGCGATAAGTAGGAGGTGGGAGTGACTAACTTGCCGCTTGTCTTTCGGATTCTGCAATTCGTTTGTCTATCCATTCGCAAGCGCACGTTGAGCAGAGGAGGATAGAGGATGGAAGGAGCGCACTCTGATGTAATCCCAAATGCGCTATAGAGATTCACTAGGTTGTCAGCAAGCGAATTATAGACGAGCTATGGAATGGACCTTGACTCTGTAGGACAAACCGGCTTGAGCCCAATCAAAGGATCTAGTCTAGACACTCACACCTGAGGCCTCGAGCAATGATCCACTCCACAGACGGTCGCCATCTCACTCGACAAAGTCCAAGGCTTATTGAACCTGTCCCCCAAAAAAATATTCTCACTTGTATCGAGGCTGGTAAGAAGACTACTGACCCACCACCTCCCCTCTTCTTCTTTTGGGGCTTTTCCTCATCATCATCGTCGCTGCGTTTCGCTTTCCTCTTTCTCGTCTTTTTCGCCGGCTTGACATCACTTCCACTTGCAACTTCTTCGTCCGAATCCTCAATTATATCCTCGCTCAACTTGTACTTCTTTCGTCCGCCCCCACTCGACGCAGGTGCCCTTTTCTTCTTTGACCCACCGCCATTCCGAGTAGTACGACTACTGGAATTGATCTGGTCGTGCAATTGTTGGGCGAGTTCCGAATCAGATACGTCCTTCTTCTTTGTTGCTTTCTTCAGTGGCACAGGAAGAGACGACTGCGGTGGTTTCTCGTCCTCAAAGTCATCATCCTCTTCCGCGCTGGATGAAGCAGTAGCCGTTGGTGTATTCACTTGATCTCGATCCAGTTTGACCCTGTTGTGACTTTATTAAGGACAGATATAGCAGGAACAGACAGAGGACGAACGTGTGATAGGCTTGCAATACAATCTCATCGACCGCTTTCTTATGTTCACGCAGTTCTGAAGCGATGCCAGGCTGTTCTTGAGCTAATTGAGCTCGCACACGTTTCGCACTGATGCTCTCAAAGTCGACGTCTGTCACATTTCGCCCACAACTTAACGCTTTGACAAACGCTTGAGATGAGACAAGACGGACCTGGCGCTCGTAGAATTTCATAGATGCGCGTTTCGAGGGTGGAGGCATCAAAGGCCATACTGCAGTGTTAGCGATAGTCTTGATCAAAAGGAATGTCTTAGAAAGGAGTGGTCGAGCGGGTTGGACAGAGAGATAGGCTCAAATTAGCAAGTATGCTGTTCTGCGTGTACAGAACTAATACAGTGATATATGGACAATATAGCAGTATGGGCTCTTTCGACCTGACCAGCTGATTTGAGCAACGAAGGTTTGCTCGACCAATCCAGGATGCGGTTCTCATGAAAGCGTGAATACATTGGCAATTATCGACATAGATATTGCCATACTACTGATCCATGTCAGCGTGTAATTGTCACATTCGGGCGAGAAACTCACCGAAATCTCTAACTCGCCCCGCTCAAGACCGGCACAGTCTCCTTCGCCAACGCATCACCTCCACCACGCTCCTTCGGATCAATCTCATATAGTACTTCCGTCCTTATCACGCTATTTTGGCACAAGTCAGTAAACTGAAATTTACTCGAAACCACCGACATACTATTTCGTCCCTCCTTCTTTCACGCCAGAGCCCTGTCGCACAATTAGTTCAATTCAATAAAAGAGTGAAGAGATATACTTCATGCAATAGAGAACCAGCACTGGCCCCATGCGGGAAAACGCAAACACTTCCTTTAGCAGGTTTCACAGGACGAGCTTGCATGACGCCTTCCTCTCGAGAAGGAATGAAGAAAGTAGTTGCACCTCCTTCAAAGTCGTCGTTCAGGTAGATGAGGAGCGTCAGACGAGAGTATAAAGTTGGGTCAGAGTCGTAGATGTAGCTTGGTGGTGAGGTGGTTGAGAGGGCTGAAGCTGGCCAAGCTCCGTCTATGTGAGGTCTGTAGAGTGCACCTGTACAGCATGGTAAAGGTGTAATCAGCTTCTTGCTGATTACCCGGCCGATCGTGCGTACCAGGTCTGTATCGATAAAACCTGAAGCGCTTGTTGACTCCTTTGACTTCTCCACCTCCCATAGTCTGCGGCAAATGAGGCTTGATCCTCTCAAACAACGTCCCGATGAATTTGGGGTCTGACAACCAGATTAGGTTGTGAGCAAGGACAGAAGAAAGTTGGACCGCAGAGCCTGAAACTGGTTCATCCGGTTGTAGACCAACAGCTTCCATCGTCTCCACTAGCGCATCGCATTCCGAGGAGGAGAATACCGAAGAGATGGTAAAACCTTGAGGGACGCCTTGTATATCGTGTCGAGTGCAGTTCGTTTCCGATAGAGGGGCCAGAGGGAATGTTCCTTCGGGCGAATAGAAGATCGTAGCTGGATACTTGTTAGGCGGTCTCCTCTCTTCGCCTGGTGTGACTTGTAATACTTTCATAGCTTCCTTCGCTTTTGACACAATGGAGGACACATCTTGCTTCTTTTCTGCTGTTGAAGGAATATCAAAAGGAGAGAACCATTCTAATCGACTGCCTGGTTCTCTTGTACCTTCGTCTGATGACCGACTGAGCAGAGGCTGGGTAGTGCGTAAAATCGCATCGAGCGTAGACCAGACGTCGCATTCTTCCTCTTTGGTCATGTCCGGTCGAAGCACAGCATCACATTCCCTAGTCCAGCGTTGTAGAGAGCCGAGTTTCGGTAATTGCTAAGTCCAAGCGTGAGTCGGCGAAATTGCTCCTCTTTAGGTGTACTCACGTCCCGAACGCGCATCTCTGCCAAATGCACTCTAGCATCGACATATCTCCCTTCCGTCAAAGCAGCAGACACTTTGTTGCTAAGCGAGCCAGACTTTGACCCTCCAACACAGTCATGCAAGGCGATTCGCAAACTCCGTAGTTGTTTGTCCGCCAGGACTTCGGGATGCGCAGAAAGCAGAGAAAGCGTTTCGACAGTCGTCTCTAGTTCATCTGGGTATAGAATGCCGCCTATGAGAGGATCTTCGTCCTCTTTCGAACTTTGTTCTGTCTTGGTCTTTTTCGCAGGTTGCTGCTGTTGTTGCTGCTTTGAGGCAGAGCTGGACTTCTTGCGCTTATTGCCCATACGTGTTGAATGTGTCTGGAATTCACCGAGTGGACGTCATGTAATAAAGTGCGATCAGAGAGGCGAAGGAAGTGAATCTGAAGGGCGAACGATGTTACAAGCGTCAGAAGTTTCACAAGAACGCCTCCCTGTCTTCCTCCTTCTTGCTGCCAGCCGTACTTCCAGGTCTAGAGATGGACAACCCGCTGACCGCCTGGACCAAACTGCGCTCGCTCCACCCAACCGGACTGCCAGTCCTAGCAAACATCCCCTCTGCGCTTTCCCTACCCAACCTACCAGACGTAGGCGGTACTTCACTCATATCGAACCCTCGCACACTAACCGGTTTCCTATCCCCTTCATCAGAAGAAACGACCGGACTCTTCCACCTACTCCATTCAGGTTTACAATCCACCATCTTGATCTTCTTTTCCCTCCTTGCTCTAGCTCTTCGTGCACTAACCCATTCTTCACCCGGTCCATCATATTCACTCCAACCATCTTCCAACACAGGTCCATCAAAGCTAACTCTCAGCTTTTCATGCGAATCAGGTGATCGGAAAGCAAACACGACGCGAATGGCTTTATGGAGGTAGTATCGTTGTTTTTCGTCCTTCTTTATTGGCGGTGAACAGAATTGTAACCGGACTGCATAGCGTAATGAACCTTTATTGAAGATATCGGGTGATTCCAAGAGTGAACTTGAAAGTCGTCTTGAAGGTGGAGTTGAAGGCGTAGTAGGAAGAGCGTACGATTTCTGTTGTAAAAATGTTTTTGAGCCCGCTGGTACTGAAGTGAGGTCGTAAGGGACGAGAAAGAGTTTGACAGCTGTTCGATTCGGGTTCTTGATGACGAGCTGAATTTGACCTTTAGCTGGGATGCGATAACCAGGAAAGCGAGGTGCAGTCGATTCGCCCATATCGGATAATTGATCAAAGTAGTGTTCTTCCAAGTCAATGTTGCCTACATAGGGCAAAACAGGACCGGATTGAGGGTAGAAGAAGGCATCGAATCCCATTGAGAGCTGATTACCAAACTTGGGTGCTTTGTTCTTGCCTTTAATGTTGGATGGGCCAGCTTGTGGCAGGTCAGAAGACATGACGCCGATTTGAGCAATGTATGGAAGAGGTTTCGAAGGTGCTTCGCTCATTCGGCCGGAAAGTAGGGAATTCTCGTAAGAGCCTACCAGAGGCGAAGGTGGATGAGGTGAGCAAGATCCAACAGGATAACCATGCGAGGACCTTCTTTTTTTCGCTTTGGCAGACTGCGGAGGAACTATAGGCGAGGAAGCGTCGGACGAATAAGATTGGTTCCCGAAAACGGATGAAGACGCTGATTCATTCGATGACCAGTATTCATTCTGCTGCTTGAGTGGTGTGCTGGCAAAGTGCTTTTCTGTTAACGGAGCATCCAGCACGATGGAAGATGGAGAAGACGAGTAGGCGGCTGCCGCATCCGGACTGAACTTGCTTAGAGGGGAAGTACGGGCTGCTAATGGACTCATTGTTAGCATGCTGATCGGCACAGATCTTTACTAGAGGCTTACCTTTGGCTTTGATCTGCTGCACGGCATCTGCGCTCTCGTGATGCGCATTTAGTGCCTGGACCATCTCGGTATCGGTGCACAACAAGGCAGCTGAGAGGGTAGCTTTGGCTTATCGAGACAGTCTGATCAAGCTGCCAGCTGTCTGCAAGCCCGATGTGTCGGAGTGTTGACAACCCAATTTGATGACTCTTGATGACTCGGACAACCCCTTCTAACCGTTATCGGTGACTTGCGGCCCACTTCCAATTGTCGAGCCTACGTGCCTTGACAGGCCGACACTGCTTTAGAAGCGACACGACGTTGCAAGATGACCAATAATATACTCGGGTTGAGCTCGAGCGGTGATGTCAACGAATCCGCTAGTCTCCGTTCGCACAGTCAACAAGAGAGCAGCGCCGACACAGGCTAGTAGTCCACCTGGCTTGAACAAGCGAAGGAAAGCAAACACCTTAGCTGCAGAAACAAGTCAAGATTATTCGGATGCGCGAATTGCTATAGCTACTGCCAGAGGTGAAGCAGCAACAGGCGGGACTCCCTACTTGTCTACAAGATCAAACAATGGCCGGCTTGATTCCGTACCCACTCTGGTCTCTGCAACACTTAGACAAGCATCCTCTTCCGCAAGACAACTGTATGCCAATCGCTCAGGAGACGGCTTGAAGCCAGATGTGCAATATGAGAAAGAGCTGCTGCATATACTGCCTGCACATATTGCGTCTCGGCTATTCCAGAGTACTTTGGAAGCATTGGCATTCGATACCGAAGCGCTGAAGGACGATGAGAATGAACAGTGGAAGACGCATCAAGATCAGAACACATCCAAGCAAGCTGCAAGTACGCTTCTAGCAGAAGTCATTCGGCTCTTCTTGAATTCATCGACTGCTTCCTTCGTTCTACCTGCTGCCATTGCGCACAACTTTCAGCTCACGACGCAAATCCAGCGAGACCTCATGTCTTGTCATTCTTTGACTACGCTTGATCTTACTGGGCAAAAGCATATCAAGGACAACACTATGGCTAACATCATCGGACATCTGCCGCAACTGCAAGAACTCATTTTGCGAAGCTGTACATTAGCCGGAGATCAAAGCGTTATCAAAGCAGCTACTACCTCTGCACACCTCCGTATAGTCAACCTGAACTATACAGCAGTCACCGCTTCAGGTCTCTCGACCCTGTTATCGTCGTCACCAGCACTGACAACACTAAAGCTAGCCAACGTCAATAACCTAAACGACCAAACGATTGACAGAATCCTCACGCATGCCAACCAAACAGCTTCGTTCATCCCTTTAGCTAGACTAGAATCCCTCAAACTACGCTCAACGCAAATATCAGACGTAGGCATTGGTCGGATCCTCTCCCTCACCCCGAACCTCACAACCCTAGACATTTCCTTTACCCAAACCCGAACTCTCGACTTCCTCACTTTATCCTCCCGTCCTCTGACCAAGCTACTTTTATCCGGCTTGACATTAAAACGCAACTCGTTAATCAAATTCTTTAAATCCCTACCTTGTTCTTTAAAAGTTTTGAAAATCGCTTCAATGGGTCAAAGAACCAATACCAAATTCTCGGGAGAAGCAGATCAAGTCGATTCAATCGTAGTCAAAGCTTTGACCAACGCTTTGAAGAATGTCCAACTCGATACACTTTCCTTAGGGTCAAACCCAAAGTTGATGAACCATATAGGCAACATAAGGGGATTGCTCAGTGTTGCGAGAGGGTGTAAAGCATTGGATTTGAGCAATAGTATAAATACGGCCAGTAAACATGCGCGGATGGACAGGGACGTGTTGGAAGGTCTGCTGGATGAGTCAGACGGGTCAGAGAGTAGGTTGGAGGTGCTTGTGCTTGATGGGACTAGGTGTGAGGATGATTGTGCAGAGGTGATTGCGCAATTGGGCAATTTGCAGAGTTTGCACCTGCGCAATTCGAGGTTGACTGGTCAGTACTCTCTGAATCTCAGCAGCTTGGACTGATGTTTGCGATAGTTGAAGGACTTTCGACTATATTAGAATCATGCAAAAAGCTGCACGTGCTGGACCTTAGCGGATGCAGAGGTATACCGACACATTGGCGAAGAGATGCTTTTACCGTCTTTGCGAACGGCGACCTACACGACTCTGACGATTCGGATGATAAGCCTCTCGCCCTCAGGTAAATGTAAAGTGGGTGTAAAGAAGTATGATGTAGATGTAACAATAGCATGTTTAAAGTGCACATCGTTGTTTTCCTACTGTGCTTCTTTGTCCGCATCAAACACTTCATTGCTCGCTTCCTCCTCTTTACTCCCACTGGCTGCAGGTGTGGCGCTAGACTGCGACGCGCTCTTCGCCAAAGATGTCGACGCTGGAGCTGGTTTAGATGCAGCTAATCTCGAGTCGAGGGCTTGTAGTGCCATTGCCCTGTCGATCATGACGATACGCCCATCAGTCAGAGACTGAAAGCAGCAACACGCGACTGACCTTCGACGTTCGGCTTCTGCTCTCGCTCCACCTGGATTGGAGTGACCTTGTTCAATGTCGGTCCATGGTTTGAGCAGCTTGACTCTGACGGCCATCAGATAAGCTTGATTCGCACCAAAGGCGACGTATTTCCTGATCATAACTTTTTAGGCGGATCTAAGAATACGACTAACGATCGAACTCACTGGACGAAAGGAGGGAACCAATGAGCGAAAGAGAAAGTATCTGATTTATCGCCTCCGTCTTTAATGAGTCGAAGGTAGACGTATGAAGTCAACCAGCCGAATTGAATGAGGATAAAAGGCGATTGGTAGCCGATCAAACACATAATGTTGCTGAATGTAACGTATAGCATGGGTAACGATTTGACTTTTAGCTTGAGTAGACCACCGAGGATCTGGACTTGATGTTCTGGAATGAGCTGGGTGAAGGCGACGAGGAAAGCGGTTTGTAGAGCCATCATGCCGTGGTATGATTGACCGAAAAGGAAGAAGCCAGAGTTGTTGAGGACATAGTGTTCTATGATGTTGACTGCTGTTGCAATCGCATTCGAAGAGATGATAGTGAAGGCGACAAACTGGCTCGAATGAGTTTCGGTCGAGATCTTCTATACGAGAAGATTACCTTCAGATACTCGTTCTGACCCCATACTCGCTCCAGATACCGGCCAGCCAGCGGTAAAGTAACAGCAGTAACAATAAGCTGTACGGATGCTCTGAGTCAGACGCGTCTGAGAAATTCATGCAGAAAGCTGACCTCGATCAAATTGATCTCGACAAACGCGGCCGTGAGAAGCGTCCACGGCCTCCAAAGCACAAAGCCGGGCACAATCACTACAGAAGGGAAAGCGAGGATGCTGTCTTGACCGCCATATCCCAACTGTTTGAGATCTTCTCTTGTCAAGCCTGACCGAAGAATGAACAAAAGTGTCGAGACCAATAGCAGAGCCAATGTCAGATATCGCGAGGCTACAGGCACAGAGTCGAATATCGTGTTGATGACTGCCATAATGCCAGCAAAAGAAAGAGTGTCGTCGGACCTTCGGCAAACTTGTCCTTGATGCGACTCCTCTAAGGCCGCTATGATATTCGCAATCAGAGCCATCTCATCAGTGCAGTGTCCAATTTGAACGCACCTGTTTGCCTGTTTTTTCGGGGATCTATTCGTTTGAGGACAAGCCTATGTACGACTCGGACCAGCAAGTAAACGCGTTCAGGTCGCCGCATATACCTTACAGTGCAGCATATAACAGCTCAAAGAATACCCAAGCAGCTCTTCTACCAGCTGTTGCTTGACGATACATTCGTGCTCATGCGCAGGTACCTGCGATAGTCGGACTGTCGTAGTAGAGCCACTAGAACTCATGAACAAGCAAAGGTAAGCTCTCCTCATGTGCCCCTGCAATTCCAACTCTAATGCGTCTGACATGGAGAAAACAACAATTAAAGACACTTTTGGACAGCAAGGCGCAGAGAGTACCGCAATCCGCATTCTGCACTCTGTGTTCAGCTGGCGTCGATGATCCGGAACTACGCCCTCAGGCCTGGTCAGCGCTGGTTGGCTTGTGTGACTTGCGGAGTGCACCGGATCAATGGGCAAGCGAAGTAGCGCAATCTCGAACGAGCTACTATGAGCTGGCGTCTGCTGTGTTGGACATGTGCGAAGAGCCGCAAGCTTCGAGTAGCAAGCAGAAGCAGCCTGTATATTCCAAGCGAGATCAAGACCTAATAGAGTACGTTTACTCTGTTGCTATTTATACGTCGATTGACTAGTGTACAGCTCAGCGAATGACACATATCGCACCTGTCAGAGCATAGCCTTCTTCAGCAATCCAATACCTTCACACCCAGACAATCCTCTATCATCAACCAAATCACATACTGCACGGAAAGGTTCTACGCGATTACAATACCTAAGACCACAGATCCGAAGAGACGCGAATAAACGTCGGTCTCGAGAAACATTCGATAGCCCTTCTTCCGCATCCACTACCTCACCTTCCCAGACTTCCACCGCTGCTTCCTCGACTGCGCTCGAAGCCGAATGCGAAAGATGGACAGAAGCACTCCATCGCCTACTATACGTCTGGGCAGTCCTCAACCCCGGTCTAGGCTATGTTCAAGGCATGTCAGAAATCGCGGCACCTTTACTCTACGTCTACGCCCAATCTTCTTCCCCTCAACATGCCGAAGCGGACGCATTCAGCACGTTCTCCAAGCTACTCGGAACAGGTCTCGCAAACCTCTACTCACGGGAGGAAGATGAAGAGCGCGCCTCGGAGTCTGGACTACATGCAGCAATGTCGCAAATTCTCTCTATAGTCCGGTCGAACGATCCGCAACTTGCAAATCACCTAGACGAACAAGGCGTCGAACCAGCTTACTTTGCAGTGCGGTGGTTGACGTGTGCTTTGGCCCAAAATGCGGATCTGCCGACCGTCTTTCTGCTTTGGGATTATCTCTTTTCAGCTATACCGAGTCCTTCATTACCGGATCAAGTCTTTTCTTCCTTCATGCAAGCGTTGTTGGATCTATGTGCTGCTATCGTACTTTCGTTAAGGGAGAGATTACTGGCAGCGGGTTTCTCGCTTGCGATAGCAATATTGCAAGATTATCGGGTTGATGATGCGCAAAAGTTGACAGAAGCGGCGAGGATGATCAACCAGCAGCGAATGGCAATAGCAATGTGTGGAGAAGAGCAACCGGAAACTGCGATATCCAATCTATCGAAACGATTCGCGTCTGTCAAGATGTGGACTCCACCTGCTGTGTCGACGGAATCAGCTGCTCAATCAGCGGCATCTACAAGTAAATGGTTCTTGGGCAAATATAGCTCTTTGAGGGAAACAGACGCCGCAGCTACTTTTGCAAAAGCTTCTTCGAATCTACAAGCGTCTGCTATGTCATTGCGAGAAAACAGCATAAAGATGCAGAACCTCGACTTGTCCAGCTATACGCCCAATCTCCTTCGTTCTACTTCTCCTTCCGTAGACGCGCCTTTCGATGTGCCAGCAGCTTCGCCGACACCGCCTACTGGAAGTTTCTCACCCATACCTGAGCATACGAACGGCATCAAACCGCTCCTCCTCGGCTCTATGCCAAGATCTCCAGCTTCTCTCCCTCGCTCACCTCGATTATCACCAGCTGGCACACCACGACGCACTTCGCCTGAACTTCCTAATTCCGCTCCCACTTTTCCACCTTCACCTGGATTCGCTCCTCTCAATATCATGAAGCGAGCTCCTAGCCCAGGAATAGTCGGCTATGTCTCTCAACCGACCTATACACAAAAGCGATCGCACGATCGGGCAGCTAGCATAGCGATAGTGCCAAACCATGGGACAAAAGACACAGACGAACCATTGATGCGCGGACCTGCTCGACTATCCAGACTTGGTAACCGAAGGCCTGGCTCTACGCCCGTCAGTCCAGCATATTCAAGGCGAAGCGTTTCAGTCTCCGGCATGGAGCAGCAGCGAAGCGCAAGTCCTCTGATGATGGAAACGAGAAGCACCAGTCCAATCATGCAAAGGAGAAGTACTAGTGCATATATGCCCAAGAGGCATTCGAGTCCGATCAACAAGGAAGAGGTCAAGAGTAGTCCTTTCCTGTTTCCGCAATCCGAGTCAATCAAGGAAAGGTCGCTGAAAGAGGAAAAGGATGTGATCGAGGTGTTGAATGACGTACCGGACGACTTTGAGGAGCAAGAAGTGCTGGACGACCCTGTTGAACTTCTTGAAGACATTGAGGTTCGATACGAGACCAGGTCCATGTCTCCAACGCCGCTCAGATTCTCACCTACGCCTGCACGCTACTCTCCGGTCGCAAGACATTCACCCCCTGCCACAAGACAAACGTTCCGAAACGATATTCTGCTCGACCCACCTCCGCGTCGTTCTAGTCAGATGATGTCAAGATCGTCGACGAATCAGTCACTTCAGAGTATCACATCGTCGTCAGGCACAAAGACGCCAGAGTATGAGCATCTTTTGGACGATTACAGTTGAGGTGAAATTGTACAAGTAATAAAATACACTTCACTTGCTCAAGAATTTCTTCCTTTGCTGAGACCACCCTCGCGAGAGCTCTGATGATGTGATCCATCCTTCTGGCCAGAAGCTGACAAGCTCAGCGTAAAGATTCTTTCTTGCTGTGTTCTCGGTAGGCGGTTTTTCATCAGACTTCTCGAGAGTACTGTATAGCGGCTTCAACGACTGATTTAGTCAGGAAGAAAGAGGCATACAGCTTGTCCACTTGAAGGTCGACCATTGAAGACTCGATAGTACAAATCTCAAACAGCGCCTGACGCATCTCTTCGTCCATCTTGAACTTTTGCTTGGGAGGTTGCGCTGTATCACACGATCAGTTATGCCCAGGTATCTTGAATACTGCCTACGGCCGTCATCTCTCTCTCCATCTTGCTGACTGGCATTCGGTTGTGATTCTTGCTCAGCCTGCCATTTTGACCTCTCTTCGCTGTACTTGGTCAAAGCCGTCGCATAAGCATCACGAGAAGCCTTCATGTTGCGCTCAATGCCCTTCTTCAAGTCTTCTTTCAATACAGCTTGCCTCTCTTGCATCTCTTTCATGCGGTGAGGGAAAATTTTCCGTTTGACGAGTTTCTGGCCCAGGATGAGCTTTAGTTCAAGCTGAAGAAAGACAACCTACTGTCAAAGTGAACTTGTTGTAAGGTAGGATGTGCGTCAGGTGGGTAAAGTAATTCTCATCATAATGGCCGAGACGAATAGCCACGAAAGACATGGCAAACAGCGGAGCTTCCAAAGCTGGTGGGAATTTGTTTTTAGGCACGAAAGACTCTGCACGACATCAGCTACTTGTCTAGCGTAGTATAATGCGCTTACCTTTTGCAACCAACGGTTTGTAGGCTTCGATCATGTCTTGCAACTCTTGAGGCAAAGGTTCCTGGAACAAGTCAATCAGGTCAACTACCTACTTACAGATATGATATACTTACCAGCTGAGCATCCTTCTTGCTTGAGCTGGGAGTAGCTGCTGGGACAGACGAAGAGGGAACAGCCGGACTTTCGGCTCTAGCATTTCCGCCGAAAGGAGCCACCATTCTTGGTGTGTGACCTGCAGCTGGTAGAATCCTGCCTTTCGGTACCGGTGGAGCGGGAGCCACTTTCTCTTTAGGCGTGGACTTGTTGTCTGACGTTTTAGCTTTTTTCTTGGCTGGCTGTTCTGATTTGGTGGTAGTCTTTGCCTCCGGCTTGGTCCTGGTACGTGGCGGTCTTCAAGAAGCTTTCAGTATCTGTAGATACGATCAGGCAGAGAACTCACGGCTTTTCTGGCTCTGGCTCTTCTTCGAGCAGCTCCACCGGACCTTCGACAATGAAGAAGCCGTTCTTTGCAGGTACAGCATACGTTTGAACCAGATCGAGATGTAGTTCCGAGTCGTCAACGAAAGAATCATCCGTATCATAACCACCAAACCGACCAATCACCCTCTTTCGCTTTGCATCATTGCCTTTCTTCTTCAGACCTTTTGCATTGCCCAAGATAGCAATGGTAGAAGCTGAAATGGCTGATTTGCCCTTCTTGTCCGCGGCAGAATCGTCCGAAGAGTGAGAAGATTCTTCAGCTTCGGATTGATGCACAATCTGATTCTGGTCGGCAGCAATTTCGCGAATGTTGAATTCCCAAGAAGATGGAACCTTGTGAGTTTGCTTGCCAAACCCTGCGGGCGGTTTGCTCAGGTCGAAAGAGAGTCGGATTGTCGTTTGCGGTTTAGCGACTTTGGGTGGAGGAGAAGCATCTTTTGCTTTTCGCTTCTTTTTGTTAGAAGTGCTTTCGCCCTCTGACTTGGTACCATTTGTAGCGGGTAACTTGGAAGTAGAAGCTTCTGGTACGATTGAGGTGTCGCGAGGTGTGCCATCTTTCGGTGTATCAACAGTCTTCTTGGGCTCATCGAGCGCGACCGAGCCAGTATCAGCTACAACTATGTCAATGAAAGGCTACAGAGCAGGCAGGAAAGACAGACATGCTCCTTCATCGGTGTCAGAATCCGAAGTTGACACTTCTCCGTTGCCATTAGCGACGTCTTCCATCGTCTGATCTGCTACACCGTTGCCCGCGTTATCTTCTTCTGCAGAGGATGGCAAGGCAGACAGAGCAGAGAGACCTTCAGACATCCTCGAAGTCTCTCTTGGGTCATCGATAGCTTCGACAGATGATGATCGCGCTCGGTCAACGACGAGCTCAGGATTCTCTGCAAGCTACAGTATAGAATACAAAGGACAGAATAGAGATTCAGAGAGGAAATGAAGGAAGGTAAACAAACACGTCGGGTCAGCTTTCGACCTCAAATTGTGTGACAAGGGCACGCACGGCTTGCTTCTCGAGACGTGCGAGAAAGTCATCTTGCTGCGCGTCCTGCTTCTCGAAAGGATCATCTGTCAGGTCTGGATGAAGCGACATGTCGAGGTAGGGCAGCAAAGTCGCTGTCCTCTGGCAAGCTCATTTTCGTCCCATGCCCTTGTCAGACGTCCCTCGACATGGCGACGCCACCGTGACGCGGATTCGACTCCATTCACTTCTTTTATCTCGAGGGATAACATGATGCCTTCTATATTGCCTGCTACGCTGTCCTGATTAATATTGCTCTGCTGGCCGCAAGATGTCGGAACCAGCCCGACCAGTGGTCAAAGCAAGTCGACGCTGTCTTTGCTGTTTGCTCACATGAATTTGCAATGACTATGTATTGAATCAGACCTATGGGTGCCCACTGATACTCACATCGCTGCCTTGCGTTGCTTTGACGTGATCCTGCAATTCGACTCGACATTTGCATTTTGGCTCGTCATTACCTTATCCGCATACGACTATCTGGCACACGCGGTACACTGCGTCCCTACGATGAGCACACCTATACAGACCAAACAAGCATCAGCCATTATCCAACAACAGCACACCGAGATCTTAGTCCAACACTACAGCGACCGAGTCTTCATTCTCATTACGCAGCTCAATGGCAAAGTCGGAGCTCTTTACGACATTCAATCCTCGCCTTCAACGCTACCTTTCCGTCGACATACCTTGAATGGCCTAGATTTACCTGTACCTGATCAAACAGCTCGAGTATCGACTTTAATGGGAAGCGCCAAAAACGAAGCTATGGCAGATCTACACTCCTTGTATGCAGCTCAGATAGCTAGTATTGTGAATGCAAAGTCTGTGGTGCTCGGTCTGGGATTGAAAGAGTCGGGCGGGATGCAGAATGATCGCGAATGCTTTGCAGAGTGTATTGGATTGGTTGTTGGGTGCTTGTAGATGAGACTCTGGATGAGATTGCGAGGATGTTTCGTGTTGGTAGACAGAGCAGGCAGATGAGCGCATCGTAAGTGTTAAGTTGTCTTCTGTAATAAGAACCAAACCTTAATTTCGAGTGCAGCAGATTCCTTCCTTCCTTGCATCTCAAGCATGGATATCCTTGCGTCTCCGCGATACTCAAACCTCTTGGAGCACTCGCAAGATCGCTATCGAGTCGTTGAGTAAAGGGTTCCAATCAGATCTGCAACATTGGCGAGAGTAGGGTTTAAAGAATAGATAAGCTGGTATGGCTAGTCGGTGATTTCACCGCCTATAGGGCTGATTCAAATTCTCTGGTGGGGACAGAGAGAAAAGGTGATGTTGAGGTATAGGAAAGAGTTGCCTTTATGCCACGCGCAGCGAAAGGGACGTGTGAGTAGCAACAGTAATACAATGCAAGGAAACCACTGCGCTCAAAGATCAGCTAGAGTCTTGGCCATACTACATGAACTCACTATGACCCAAAATCCGCGAGCCGTCCATATATCGAATGTAGACCACCGGCAATTATCCAGGCCCAACCTAAGACAGATCTGTCAGCTGATAGGACAGCTTCAACCGCGACCTTGTACACCTTTGGGATATCGCTAGATAACGACATTGAGCCAAATCTCGGCAAGGGAAGAAGGACACGTACTGATGCTCTGAAAGTGACTCTAGCTTCTCATTGAACTGAGCCACGCGGTCCTGTCGTCTTCGTGTCAGAGCTGTAGTCCAATGGATGAGAGGCTATCTAGTACTACCTTGTGAGACAATTTTGCGCCTTTCGCAGCCTTCTCTGCCAGCTATACGCTCTATCAGTTGCTGGCCAAAAGTCAGAGTTGAAGGGCTGACCCTCTTTCGCTGAACAGCAAAGAACCTTTTCTCAGCATCCGTCTTGCCCTCGTCCATTTCAGCCTGGGTGTCCTCTGTAGTTCTCACAGGCGTCCCACTTCCCTCTCTAGTCCTGCTAGTGCTGCCAGAAGCGACTTGATGACCCTGCAAATCATCCTCGTCGTGTAATTTCGTTGACGAGCTTGACTTCTTTTTCCTGTCGCAGCTGAAGTGAGCGAATTGTCCGTGTAACGCAAGTAAAGGGCATACTTTTTGGCTTTGTCGCCTTTGAGCTTGAGCGGAGCCATAACAGCTGGCCGTTCGAGGTCAACAGCGGAGCCGGACTTCGGCATGTAGATGTGTCATTTGGCAATCGCCCTTATCACCTCTTGTTCTCGGCGACGATCTCGCTCAATTATACCTCGAGCACAGCAAGTCAATACCCTTCGTGTGATTGCAAGATATGTCGTCGATGCCAGGCGAATGGACTACAGATAGCGAGGATGGGGACTTCCTACCCAGCGCAACAGATGATGAAGTTGATGCTATGGAAGTCCTGGAAGCTATGGCAGAGGAGGAAGAGGCCGCTGGCGACTTTCTCGATCCTGATGATGAGGAAGAAGAGCTGGAACCTACGGCAGACGCAGGCGCTCCCACTGGTCCGCTATCTCTCCCTTGTGTAATAGTTCGATCAGCTGATATTGCTGTACAGGCGACGACCCGATACGTATTGTAATGGATCGTATGTCTCTTTCGATATATGAGCACCAACCCCGCATACTGATCGCGCCACACTGTACAGCTTCAAACGGCCGCGTCTATCTAGTAGAAGGCGAAAACACGATCCCACTCTCTGCTACGCTCTTGCGACGTGCACCTGGTTTGCGTGCATTGCTGCAACGTCATTTAGGTGGTCGCGCAGACTTACCTGGCGCAGACGATGATGATGATGAAGAGGATGAAGATTGGGGTCCAAGACGCAGAACTGGAGGTAACAGGGAACCTTTCTTCCATGTCGTGACGGAGCCGAGACCTGAAGGGTTGTTGCTGGAGCGCGGCGGCGAGTTTGGGAAAACGCCGAGGAAGTTGATGGAGGGCAGAAGAGCTTTGTCGAGTTTGAGCACCAATGTGAATGATATCCTTAGGAAGAGAGAAGGAAAGTGGAGACCTCCTGCGAGGCAAGACCTTGGTCAGGTGAGTTTTTTGAGCCAGTCACAGGTTATCGCTGTTGATGCAATTGGAATAGATCTGTTTACCTAATTCTGTTGGAGCTGAAGTATGTCGCTACGATGCCAATATCTACTGTGGCCAGTATTCCAAAGGTATGACTTTTTGTACAGATTTCACTTCAAGTTATTGACAACTATATATAGATGGTTCCTTCTATTACAGTCAGCTCGCGCTCTCTCCCGTTAGACTCATCTAATCGTGTTGTTCAGCCTGCGCACAAGACTTTCGCATTCGAATCTACGACACGACCCAATCGCCTTCCACCAGCATCCGAAAAGGAATCGCAGACAGTGACAACATTACCTCCACACCAAACAGAGGCATGCCACATCGCTCTTATGGTAGATACGGCGGTGAATATAGCGAAGATAAGAGCAGTTTGAAGTTGATCAAGAGCGTTCAAGCGCATGATGCGAGGTCTAGATGGACTATCACAGATGGCAATTTGTCCCCGAACAATGATGCTTTGATCTATTCTACGTGCGTTTTCCTCTATCTAGACGAATTGGAGCTAATTGGTTTGGGTAGGATTGGACCGGTAGTCAATCATGTCAAAACAAGAGAAGGCGATACGCTGGAAGGGATAGGAGGAGATGCTTCAGAACATACGCAGCTCAACTTCGCTTCTGGTTCCCGAGGCGATTTCGGTGTATGCTCCTTTCCTATCGCCAGTATTCTAGCTGACGTGAAGGCACAGATCTGGTCAATCCGATTCTCAGCAGACGCGAAAGAGATTGTCGCCGGTGCCAATCACGGCAGTATCTTCCTTTACGATATAGAACGACAACAGACTACTTTACGCGTTCCAGCGCATAATGATGATGTCAAGTGCGTTTTCCCTTCCTCTTTGATAGAAGACGTCTTATAGGGATGTAGTGCGGTCTGTTTCGCGGATGAAGTGTCCTCGAACGTCTTAGTCTCTGGTTCAGATGATTCGTTGATCAAAATCTGGGATCGACGTTCAATGCGTGGTCAAACTCCTTCTGGTTTGTGCCTGCCTCACTTTGATCATTTTCGCTGACATAGAGTTCTAGGTGTACTGGTCGGTCATACGGAAGGAATCACATTCGTTTCACCCAAGGGTGATAACCGCTATGTTGTTTCGAACGGCAAGGATCAGACTGCAAAGTTGTGGGATTTGAGAAAGTTGTACAGTGCAGAGGTGAATCTTGCCTAAGGGTAGATGATCCTGTGCTTACGAGCGTATAGGCTGCGCAAGAGTTGCGTCCGAGGAACGCTGGTGGTAAGTCTGACAGGTAGAGGTAAGAGAGAGGCTGACGAATGCGCAGTGCCGGGCTTCGATTATCGTGGTCCGCTTTACCGCAAACCTCGTGAGTCAATCCTTTACAGCAGTACAGAAGATAGCTGATCCCGTTATTTAGGCCACGTCAAACATCCGAACGATGTTTCCGTCAGCACCTTCACTGGACATGCCGTCCTGCAGACTTTGATCCGCTGTCACTTCTCTCCTGCTTCTTCTACCGGCCAACGTCAGTGTCTACCTGCCCTGATATCCAGTTGCAGGCACTGAAGCTTAAATAGGTTACATCTATTCCGGTTCTTCAGATGGTCGAATACATGTATGTGCTGCACTACGCCGTCCTTATGTCACTAACAGGCGAATAGATCTGGGGTCTGGATGGTCAAGTCGTCAATGTCTTGGACCGAAGGGATGTCAAGCCCATCACTGTTGACCCATTCCTGGCACCTCGCAGCACGACCACTGCTCAACCTACTCCGAACCCACATTACTCGTCTGGTACGACTGTCAGAGACGTCTCTTGGCATCCGTTGCGTCCGGAAATGCTTTCGACCTCTTGGGAGTCAAGAGGTGGTTCGTCTGGAAGCGTGGTGTTACATCGGTCTGTGATCTAAGCGTTGGTGTGCTGCTATCCGTGTATTCTATGTACATTCAGAATTGTAAATTGGCATACGAGAGCATGACGTACCTCGGACTTTGCGCCTTTATTGAGTTCGCGGGGGTTGCTTCTTGACCATAGTATCTGCTCAAGAGCTACAGTTCTTCCACTTCTGCCCAGTTCTATACCCCGAGCATCGTAGCTGCATGAAGCTCCTGGACGAGATCAAGGAGAAGTTTGACAAGGACAAGAAGGTTCACACGGGTCCAGCGACCAACGACGTGTCTACACGGGCCGACGGTCTCTCAGAGGCTCAGGCCGTAGCGAAAGAGTACGAAATGAATACCGAGGGTGCTGTGACGCCAATGGACCATCCAAGAGACCCTATGGCTACTTCTCCCATCGCTATGCCAAACAGCGCTGGCAGTGTTATTACGCCGACTCGAGCGAATTATTCGTTGAAGAAGAGAGCGCCGAGCGTTTCGAGCACCGTGTCTGGTTCTGCTTCTATGGCATCCGTCGGCACGGCCACTGAGGTCAAGCGAATCAACAAATGGTGTGTTCTCTAGCGAGTCAATCTGCTGTGTCATCTGATGCTCTTTCAAGGCGAGATCATTTCCACGACGAGATGGACCCGGAAGAACAGCTCATTACCGACTACTCTTGCGCGCTAAGCGAAAACTTGCTGCTCATCCAAGGGCACCTGTATGTGTCGCAGCGGCATATTGCGTTCGGCAGCGGTATCATGGGCTTGAAACGGCATGTTTGCTTTCAAATCAAAGATATCACTGGGTCAGCCAACGTCTAGACATTTGCGGGAATCGTCTAATGCACAGCTATAGTGTACGCAAGAAGATGACGGCAAAGATAATACCAAATGGCCTGACTATCGACACAAGCGATGCGAGCGTAAGCATTCCTCTGTGCCCTCCAGTTTCCGCTCTAATCTGTCTCAAAGTATACCTTTGCTACACTCAATACCCGAGATGCGACACACGACCTTATCTCCGATCTTTGGCGGGCCATCAATCCGGAAGTACGCATTCTCACTACCAGTCTGAGTATCGACTCAATTGTGCTATCTAGGCCTATGCTGCTTTCATGACTCAACAGCGAGACGCTGCAGCATTAGGTAGCCCTCATGCCGAAAGCACAGCGGAAGATGTGAAAAGCGACATGTCCCGAGGCGACGTAAAGACACACCCTGCTACTCAGCCTGGTAGCAAGCGGCTCAAAGTAGGCAAATTGCTTATCAGTGATACGGTCCTGATGAAAGTCACAGGAAACCGTGCTTGATATCAGACTACCTACTTCGCCGCAGAAGGCGTTCGAGCTCATATTCAAAGATGAAGAGTTTTTCAAGAAATTTGCGAAGGAGACTATGAAGCTTAGAGGTAAGGTCTATTGCCTGTTTGCACGACAGTGTGCTAAATTGGCACGTGTATCTACAGATCTTGACCTTAAACCTTGGGAGGGCGAACCGCTCAAGCGATCATTCTCCTATGTCAAGGTAGGCAAAGAATGCGTTCTGCATGTGAATCAAGCTTAGGACATTTTTGACCCTACAGCCTCTGTCTGGCTCTGTCGGTCCTAAAGAGACGAAATGCTACATCTCTGAAGAGGAGCAACATTCTGACCCGGAGACTTACTTGTGAGCTGGCCAGACACTCCTGGAAGATCCGATGACTTATAGGCTCACAGGGAAATGCTTACTACAACAAAGACGCCTGATGTGCCAAGTGGTGACGCGTTCGAAATCACAACAAAAGTAAGATCTCATCTTGGTGATGAGCGTTCGAGTCTGATCGACCTTTGAAGACCTCTTGCTACTGGGCTGGTGGTCAGAAAGGAGGATGCGTCTTGCTGGTTACGACTGACGTAAACTGGAGCGGAAGAAGCATGCTCAAAGGAGTCATCACAAAAGCTTCTATCGATGTGCGCTCTCTCATCCACTTCTTTTCTCAACGCTGAGATGATATACTCCTAGGGCCAGAGACAATATCACAAAGACCTTGCGCATGATGTAAGAGCACATATCAAAGCACATGCTGCGCAATTCAAGAGCGGGGAGAACATCGATGAAGAAGCCGATGACGAGCTAGACGAACAACCGGAGCTCGATCAGCAAGGCAAAGAAGAGGAATCATTTGTGCAGCAAGTTTTCGATGGACTCCTCGATATTCCAAACCAGCCTGCTCTACTCCTCGTGACTGTTTTCGCTCTCATCTTACTCATAACGAACATTGTGGCATTCGTCAAGCTAGCAAAGGCGCCTGTAGCTACTGCAGCAGTCAACAAACTCGATGCCTCTGCACTGGCTCGACTTGAACGACTCGAAGAGATTGTTGACAGATTCCGCGAGATCGGTCGCACCTTGTAAATGCCTCAGCAGTCCTATTTATTCATGTCATCATCAAAACATGCCGCATCCATCCGTCCAGCATTCTGCTCTGCCTCGCAACTGCATTCTGTCGAACTCCTGGACCGCTTCTTGAACGTGCGCCTCAACGATAATGCACGGTCTACCGCTTTGCACTGCCCAGCAACGTGACCACTTCCAAAGGACTTGCACTGCTTTTGGCGTTCTTCTATCTGAACAGTTTGCACTGCCTGAAGATGCTTCTTTGCTCCAATGTTTTCAGTTTGCGGCTCGTATGTACAGTATCGAAATGCTCCAGGGCTACCCATAGCACGTCGCAGAGACCGGCCAGCCTCGTTTTTGGCTGTCTTCTTTTCGTTCGACCGCGGGCTAAAAATGCGGTGTAAAATGCACAGCATTTTTGCGTCTTCATTCATCTTAATCACAAAAGTCCTCCGCAAACGCCTTACATCTTGACGAGCACCGCCAAATACGTCTTTGTCTGCCAACACTACAAATTCAGATATTGCGCTCCTTCTCTTCTTCAACCAGATCTGTCGGCTGACAAATGACTTCGATCTCTCAATCCGCCGCGTCTTCTCTTCAAGACGGTTCTGAGCGTGCTCAATCTCCTCCAAACTCTCGAGCCAACTCTATGGATCAGAAGGCGCCTCGGAACTTTCCCTCTCACGCCATTCTCCCACCCATCTGGACCAACAGCAGCGCAACTCCTCATAGCAACGCTGCCGAAACTCTTGCTCAAATCGAAGCTTCCGTCAACGGACACGACGCTACTCCCAGCTCAGTCAATGATGCGTTGGCTCTCCAGCTTCACTATCGCGGCTATCAGGCATACGACAGCGACAGCGAAAGCTCCGGCGCTCGTTCTTCCGATTTCTCACCCATCGAATCCCCTCTCATGGGACCAGAAGCAAGCCAACCTCTCCAAGGCTTTCCTGACATGTTCAGCAAGATGGACTTCCACCGTCAACGCAGTCGCTCCATTGGCGATTGTTCCGACACCAGCTCTGTCGAAAGCTCTTGGTCTCTTCCAGTCACTGGCAGCATGATGAGCCCTGCTACTTCTGTTCCCGAATTCCAAGCATCGGCAATGCGCATTGGCGACGGTAGCGATGCATCTTCTACCAACTCGGACTTTGATCACTTCCTGGGCGGTCAGACTCTAGTAGATATGGATCCAACTCCAGTATGTCTTCTTTGAACTGGTCAGAATGATGACTGACATTGCTTTAGCAAGCGCCTTCTTACTGGAAGAACCCTGCTCAGATCGACTTCTCGCGCTCTGTCGGCTCTCACATGGACCGCCCATCTTTCTTCCATAGCAGCGTCAACCCAAACATGATTGTTCCAGGCATGCAAATCCCCTCTATGCAAGAAGCACCTCTTCCATCGCCCCTCGACGGCTATACAGCTACGGCAAGTGGTCCTCGTCACTGGCACGGTCTTCCTCAATTCGGCTACTATGATGTAAGCCTGCGCGTTTTTTCTCTGCAGCTTGTCGCTGATCCGCGCTGGCAGCCTACTTACGATTCTCAGCCAGTCTTTGCGCACTATGAATATGCTGACCAGCATTCCATCGGCACCTCCGAGCCTGAACTCCCGCAGACCAGATCAGCTCGAGCTGCAGAGCATGAAGAGCGTCGCCGATCCTCTTACCCTCCTTCTCAGCCTGCTACTCGCACTCACACTACCGGACGACGTGCTACTATGAATGTAGCTGCTGAGCCACTGCACTGGAACAGCCAAACCAGTGAGTTTGCTTCGAGCTTTGTTCAGACGCGATACTGATGCCTTTACTAGCTTCCGCTACTAAACAAGCTGCTATCGCACGTCGCAAGCCTGGAGCTGAAGCGAAATTCGCCTGCCCCTTCTGCAACGAAACTTTTACGCGCGCCTACAACCTACGCGGACATATAAGGGCCCACAACGGAGAGAGGCCCTACGCTTGCACCTTCCCGGGTTGCGGTAAAGCTTTCGCTCGAGCTCGTAAGTGATCAGAAGCGATATTTTGATTTTTGGCTGATGATGATTTCTTAGATGATCTCAAAAGACACAACGACCTTCACTCGAACGTAGTCAAGTTCCGCTGCGATACTTGCGGGCGTCCATTCAAGCGCGCTGAAGCGTTGCAGCGTCACTACAAGCAGGAAGCAGAGATTTGCGGTGCACAAGCTGACGATTTCAACCCGCATTGCTCTGACGAAACACACGACCACACTCTGAACATGCAAAAGGTTGATCTGGACGCGGAATGGTCCTCAAACAGCGGAGTATAGATGAAAATGAAAAGTATATAACCGCAGTACAAATGGATTTTGTAGATTCGACTTGTATGCGATTGAAGTCTTCCTCGGACCAGGACCCTGTTCTTGCCAGATTACAGCAGAATGGCAGCAGCCAAGGCTAGAGGCAGACTGGCCCAGGCAGCAGCTCCAGAAGACAGTCACAGTTCTGGCAATGGTGTTGTTGACACAAGTTCGACATTGCATGAAGAGTCTCCTACAGCTTCTGAAGCAAGCCAGAAGGTCTCGAGCAGCAAGGGGAAGAAGACGACATCAGCCAAAGGCAAAGGCAAAGCCTCAGTGACCCGTCAGTCCATTTCATGCATCTGAACTTGTCAATTGCTGACTTGCGCTTCCTCTCATTTACCTTCTCTCTCTACCTTCTCTGCTTCTTTCTATGTATCTCTACACGCTTTATCGTCTTGGCCTGTCATGCCGATCTGTTTGTATTGTCATTTCAACGGTACCGTCATCTGCACCCATGTTTTGTTTCGCTTGATGGCTCTGTTCGCAATACCGTTATTCTGCGCCAACAACACGCTCTTTCCGCCTACACGATATAATCAACCGCTGCATTTGCCTCACCGAATAATCGATGATGAATTGCCATCCGTTGCTGGAACCCGCTGCATACAATTACCTCGCCGCTACACAACCATTCAACTTTCCGTTCTTCGCCTCACAATCTTGGCCAATAGCAGCTGGTTCGCTCGGTTCTTCCAGCAGTCGCTCGCCAGCACGACTCTCCCATGCTCAAAGCACCCTACCGCTGGCTTCGACATCAACATTACCTGCGAGCCAGTATCGAGCCAACGCAACAGATCCATCTGTATCCGAGCATCCGTCCAGTAACAATCTGCAAGACTCAAGCACTTCTGCAAACAATGATCAGGTAGATCCAGCCTTGACCGAAGATTTGCCAAAAACAGTCAACGAGATTCAGCCGGAACCCATCACCGATCCAGTCACCAACAAGCTCACCTTTCCTTGTCCGTATTGCGACAAGAAGTACAGCGGTAAACATGCTCGATCGATTTGGCGAAGGCATTTGCAGGATAAGCACGAGATTCCTTTAGCGCTTCAGCCTCGTAAGACGCGCTGGGACAATGGTCAGTAGTAGGGTTCCTTCTACCAAACTTTCTGACGGTTTCTTTGATAGTGACTGATCGACCACAAAACGATGATGAACGACGCGAAAGAACACTAGAGGCGAAGCGAAGGTGGGCAAGGAAAGCGAGAGCTGAAAAGAAAGGCAAGAAAGTCAAGGAAGAAGCAGAGGCGGATGAAGGGTCTGCGCATTCAGCAACAGATGCCAGCTTGTTGATGCCGCCTGAAGCTGGACCGAGTCGAAGCATGTCGCGTTCGACCAGCGTGTCTTCCAACAAGTCTGGCGGCTCAAACCGTCAACGCTCGGTATCGCCTTTTCTTCCAGCTCATTCGCCCTCTATTCTGCTCGAAGCTGCTAGATCGACATCAAGCAGTCAGGATCTACTAGCCCAGTCGTGGCCAGCACCTCAAGTCCAATCTCTTGCACCTCCTCCAATGATACGAAGTGCTTCCATGCCTGCACCAGATCGCGCGAATGTCCCACCGCCAGTCTCCTATTTTACCTCGCATCCGCAACAGCAACATTGGCAGCCACAAGCGCAAGCGCAAGCGCAAGCGCAAGCGCCATGGATGCAATTCCCTGGTCCAGTCTTTAGTACTAAGCCTTCCGCTCATCCTTTCCCGCCGAGCGAATTAGCGCCCTTGCCAACTCTAGATCAGCTTACAAGCAACCGTGCCTATCATTTCCAGCCGCAAGAGCATCACTACGATGCCTTCACCGCTCAGACAGCTGTGCATTCGGATCATCACCAGTCGTCTTCGCAACCAGCCGTCAATTCCTACGACTACTTCCACAGCTCACTGCCAGTCAGCTATTCAGCCGGTCCTTCTCTCAATGTTCAACATGTACCTCTGCGTCCTACTTCTGCTCCGCCCGCACCAGCTATTGCGTTCAATCAAGATGCAGACACTGCCGCTCAGCATGCTATACGAGAAATTCTGGAAGGCAGCTCAGCAGACAATGACGCTCGTCGCTTCCTCGCTGCTCAAGCTCGTCGTCCTGCGCCAACCCGTGTCGTTTCAGGTCATCAGGAGGAAGCTGCTTTACAGTTATTGGCATTGAAGACTGGTAGCTCTTCTGCACCTAATTCGCCAGAGAAGCCTATGACTCGCAAGAGGGCAGAAGTAATCGACGACGGTAGCTTTGACACGAGTGGAGATACGACGATTATAGAGGAAGAAGACGATCGACCAGCGAAACGAGCGAGAATGTTGGCGCATGTTCTGTCTTCACCTCCACCCGCTTCCCATTTCGATACGCCAATGAGGGGTAATGCGAAGGACCTGTTTGATGTGGACCAGGTGGATCAGTCGGCTGAGAGATCTACTTATCTGAATGGGAACTCGCCGGAGCTGGATGGAGCGGAATTGTTTAGCAAGTTGAGAGGAATGGCTACTCCTGCGCAGTCTTCCCTTGCAGGTGAGTAAATCTGTTTGTGGTTCGTTGCCTATGCTGATGCTTCTCTCAGGCATTCCAGGCCCTCCCTCTTCGCCTGGACAGTATCTCTTGTCTTCACCTGCTCATCCAGACTTTAGCAAGTCTCTCGGTCTGGTCCCGCAGCAGTCCTCCATGTATGACAATTATGAAGGTACCAACCTCTTTGCGACGCCAATGGCCATGTTGGCTGGTCGCTCGAATCTTTTCTCTTCGCCGTGGATGGCCAAACAAGAGCCGGACGAAGAGTCGTGATGGTGAAGAAAGCATATTCGTTATTGTCGTCTTGTAGATAGTGTGCTTTAGTTGCATTTGCTTCGTATTTCTCATCCTCCTTGAGCCGCACCTTGCTGCATGTTTTGATTTCGGTCTTTTTCTGACGACGGCCAAACAACATGGTGAAACGAGGTGAGCTCGAAGCACTAGCTATAGCAGACAAGGTCACTAATACATGGCATATGGCAGCTGCTCCTGATGCAAGCATTGAGCGACGCACTTCGCGACGAATCTCTGCAGTCCCAAAACCCGCTCAAGAGTCAGAAGAAGAGAAGCGACCTGCTAAACGAGCTAGACGATCCGTCAGCACTGAGCCTTCAGCTGCGAAAGCCAAACCTCGCGCCAAAGCAGTGAAAGCACCTCGAGTAGGCATCAACCCTTTTGCCAAACTATCTCCTTACCCTACTTCCGCTTTCACCTTTGATCTTCGGCCACCTTCGAACAATGCTCCTGCTCTACTCACCTTCGGCACGGGCGAATTTGGGCAGTTCGGTCTAGGACCAGATGTGCTCGCTTCCATCAAGCGACCTCGCATTCATGCTGCCTTCAACGAGCTAGCGGAAGAGGGTAAATTGGGTCCGAACGGTGGTATCAGCGATGTAGACTGCGGTGGATTGCATACGCTCGCCGTCGATACAGAAGGAAAAGTTTGGTCTTACGGCATCAATGACTCTGGAGCGCTTGGTAGAATCACCTTGGGAGTAGAAGGTCAGGATCAGGAAGAGTTGGAAATGTATCCTGGTCTGGTACAAGGTCTCAAAAAAGAAGACTTCAAGGCTGCAAAAGTATATGCTGGTGACTCTGTTTCGGTCGCGATATCAGAGAACGGTGATCTGAAGGTCTGGGGAAGCTTCAGGGTAGGTTGCAATGATGCCTGTCCTGGCTGAGAATGCCATTGATTCAGTCTCTATAGGGCAACGAAGGCCGCATTGGCTTTGATGGCAAAGTCGGCTCTCCAGAAGTCGAATTCAACCCAATGACACCAGATAATCTACGCAACGTCCACTTCACCGAAGCTGCAGTCGGCCAGAATCACGTCCTTGCACTCGACACTGATGGTCATATCTGGGTCTGGGGTAGTGGACAGCAAAGTCAGCTTGGCCGAAAGATCCTTGCAAGAAGAATAGCGAATGGTCTTTTACCGGACAAGCTTGCTCTCAGGAACGCAGTCCATGTCGGGGCTGGTGCTTTCCACTCTTTCGCGGTGGACAAAGATGGGTCCGTGTATGCTTGGGGTTTGAATAGCTTTGGCCAGTGAGCGAATCCGCTTTTGTAGATGTATTTGTGTTGACGATGAACAGATGCGGTCTAACGAACAAGGACGGCACATTTGAAGATATTATCACCAACCCTCGTGAAGTGAAAGCGCTTCACCCAAATAACAATGATGGCAAGACTGTCGTTCAAGTCGCGTACGTTCTCTTTGTTTGAGTCCCTGTGCTATCTTACGAGTCTCTATAGTGGCGGCGAGCATCACTCCATCTTCCTCTTCAACGACGGTTCAGTCTCTGGCTGTGGCCGAAACGATAGCTCGCAGATAGGTCTGGGAGATGATCATGAACTCGTTGTCGCAGCCAAGAAAGCTCATTCAGAAGGGAAAGCTGCTCTAGACGCAATGTTGGTTCAAGTACAAGCGGAGATTGCTGAACTGCGCAAGAAAGGAGAAGGTGAATATGAGGACATGTCAGACGAAGATGCAGCTGTCAAGGCCGGGGAGATAGCTGGAAGTCGTGTCGACGTGCCACAGCCGCTCATCAACACTCCTGCGTCCATCAAGTTCCCTGATGAAGAAGCAGACCCTGAGCGTGGTCTTGAAGCTGGACCTGCTAAGATAGTACAAATCGCGGCAGGTACAAGGTCAGTTGTAATGAATGTGCAGTATCACCGTGCTGATTTGGGGAGCAGAAATAACCTCGCCATTTCGGCTAGAGGTCATGTATACTCTTGGGGACTCGGAATCAATGACCAGCTTGGTCAAGGAGGCGGTGAGCCGAATTGAAACGATGAGCGACCGGTCTCTCATTTGTTTAGCAGAGGATGAGATCGAAACGCCTACGCGGATAGTCAACACCGTCACCAAGGCAAATAGAATCCTCAAAGCTTCAGCGTAAGCATGGCATTTTTACTTCAAATTGCGCTGACTGTTAAGGTGTAGTGGTGGACAACATTGTGCTCTGCTTTCTGTCTCCTTGGTCGAAGCACCACCTGCACCAACTGCCTCAGCAGAGCCGCAAGCTAAGACTGATGCGGCGGAAAGCAATGGACTTGCGGAAGTCAAAGCAAATGGCGCAGCAGAGACCACCGTCTAGATCATAGAATCGGCTCACGTATGGGTGTTTATAGACCAGGAAGATGCTTGGTTTAGATTGCATCGTAGCATAATGTTGTACGGTCAAAGCATAATGATGTTCGTTCGTACCGAAAGCCCTAATAAATACATACAAAGTGCTCCTGCTCACAGAATCCGCAACAAGTAGATGGTTAAGATAGATGCGACCAGCGCAAACACGAAGAAGACCGATCCTTCTCCTCCCACCGTTGAAGCAAGCGCGTCTCTATGCTTACAGTCAGACGTGGCCAAAGAAAGCAGGGAGTCACTGACCGAAGAGGCAAAAACAAAAAGGCGACCAAGAAGGCGACCGACCAATTTAATGACAAGCCCAGCGATCCAGCGGCAGAAGTCGCATGCGGAGGAACAGCTTCAGAGATCAGGATGAAAGGGATGGGTCCAAGTCCTTCTCGACATCAGAAGAGTAGAACATTGTTGTCGAGCAACTCACCTATACTGAAGGATATCACAAAAGATACAATGGCAAAGCTTGCTAGTGTCGTGGCCTGGGTATTGATTGCAAATCCGAGAACAGCTGAAGAAGCGATGATACCAAAGCAGGAGAGCGAGAGAAGCTTCCGTTTGCCAAAGCGCTGTGCCAAAGTCAATTCTCGTGCTGAAGTTGTATCGAATGGGAGCTTACAGCAAGCAAGATGGTCGGCGCAAGGGTCTGTTTGTGGCAGATCAGCCAGATAGTAAAGGTCACAAGAGCAGGCCTACAAAAAGGACGTTGATGCCTGCCAGCATGAGGGATATATATCTGGCAGATTCAGGCGGCAGGATTGTCTGAAAGATAGTAGTAGAGAAGTAGAAGGCTGCGTTGATACCGCTCGCCTGGCAGAGAGTCAGCATTCTTGCCGCTCGTCACGAAGGGGGATCGCGCACCTGCTGAAGCATCATTGCTACCATCACTACACGCAGACCATGTTTGACCGCAGGTTCGTCAGATTGGAAAGCCTCTTTGAGGGATAAAGGCTGTTTGGGTGTAGTAGGTGCTGGCTCAGAGGCGTCCGTGGGCAATAAGCCTTCCTCTTCTTGTCTCACGGCAGGCAGCTTGCTGTTCTGGGAGGCTGCCCAAGCTGGGGACTCTACCGTTGTGCTGGAAACGGCGAGGTGCAGGATAGCTAGTACAGCAGAGATGCTGTTGTACCTGTTACAACGAGTCTCGATCGAGTGAACTGCACGCACAAGAACCTAAAGTCGCCGTCTGTCGGTCAAGTAACCCAACAGTCTGGTCAATAGCTCACACCGCTCTCCAGACTACCTCGACATCAGTCATGGTAAAGAACCAGGGCAGAACCGATCGCTCACTTGTAGGCCGAGCAAAGGGCAAGCCCAGCGCAATGCTGCAGAAGATTCCGATAACAATCCCAAGTTGGTTCAAGCTCCCAATGCGATCGCGTAGGTGCGGCGGAGATACTTCAGCCAAAAAAATTGGAACGACTACGGTTGCCAGTCCACAGCCTATACCTATCAAGAATCTGCATACTTCTAAGTACACCTAGAGGGTAGTAAGATATCGACATACCGACCGAGCACCAACACAGCGAGATTCCTCCCTATTCCCATTAGAGCGCTGCCGCCGAGCAAGAGAGCAGACACAAGTCTGAGCGCTGCCTTACGCCCATGTCTGTCTGCGACGGAAGAGGCTATGAGCGATCCAGCAAGTCCGCCCTAAGCCAGTCGCAGATGCGAAGATGAGCGAGCCGAAGCTGTTGCTAGCGACAACTTCCTCACGATGTTGAAGGTTGCAGTCAGGGAGCCAAAAGCATAGGTCTAAGCAAGTCGTTCAGATGCATTCGAGAGGCCAGTGAACAGCAGAAGTCACAGTCATGGGCACGCATTCAGGCAGAAGACCAGCTTGAGCTTGACCATCTGAGCAAGTGATGCTCCCTTGTAACGCGTTGAGAGCAGAGATGTTGTATCCGTAATAGAAGGCACAGCATGCAATCCAAGCAACGTTCGCGCCAAATGACAGCGAGATGCCAGATGTGCTCATGACGCGCCGGTCCTCGTCCAGCAGGAATTTGGCTTGAGCAGATCTGAGAAAACCCGGCTGCTGCTTGAAGCTTTGCTCAGAGGTGTCAGTTTAGCCGACGGGCCAAAGGACGTTTGAGAGCAACTTGTCAACATCTCTTCTTGACGCGAACAGTCATGCGCTTCTGAGCAATCCATATACTACAAGAACGACGTCGTAACGAAGTGCCCTGCAGCGTTGGCTAGTCAGCTGAAGCTTCGACGAGCACCGTTATTGTCAATCATGCGAAAGTCACTGTCAATACAAGATATCTCTCATCTGGCCTTCTAAAGCTCGCGGAACAGCAAGGCCCTTCTCTTGACATGCTCGACAGTCTCTATGATTGATTACAAGACCTCTCGAGCTTTATTGGCCGAGCTAGTCATCGACAATTTTCGGGCCGACTAGACATCGACTAAATATTGACTAAAACGCTTGTCGACTGAATATCATTCACCTCGCTCGCTAAAGACTTCTGAATAGCAACATCCTCCTAGTGTACTCCTCAGCAATGCCTATGTCAAGTCTCGCTTGGCTACGAGCTGATCTGAGCGACCTCATGTCGAAACTCGGAAAACTACCATTGCGCCCAACTTTTGATTTCAACCCTTTGTTTCAACACCCTTACTTTCGACCCTTATTTTGTTACCGACTCAAATCCCTTACCTGAAGCTTCGAAAATAGCAAGGCTCTCGTCCAGAGATGTATAGCAGTACCTACTGCACTGCTCGAGACTTTCAGATCGAATTGCGAAGAGTCGCTGCGACACATTTTGTCCATATTGCTCAGAAGTGCTCTCATCAATATGGCTCAAATCGCGGAGGGAACACCTGAAATATGAAGAGAACTATCTGAGGCCCTCTTTTGTACTTGCACTGACCGCCGAATCGCAAATACTTCGTTTGTCAGATTGAATGACTTTAGACAAATCTTGGTCGAACAGTCTTAGCGTCTTCGAGCTGACATCGATAACAGCAACAATCGAATCTCTTCATGCGCTATGATCAGGCTTGTCCTGTCTTGCAAAAGCTTCAGCAAGTAGGCGCCAAACATGATCTCGAACCTTGAAGACGCTTCCCAACGATGTTATTGTGTCCTTCGATGCCGCTCAAATAGCAAGAGCGTTGTTATAATTTGTATCAGAAGCTACATACTGAATTACAAACGCACCGGACTCTTTTCTTGCAACTCGATGTCAAACAATCCTTTGAAAAATGTGCTCAGAGCACATTGAGGTGGCGGCAGAATTTCCAAGTGTACACTTCTGTTGCCATATCATGTCTAGTCGGAGTCGAGGCCATCCAGCTGCTATAGCTGTGTCATCTGTCCACAATCGAGTATCGAAGAGGTCCGATCAAACCGCCTTTTCTCTTTGGCGTACAAAAGCGATAGTCTGCTGTATGTCACTTGCTCCAACAAACCCGTAATCACATACTTGTCCTCTACATATATCCCTTAACATCTCTAAGACAGTGGAACAAAGTCTTCCCATTTCGGCTCTTGAGTAACATCGCCAGCAAAAGTAGCCTCTTCTCGATCTTCTGCGTACAGTCTGCAGTATTCGATGTACAGGCGGAACATGTAGATCTCCATATCCTCATATCTGGTCTACTAGTCAGGCATGGGCATGTATGTAATGCAGACGTACCTCAGACATGTTTTGGCAAAGTCCTGTCCAGCTTGGGCGATCTCTTCTGCTGAATCAAGATGCGCGTTCTCTCCTGTACCTTGTGATCAGCACATCTCGGCGGTGACAAGATATTGCTTGACACACCATAGAGACCACCACGGAAGAAAGAAAGTATATTCCACAGATCACTGTAATCGACAGAGACCGGCACATAGTGTAGCCATGGGATTGCAGAATCGCTCCAGTATTCGCGAAATACGGTCGCTTTGAGCACAAGCACAGAAGACAGCATCAACCTTCTGAACCGGCCGGACCAGCTATTGCCATCCACATCAAGCTCAAAGCGATAGTTGCGGCTGACGTCTTGTGACATGCGCGGCTTGTAGCCATGAAAGACTTTCTCCATCTCGTCACATGTTCCGTCTGCTATATCGCATTGGACAGCTGTAAAGAGTTTAGCCTGCTCTCTGGTAAAATACTACTGTACGCACCAGGACCGATCATTCCCACGTCAAGGAATGCAGCATTGAGTACCTTGTTAGGGATCTCAACCTTTTGCATTACATCCTCTTTCTCCGGATCAGCTAAAATGATTTCTCGAGAACCTTCCTCTTCTTGAGCTAGCAGATGCAGCCGAGCTCTGTGACTTGACTTCCATGGCCATTGCGTGGACCAGTACTGTGGACCGCTGGTCTGACCGCGCCAGACCAATCGAGAATCCGTTCGCTCAGAGAAAGGTCGATCTTCAGGTATGTTGTCTTCCCACTGCTCTGTAATGATGGATCTGATATCGCCAAAGCTTGCTAGTACGCCAGGACTGAATATAGGCAGAAAGGGACCCTGTTGTCGAGAATTTAGCGTGAATTCGGACAAGAGATGGAGCGCACAGGTAACGGAAAGCTGCAGGACGGTTCTATTAGCTATTTCGATTCCTTTCGGCTGGTACTTACGTCCAACTAGCTACCAGACAAGTAGATAAAATGAGGCGTAAATGAAGAATAATGTTGTCAGAGCTCACTAGCGGAATGAGCATGCCTAAATTGAGCTGAAACATCATCAGTCTTTCTTTCACAAGTCCAAGAAAGCTAGCTCACGATTCTGACAGACGTCCAGATACGATACCGCATCTCTAACGAATGTCGCTGATGTGCCTCCAGGTAAATCTGACATTTCAGTGCCTTTCCACTCTTTTGACGCAACACCGTAAATGAAGCCTTCGTCTCGCATCGGGCTATCGAGTGGACATGTTTGTGGCATTGGACCGATTGCTAGGAATCCTCAGCTTTGGGTAACAAAGTTAAAGATGTACTGACGAGGCGTCTGCGCATGCGATTCGTATAGAGGCTCCTCTTCGGCTTGGGGATCGACTGAAATGATTATGAGCAAGTTTACCTGGCGCAAGGCAAAGAGCTGACATTCACCAGCTTGCACCAATTTGAGCAGCCTTTCTCTTTCTTCCGCACTTCGCCAGATATGCGGTCCATCGTGTGCGGTATGATATGATGTGAAATCAGGCTGTATTGCGGATCGGCAAGTTATAATGTAATAGAGCAAAAGACGCACTAAAACATGTTTGAACCGCTTCAACAGTTTATAGAAATCGTTCGCGCGAGGCATATCTTTCGCTTCTCCATAGTACTCCTGCCTACCGCTCACTTGACGGATACCGAAAGCCCAGCTAGTGACATGCCAATTCGAAACGTATTCGACTCGATTTCGGAAAGAGGTAGGGCTGAAAGCATAGAAAGGTTTAAGGGAATAGTCGACCAGATCGAATTCGTCGATAAGACGAGCTTTGTTGGCTCTTGCAAAGGCATACCAGGCATCAAAGCCTTTGGGCGGTTTGCGACCTGTTCGGCGAGTGTATTGCGCTACCGTTTGAGCAAAGGTTTTCGATTGCTTGTCTTGTAGATCTAGCCATTGCTTCTTTGCATGTCGCATCAAGTCTGGGATAGGATGTTTGATAGCTTGATCTTCAAAGTCTGGTACGAGCAGTCTACCATCCTTACGCGTGAGATCCCATACAGGCTGCTTGACAAAAGGTTTCCCTTCTGCTTCTCCTAGTCGATGCCCTGGCAGAATAGCTTCTTCTTTGACTGCTTGATGCGTTTGATCCGCTTCCGGCAATTGATCGAATAAGGGTTCGTCGAGCTCCTCTTCAATGACAGTATACTTTGGAAGATAAGCTTGAATTTGCTGTTTGATTTGCTCAGGCACAGAAGCTACAGCAGGCGCACTGACACTTGAGGATTGCAAGGTAAAGAGGATACACAGAAATAGAAGCACGAAACAGGTTATCGCTCTGCGCGAAGAGAGCATTCTGAGCATCTTCGGTGCATGCTTCGCGGCTTTGCACAGATCAACGGCACGACGCTGCAGGTAGGGATTCGCTGCTGTCGATCACTAAGACTCTTCAAGCAATTGCCTTGGGACAAGGTTTGCCTTCTGTAGCCGAACAGTCACAAGTAAGCCGCAAGGAGACGATGAGATGGCCAAGGTGACAGCTTTGGTAGTAGGACTAGGCGTATGCATCGGCCCTTCAAAGCCCCTCTATACTTCTGAAAAAACTCGCTCTGCTTTCAGAATTGGCCTCTTCCATCTTCTCTGCACTCTTGTACTTGCTTCTGTCTGTCTGTCGTTGCGTCTGTCTCTTATTCGATTCAACAGATGGTCAAGTGCTGCTCGAGAACCTTCACTTGAAAGCTCGAGCCGAAGCAGGCGCTAAAGGAGCTGCTTCATTCTCCTACAACAAGGCTCTCAACGGCTGGGATGCGACTGTCCAGTTCGCGTCTTCCTCTGCTCTCCCATGCGATATCCATTTCTTCAAGCCAAAGGTGCTGAAACCTGTCTATCCATGCTTTCAGCTTTGACTGAATAAAATACAGGCCCTTATGAACGTCAGCGGAGGACCGGTACAGAAAGCAGTGTCACATTATCTGAAAATATCACCGACGTCAATTGAAGCACACCGCTCAAAGTTGCTGTTCGTCTTGCACGACGAATTAGAAATAGCACGAAACACCTCTCGGTATCGACAGACTGGTTCGCTGAAAGGTCATCGCGGCCTTGAAGATATTGCGAAAGTCCTCAAGACAAAGAACATTGAACGCTTTGGCGTAGGCATTGGCCGACCTGCATCTCGCACTCCAGCAGCTGTGGCAGCTCATGTGCTCTCACCTCTCAATCGAACGGATCTACAAGCAGTAGAGTATAACGAGGACAATGGGCAATGCGGACCGCTTTTACGCGAATGCTGGAAGCAATTGCAGGCTTGTATAGTAGAGCGAGGAAAGCAAATGGAGAACAATCAATAAGAGGATGGCATCAAGCCTGGTCTTGTCATGTCTAAGCTTGTCTACAAGTGTCTTGACTCTACTTCTGCCCGTACATCATACCACAGCCGACTCTTTCCTTTCTGGCTTGACCTCCTCCTGCGAAAGTATTGACGATCGGTCAGAGTCGTAAAATCGCTGAGCTGCTGTCCTGCGCTGCTCATCGTCCGACCTCTCGGATTCATCCAGGACTGGACTGGTAGGATTCGACGTGAACCCATACCGCCTGTTCTCTCGAGGTGAGGGCGAACGAGCATCAGGAATGTTCTTGTACTGCTCTTCTGTATCATTGTAATCTGGGTGCAGGCTTTGCGGGTTCGTGTAGAGATAAGCATTGCCTGAATTGTAGCTGTTCTGCGAAAAATTGCTCTCGGCTGGACTCGTTTCCGGAGGTAGAGATGGACTGTTGTGACTTTGGAAAGACTCTGATGATCTTCGACCATCAGGCTCTAGGCGCTCGGGCACTGGAGGAGGGCGAGGAGGTGCTGCTGAAAGAGGTCAGCTCAGGCCAAACTTCGGATGAGATAGACATGTACCTTCGTGGGCTTGAGGTGTTTCGAAAGAATCCTGACGCTGCCAGAACTTGAATTTGGAAAAGCTGCCTGGCGATTTCTGTCCGCCATCGTCGTCACCCCGAACGCTAGCGGCTAAGGGAAGGGCCTGTCCTTGTGATGAAGAGAGATTCGCGGTGTTGTTCTTGTCAGCTGATCGATCTGACCAGGGTTTGGCAATTCGTAAACCGCCAAAGTTGAGACCTTTTGGCGATTTGGGTGACCTTTTAGACGATGATGAAGCGGTGTCGCTAGGCGGGGAGAGAGCAGTCGGATCGCTAGTCAGATAAGCCAATGCAGTGTTTTCTACTGGAGCTAAGTGTCCTGGTGATGTCGGCCGCACACTGTCGTCTTCGTGCTCACTCCGGAACTGAGGCTGAGACTGATCTTCCTCTTGTTCCGCTGCCGATGCGATCTCATCGTTCGCTGCTTGGGTGCGGCTGGTTTGATCATTCTGAAAGGGCGGTAGAGGGACCAAGGCCTGCATCGCGGAAGGTACTGAGCGATTCTTCGATGCCAGCGAGGATGAGCGAGGAGGCGAAAAGGAGAGTGCGGCTAGCGAGGCCGGATCTTGTGTTTCTGAAGCCTGTTGAGGGGCAGCTTGAAAAGTTGTGCTAAGTGCACTACTCTCATCGGTGACTAGAGACGGTAGCTCTCCCTGCGAGGCCGCCTGGCTTTGAGCTGCTTCTTGGCCAGATGAAGTGACTGGCGATTCTGTTGGTGACTGATTGTAGCCAGGTATATCAGCGACGAGCGCTACGCCTGGATGCTCCGGGGCGTGGGTTCGATTGTTATGTCGACGATCGTACATGCGCAGCGGGCGGGCACTCGAAGTGGGTGTGCCAAAAGGCGAAGATCGATTTGAGAAGGAGGGTGACATCGAGCCTGGTTTCTTGCCTCTAGGAGACAATTCGGCCAAAGCACGCTCAAGGTCATCAAGGTCATTATGCATGTCGATACTGGACCGTCTTGAAGCACCGCCAGGGCTATCTTCGACATAGCCTGGGTGATTGTTCTGTAGTCGCGCTATCATGCCGGATGATTCCGCTTGACTTCTGACCTGACTGTAGTCTACTGCTTCTTCGGCTTCAGGTATCGTCTCTTCCGACAACTCGTACGCCTGCGAAAGATCGACCGGAGGGGAAGTGAAGGAGGAAAGAGAATGATTCGATGACGAGCGCATCATTGACTGAGCTCTTGAGCTGGCTGCATCCGTCGGCGATTGCCTAGTGATCATAATGCCCATCGGATCATCAGTCTCTTCACTTGGTGTCGTGACGGGAGGAGAGCCAGTGTTCAGCGCTGCCATGAAGTCGCTGCCGGTAGCCGGGGTCTGTTCCATTGTAGCGACGTCCAAAGAGATTGGCGACGACAGCTGAGGGACCTGCTGCTGCTGATTGCCTCCGAGATGTCTTTCTTCCAGCATTTGTTGGACTTCTTGAATATCGTCCTGCTCTTGAGGTTCATCCTGGTGAGAAATTGATGGAAGTGGTGCAGAGCCAAGTATGCCTAGTCCTGCTGTCTCGGTTTCCGAGCTGTTCTTCATTGTTGACCAAGCCCTTTCGTCGGATCCAAACACGTCGCTCAGAGGATCTTTGCCGGCCATACTCGAAGAGAAATCTGCTGATTGAGCGATTTGAGCTGTGGACTTCTGAGATTCGTCATCGCTTGAGGCGAGTTCCGCTTCTTGATCGACCTGCTGCGCTTCCTCTGCATCGCCTTGCAAAAGTGCATACCCGATGTTGCCAGTCGGATCCGAATCGCTGGCAGCTTTGCTAGACATGCCGCTATCCGGAGAGGCTGACCGCCGACGGCTTGTGACAGAAGCCGATGAATGTCGGCTACTGTCAGACAGAGCATCGGCATCCGGTACGCTCTCTTTTACTGGTACAGTCTCATCGCTGCTTGTCTGAGTTACCACCACTGGCTCTGGTGGAAGAATAGCAGTCCGTTGTTCGCTTTCTTCTGAGATTCGTCGTTCTCGTACAGATGATTCGCCCGAAGCAGAGTCGAGCGATAAATCTGAAGCGTTATTGGTTCGAGTGCGGAGCATAGTAGGTAGGAAGAGCTCTTGACGACCAGATGCATCTATCGAAGGGCGCGACAAATGATCTCTGGAGAGATTGTATTCTTTCGACAGGAGCGAATCCCGAGGCTGGCCATGACCAAAGTCGACCGATTCGTTCGCTTGCACGAAACGCTTGCTGGCAGACGCCGGTGTCCCTGGCCCTTGAGCAGCTTGATCCATATATGTATCAAACCATCTGCTCCCGCCTCGCCTTCGATCGATGTCGAATTCCACCTTGCCCACGATGACCGAAGACGAATAGCTAGGACCTTCCCCGAGCAAAGACTGACGCTGACCAAAGCCGGCGCTGTGGTTGGAGTGCGAAGTGCTGGGTCGGGCTGAGAAAGAGTGACTGTTAGACATGCCGGAAGTCCATCGAGGGTTGCGCATTTGGGAACGATCAAGGTTTCGCAGATTCGGACTCGAGCTGCCAGAATATTGAGAAGACGGTCGGGGAATGAAGCGATTTGAGCTGGCTGATGGCGGCCGCTGAGTATTCGGCCCTAAGGAAGGAGAAGCTGATCTTGACTGTCTCTGGTCTCTTCTGAATTTTGCAGATGCATTGAAAGGAGGGGCATTGTACCCGTCTGCCTGGACTGAATATGCAGAGTCTGTACCTTCAGGTGAAGAGTCGTCTGATAGAGGCGCTGATAATGGCGCAGCATCTTCCTCGGAATATTGCGCATGCTTTTGCTGCCGATTTTGGTGACCGCGAGGGATTGCAGGCACTGGTGGAATGTCTTCTTCGTAATATTCTTGCTCTGTCCTTTGACTATCGGCCAGAAGAGACTCGTTAAAGGCAGCATCCATAGCTTCTGCTTGGAATAGTCGAGCCCACAGCAGAGCCCACGCCTCTTCGGAGATCCGGGGTCCGCCAACAAACGCTTCGCTCATGCCATTGGTAATCATTGCGTTCGAGGTCTCGAGTAGGTAAAGAACGATGCCGCCTGTGCACGGGTACGAGACTGTCAGTATCATTCCTGTTCAATTACGAATCTGCAAGCCTCACCTGTCGAAGGAAGGCCATATTCGCGAGCTATAGCTGCCAGTTGGCCAGCGAGAGTAGGATATAGAGGTACGAGAACTCCTCGTCTGGTAAGGTTTTGTATCAGCAAAGCTCAGGTACCACGAAAAGAATTTGTGCTGACTTGAAATTCTGTGGAGGACCATAACCCGAGGCGAAGGGACTTGTTCTCGGATGTGGAGGATCGTGAGGTATTACAGCAGGTGGGAGAACAGTTATGAGGTGTTTCGAAGGCCCATTAGGGTTTTGGGTTGCAGGATAGAGAGTTGATGTGCTTGGCCGAGATGCGACTTGACTGCTAGCAAAGATGGATGATGGAGATGTGCTGTTGGCAAAGCCACTGTGTGAGCGGCCTGCGAGCCCAGGATGATATGGAGAGGACCGATGTTGCTCCATAGACTGGACGGGCTTTGAGCGGGAATGCTCTTCAAAATCAGACATTTCTTCCTGTCCATCGAGATTGTGCTGATCCAAGCTGTGTCTGCTTGGATGACTGGTGCCCTCGACTTGTTGCCGATGCCTCATGTCCGCACCATTTGTTGCAGGATTGCCAGTCGATACGCGTGAATCATCCGCTTCGCCCTGAAGCTTCTCGTAGAGCTGCTCGGTAGACAATTGATGCGTGTCCCGAGCATCTGGAGCCGCTTGAGCTTGCATATTGTTTGGCCTTGACTTTAGATTATTCTGAGCGCCCAAAATTTGACCTATTTTAGCTATCGCGTTCGTAAAAGCTGATAGACGCGCCAGGACCTACAGAGAGCAGTCACACATTTCCTGCAGGTGACACAAGTGCTTTTCTTTGATCAATATATCTAGATGGTCGAACTCTAATAGCCTTCAAGTTCCGGTGCTGCGGGTCAATCACGATGACTATCACTATCACGAAACGCGTGTAGCTAGCTTGGCAGTATGTGTGTTTGAGACAGACGGTTGCTGTGCTAAAAGTATTTAATATGCTTATGATAGCTTCTTTCACTTGCGGCAGCGGAAGGCGATTTGCCCATGTTTGGGCGGAGTGATGGCCTAGAGACAGTAATTCAGGGTCGCGCCAGCAAGTCACCGCCCGGTCTGCCCCACTGATCACTTCGAAAATACCCGCACTCGCGCCGCCCGTGAAGAGCTTTGGAAAGCCAGACGAAGGACAGATATAAGATAGCCAAAGAGACAGGCAGATGTAGACAGTTTGGCAGTAAGCGGGCACTAAAAGCGAAAGAGATTGAAGGAAAGGAAAGGCAGGGACGATGGACGGCATAATTTTCTTTCATTGAGCAGCACTTCTACAAGCCCTTGTTGTCGATGTCTAGAGCTCATCACGCGGTCTTGGTTCTTCGTCACCTCCGCCTTGTGAGTAGATCTACTTATAAATCAGCACCTAGGACCAAAATGGAATCACAAAGTACATACCTTGGCGGTGATGGGGCTGATAACGGCCTGAATCTCCTCGCGCTTCTCGTCAATATCTTCAGGAGTAGCAGTCTTTCCTTCATCCTCGAGCCAATCTTGACCTTTCTTGATCTCGGCCAAAATGGTCTTCTTGTCATCTGAATCGAGCTTTCCTCCAAGACCCTCGTTATCGTTGACCTGAGACTTGAGACCAGATAGGAATGACTCGAAGGCGTTTCCTGATTCGACCTTCTTGCGGATCTCTTCGTCCTGAGCTGCGTATTCTTCGGCCTCTCTCAACATGCGCTCAACCTCTTCAGGCTTGAGACGGTTCGAGTCGTTGGTGATCGTGACAGAGTTGGACTTTCCTGTACCCTTGTCGGCAGCTGCAATCTTCATGATACCGCTGTAGAGATGTAAACGTTTATAAATGTGTCTGCACCGCAATGCTTACTTGGCATCAATTTCGAAAGTAACTTCAATCTGAGGAGCGCCGCGAGGTGCAGGTGGAATGCCGGTACTACACATACAATCAGCAAAGGTTGTAGTATACCGGAATGAACTCACAGTTCGAATTGCCCGAGATGATTGTTGTCCTTTGTCATTGATCTTTCACCTTCGTATACTTGAATCAAGACAGTAGGCTGGTTGTCAGCCGCAGTCGAGAAGATTTGGCTCTTCTTGGTAGGAATAGCGGTGTTGCGAGGAATGATTTTCTGCAGTACGATAAGCGACAGAAAGTGCTGGAAGACAGATCACCTACAGTGAAGACACCACCGGTGGTCTCGATACCGAGAGTCAAAGGGCAGACATCCAAGAGGACAACGTCGTCGCCCATGGCTTCACCAGAAAGAATACCAGCTTGAACAGCAGCGCCGTAAGCCACGGCCTGCGTAATGAGCTTCCGTTAGTATTGTGTTGCCGGGCCAGCTTGAAAAGCTTACTTCATCTGGGTTGATTCCTTTGGCGAGCTCTTTGCCGCCAAAGAATTCCTTGAGAAGCTCTTGAACCTTGGGAATACGAGTAGAACCACCAACGAGGACAATGTCATCAACGGCTTCCTTCTTGACTTTGGCGTCCTTGAGCACCTGTTCAACAGGGCGCATGGTCTTTCGGAAGAGATCAATGTTGAGTTCCTGCGAGAGATGGTATCCTTAGTCATGTCCAACAGCGACTAAATGCGTAGCTTACTTCGAATTTGGCACGAGTCAATGTCTCAGCAAGGTCTTTGCCGTTGAAGAAAGATTCAATGTCGAGTCTGACGGAAGCTTGAGACGAAAGAGCTCTCTTGGCACGTTCGACTTCACGCTTGAGTTTGCCCATAGTACGAAGATTGGTAGTAATGTCCTCGCCATCGTTCTTTCTCTTCCAGACCTTGACAAAGTGGTCAATGACACGGTTGTCAAAGTCTTCACCACCAAGATGAGTGTCACCAGCAGTAGCCAGAACTTCGAAAACGCCGTCTTCAATAGAAAGAAGCGAGACATCGAAAGTTCCTCCTCCCAAGTCGTAGACGATGATCTGGCGTTCTCCTTCGCTGTGCTTTCGGTCAAGACCGTAGGCGATAGCTGCGGCGGTAGGCTCGTTGACAATACGGAGAACGTTAAGACCAGCGATGACACCTGCGTCCTTTGTTGCTTGACGCTGAGCGTCGTTGAAGTAAGCTGGGACGCTGCACGGATCTCTTCAGCATCTTATGATCATGCTCAAGAGTATACATACGTGACGACGGCGTGGGTGACCTTCTCGTTCAAGTACGATTCAGCAGTCTCCTTCATCTTGACAAGAACCATAGCTGAGACTTCCTCGGCGGTCAAATCCTTGTTAACGCCGTTGTGCTGAACAGTGATGATTGGCTTGTTGGACTTTGACTTGACGGTGAAGGGGTAATGTTTGCTGTGATTGGCATTGCATCAGTTGAGAGTCCAGCTCAAGATGCAGGGAACCTTACATGTCACGCTGAACATCCGCATCGTTGAAGTTGCGACCCAAAAGACGTTTGGCATCAAACTAAGATCATTGGGCTATCAACATCTGACCATGACGAAGTGTAAATCCAACGCACGATAGTGTTCTCGGGGTTCTGGGCAGCCTGGTTCTTGGCTGCGTCTCCGACTAGACGTTCTTCTTTTGTGAAGCCAACGTAGCTGAAGCAACATAAGCAGAGTCATGCGCATAATAGGAAGCAACATACGAAGGAGTGATACGATTTCCCTGGTCGTTGGTCAAGATTTCGACGACACCCTTCTTTTGTACTCTGGATTCCCTGCATTAGCGCTCGCCTTGGTTCATTAGGCTCATTATACTTACGCAACACAAGAGTATGTTGTGCCCAAATCAACTAAGACATGGCAAAGAGTGCATGAGCGGAATGCTTTGACGTGTCACTTGAATGCAAGAAACGCACTTCCGATAACCTATCGCGAGCGCAAATCATCAGCCGCATCTCAATAAAGTAGTAATGACAACGCACAGTGCCATAGGATTCGGTCTCGTCTGCCTTCACAGGTGACGAGCCAATAAAGCAAAGCGCGAGCAAAAGCACGGCTAGAGCGCCAAAGAGGTTCCTTGACAGGTTTGTGCGAGCCATGATAAAGGTTCAACTCGTGAGTACCAGCTCGTTCGTTGAGAGAGAAGAGGGTCAAGCGACTTCAAGAAAGTGATGGAACTTTTCGCGACCCGGTGAAATGGTGGCAATGACAGCTCATGAACACGTCGCGATAAGCACCGTAGCTGAACGTCCGCATTACAATCTAATAGTACATTTATTCCCTCAAGTTCCCAGTCAATGTCTTCACTTTGGACTCAACGAAAGCGCAGATGAGCCAGGACTGAGAACCTTGAGCTGATCGATAAAGTCGCTCGTATGTTGCATACTGTGTACTTGACTTGGATCGTGATCGCCCAAAGCTGCAGCTGAAAGCAGGTTCATCGGTTCGTTAGGTTCATTAGGCGGAGATTGGATCCAATTCGACATCATCCAAGGCGGCGGGCTATTACCGACGCTGCGCATGCCAGGGTAGGGTTCGTTGGTCGAATTGGGAGGAGGCGAGGTCATACCAAATTGACCGGCGTGGATATGACCTTCGAATTGACTGTTGCTGAATCCGCCCATTGGCGCCGCAGCCGCGTTACCAAGGAAAGAAGTGAGCAGATCATTGAACATTGAATTGGATAGCTGAGGTTCGCCCGGTTGATGTTGCGAGGCTTGATGATGATTTGAAGTACCCGGTATGGTAACAGCCGACGAAGGAGCTGAAAAGTTAAACGTCGTAGCTGGCATCGAGGTAGAGAGATGGCGAATAGGATCGAAAGGCATACTGCCGGATTCAGGTTCTCTTGAATTGGAATTGGGCTGCCGGATTGTTGAAGACATTCTCCTGATTTCTCGACCTTCCGTTGAAACATCGAAAGGCGGCGAGTGAGCCATTGAAAAGTCCAACTGAGGAGGTAGGTTATCCATTTCGTCGTCATTCTGGGTGTCTGCATTCCGCTTGTTCCGGGTCTTGCTACCAGGCTGACCTTCTTGCGCAATCTCTTGCTCTGCCTCTGCCAAGTCAACCAGACCGACCAGTAGCTCCCTCTGCCTTGCTGCGCTGCCCCAAATGACCTCCATCTCCTTGAGAGCCTTCATACACTTAGCCAGACTGACTTGCGCCGTCTTTGCTTCGCCCGGCCAGCGGGTATTGTAGACGCACATGATGGCTGCAGAAAAGACGTAGTAGACCATGAATGGAACAGCTTGTTCTAGTCCATAAGTCTTGCTGTACACCGTCGCGATGCTACACCCTGATCAGCCTCGAATCATTGCGATATGAGATGAGACTTACTTTGCTATAGCATTAGCCGCTGTAGTTGCAATCGAGTGACTAGGCAGAGCAGTCGAGGATACTGAATCTTGCTTGTTCGGAATGCTATATAACTCGATCAGCTACCATCTCGGCAAAACCGAGTACACTCACAAGGGTCGATGCAGCAATATCAGGGCACAAAAGAATTGACAGTGCAGTACCAAGATATGAGGCGGTGGGGGGACCTTGCTGTTGACCGAGTAGCGTAGATGCGGTGGTAGATCAAGGTAGAATTTAGCTAGACCTTGATCCAAATGAGAGAGCAGCGTTTCGCTTGATTGTCCAAGCACTCGAACACGAATAGCGTAGAGATGTGAGATTATACGACTCATGTGGACTGACAGCTCAGACGAGCGGTTGAAGGTCGAGATGGCGTAGGTCTTGGTGCTAGGCATACCGGCTGAGGCGAGTCGAGACGAATTTGATGATGCAAGAGACTGAGGCAATTGATTGTAGTCTGTACCGTCCAGTCGCACAGGTCTCCACTGATCGTGTTCGTCTGGCTCATCTTCTGATGGTAGTTGTGTGTCCCAATCACGCTCAAAAATTGCCATTGGTCGACCAATATCTGTAAGCACACGCGTAGAGAACATCAGCTACGCGCCGACAAATGCCCAGCTGCGCTTACATGCTGATATGTATTTGTCGAGGTTCACACATCCCCACCAAGCTCTCTTTCGACTTTGCTTCTCTTCATGCGAGAAGCGCGCGACGGGCATACACCAGCGATCGACGTCTCGGAAGAGACCCATATCTTGCGCCATACGAATAGCCATGCCGACGAGCCTGTAAGCGAATCACATCTGTCAGAGGAAAAAACCTCATTAAGTTGATCCACTTACGACCAACTCTGAGCCATTTTACCAATACCGACTTCCCGATAAGCCAACAGAAGCAGACCTTGCACCGTGGAGAGATGGCTCGAGCCGTAATCGTCTTGCGAGAGCAATCTTTTCGCCGCATCAACAAACTCGTCCCCAGCTGACCAATACACTCCTTGAACGCGTTCCTTATCACATTCGAGGTATCGAGCGGATAACGCATATACAGTAAGTAGCAGGAACGCAGGTACTTGGTCTGTCGAGCTGCCAAATGCAGGTAAAGAACCGGGTTGAGTCTTGCCAAGTTGTATGTTGAAAAGTGGTCTGAAGAGGACCGGGAAATGAGGATGAACGAAAGCCCAATACGCATCCAGCAACTTTGTCTGTGTCGCCTTATCTGGTAGGATATCATGAATGCCAGCGGGACGCAGCATCTCTTCCTGGGAAGGTATCGGTTTCTCGCTTGGTGTGATCGAAGGCCATATACCAGCCTTGGGGAATTGCCAAAAGAAATTCTGATACCGCTGCGAATCGCTGATGAGGTATAGCCCACTTGAACGACCGTGATAGCGTATTTCTGAATGCTCGTTCAAGCTGAGCTGGCCGACGACATCCGAAAGTTCTGTTAGAGCCTCGCCTGTAGTGCTCATACCAGAACCAGCAAAGCCAGTATGGTTTATAGTCGATGAAAAGGGACCAGAAGAGGTGCCATCAGGTCCGATGGATTGCTGTTGACGCTGAACAGCAAAGAGTGAAGTTGGTGTTCGCGCCAGATCTGGTCTTTCCGTCTCGCCGCCGGTCGTCTGTCTTCTCTTTCTTCGTGTAGGTGCAGAGTCAAGAGAGCCGCCAAGCAGGAGTGGGTCTACGTCGTCATGACTGAAAACATGTTCCGCAGTAGACAAGGTAATGTCGTCCGCGAGACTGTTGATCGCCTGTTGTTGACCAAGTGGACCAACAGCATCGCCATACAAGTCATCTGGCGACATGGAAGATGGTGACTTGTCGCCATCTACGGGTGCACCAGGTTGGGCCCAAGATCGGCGCGCTTTCCCGTCAATGCCAATTGCGGCTGCTGCTTTGATGTCTCGAGCAAAGAATTCGCGGGTTTCTTCATCTCCAATCAGTCTAGAAGGCGAGACATGAGAGTCTGCGGAAATATCCGCTTATCGTCCCGCTTACTCTGAAAGGAGAGCCTGAGCTCTGGGATCATCATTGGTGAGTAGACCGCCTAGTAGAGCTTCCATGCGATGCAAGCGCGACTCGACAGCTTCAATATAGCCCTTTGGAGCTGCAAAGGCACAAAGGCGGTGTTCAGACCGTGCTTTCTACCACGCCTAGGGAACGACTTACGACCTCTGTGAGAATGAAGTCTACATCAGAACGAATACCAACGGGCCACGCAAGGGAATCTCACCGCTTTCTCGAGTTGGTACGAAATGTGCATTCTTGACTGGTTGTAGTACTGCATGACGCGCATGAGCATGAGCGGTCTTCTCCTTCGATGGGCACATACCAATTGTCGCAGGGCCCGACTAGATTGCCTTCACCATCTGGATGTAGAGTGCATTTGCATTCTGAGCGAGGAGATTGGTCAGACCCAAGGCGGCAGTTTCAGCAAGCAGCTTACTGGCTTTCCGACACTGGTCACAAGCTGAATGGAACACGTCAGTATGAGCCTGCTGCCCTCTCGCGCCCGCAGTGCACGCCAGCCTCACCTTTCGACGAACGCCGCTTGACTTCCTCTTTGTCTGCTTTGTCTTGTGCAGCTTTCGATTTCTTTTTTGTAGCTTTGCTTGTAGACGCAGCTGGCGCAGAGCCACGCAAGTCTATATCGCCGCCTGGATTCCAAGACGACATGTCCCAATTTGGTGGTATAAAGCTGTCCGTGTTTGAAGGTCGACTTCCCGATTACTAATGCGGGGACGAAAAGGCGAAAAGGTCTGTGCTAGACTGTAGAATAGAAGAGTACAACTGCACGATCGCCTTTCACAAGCGAGGCACCGGTGCTCCATACATATCAAAAAATCCATGGGACTCGCTTAAACAGTAAAGCCACCTCCGAGACTCAGACCGGGCAATGACAATTAGACCGGCAGCGCATTCACAACAATATCAATCGGAGGCCATCGATAAGCGCCGTGTACACCAGCAGTCGGTTCCCTTCGCCTTGTAAAGCATCGTGTATACGACCAAAAGCCTCAGCAGTTGCTGTCAATCCATTAGCATGAGCCGAAGATAAAGATAAAGAGAGAACTCACAATTAGCACCAAGAGCAATCTTGAGCCCTTCAGGAGCTTGAGCAATAAACACTTCCCTTGCCTGCTTGCGTGTCTCTTCCTTTTCCTCAGCGCTTCTCACTTCCATCGGTCGCACGGTGCTATGCCACACTCCATCAGGCCAAAAGCTTTCCTGCAACTCTTCGATCTTCTTCCCTATGCTCTCCGCATCCGCTGTCGCGCACAATTGAGAGAATGCAATCTTGATCGGTCCTTGATAGCTCGTTCGCAGGACAGTCTCAATCTATGCATTTGGTCAGTCTCCATGCAGGCGCGTCCAAAGAGGAAACGAACCACTTTCAGTATACCACGCTTCAAACTCCATTGACCATCAGTCAGTTGGTACGCGCTGTTCAACACGCTCAACATGGAGTTGATCAAGTGTTCAAAGTCGGTGGGCGTAATCTCTGTATCTACCGCTTTGCTTAGTAGAGGTGGGCGAGCCGCAATTGGCGCTGTGGCCGCTTCTTTCTGGTTCGGTATATCACTGATGTGATCGTCATCTGGTGCGAAAACGGAAGGTGGTGCAGAAAAGGGGTCTTCAGTCTTGGTGGGCATTGGTGTATCGAGATCGAGGTTCAGCGGCGCTACAGAAGAAGACTTGCGAGACAGAGCAGGCTCCGACTGACTGGGCGGCAGAGCGTTCAAGCTGGCCGCGAGCTGGCTGCTTGAAGGCTTCTCTGAATCTGCAGATGTTGTGCTGACAGCGATCGACGAAACAGAAGGCCGACGACTGCTAGCTGCCGAATTCATTCCTGACGCCGTGAGATGTTCGGAGCCTCTTCTGCTTCTAGGCGCTACGCTTGGTGGCCGACTGACAGCTGGACTGGTCAATTCCGGCGAAAGCAGACTAAAGTCGGAGAGCATCGATCCAAAACTTGACAGGCCTTTACTCGCCAGCTTGCCAGTCTTTGCAAACCCTTTGATAGCTCCTTCTACTTTGTTGACCACCTTCTCTGCCAGCTCATCCAAGTCCCGATCAACAAAGTCAACTTTAGGCGTTGCTGGCGCTGAAGGATTTGCAGAACCTGCTGAATTCGCCCTTTCTCGCTTGAAAAAATCTGTTGCGGCTTTGGCTTGAAAGAGTTTCGGGTTGGACAAGATGGCCGCCAGATAGATTTCGAGACCTTTTGTGATTTCCGTGCTTGTTTTCGCTGCGACAGTAGGTAATGTTGGCTTTGTCAGGCTGCTTGAACTGCTAGGCAAAGAGACGTCCATCCTTTCAATTTCGTTGTGACTTCTCTGCAGGATATAGCTTGGGGTGCCATCAACAGTCTCAACAGCGATGAGGTAGAGCAAATCACGTTTTGATCTGACATGTTGCTTGTCATCGTATGCCGAGGGTTCGCTCAGATCCGTCACTGTGACTTCTAGTTGTGCTGTAGATGCTGCCGATACATCTGATCGGCTACTTGACGTTGATGCTCGAGGACTACTAGCCTGGAAGTTGCTGGACATTGTGCTGTTGGCTAACGAGCTGAGACTTGCGGAAGATAGCGCGGTAACGGGACGTTCTGGCGAAAGACTACGAGGGGATCTTGCCGGAGTGACACTTCGACTTCGGGCTGGAGTAGTCGATCGACTCTGTCTGCTGTCCATGAAAGGGTGAAAGAAGTCTTCTTCGAGCGTGGTAGCGATCCACTTTTGCAGCAGATCCAGACCAGAAGATTTCGGCTTGGGACTGGCAAGCGCGACAAGAGTTGATGCCAATACTTGCTGTAACTCCTCGTCTGTGCCCATGTCTGCGGTATAGAGCGATTGACATATCCTTGCAAGTACGGCAATAGAATCTTGCTTCATGCTGGCTTCGTTCGCTGGCGGATGCATCTCGATGACCTTCTTGAATGATTCGATCTGGCCATAAGACCGCATGAGAGCATGTCCTTGTACTCGTCTGTCGGAATCGAGAGTGTCAATGTGATCCTGTATCAAAGTCAGGCGGCTTTCTGATGAGACGGAAGAACAGAACTTGCCTGGAAACGATCCGCGAGCTCCTCATTCTGCCCAGTGAGGACCATCTGCAAGATTCTCACACTTGGTGTCTGGTGAGATTCAATCGTTTGACGGGGATGTTCGGCAAGGTAGAGTTCAATTTGCTGTAACAGGTTGGCAGTCACCTCCGATGGTCCCTTAGTGAAGATATCGATGGCCTGACGCATATCTGGAGGTCCGGCTTCAGAATGACTAGAAGTGATTGAAGCGGGTGACAATGGGCTAGGTAGAGGATCAATACGGAAAGAAGTTTGCGTAGGTTTCGGTGAAGAGGCTAGATCGACCAAGGGACCAAAAGAGCGTCTTCTGATGGTTTTAGGTGTAGTGGTCGAAATGTGATTGGTTCGACCGAGAATGGTGAGGTTGACGAAATCGGCGTCAAGCGAAGTAATGGTCTTCCAGAGTTGCAATGTCAGGACTTCCGTCATGAGTGCGATGAAGGCTGGGGCGGAAGAAGCTGCTGGAGGAGTCGAGACAAGTAACAGCTCTTCAGACACAGCTCGTAGCTTTGAAATCATCTCTTGATCCCGTTGCTGCTGTCCATCCTTGCTTTCTCCAGCAGTCTTCTGTCTCTTGATATCGGACACGAGAGCATTCGATAGAGAATGAATAAGGTAGATGCCTGCTTCCCTTGCATCCAAAGCTTGTATTCTGACGTTCAAAGCGTTGACGACACCGTTCACTGTTAGTTATTTTTCAGCAGTACTCTCGGTACATGTGGAATGACCTACGTATCGAGCGTGCCTGTGCTGGGAAGCGCCGGTCACCAAGCGATACATTCTGACTGTACCAAGCGTCGATAAAATCTCGGATGATGAGATTGAGCAAGACATCGAGAGGCTGCTCTATTGCTTGAGGAACAGCGAGCTGTGTAATCTCTGAAGGACCGAGGAATATCTGCTTGACTTCTTGGTGAACTCGCTGCTTGTGCGAAGAGACTGTTGGCCCTTCGATAGTCTTGCTCCCAAGTAGTTCATCTACCAACGTTCGAAAGCCAGGATGTAGCGACAGGCCACTGTAGGGTGCGCCAGGTCAGACCCTATGACATGCTTTGCCCAAATTTAATTGCTCACATTGCTAAAACGCATACGGCCAACGAAGTGAAGAGCAATCTGAAATATTGCAGCACAGACAATCCTATGACTGCAGCTGCAATCAGCTGCTGAGTCCGACTGGTCATCGTCCTGCCGAAACAGGCTCTCTGCAAAAATTGGAATCAAGATAGGCCGGAAGTGCCTGATTCACTGCTGCTGCAAAGGTCCAAATACAAGATGTACAAGCATCTATTCTCCGCCCGCAATGCCTTGTTCTACTCCTTTGGGTCGAGCAAGCAGCCTATCTACGCAAACGCCTTGAACTGGGATCTACACGCTGACCCAAAGACTATCTGGGCTGTCACTGGACCGTCAGCCAACACCTTTCTCTCTTCTACTTTACTTGGACGAGCAAGATCTAGTCCAATAGAAGGCAGACGCTGGCCCTTCCTGGAAGGCAGAGAAGGTTATCTACTTGACCAGGTGATCCAGCGCGTTGCTTTCAAGACGAGACTAGAAGCTCGAGGTCCCTCTGTCTCTGGAGAATTCACAGATTACACTTCGAGATACGGTGGACTGAGAGAGGAAGACCGGCTTACCCTGTTTGAACACCTACAAGAATACCTACAAGCTGCTGGACTGCCTTCGAATACTGAGACGATCCATGACTTTGCCTCGCGCTTTGAAATGTCTCACCTGCTGCCAATGCCTCTTGTCGCTCTATCGAACGGCCAAACAAGAAGGGCAAGAGTAGTCCGAGCATTGTTGGAAAAATCAGAGCTGCTCGTGCTGGAAGAGCCTTTTAGTCAGTCCAGTCGTCTATCTGTACAAGTCCTGCTGACTGTTGAGTAGCTGGTCTTGATGTGCATAGCCGAGAAGTCCTGTCGCGTCAGCTCACCCAACTGCATCAACAAGCTTCACCGGCCGTCGTCCTCTCTCTAAGGTTACAGGATGGCATACCATCTTTCATCACACACCTCATACAGCTAGCTGAAGAGTCAGGGCAAATAAAGATTCGCTATGTTGGACCAAGAGAAGGTGCCACAGATTTGCCCCTCGCCAGCACAGCGCATCCATCTAAGGTCAAGCTAGGCGGTCCAGTCGATCCTCAACCTTTGGTTGAACTAAAGGATGTCTCTATTGTTGGTCGAACACCGATTCTTCAGAATGTCGACTGGGTGATCAAAGAGGGCGAGAAATGGCGTCTAAAGGGTCCAAACGGTACTTTGCAATGCTATCACCTTTTCACACTGTTCTCAGCGACTGTCCCTTAGGCTCTGGCAAAAGTACCATTCTCAGTCTACTCACGGGAGATCATCCCAGATCATTCTCCGAATCAGTAACGCTCTTTGGTAAACCTCGAGCAACTTTAGCCACAGTCAAGTTGCAAGAGCGAACTGGTCATACAAGTCCTGAGATCTATAATGCTTTCCCTCGCAGACATGGTCCGCAAGCCCTTACTGCCCGAGAAGCCATTGCTACTGGTTACGCCAGCATCTTTTCATACCGCAAGATTACACCAGAGCGCTCTCGACAGCTTACTACCTTGGCAGACAAATTCCACCTAACCAAAGAATGGCTCGACACACCCTTTGCGGAATTATCAGCGGGTGATCAGAGTTTGGTGCTCTTCTTGAGGGCCTTGGTGAAGAAGCCAAAGCTCTTGATCTTGGACGAGGCATTCGCGGGCATGGCCGGACAGATGGTTGAGCGATGTCGTACTTTCATCGACGAGGAACTAGATGAGAGGCAAGCTGTCATTTTCGTAAGCCTTTGCTCTGGCCTTGGAAGGGCGAGGACTGACCAGTTTCAGGTATCGCACTATGATGACGAGGTGCCATCAAGCGTCACCAAGACGTTGGCTTTAGAGTCTGGTTCGGTAGTGGAAAAGTCAGCTTGAACAAGTCAAGTGAGCTGTGAAGTGGGACAACGTACCTAAGCCTCCGCTGCTGAATCGTCCACTTTCGCTTGCGCCTCATCTTCCGTCCCAGGCTCCTTCTTCTCGCCAATCAAAGAACCCAGCACACCCTCACATCGTGCCCTACAAGCCTTGACAACCTCACTCTCCGCTTGACCCAATTCACCAAACACGCCAACCCTCAAACCTTGCTCACAGAAGGGCAAAACACTCCTCCCCATCAAACCAACAGCCACAACACACACCATCCGACTCTCGCTCTCTTCTTTGAGTCTCTTTTCTCGATCGAGCGGCTCTTCCTCTTCTTTCTCTACAAGCTCCGGTTTGTGGATCTCTATCAAGGCCAAGAAGCTTTCTGTCGCTTTGGAAAGAACATCATCGAGAGTGGTTTGCAATACTGGATAGAGTCGAGTCGCGGGTAACAAGCGAAGTTCGTTGAGTGCTGAAGCGATGGCATTGAGGAATCTCGCTAGTGGTGGAGAAAGGGTCAATTGTTGAGCTGGTTGATGAGTAGCAGCAGCAGGAGCTTGTTCAGAGGGTTGGTAGTTGGGCGCGATGAGTGCGATTTTGGACAACGAGTCTGGAGCCAGCAAGAGGGATTCGAGAACTTTGATAGAACTTCGTTGTGGTGTCAGAGGAGATCGAGCTGAGCTGGGTAGAGGAGGTGATAGTTCGGCGAGAAAGTTGGTCAGGCCTTGTTTCCATTTGTCCACTACGATCGTTTCTATTCGAGCTTCCATTATAGCTGCTACTGGTATTCGAAAGTCGAAGCCGAATCGTGCAAAAGCGGCCGCACAGTACGCTAATTGCGTGAGCAATGTCGAAAGGGATGAGACAGTCTGCACAGCGGGAATGTTGATATTGAGCATCTTGAGCAATTCATCCAGAGCATGATGTAGGAAAGCAAGCAGGAATTCTCGACTCTTGCTGAGTTGCGCATCGTCCAGCTTGGTGTTCCCACCCAGAAAGCTCTCGCTGTACATGTTTACCGCATCGCCAACCAATTCTCGCCAAACTTCAACCCAACGTTTGATGTACTTGACTCGCTCGTCCGAAGCTTCTGCCGCAGTATTATGCGTACCACGAGCGAGAACAGCAAAGCTTTCAAGCTGTGATTTGAGGCAATCCCAACGACTTGCAAGGAAGACTAGTTGCAGTTCTTCTTCTGTCAAAGGCGAAAAATCGGCAGAGCGCGTCAATTCGAAAGCTGGCTCTTCTAATCGCCGTAACAAGTTGATTCCACGAACAGCTCCGGGTAGTTTTAGTGACTTATCCCGTAAACTCTGCAAGATTCGAAGCTTGAGGTCGATTAACTCTAGAGCGACTTGAAACCGGACGCGATGCATGACGCGAGAGCTTGATTCGCCAGTACATAGTGCTAGAAGCTGATTGACGCGTTTACCTAGATCCAGCGCTTCCGGCCAATTTCCATTCACGACACATGCTCTGACCAGCCTAGGGAGATCCAACACTTCGCCTACGCTGTCCACATGAAGCAGCGCATCAGACAGCTTTGAACGCGTAGGGTTGAGGTCTGCGCTGAGAAAACCTTCAAAGGAGCGACATGTTGTAGCTAACTCTTGCGATGTCGCTAGAAATTGGTCGAGTCCAGTGTCTAGACTCGAAAAGGAGGAAGAGACAGACAGGTACGAGCTGTGTGAGAGGATCAAAGAGTTGTACGAGCGAAAGCAGAGGTTGGCCAGTTCTTGATTGAGCGAGTTCAGTTTGGCGCTCAAGTCGGTAGGCTCGCGTTGAATCTCATCAAGAGAACAGCTTCGGAGGTCAGAAAGGTAGTCTTCCGCTATGTCGAGCTGTTCAGCGGGTAGATCCAACAAGTCGCTCAGATAGTTCATCGTCGCTTCGTGTCAGGGTCATCTTTGCTCGATTCGACGACCATGAGTGCATTTCAGAAGGCTATACCGCCATTGCTAGCTGCTGGCGTTGGTCAGTGGTCCTACACCTAACCTGTAGTGGGTCCTGACAGTCTATCGACATCACAGGCGTCTACAGTGAGGAGATTGATGTAGAAGCTGACTCAATCTCTGATTACATGCTCAACAGCTGGCATTTGGGTATTCGACCCTCTCATTAGACAAGCAATCGCTCCAGAGTAATTTATTCGCTTCGATCACAAGCTTACCTGACATGCCCTTTGCAGCGCTGAACCAGTAAGTCTGCAGCCTCTTCAGTAGCGACATCGGTTCGCTCATGTTCACGCCCTAGGTGATGCCTACCGAGCCCAGTGGAGAGCCACCAGCTATGCTTGAAGCAGAAGCCAAATTCAAGAATGCAATAGACAGAGCGCAAGAAGCTCAGAAGTCGACAAAGTGATGGCAGCGCTAGAATGGAGGAGGGAACGATGTATCAGAGGTCTTTGATGGTATCCTTGATCTAGCCTAAGGCTGACTTGGCTTGGCGCAAAGCTGTTATTGAACACTTAAAAGGATTGAAGGTCGCAAAGAAGCACGATGAATGATGCAGGAGACGGCGAGCAGGAGAATGATGATGCAACGTTGCTCTTGCTCCGGACTGGCCAGTAATGCATAGGAATAGCACATTTTCATTTCGTTCTATAGATTCAAAATCAGGACAAGGAGCCTAGCATAGACGTGACTCGGTTTAACACAGCCAGAGGATTATTCCTGTTTCGTTTCATCAGAGGCACGATGGACAGATGGATCCGGCACTTGATGTTTCCCTCACTGAATGTGCTCGGAGCACATTTTTTAGAAGATTCTTTAACATAAAGTTTCGAGAATAGAGTCCAATGCACTTGTAATGCAACATGTAGCTTCTGATATGAATTCTGGCAACGCTCTTGCTATTTGGGCGGCTTGGGAGGACAGAAGAACATCGTTGGAAAGCGTCTTCAATTGGTTTGGGATCATGTTTGGCGTCTGCTTGCTGAAGATCTCGCGAGGTAGAGCAAGCCTGACCATGGCACATGAAGAGGTCCCATTAATGCTGTTATCGACGTCAGCGCGAAGACGCTAAGACTAGTCGACCAAGATTTGTCTGAAGTCATTCAGTCTGACATAAACGAGTGTTTGCGGTTCGGCGGCCAGTGCAAGTATCAACGAGTGCCTCAGATATTTCTCTTCTTGTTACACGGATTCCCTGCGCGATTTGAGCCATATTGATGAGAGCGCTTCAGAGCAATATGGACAAAATGCGTCGCATCGACTCTTCGCAATTGCATCTGACAATGTCGAGCAGTGCAGTAGGTACTGCTATACATCTCTGGACGACAGCCTTGCTATTTTCGAAGCTCCAGGTAAGGGATTTGAGTCGGTAACAAAATAAGGGTCGAAAGTAAGGGTGTTGAAACAAAGGGTTGAAATCAAAAGTTGGGCGCAATGGTAGTTTTCCGAGTTTCGACACGAGGTCGCTCAGATCAGCTCGTGGCCAAGCGAGACTTGGCATAGGCATTGCTGAGGAGTACACTAGGAGGATGTTGCTATCCAGAAGTCTTTAGCGAGTGAGGTGAATGATATTCAGTCGACGAGCGTTTTAGTCGACATTTAGTCGATGTCTAGTCGTCCCGAAGATTGTCGATGACTAGCTCGGCCAATAAAGCTCGAGAGGTCTTGTAATCGATCATAGAGACTGACGAGCATGTCAAGAGAAGGGCCTTGCTGTTCCGCGAGCTTTAGAAGGCCAGATGAGAGATATCTTATATTGACAGCGACTTTCGCATGATTGACAATAACGGTGCTCGTCGAGGCTTCAGCTGACTAGCCAACGCTGTAGACCATCTCGTACGATCTCGTTCTTGTAGTACGGCTTGCTCAAAAGCGCATGACTGTTCGCGTCAAGAGATGTTGACAAGTTGCTTTCGAACGTCGCCTCGTCAACTCTTGGAAGCCTTTTTCAGCGGACCACAGCTGCACTGTATTCATATTGTGTATGCTTGCTCGAGCAAAGATTTTCGGCCAAACAAGACACCTGCCCAGTCTCGCGTCTAGCAGCAACATGTCGTCAGAGCTACAAGAAAGTCAGGACAGCAGCTTGAACAGCAGAGTCGCCATGCTGATCTGATACACAGTCACACAAGATATTCTCTTCCGTCGGGCTTCAGGTCAACCCAATGCTTCATCTGACCCGTCTCTCGTTGCTGTCTTCGGTTGGATGGGCGCTACTCTGCGTGAGCGGTTGTCTGACAAGCCATATTAGAGAACTGAAGGCTTGTAACAGCTCAAGTAGGCAAATACATTTCCGGCTATCAACAGCTCTACCCAGGCAGCAATATCCTGCTCGTGCGGTCCTTCCCGTCCAATTGGCTTTGGAAGAGCGCAGACCTATCGCCTGCTGCCAAGATCTTGCAGGAGCATCAGGGCCCAGATGCGAAGATCTTCTGTCATAGTTAGTCTGCTCATTTGTTGAAACGCCCTGCGCTGACTTCTGCAGTCATGTCGAACGGCGGCTGCCTCCAAGCCATTTCTCTAGCTCGATCTATGCCGCAAGTCAACCCTTCTTCACCAGCTATCAAAGCAAAAGCAATCGTGTTTGACTCTTGCCCTGGCGCCGCTACGTTTTCGAGCTATCTACGAGCATTTACAATACCTTTCGACAGATCAAGCGCTTTCGTTCGCTATCCGCTCTATTTCCTCTTTACTGCCTTCTTCTACTTCATGAAAACGTATAGCACAGTCTTACGAATAGAAGATCCAACGACAAAGATGCGCAGGAGCTTGTTGAGCTCCGAGACTTTTCCTGTGAATGCGGATAGGCTATATATATACAGCAAGGAGGACGAGTTGATCAGCTTCGAAACGGTCGAAGGAGAAATGGCCAAGGCTAGAAAGCAGCTAAAAGGAAAGGTTGTGGCTGAACTGTACTCCACCCCACAGTATGCTCTTCTCGCCATGATAGAGTGTGATGCTGATCCGTTTGATAGCGTGGCTCACATGCGCTCAGATCCTAAGCGCTACTGGAAAAGCATCTCTGATCTGTGGTCAGGGACTATGTAAATGCAATTACCGACCCTTGTACATGACGTCCGCGACTTTCACAGCATCATTAGCCGATCTGATATCATGCACCCGAACAACCTCGCAACCAGCTCTTATCGCTTCGACCAATGTTGCTGCTGTGGCGCCATCTCGCTCGGCAGGATCAGACTGGTCGAGCAGAGTGCCCAGGAAGCGCTTCCTTGAGGGTCCAAAGAGGACAGGATAGCCAGCTAGCTTCCCGCCATTCCGCCATTCATCGAGCCGCCGGATCAGCTCCCAATTGCTCTTCGCGTCTTTCGCGAAACCAATACCGGGATCAACAATGATCTGCCACCTCTTGACGCCAGCCTGTAATGCCGCTTCCACCCTCTCACCGAGCTCCCTCTGTGATATATCAACCACATCTCCCGCATACTCATTGTTCGACCCCGCTTCGCCTCTGGAATGCATCAGCACAATCGGCACGCCCGTCCTCCTCGCAAGCTCAAACATCCCTTCATCAGTCCCAGCATGCACATCATTGATCCAATTCGCGCCCGCTTCCAACGCAGCTTCCGCTACTTCCGCTCTGAACGTATCTACGCTTACTATAACTTCTTTACCCCATTCTGTCCCTCTCAATTCCCGCAAGAATGGCAGAACTCGACCTTTCTCTTCCTCAGGCGATACATCCGCTGCACCAGGTCGGGTAGACATTCCGCCTATATCTAGTACTTTGGCTCCTTCTTTCATATGTTTTTGAGCGAGTTCGAGAGCGGAAGAGAGTGTAGAAGGGGAAGAGGCGAACGAATCGGGTGTGAGGTTGATTATGCCCATTATGGTCGTTGAGTTGCGGGTCAAAGGTGAAGGGGGGACGAGGTTGAGTTCTGATGAGTATTGAAAGCGGGATAGAAGTTGTGCTGGAGTAGCTTGTAGGTGAGGCAGGATGAGGTTGGGTGCTAGATCTGCTAGAGGACGGAGAACGAATTCGCGTTCGTGCATTCTGCGATGAGGGATGATGAGGTCAGGTGTAGTGGAAGAGAGCTGCAGATTGTCGTAGAGAATAATGTCTAGATCGATTTCTCGTGGACCGTTATCGATGGTCTTGTTTCGGCCTAGATCTTTTTCGATGCGCTTCAGATTCCGTAGTAGCTGTTCCGGAGTGAGTGAAGTGGTGATCTACGTTCGATATATCAGTGTGATAGACCAGGTCGAGAGCGTAAAAGCCAACCTTGACAACACCGTTAAGGAAATTATCCTGTGCTTCCAGGTACATGGGCTTGCTATCGTACAGGAAGCTAGTCTCAATGACTTGACAATCGGATGAAGTAGAATGCAATAGATCTAGTGCTCTATTTATGTTGGCCAGCTTGTCTCCCAGATTGCTTCCGAAAGCGATATACGCAACCTTGTGAAAAGGTCGAGGTGTCGCAAATGGCAGAGGAGGTAAAGGGCTATGAGAAGATCGAGAGCGAGTAACAGTCACTTGAGGAGCTCCACCGAATCGAGAAGCGGCAGGCTTAGCTAGGCTCAGCGATATTTGCTCAAAGGGGAATCGATTCAGCAGATTGTTGGCTAATGATTGAAGCATGGTTTCGATCAGAAGAGGATGATGGGATTTGATATGCTAGCAAAAGAGAAGGGTATCACAAACAATTCTAGGACGCTCAACGAGGGAAACACACATCAATCACGGCTTGTTCAACAGGCTGCATTTGCCAATTCCATGATTTGCTTGGAGTAGCTCGTACATCAACGAGAACGACTTGCTCTGCTTTTCTTTCATGTTCTCGCACGCCAATGATCGTTGTGATATGTATCTGATCGATAAAGACCTGTGGAGCCTTGTCGGCGATTTCTATGCCTGCGTTGACTGCATGCAGCAATGCTTTCGGCTGTTCGATTCGAATACCAACAGAATAGCCTTTAGGAGCACTGGTCTTGCATAGTTCATCCACCAGGCTGTGCAGATGTTTTGCGAGCGGAGGCAGTTCCCAAGCTTTCGTAGCGACCTTCTCAAAGACTTTGGGCAGATCGCTATACGAGACAGTATGTTCTAGGTCATCTGTAGCTCCAGGCAGGGCTACATTCGTCTGGATGGTTGCAGTAACGAGGATGGGCTGCTTTGACTTTTCTTTCGACCACGCATAGCCAGGCAAGTCGACGGTCAGCGGTATCGCAGGCACACGAATAGTGTCCATTGCCTTTTGTGTGAGGTATCTGCGGCCGAGGGTATACAGCATTCGCCGTTTGTCGACAGCTTATCGCCAAACCGTCAACACCGCACAAGGATGTCCAAGTCAGAATTGCCAGATGCGTTGGATCACAGGTCTCTATAGTGCTTCGATAACAGCATACACGCTGATGCTATTGATGCTAGTCACCATCTGTCCGCTCTGTCAAATGCCAGACTTCCGTCGCCGCTCAAGGTGAGTACAGCCCATCGCAGCCTCAGGAAGCTCTTTAATGCTCTCTACAGGGGTTATACAAATATTTTCTAGATCCCAGCATGATTAGTCGTACGCTCTGAGCCCTTCAAAGTCGATTTCTTGAAATAGCCGCTGACTAAACATGCATATCTGCAGTCGCTGGTGGTATCCCCTCGCCAGCTATCTTTCCCTTCGAGTCCATCTCAGCAGAAGGCTACCTTCCTACGGCCTATCGAACAGATCAAGAGACACACGAAGAAACGACCGAAGGCTCATTCACCTGGTTATGGCGATTGCTCGGTGCTTCATCGAAGACGCCTACCAAGACTATGACTATTCCAAAATACGCTGAATCAAAGACGCCTACGAGCATTGATTTGGCTACTGCGTTGCAATATGGCAGAGCGACAGGATTGAACGGTCTTGCTAACTTTATCCACGATTTCGTCGAGAAGGTGTATCAGCCTGGCTATGCAGACTGGGCAACTATCCTTAATGCTGGCTCGACTGATGCTTGGGTAGGTCACCTTGTCATGTAGTCTCCTGAGATTACGGATGATGAGGAGTGACCTACAGGGCAAAATCGCCGAAATGCTTCTCGAGCCAGGCGATGGTATCCTTGTCGAGGCTTACACCTACCCTTCAGCTGTGAGTCATCTTATACAAGCATGTACTTGGTCTCAGTTGTATGTTGCAGATTTCCACTGCTTGGCCACATGGCTTCAGACCTGTTCCGTGCCCAATGGATGGTGGAGGAAGTACGCACCTGATCTGCTACAATACTTTGCGTTCTGACGCAGACATCACTCAGTGACTGCATCTGGCATGGAAGAGATTCTAGCAAACTGGAAGCCGGAAGAGCACAATGGTATGCGCAGACCCAAACTCTTGTACACTGTACCTGTCTGTCAGGTGAGCCTTCTCAGTCGAGGTACTGAATTCCGATCTGATCACTTTACGTAGAACCCTACTGGAGCTGTGAGCTTTCTACACAGCTTGGTCATCGTTGGTACTAACTTGGCAACTAGACGATGACTGCCGAACGCAAAAAGGCAATCTATGAGATTTGCTGCAAGTACGACGTCATTATCGCTGAAGGTGAGCTTAATGTCATTTCGTGCGATCCAAGCTGAGGTTTCCGCACAGATGACCCGTACTTCTTCCTACAAGGTGATGCGCTCCTCATCTTGCGGAGATTGGGGCTGACTTAATTTAGCTGGTGAATACGTCCTGCCTCACAAACGCGAGACCAGCAAAGTCACAAAAGAAGAATCAGACAAACACTTTATCGATTCGCTCGTCCCATCTTACCTCAAATTCGACCGTGAGGGTCGTGTCTTCCGCATTGATACCTTCAGCAGTACGCTTTCCTTGCAAAATAACCGAGATGATGCTGATATGGTACTCAGAAACCATCTGCCCTGGATCACGACTCGGTTTCTGTACTGCCTGCCCATTGTTCATCGCTAAACTACAAGAAGCACATGAGACCTCTACACAAGGCGCTTCCGGATTTGCTCAGGCTCTAGTGGGCAAGCTTTTGGCGGACGAGTGGAAGATGCCTGGCTACCTTCGCTGGTTAAAGGGTATTTCGCTTTCTCTAGAAAGTAAACACCAATTGATTACTTGTTAGGCTTGAAATCGCAATACCGCGCTAGAAGGAACGATTTTATTGATCTTTTCCTTGCTCAGGAAGGGGTTGCGCTCGATTCAAGACAGACCGATACTGGCGTGATCGAATTCAGGGCTGCCAGCAAGCGGTCTGCATTCAGCGAGAAATGGTCATCGAGATACAGCATGTCAGACGAGAAGGAAAAGCCAGTCCTCTTCTCCTTTGTGCCTGCTCAAGGTGGCATGTTCCGTGAGTCGGATTTTACTGGCTGAAATCGTATTCTGACTGGGAATCTAGTATGGCTTCGCATTCACCTGTCAAACCATCCTCACTATCCGAGCAAATCTTCATCATGGTTGATCATGTCGCTTTGGGAGAAGCTGGCAGAAGCAAAGGTTCTGGTCGCTCCTGGCACCATGTTCGATGCTACCACTGTCGGAAAGCCACCTGAGGAGACTTTGCTGTTCGCCGAGAATGGGGACGGCTACTTTAGAATGTCGTTCTCGTCGGCGACCTATGAGCAGATGCAAGCTGGTGTGAACACGATTGGCAAAGAGATTAGGGCTTTCTTCGATGTTTAGATTACTTGTACTATGCATTGTCTGTATTATACTTCACTGGTAGCTATTCCTCGCTGGCACTCTCGCTCTCGCCCGCTTCTTGTGGTTTTGGCGCCGCACTCTTGACAGGTGTAGGCTCATCATCCTCTTCATCCTCGGTATCGATGTATTCTTTGCTCTTGAATGCGGTCGGTGTGGTTGGCTGCTTACGTGGGGCCTTGAAGAAAGCAGCAGACTTGAGCGTCTCGATATCCGGAATGACCATATTTGCTTCATCAATCTCGTGATCGACGATATGCATCTCTCTTGTGCCTGTGGGTGCTTTGAGCGAGTCAATCAATTCGCCAATATCGATTACGTCGGCCTTGCGAGCTTTCGTGGTGAGGCTGCGGAAGCGACGTTGCATGTGTTCGGGTCCGAAAAGCGATAGTTCAGGCGCAGTGACTTTCCGAAAGTCGATCTGATCTGCTTCAACAAATTGGTCCTTCAATTCCTTGAGCCTGCGCAAGTATCAGCGAATGGGCATGTTAGCAGCAGTAAGCCCACTTTTTGATAAACACGCCATCATGACCAATGTTCCAGCCATGCGTCTGACCATCCGCAGCTTTGACTTTCGGGAGCAGCACATTGTTCCTGCACAATCTATTAACACTTCTCCTGCATGTAACCAACAAACGCACCAATGAGTGGAGCACTGCTGACGACTCCTTGTGCCCAGCTTCTTTGAGATCTCAGTCCATCGCAAACAATCCTCGTACTTTCCTCTCGTCTTGGTAATCTTCTTGACCGCCTTGCATAAATTCCTCTCCTCCTCAGCCGTCCAAGCCCCAGATCCCTTCCTACCCTCCATCTTGACCCTCAAATGATTCACCCACCTATCTTTGACATCCATTTGAGTCCTTCCCACTTCCTCTGCGATCTTATTCCATTTCTCACCCAACAACCCGACGGCATCTTTCAATTGCTCATCCTCTTCTTCAGTCCATAGACCTTTATGCGCATTCGGGTCGTAGTTTCGTCTCATGCAATGGAAAACTGAACTGAGCATTCGACCAGGAACAGCATTCGCCATGGTTTTCCAAAACTCCTCATGCTCTTTAGGTACCCCCTTCGTCTTGCTGAGGACGATCTCTTGAACCAGTTGATCCCGAGTGAGCTTATTCTCCTTTTCGTACTTTTCAACTGCTAAACGGAGCATCATGGTTTCACGAGTCGTATAGCCGCCTTTCTTGGTCTTGATTAATTCTGGGTACTTAGCAATGATCTTTTGCGGGTTCCAAACGGAAGCAAGAAGTTCTTGAGGAGTGTACCATTGATCGTTGTAAAAGATTGGACGTTCTTGAGTGAAACCAGAAGTGGCAGAGGTACTGGCTATTGGCGCTGAAGCGGACTTTTTGCTGGATGCAGCTTTCTTGCCTTTTGCTTTATCGGCCTTGTTGCTCTTATTGATTGGCATAGCAAAGACAGGCGGTTTGCTGACGATAGCGGGACGACCAGCAGTCGGTAAAGGGATAGCAGCGGATTCGACTGGTTTCTTGGTAGGCTTCTTGGATGACGGTTTTGCTTGCTCCGGAGCAGTTGGAGCAGATGGTTCGACAGAAGGAACAATGACAGCAGGAATGGGCACTTCTTCGGGAGGAGGAGCCTTCTTCTTCTTGGACTTGCTGACCTTCTTTGGTACGGTCTGAGGCTCTTCATCTACATCGACAGCAACAGGTTCAGCGGCTTTCTTCTTGGATTTCTTAGCTTTAGGCTTCTGAACTGCCTCATCCTCTTTCTCTTGAGCGGGAGGAGATTCGTCTTGAACAGGAGCAGGAGGTACAGTAACAAGAGGTGGCACATCCATGTCGACATCCGCATTCGCGCTTGTAGTCTTGTTCGTGCTAGACTTCTTGGACTTTGATTTCTTGGCCTTTTCAGGCTGAATGGGAGCATCTTCCTTCATAGGCACGTCGTCAACGCTGACCACAGGCGCAGGTACTGCAGCTGCTGGCTTGCGAGGTTTGCTCTTGCTGGATGCTTTCTCTTTCACAGCGGGAACATCCTTGACAGCATCTGGCGCTTTCTTCGAAGTGCTCGACTTGGTCTTCTTGATTGGGACAGCATCATCTTTAGCCTGAGCTTTCTTCTTGCGAGGAGGCTTCTGTGCTGGTGTTATCGGATCCTCGACTACGGGCGCTTTGCTGGTATCCGCAGTGGGCACAGGCGGGAGGACAGGCAAAGGGATAACAGCAGATGGCCCTTCGTCCTATCATGACTGAGTCAATACCAAGCAACCATAGCTGTGTTTGCAGTTGACGCACTCTGGCTATTTTCTGCTTTTTATCTTTGTGAGCAGCAGCGTCGTCCACTTCTTTCCGCTTTCGTTCGCTTGGAGGTGTGGATCGTATATTGTCTTGTGATTTACGTTTGCTCATTGCAGACAGGACAGGCCAAGTCGAAGTTGAGAAGCAAGCCTTGCCTTGAAAGCAGGTGAAGGTCGCAAGTTCGACAAGATGGTACGGCGAGGAGCTCTGTATGCGTAGACGTACGCTAAGAGTGTTTTAACGCAGCCTCCAAAAGCTGTAGCGGCTGTGGATCAATTCTTTTTACGCTTCAAGTTTGCTCGATGTATGTCATGGCTCGCTCTCCTTCTTCTCCTCTGTGCCCTCTTCGTGCACCATGATATCCTAAGAGGACGTCTGCGATTGGATCTGTCCCTTTTCTGCGCCTGCGTTTCCCTGCACGGCTGGGCGTACTGTTGTCATATCTGTTTGCACTCACCTGCTCTCTTCCCGCAAAGCAAGGGTCTATGTCTCCTCGTTCAGTCCATCTTCTCGGTCGTATCTCATTAGGTGGATCAAAGAACTCATGCTTCTCATCCTGCAGCAACAGTCGTGCTCAACATCCCAGATTCGACCAAGACACCTTTGAGCGAAATCAAGTCCCTTCTTCTATCCGCCTTCAGTCGACTACTAGCTACATCCGAAGATGAAATCTTATCCGGTTCTTCGTCTGTTGAATTACTCAAATCTGTCAACGAGATCGACGATTTCAGTCTGTATCGAGAGAGTGGAAGTGGAAACTGGATCAGCTTGGAAGAGGATAAAGCTGTATCTAAAGTAGGACTAACGAGTGGGGATGTTGTTGGTGTTGGGTTCCGCGTTAATGGTCCGTTTTCGCTGTTTTCTGAGGCGTTTGGCTCTAATTATAGCGTTCGCCGGGACAGGCAAAGATCAGAAACCGCAAATAGAAGAACCGTCATTCAAGATGGAAGGTGAAGATTAGACAACGACATGTATTAGCATTCCAATTGTATTATATCCCCCAAAAATCCATGTCTATACCATCCCAGCCACAGCAACAAGCATCAGCAAGCTCGACTGCTTCTTCCGCTTCTTCGCGGCCGCTTCTTCTTCCTTTTTGTCCCTCTCCTCCCGAGCTTCTCTTTCCATTTGTTCCAGTATACTTTCCTCCTTGACAGCTTTCACAGCGACAGCCCTCTTCTTCTTATCGTAATACAATATAGAGGTCTCTCCTTCCTCTGTTGACAAGTCTTCTTCCCATTCTTTACTGAGACTCGACAAGATCAGCTCTGAAAGTTGATCAGTGCAACGGAAACTTACGCTGCCGGACTGGAAGGCTCGACGCTGATACTAGGTACAGGAACGCGCTTTCGTCTACGCATGTATAGGTAAACTAGCAGGATGACCAGGAAGAAAGCGAGTAGTGCAAAGACTACTATAAAGACTGCTTTAAAGTTCAGGACGCGTCATCATAGCGATAGAGGGAGCTTTTACTGATTTCATTGGCCAGTGAAGGGAATTGCAGTACGCCTAGGTGGTATGTCATGTTTGGTGTATGAGACAGGCTTCAACCGAGGTCTTAAGAGGTAGCATTTGTTTTGAGATTGTAGAGACAGCGGTCTGAGGACTGAGAAGCGTTGGTCGCGAACGCGTACGTGTTACCACAATAAGTAGTAAATTGAACGAAGAAAACAAGCAGATGGAATGCATGATGGATGGAATCAGAATTCGACGACGCGACGAGATGGTACAATGCAGAAGAGCGACGCGAGGAAAAGACGAGTTTGGTTAACAGAAGAGCAGGAGTCAACGACTAGAGAACCAAAGGTCAACATAGAAGCATGGCTCTAAAGTTTGACAAGTGGGGGAAGGATAGATCTGATGCACAGAACAGGGCCAAAGGGATGATAGGACAGAAATAAAGAATAGAAACGCCCGTCATCAGCTGACATCAAGCCGCAACACAAATCATCCGAAATGCATACTGCTTATCCCTCTTTGCTTCCGATCTACTCATACACTGCCAACACCTCAAGATTGCTGTGCGAAACCGTAATCCTGCTGGTTCTGCTTGTGGTCTGGCAGAAGAGCCAGACGTGCTGGACGGTTGTGGAGCCCTGTCAGCACAGATAGCGCTTTAGAGACCGACATGACGAACCCGATAGATCCATTTGGTATTTCGCCAAGTTGCTCAAGTAGCTCAACATCATCACATCCTATCCACACAAATCAACATTTCTTCTGACTTGAAAAAGGGGAAAGAACGAACCGCCAAATGACTCTCCATTTCTCCCTCCCAGCCATTTTCACCATCCTTGGTCGGTATAGAAGGCAAAACGACGTTGCCCAAAGTGTCCAAGAGGAAATTGGCGAGATCCGGATCAGCTTTTGACAAGTCGCCAGTGGAGAGTATGGTTTCCACATGAGCGAGAACAGTGTCTAGCATTTTGGAGAGTGTTGAGAGGAGAGAAGAGAAGGTCGCTAGTGGTGTCGCTGGAGTGAGAGGAGATTTCGATTGGTTTAGTAATAAATCGACTGGGCAAGGGTTTAGCATGGGTCTAACGAGGGAAGAAGGGACATACGAGCAGGTCGTTCAGACTCGGTCAAAGCTTCGAAATGGTTCTTGACTGGAACAAAGAGGGCATTCCTAGGCTGTGAGCCCATGCCGGAAGCAGCGACGTAAGTTTTGGCTTGTAGAGTTTCGACATCGAGGGTAAGGTGAATGGCCGCTCCTTGTGTTCGAGAAGTGTATCGGTCGTGAATGAGAGGAGTGTACGAGTTGAGGTTTGGGTTAGTCGTGTACCAGCCTACGACGGAAACGTCTTGAGCTGAAGTCGCTGTTCCATCTGGCAGAGCAGCGGTTGAAGTGGATGAAAGCAAGGGAGTTGATGAAGTGCCTTGCGCTGCTGAGCCGAGCGAGAGCGCTTTCGACAATAAAAGCATGGTTTTCTCATTTTCCAAGTCTTCAAAGTCAATCTTGAGGTCGTTTGACGCGGTCAAGCCATATGGAAGGCCCAAAGTAGCCGTAACAGTGACTTTGTTTGATGAAGGAGACCTGAAGCCCAAGAGCGTGCCAAATACTCTGTCCTGCTCTTGAGGTCGCCTGAGATGGTGATCCAAAATTGAAGCCAGAGGAATAGCCGTCAAGTTGACTGTAGGGTTATAAGCAGTCCCTGTGCTGCTGCTCGCACTGCTTGAAGGGAACAGCGACATGGTATAATGCGGACAAAAGGCAATTGCAACTGCAGAATTTTTGAACTATAGCAGCAACCACCTCAGAATGACTTCAACGCAGTCGCAATCCGTGTTTGACACTTCTTACACGCAGGCCATGCCAGGCGGCGCAGTCGCCATCTTGTTGGATCCCTTTGAAAGGCAAATTGCCAACCTCGCTCAACTATTATCGCTTTCTCCAGCTGTATGCAGCTCAGACTCGGCCAGACCAGCTTTCATTGAAGAATACAATCAAGTAGCTAGATCCGCCCAAGACGGCACACCCGAGCAAGGGCAGGAAGCTGTTCTAGCCAAGATTGACGGCTTGTTGAAAAGTCAGGCGAACGCCGTGAATGCTCTGCAGCAAAACAGTCAGTCTCTGCTTTCTATCGTGTCTGATGATCCTCTGACGAAATGCGCAACAGCTCAATTGGAGTTTGTTAACCTGTACCTGGCAACCCTACATTCAGTCTATTCGGATCCGGCATCAGAAAAGCTCTCTGCCCTTTTGAGCACCCTCATCGCATCAGTCAACAACCCATCAACCCTCTCACCCGCTCTCCATTTCATCACTCCAGCTTCACCTCAATCAGTCAGGCAGCAACTCATTTCCAAACTCATCTCTTCGCCTGATTTCGCCATCACTCACCTCGACTCGCTGCCAAGCTTACCATCTACATTCGCTCATTGGGATCTACCAGTCACCGATGCAGAACAATACATGGAACGCATCATCGCTTCGCTGCTCGAAGCTGAAAACAACGCAGCAGCCTATTCCGTCCTCCAAGCTTACTTTAACCCTTCTTCCGTCTACTCGTCTAAATCAGACTCGGCTACTGCACAAAAGCTACAACGCATCCATGTCAGATTAGCGCTGAACCAACCTACCGTTTTCACTTTCCCTCAATCCTTACCCACCCTGCCGGAACAGAAACTCGTCTCTTACCTCTTTTCAAACTCGTCTGATGCATCTGGATTGGAAGAGAGCGGATTACCAACTGTCAACGAAACCGTGTTGAACAGCAAAAGGACTTCACTTGCATTAGCGAAATTGCTTTCCGCTCAAGTAGGGAAGAAGGTTTCGTACAGCGAAGTATCTGGTGCGACGGGTGCAGGCGCAGAGGAAGAAGACGTAGAAGTTGTCGTTATTGATGGTTCGTTTCCTTTCCTCTGATCTTTGAACTTTGTTAAATGTTTTTGTTCTATAGCAATCAAAGCTAAACTCATCCAAGCACGCCTTCATCAACCCAGTAAAAGCATTTCTGTCCTTTCTTCGGCCTATGCAAGCTTGGAAGCTTCCCTACCGAATTCAGACAAGGAAAAGAAATTAGAGCAATGGAAAGTCATTCAAGGGAAATTGTTGGCTGCTAGGAAAGGTTTGGATGGAGTGATGAGCTCGTTGAGGAACGTGACTGGGGAGAAAGAGGTCGAGGTTGGCGCTTGAGAAGGTTCATCGATGTAAGCGGGTTGCAATGCAAGATTTGGATTGTACTCTCTGTCATTGCTGCGGAAGTAGGGCAGTCTACGCTTTGGCATGGACTTCCAATCTGCTTCATAGATACGCCTACCTGCAGCTTGGCTTTCGCATGATGTCGTGATGGTCTCGTTCGCTCAAAGTTTGAGACGTCTCTTGCTCAACGATAGCCAAGTTCTCAGTATCTGTCTTGTTTGCACCGTGACGCGTGTGTAATCGCTTCAAATTCCTCAGGCTGCTGGCCTTGGCCGCTCTTCGCATAGCAATTACACACGGAGTCAGCGGAGGGCTTGTGACGAGCCTGCTCGAAGACTCTTGTCCTCTCACATCGACAGAGTCTATGTAGAATCGAGAACTTCAAGGAGTGCTAAGAATGACTGCTCGACCTGGAATACTGCGCAGTCTGCCACGTAACGTGACTGTCTACGATTACACCACATCCCCTCCTTCAGTCGTCGCTGGTGTGCTTTGATTGCTCTGGCTCGTCAAACGATTGCTGTTGACGCGCAATCCCATCAGGTCTATGGCAATGCAAGGAACTCTGGACGCAGGCGAAGTTTTACTCGGCTTTGCAACTGTGCTTTGACACATCTGCACTGCCAGACGATTGGTGTCTCGTCAACCGTGACTCTCAATCATGTCTTGCCGCAAGCTCATCTGCACCTTTACCATTGGGCGAGTATTACGTAGCATCTTCTCAGCTGTCAACTTGCCCGGTCACGCTTTCTACCACACAAAGCCATTTTCGCTCACTCACGCCAAGCACTACGCCCCGCGTTTGTCTATCTCGTGCAGCCAGTTCGTGTGCTCATCCTAGCTACTAGCGGCTACCATGGAGTCAAAGTATCAAGATCAGAGACGCGTGCTGTGTAGCTACTGGCATGGCGACCTTTGACTTCATTGGACTCCATGCCTCTCACATAGTGCCTGTGACGTTGCCTCAAGTTGTGAGCAAGTGTACCTCGTGGCAATCACGAGCTGATACATCTGTCCCTGGAGCAGATGGCGCAATTAGAGAATTCGGCTTTGCAAAGTTCTTCCCTTCGCTTGCAGGAAGCGCTTGATACGCTGGAGAACGGTATCACACTCGCATCTCATGTTCATACTCTTTTCGATTCGTTTCACTTTGCGTTCGATGTTGAAGTGGGCAGCCCATATTGATGCAGCATCTCAAAAGCTCACCTTCTGCTGCAGGACAATTACCGAATCGTACCCTTCTCGCTCGTGGCAGAACAAACAGCGACGACCGCCGGACTTCAGATTGGTCAAATTAGCGATCGGCTTTCACGATATGAAGCAGACGAAAATGATCGCCCGTCCGATGTATTGCTCAGATGGCATTTTCATCAAGCGATACTCAGCCATATGCGCGGTCTTGGGGAGGTCAAGGATCACAAATTCGAAGACGAGCTATACCAAGGCTCTGTAGATTTGTCGGAAGATCAATGGGTAGAAGCTGGCAAAACCTCTTTGGAAGGGTTTTTCGAGCATGCTTTGCAGTCAGTACTTCCTGACTTGGCTTTACCGCTCCTAACATTCTCAACACCCACAGAGTCAACAAAAGTCGTGCGGACCCGGAATGAAGTCTTTCCAAGTTTGCATCGCAAGTCGCTCCAGTGAGCCTTGTATAGTCTTTGGGTATAGCGATGCTGCGTGTGGGTACCACTGCATGCGTCGGCGCTTGCGCTCCCTTAGCCTTTCCTACTCCCTTGATCTTGGACTAGGCATGATTTCGGCTGTTCTGCTCTCTCTTGGCCTGGCTGCCTCCGGGGCTTCTTGTCGCCTACTATACTTCAGCCACGCCCGGAGACCCCTTTGTGCTTCCTGCCGATGGTTGTTTTTGACGATTGCCGGCTTCTTTCATACCGTCATTCAATCTCTCTTTCTGAGCGTTGTCGGATATGTCTACTCTATCTGAAGTCCAGCCTCGTGCCGCTTCGGCTAGCCCTGGCGCGGTACGTTCTCAGCAACAGAGACCATCGCTGGAAGGCTGATTCTGATCAATGATGCAGAGAGCGTTGAATCTCTCTAGGCGGCAACAACAGCGACCTCAAGTAGGCATTCGGTTCTTCATATTGATGCTGGACCAATACTGAACCTGGCTGGAGACTGGTACTCAGAACCCTGCCATTGTCGCAACCCACAACCAGCCTGAACATCTTGTAAGGATGACTCTTTCCGGCTGGCACTCGGCTAATGAGATTGAAATAGCAGCAACACCCTATTGGCCAGGGTGGTCATCTTGTTTCGCCTGCGCCGAAGGTCTTTCGCTGCCCTTACTGCAAAGGTTTGTTTGGTAGCGAGGTCGTGGAGCAGGTCAGTTTCGAAAACACTGGTGGCCCTCGTGGCTCCAGCAGCTCATCGTGTCCGTTTACAGCATTTGAAAGACCACCAGGATCACAATCACGATAATCGGGCGCCTCCGACCGTGGATAACGGGGTTGGTAACGTCGCATAATCGATGTTGTGGTTTACTTACATACGTACAGCCGCTTTCTAGGCTTGCTGATGCGTCTTCATTCGTTCCGAGAGCTCCTGAAGTGAGTTGATTATGACGACTTGTCCCATTCAATAGCTGACAATCGCGACAGACTGGCCTTGCGGGCCTCGATGCTCTTGCCACCCTGGCAATCGCCGCTGGACCTGCTCCAACACGCCGACCAGTACGTGACTCGCCCAATCCTTTGCGCTGCTCACCTGCTCAGGCAAATGATTCCGCTCGTCTCGGCCAACCCTCTAGCAACCCTTCAAGAACGACAGTTATTTCCAGGAAAGGCCCAAGCATGTCGACAGGGCTGATGCGACCTTTCCGACCGACACAGCAGCCCGACAGAGCTCACCCAGCTGAAACCTCAGCGGGACCAGCCAAGCCATTAGGCATTGTGAAGCGTCCGGCCTCTGGCAGCGCCGCTAAGCCATTCATTTGCACCGATCCAGAATGCGGCAAGCCATTCGCGCGTAAATATGATGTGAGCCTCCTCGACTATTGGTCAATTTCCAGCGAAAGCCTGAATTCCATTCTCAGATGAACAAACATTTTGCAACCTTTCACAGCGAAGGCGAGCAAGTGTACTGCGATGATCCTGAATGTGAACGCAACGAGGGCGTCAAGAAAGGTTGGCCTGCGGTTAGAATGGACCAGGTAGGCGTTTCATCCGAACCGGTCTGGGCCAATTGTAGCCATCTGAGATCTTTCATGTATAGAAACGAACCCATATGAAAACCATGCACAAGGATTATGAAGAAATCGAGAGCGAGCAATTTGCCCCACTGAGCGGCAGATGGCGCAAGAGAAATTGATCTGTATATTGTAGCCGCATCTAGAGTTGTAAATGCAAACTGGCAGACAATCTGTAGATTAATCTCGCCGTGAAACAGCTAGAAGAGACAGCGCCGTGTTGATGAGACCGGATGCAGATCAAGGGAATTGAGTAAAGGGGTAAGAGCAGTTCAACGGATACAATCGCTGAGAGTCATGCAGCTGGAGTTTGCGGTCACCGAGGTAATGGAGCAACAGGAAAGAAGGACGACAAGCAAAGCAGAGCACAGTATAGTTTAAGTATTGAAGATAACACCGTCGCGCTGCGGCATCCGGACGAGACGTCATGCTGCCACGATCTGGCAGCGAAGGAGGAGAAGATTTCAAGCAGATCAAGCAGTGATAACAGTGATGGCAAGCTGGTAGACGCATACACAAAGGATTGCAGGCCGAAACCAGGCATGGCTCCGAGCACCGCGAAAAAACATGCGTCGAAGGCTTGGCTCCCAACTTCCAACTCGACTCGATAAAAGAATGCACACGCAGCAGAAATTGAGTCTTTTAGCTTTGAGCGCGCTGTTTGCGAGCGTCGCTGCACAAGAAGAAGGTAAATCTCTAAGTCTCGTTAGACGCAACTTCTTGGCTGATCTACGGGTCTTTGCCCTATCCTAGTCCCGTTGTTCATTCCTCAGACCTACGTGGATGCTGGCGCTTTATCTCTGTCGATTCAAGGTGGTGCGGCAGCTTTAGGAGGCGCTGAAACGACTGTATGGCCCAAACACAGTCAAGTGGAAACATGTTCTGACGAATACAACAGATCATTGGCGCCTATGCGGACCCAGCTGTCCCAGGTAGGCGAATCTTAAGCGCGCCGAAGACGTAGTTTTGATCGAATATTATGTCACAGGGTTCACGGCAGTCGCCAACGCAGGAGTATGGCAGGCTGAGCAGGCCGATGGAGGCACAATGAGCTGTGCGCTTGATTTGAACAACGTAAGCTATTTAAAGATGTCTGTTTCCTTCCATCTTACGAAGGAAAACAGGCATACTGCAATTACGCAAATCCAGCAGCGAACGTCTATTCGTACTTCCAGCAGTCCCTGGCACCGATCGCAACGGCGACTCTGGATGCCGCTTCGTCTACTTCAGCGGTGGTCTCGACTACCAGCATGACTAGCAACACAATAACATCAGCCGCTACATCGTCATCGGCAGCCGCCAGCAGTGTGATAGCAGTTGGCGAAGGAGCAGCCAATGAGGGCGAGGGCGCACCGAGCAACACAGAGTCGACTACCCCGACCTTCTTCCCGTTCGTTTCAATACAGTTCTATGTGTATTCTTGGCCTAATCCTTCAAATAGATCGCAAACTCGGGCGCCAAATGTGTTTGCGCCTTCCGGAGCCAGTATCATCAACCCAGCTATGGTTATGATCAGCTTGACCGGTTTCGCAACTGCAGCTTTCGCTTTCCTCTAAGCAAGCACAAGGACACTATTCTCGTTTCTCCAGTCTATTCTCATAGAAGTCAATAAGCATTGTCAGTAAGGTTACCAAAGGGGTGTTGTTACTCCAGTGCATTTAATACAAGATCCAAATGTCGTTGATACTGGCCGTGAAAGAAACGTCTACATTGGTTCAAATAGATTACAAGAATATAAAAAGAGCTTGCCCCCAGCGGCGCCTACTGATACCGCGACGAACAAATGACATCGGTTAACAGAACCCTAATAACCCAACATATGCGTCGCTCAGATAAAGAAAGAGAGAAGAACACCTGCTACAACCCACGACCGATGATAGATACTTTTATGCCCGATACTGCTCAACAGTACAGATGAGAATGCCTGAATGCCAGGAACGACTTTTGGAAGAGAGAAAGAGCTTGAACGAGAAACGAGATTCTACGCAGGCATATTGGTGTCAGTTTCGATAAACATCTGCGAGGTTGTATGAGATGCAAGAAAGCATGCTGAAAGGGAAGGCCTCACATCGAATATGTCATCGCCATTCGTTGGCACCTCGAAAGTAGGGAACGACATTTCGGACCCGAAAAAGTCTGTCGAGAATGGTGCGTTTTGCGGCTGAAGGACGGGAAAGTCAGCATAAGACAGTACGTGATGAGAAGGGACCTACCTCCAGAGGGCCGATTGGCATCGGATGCCCGACTCCGGCACGGCCTTCAAAGTGCATGTTGTTGTGCTCCGCAGCTGTTGGACCAGCATCTTCCGCTTGGTCAACCTTGGCCGTTTTGCCTTTTGGACTTTGGTTACGTTCTTTGCCGCCTTTTGGACTCGTGGACAAGCGCTGGTTCTTTAGGACATGCATGAGTCAAGTAACTGACAGATCTTCAATAGACTTACTTTGGCACCGCCTTCCTTTGCAGCAATCCCATCGGCTGTCCGCTTCCTGGATCCTCGTTGATTAGCATTCGGCGTGCCATTCCCATTAATCTGAGGCGTTCGAGGCGTCCCAATTTGGACTGGACCGAGAAGAGGAGAATCGCCTTTCGGCGTTGGAGCACTTGGATATGCTTGAGAGGGACCAGCTGGGTTGGATGTACCATTCGGCTGAGGAGCGAATCGTCGAACAGCCGGTTGACCGTTAGGCAGACTGGAAGGAGGCGGCATATAACCTTCAGGATACGTGACCTCGCGAGATTCAGGCGGTCCTGATACCATGCGACCTATAAAGCGCATCAGATATCATTCAAGTATTCGCCGAGCTTTCACTCACCATGCGGGCCGATCTGTTGCATGTGCATGCCAGGCGAACCTGGTCGTCCTTGAGGCATGCTGTTCGGCATCATAGGACTTGAATTAGACTGCGCCCGAAGCATAGCCTGCTGCTGAGCTTGTATTTGCTGCTTCTGTTGTTGCTGCTGCATTTGATGTTGCTGATACATCATCATGTTATCATGCTGCTCGCCATTGAGTGCTTGACCAGGATGCTGAGGGATGCCTGGACGACCTTGCTGCTCGGCGCGCGCTCTTTGCATAGCAGCTTGCTGGGCTGACATGCCCGGCGGTCCGCCTTGAGCCTGCATCTGCTGTTGCTGTAGAAATCGCGCTTGAGCATGAGGAAGCTGGATAGCATTACGTACTCACCTGATAGAAAGCTTGCTGCTGCTGCTGGTGGTGTTGTTGTGCTTGAGCTGGGTCCATGCCAGAAGGCAGCTGGAAAGGCTGATTCGGACCGGGCGAGCCGCCAATATACTGCTGCTGTTCTGCAGGGGCTCCCGCTGTCAACCGTCTTTGTCTCTTCATAGGTGATCCCATAGTGTTGACTGGACTGCTGCCTTGGGAGCTATGAGGCATTTCTGGAAAAGGATGAGGGCTTCCAGCATTATGTTGACCAGCTCTTGACGGTTGCCGCTGAGGCGGTTGAATAGCCCCGTGATTGCCTGAGGCTGAAGCTGGACGGGAAAGGTGGCCTTGAGCTTGCATCTGCGCCTGAGCCTGAGCCAATTCAGCCTGCCTTTGTTGGCTATGGTATTTCCTCAGCCTCATACTACTGTGATACGCTCAAAGACTTACTTTTGACGCGTGGCTTGCTGCTGTTGTTGCTGCTGCGAGAGTTGTGGATTCTGGAAGGGTTGAGCCATTTGATGCTGATGCGGGCTCATTCCCACGGGTTGAGGTTGCGACGGTTGAGCAGGTCGGCCAGGAAAGGTGCTATGCATAGCTTGCGGACTGTAAAGCTGTTAAGACTATGTCGTACAACTTTTGAATTGGACTCACGAAGATGCCATTCTCCTTTGGTTGTTATTGGCCAGAGCTTGATTGCGCAGGCTAGCCTGTTGAGCTGCTGCAGGGCCAAGCAAGGCGTTCTGATCCATGCCATTCTGCATGTGCTGAGGATGACCTGGCTGATTCACGGGCTGGCCAAACTGGCGAGCGCTTTGAGCGGCTTGCTGCGCGCTCAAGTACGGGTCATTCGCCTGAGGGAAACCTTCTGACTGGTTTGCGTTGTGTGGGGGTTGAGGGAAGCTGTTCAGAGGCACAAGCGGCTGCTATGCAATGTTTCAGTCAACCAGAACGAAGCAGCTCTGTAATCGACAATTACCCTGTTTTGACCTGGCATTGTCTTTGAAGCCAGAAAGTTGCGTGCACCTTGACTGGCGCGAGCTGCTTCGGTGTTCTGTTGAGCTAGGCGAATATCGGTCATCACTAGCCACCATTGCCAGATATCGCAAGCCGGAGTCAGCAGCGGATGAGGAAGGGGTTTTGCAGATTGATCAGAGGTCTTCTGCTTCGCTTGTGCTTCACCAGTAGGCTGGGCATCTCCTGTATGCGAAGGCGAAAAGGCAGCTGGTGGCGTGGTATCGGAACGGATTGTGTCCGTTTTGAAGGTGATGCTCGAAGTAGAGCCGATAGAGCTGGCTGAGCTGGAGTTGTTGTCTGGGTTTGCAGTATTGTTTCGACCATCTCCCGACCTCTGCCGACCCATGTTGTCATCGCCATCTCCCACCTTGCCATTTGCGCTATTAGGGCTTTTGGGTGAATTGAGATCCTGCTCCTGTCCCTCATTGCCTGCATTCGCTGCTGCAGAAAAGGTCTTCATATTGAAAGATGCAGAGCCTGGTGGTGGGCTGGTGGGATGAACAGGAGTGTCTGGTGCTTGTTCGAAGAAAGCTCTGGCAGCATTCGTGAAGCCGGTTTGATACAGATAGGCGTATAAAGAAGCGTGAAAAGATCGTCGGACTTCGCTCGTCACTGGCTGCGGCACGTTGACGCGATTGACATGCGACGAGAGATCTTCTTCTAGCTGAGGGACTTCCATATGACTCGCTACATTAGGCATATGCAATGGTCCAGAAAGGGTAGGAGTGTTGAAGCTGAAGTTACGATTCATTGTAGCTGAAGGCGGCTGCGTCGGCAAGCCAGGCTGAGAATGAGACCTTGCCGCGCCGTTCATCATCTGTGTATCGACCCGCAAACCACCGTGACGACTTGACTGGGAAGAGGCGTGCGGATCAGGCATACCGGGAAGATCTTGATGCTGAGGTTGATATATGCTCTCGCTGCCATCTGCCATGGCGAATGGTGAAGACGCGTTCATAGCTTGACTGACGGAATGTGAAGGACCACTCATTCTCTGAGCCATGCTGGTTTGATGCTGCACGCCGTTCAAAGGTGCGCTTGACCTGGGCGTCGCTGCCGTCGAAAAGTTTGGGAATCCAGTATTGTGTTGTACATTAAAGTCTTGAGCTGGCATGGATTGCGTTGCGGCCATCGGAGGAGCTACGCTACCGGGCTGCTGCTGGTAGGAAAACATGTGCTAGATGCAATTCCCAAAGACAATGCAAGACCGTGATGTCCCGCCTTTGTACGCGTCGTCAGTCAGAGAAGAAGCCGTTTTGATAGCCGTATGACTGAGGATCAGGTTTTGACAAGGCGCAGATAAGCCTTCAAACAGGATGCCGGCGTTTCCTTGAAATTGTGCGCAGCGGAGTTCAATATGGCTAATTCCGCTGAGTAGTCGACGTTGTTGTGTGCGAGTAGCGACCAGATATATGAAGCTTGAAGCAGCGCGCGGTCTGCTCTGCCAATGCAGTGCTGTTGGGCTTGATTGCCAGGTTTCGGCTTGTTTGGGGATAATACAGCAGCTGGCCAGAGAGGCGCCTACAGACTGGTGACCGACTGAAGAGCTTGCGAGATGCACAGCTGCTTGTGCCGCTTCTCCAGAATATGCTTGAGAGGCCCGTGTCTTGCAATTGCGCTAAGTAGATCTGGTATCCCAATCCGGCGAAAGGATGCAATGCTGCAGCGCTTGATGATTGCAGCGCTTGCCAGTCGCGGTATACACCAGACAGGGAAGAAAAGGTATGACACAGCTCGACTTGAAAAAGAAGACGGCTTCGAACCTTTGTTGGCCTGCCGCCTTCGAAGGTCTCTGTGGCAAGTCTTTGCGAGCGCCTATGACTTTCTAAAGAGACAAGATAATGCTAATTGAAGTACATGTATATGCTATGCTCCCAGTGACCCGTGCTAAGACCGAAAATCCAATCTTCCGAGGAAGACACAATGGTCTGCCGCACTCTGCGTTGATGCCGTGCGAGTATCTGTTATCTGGAGTACACCCTGCTCCTCTTCAGACTCGAGAGACAATGTTCTATATGCTGTACAGGCGTTGAACGATTATTTGCTGTTGAGAATTGGTTGGTGAAAGTCTATGGGTACATGCCGTATGATTGAGATGGTAAGAAGGGTGATGTGTAGCTGAAGAAGATCAGAAGTACGACCTTCTCTTCGTGGTAGTAGGTGTTACGTCTGAGGACAAAGGTGAGCTGAGACGAGGCGCATAGCGAGTTCCGTCTGGCGTGAGAGAACTGCCTGAGCGCATGAACGCAGGTGAGGTGAAGCCCGCAAGCGAGAGTGGTGTGTAACCGCTTGAATGATGCCGCCGGCGATGAAGGTTGGATGGGTCCTCGAACCGGTCGAAACGAGTCTGAGATGACCCTTCATTGGGACGAGGTAGATTCGCAGCGGCTGTACTTTGCAGATTCAGACTGCCAAAAGGGATTTCGAGTCCCAAGGAATTCGGCTGCGATGAAGGTGCTGACTCTCGCATTGGAAAGCCGTACGTTGGCTGCACATCGTTGCGCGCTGGAAGTTGCATCTGCAGACTCGACATTGGCATGTTGGGCGAGAAGCGAGTCGGATTGACCGGAGACGAATTCCCTCTTGGCCTGCTTAAAGGCGCGCCTTGTTGACTCTCCCATTGATTCTGTGTGACCTGCCCCATGGTAGATGATAGCCGAGATACTTGAGCAGCGTGCTTGTCGAGCGGTGATCTGCCCCAAGACAGTCTGATCCGATGACCATGCACAGGGTAATTGCTTGGAGGCGATCAACACGGACTTGGGTGATCAGCATCGGAGGTACTCACTTCAGTTGTGTCATCGCTCTTTCGGCATCTTCACGTCTCACGTAGTGCACGAAGCCGCATCCTTTACCAGGTGGTACTTTGACATAGCTCACTGTAGCAGTATTGGTCAATCGCGCCTCACATCTAATGTCAAGATGGCAGACCTTCGCCGAACTCCATGAACAGGGACTAAGAATCCATGATGTTAGTGCGTGGATGGCCTGTACAACCCAAGATGATCTCACCTTGAGCATGTCTTCAGAGATGGCATTGGGCAGACCGCCAACAAAGACAGTCGTATTGTAGGGATCAATCGGCGCAGAGCGAGTGATGCGTCCTCGGTCCAGCGCATCCACAGATTGCGAGAATGGCGAGCCTCCGCTTGAGGCGATGGGAGACCTAGTCGTTGGCGAATCACGAGAAGAGCGACCAATGGTCGGCGATGTCTTGCCTGTGACACTGGCTTCATTGATACGTACTCGTCGGCCACGGAGTACGAAAGACGAGGGAGACGAGCGACCCAGATATAACCCGCGCTCTCGATCATCCAGCGAGCTGAACCGCACAAAGCCATAGCCTTTGGATAGCCCTTGAGCATCGCACATGATTTTGGCCGCAGAGCAAGACGGGAAAGATGGAGTGAAGAGAGCCTTTTAGAATCCTTTATCAGCCAATTGGACCTTTGTATCTAAGGCAGCTTACCAAAAGCTCGATCTCTGTAACGGCTTTGTCCAGACTACGGGTGGTAGAGTCAGCTCCATAGACACCTTGAGAAAAAGGAGGAAACTTACTCTCCGGCGAAAAGTGAGTACTCGTTCTCCCATTGAGGCTGCATGCCTGGAAGCCCCGTGGCCCAATTCACTATCTATACACATCAGTCTTTGCTTGCGTTCAAAGAGACAAACGAACACTTGAAAGTTCTCCCTGAACCGGGCATCAATGTTCTACGTTGCTTAGCTTCATAATGATCCATTATCGCGATAGCATGAGCCGCGGTAGGGTAATACAGAAAGCAGTAGTGAGAATTTGCTCTGAACAGTTCTGTCAGCAGAAACAGAGTAACGCAAGACTTGACTGACTGTCGGTTATTCTTAGCCAGCTTGACCATCACATCAACACGACCTGTTGGCGATGTTGCATCACGATCCCATCCCATCAGATTCACACAGCTCTTGATGTACTCCTCCGACATCCAGACCTCTAGATCACCAAGCCAAAGGGTACAGGAAGACTTTTGGGCATTCTGGGCATCTTCAGGCGACGGCAAAAAGTCCAGACTTGGAGCATCTCTCATGACTGTTGAAGTATCGATGTCATGTCTCGTTCGCTCTGGAAGGTTATAGTTGTGTTGGCGAGAAGGCGTGTTTGAAGGAAGGAAGTCTGATGTAGGGAAGCCTTTGGGCCCGAAGAAGTCTGGAAGGGTGGAAGAGCGCTCTGCTGCGACGGGATCTAAGTTAGTCAAGTCTTGAGCCCGCAGAAAGCGCGATGAATTTGGTGAAGATGCATCAGCGGGGTTGAACAGTATGTTGGCAGTAGGTGGATTTGAAGGCTCCGCAATGGCGTGCGACCTGCTAAAGTTGAAGCGAGAGTCTGCTAGCAGATAAGAGGGGCTGAGAGTAGCGAATTCTTGATGACCTGTATTTCTCGTGCCCTGGCTTTGAAGATCAATCTGAAAGGCGAAATCATCCTTTGGCGTTTGCGACGAGAGATCTAGCGGCGGAGGACGAGCCCTAGACGTCATGCAATTTCACTTGCACCCAGAATTCGAGGGCGTTTAGTTCAGTCAGAGTTCCGCTCCAGGCCAAAGTCGAATTCCGCTATTGATTCCGCCAGACCCAAGATTGCGAATTTTTGAGTTCAGAAGGTCGTCCAAAGCAGAGGTAGATCGCTGGGCGGGGCATATCCTTGATATAAGCAGCTTGGGGAGTTTGTTGACCGTGGGCCAGATCAGGGGCGGTTGCCGCCTTGACTCTACTGATCGGCGGGAAACTATTAACAGCCGCTTTGTACAGCAACCTTGCAGCGAGATGAGCTGCTGGTGTCAGAGGGCGTGTGTACTGCAGTCAACCCGAGTGAGGCGATTGACAATGTTGACAAATTTGAGTTCTGTCAATGAAGGCATGAAGTCAGCCAGGAGTTCGTGGAATTTGAGGCACAGACTGAGAGACAGACTCTGTTTGGCGTTATGATCTAAGCAAACCGCTCCCGCTACCCACTAACTGCGAACAGCCGCGACCGGACTCGTCATTCCATGCCTTTTCGACGCGCCAGTTCCGACCCAATAGTCCACACCAGCTTTCGAGTGTACAAGAACTAGCTGTTGAAGATGCGCGAATGAATGCAGTCGTGCCTAGTAGCTAGTATCTCTTGCAAAGGCCAAATCGTTACTGGATCTTGCTCAATTTCGCCCTTTGTCGTGGCGCTGCTACACGCGTTCAAGGTCTTGGTAACAAGAGGTTGAATAGCATGCAGTAATTCACGATGAGCCAGATATGGTCCGATGAGATTCAGTCGAACGGCTGAAGATAGGATGGATCTGGCATGCAGGAAGAGATGCAAGTGTCGTGTCTTTTCTATTGTGGAATACTTAGTGATCTTCTATACGAATAGAGCAGGTAGACATACCAGCTGACAAGCCAACAGCTGCACATAGAATTCCCCAGCAGACGGGCAGATGAGCTTCGAAGCTCCCAGTGCGAACACTGATTCTGATATCATCGACGAGCTGATCGATAGGCCGTATGATACCAGATTCAGGCAAGGGTGGTGCGAATGAGCGGACGTAGAGTGAAAGTAGGGCAGCTCCCTGAGCTTTCGAGGCGCGTCTCGCGACGTTATTGAGTAGCATGGCTTCGTGTAGAGTGCTGAGAGTTACGAGCTCTTCTTTAGCCTGCCTGAAAGCGTCCTTGGACTCGACTGAGCAAACGAGATGATGGGCATCATTGACGAATGCCATTGCCAATCGAGAATACGAAGTCAAGCTCTTGTCGATGAAAGCAACCACTGATTGTACAGTACTGAGAGTAGCAGGAGCTTCCAAGTCGTAGTGTAGCGGCAGGAAGCCATGCAGACAAGTTGACTCGAGGCCAGAGGAAGCGACAAATCCACCCGTTGGCAGGTTACTGTCGCTCAGAGCCAGCAATAGGAAGGTTTCAACGTCGTCAGGCAGGTCTTTCATCTTGACTTCGCGGTATTGGACAAGGACTAATTTCTTTGGAAGCTTGATAGCGCCCACCACGTCAAACAATACGCGAAAGGCATAGCGACAGATCACAAGTATGGCAGCCAATGTAGCCCGTCTCAACAAGCAAGGAGAAGATCTGTTCAAGCGGACCGACAAAATAAACTCTGAACTATTTGCCTTGACATACGGAGCGCTCGTCGTCCAGCTGATCAAGGACTATGAAGACTTTGACGAGGTTAACAAGCAGCTGGAAAAGATGTATGCGCGAGACTCAAGACGCTTGTGATCTGGCTGATCTGTCAAAGGGGATACAACATGGGCACACGGCTGATAGAAGACTTCCTCGCTCGCACAGGCGTAGGCAGGTGTACAGAGTTCCGTGATGTTGGCGAGGTACTCGCTAGAGTGCGCCCTTCACCTATGCTGATTGCATCATCCTGCTGATATCGCTTGACGAAGGTCGCATTCAAAGCTTTCCTCAACATCAGTCCTCAGATAGCACATCCTCCAGCAGGACCTAATGCGCCTAAAGAATTCGCACTCATATTCGATGAGAACCCGCTTGCCGAGTTTGTCGAATTACCAGAATCCGCGCTGGGGCAGCAACAAAATTCCAATGCTAAAGTGGGCGAGCCTGGTAATGGTCTGTGGTATAGCAATGTGCTGTGTGGTGTGATAAGAGGGGCTTTAGAGATGGTTCGTCCGTTTCTATCGCTTATGCGCCCTGTCTCATGCCCGACCCTCAGATTCAGTTTCAAGTGTCTGCTTTCTTCGTCTCGGATGTATTGCGAGGAGCAGAGAGGACAGAGATGCGCGTGAGACTGATACGAGTCATGGAAGAAGAGGTCTGTCATGGCCATCTTGCTTCGCTGCAATCGTACTCATACAATCATAGGTACCCGTTGGAGACGATTGATAGGCAGAAGGGGCAATGTACGAATATATAGATACGACCAATGATAATGCAATGTACAAAAGGAGAAATAAGCCCAAAATGTCCTACCGATATCATCTACACAAATGCGTTCCGTGACCACTGAGATGCCAAAAAAGACACCGATTGCACTACCACATAATCATCGACACTGAAGGAAGAAATAGATTGGATGCATCAATCTTCGACGGCGAATCTATCGGCGAAAGATGTTTTGATGTGTGTGGTCGTCGAGGAGGCTCAAAGCAGGGATGCCAGCTGCTTGTGCTTGCGCAGAGAACAGAGGCGAGGGGCAGAAATTTACGTGAGAGGATGGGAGGGTTGGTTGAGGAAGATTGGGCGCGGGTGAACCGGAAGCGTTCTCGAGCGACAGAGTGGGCACATCGACATCAGGTGCCGGTGAAACGGAGCCTTCGAATTGTCGACCATTAGGAGCAGGCGACTGGCTTGAAGCCCGCTTCTTTTCAGCTCGGCGGTCTTTTCGAGACTTGATTGCTGAAGGGACTCGGGATGTAAGAAAGGGCATGAGCATCGGAGACATGCCAATAGCTTCTCTACGAGTGATCTTGACTCGCTTGTTGCCCTTGGTAGATTGCCAAGTCGTGCTGGTTTGCTGAGCTTGAGCAGCATTGAGGATGGCTGTGGTGATGGGCAGATAGACGGAAGCGTTGCCATTGATGAAAGGGCCGTTCTGCATGACAGGACCTCTTTGCGAGTGTGCATCATGAGAGTCTCGAGAGCTACGGAAGGCGCCGATAGGAACGCGGTCCCAGCGATAGAGATCTGGACCATCCGTCTGCACACCATCCGCGTCTGTTTCACCCTCTGACTCTTGCAGGACCACCTCAACCTCTCCTCCGCCAAGAATTGACGCTTCAAGAATGTCGTCGAGGTCTAATTGCATCAAGACAGCTTCGTCTTCTTCCAAGATATCGGAAGGTGGAGAGGGTCGGTTCAGCTCGATAGAAGGAGCAGACATGGTAGACCGCGATGAGGTGAACGAGGATCGCCGAATACGCTGACCTGGCGTGACACTCTCGCTGCAAGACTGTAAGAAGGAAGCAAGCCAAGCATCAGTATATTCATCGAAATTTGACTGAATATTCTCACTCTGGTTCTTTTGTTGCGTCTTCTGACTTTTGTGACGGAGAAGGGAGACAAGATAGGACCTTGTTGCGAGCCATCGAGCACCGTCATTGTCTTACGACCAAAAGGAGAAGGTTCGGGCAGATTGAAATCTCCCATAGATGGACCTGGAGGTGGTAGTGATTCGCCATTGACTGCCTTCTTCGATTGCTTTCGAGTGACAGGTCGAGTGAGACCATCGGCAGTGTCTTCCAATTCTTTGTGCTCATCATGAGGTACATGCACTTCATCCGTTTCGATTCCAAAGCGAGCGAGACCATCGTCGTCCGCGTCGTCTAACGTATCCGTTGTATTGCCCCCATCTTCAGAGTCGTCAGAATCGCCATACAGACCGTTGATGACCATCATTTGATCCAATTCTTCGGAAGAATCGGCATTTTGATCATCTTCTGAATCCGCTACTCCAGGATCTTCTTCATCGGTAGTAGCATCCAATTCCATGCCATACACAGAGGGAGCAGTTTCAAACCTGTCAAATTAAAAGTGCACCATCAGCGCGAATCTGATAGCCAATATCCCAAACTGACCAATGCGTGTTTTCGTTGGCCGGACCTTCCGTTTCCGTCTCTGGCATGCCCTCCAATTGCATCTCTCCATTGCCCCAAGCGAGCAATTCCTGAAAATCTTCATCCCCTCCATCAGCCTCTTCTTCCTCCGTTGCCTCGGTGCCCCAAGCGTTCGCAGTCAGAGGATCTTCGTCTTCTGACCAAGTGACGAAAGCAGGTGGACCGTTTAATTCCCAAACATTCATTCCAGCACGTTCGATTCCGCCGGAAAGCAGATCACCGTCGCTGTCTTCTCCGCTGGCATGCGATCCGGGATGGCTGTTTTGAGCAGGTGGGATAGTGCTTTGATGACCATTGGTATCTTTCTCGTCAGAGGATGAACCAGATCCATCTTCCGAGGACGAATCAGAAGAACTAGCAGTCTTCTTTCGACCTGAACTTCGGGTGGGCAAGACATTGGGCGAATTGGATGCAGATGTTTTTAGTCGAATTCGGAGTGGTTGGTTAGAGTCGTTAGGATGAGTATCGGTATTGCGATTTTTAGGTGGACGACCGCGTTTGCGTTTGATGGCAGGAGCAAGCTGACGAGGCGGTTTGTATTCATCTTCAGGTTCTTCTTCGCCTTGATCGTATAGATCATCGGCGATAGCGGTGCGGACATGGTAGGGAGAGTTAGCGAGGGAGTTTTGAGTAGCTCGGCCTGAAGAGTGGCCAGAGTGAGATTTTGCTTGTTTGCGCTTGTTGCTTTTGTTTGATGAGGAAGCGTCGTTGCGTGATATGTATGGCTGTCGACTGCTCGAAGCGACCGGATCTGCGGTTCGACGAGCTGATAACGCCGCATGTCAGATTTTGCAGCATGGCATCCACGCGAGCGAGATACTCACAACGACTCATTGTAAAATATCGGCAAGGGATGATATAGGTAAGTTTGCCAGTAGATAGATTGATGATAGCGCTCGGTGATTTGATGTTAGCGCCCGAAGAATGGTTTTTAAAGCTGGGGTAAAGAAAACTTGAATAGAGATTTGCAGCCGCTGTGCTGTCTTGTTGCAGCAGGCGGCCAACTGACTGGTTGATCTGTAAGGACTGTCTTGAGGCTAGATGTGACCGGCGTCGCTTCTCTGTTGTATGCGGTAGTGTGCGTGGTGTAGATGATTGATTGGAAGAAACGAGGACGAAATAAGCATGGCTAAGCTATAAAGCAAATGCAGCAACAGCGGTTACTATGGTCGAGACTAGGGCTGGTAAGCGCTGAGACGTGAGAAGCCAGTAGCTTCAAGTCGTTCAAAAGAGCCGCAGACCTGTTGAGGGTACAGCGGATGAAAGAAGCTCTGAAGAGACGTCGGAGGCCAAGCTGGAAGCAGATCACCACAAGGATGAAGGTGTTGAGACAAGAGAAAGGATTTTCGAGAGAGCATGTCTTGGAGCCGCATCACGTGACCCACACGTCTTTTCCCAGCTTCTATACAGCTGTTTTGATCAGCCAAAGCCCCTTTGGTGCATGCTCAGAAGCTGCCGTATCAATCTCAAACAGTTCCAAGCAATCTCGACCATGCATGAAATTTTGAGCATCAAACGATGTCTGCCAGATTCTCTTCGGTTCGGCTCAGATGAAGCCTGTACTATCACCGATCAAGATACAGCAGAGTCCCTGAAGGCCGCAGCTGCACTACTTCGAGCCGATCAATTGGTAGCTTTCCCTACAGAAACAGTTTATGGCCTAGGCGCTTCTGCCTTATCCTCTAAAGCTGTCCAATCCATCTATGCAGCAAAAGGCAGACCATCTGACAATCCCCTCATCATCCATGTCGACAGTCTAGCCATGCTTCACCGCTTTGTCGCTCCAAACCCTCTGCCCAAATCCTACTCTGCCCTGATGGAAGCTTTCTGGCCTGGTCCGCTCACGCTACTCTTCCCTCTTCCATCGCCTTCACCATTCGCACCAGAAGTAGTCGCCTCGCTACCGACTATAGCAGTACGCATGCCAGCTCATCCAGTCGCTCGCGCCCTCATTCAACAAGCAGACAGACCAATAGCTGCTCCTTCGGCCAATGTTTCCGGTCGACCAAGCCCAACCGATGCGCTGCATGTGTATAACGACATGTTGACCAAACATGGACATGATCCAGATTGGAGGTTGACAATCTTGGATGGTGGTGCTGCGGATGTAGGTCTCGAAAGTACAGTTGTTGACGGAGTAACATGCGAAGGAGAAGTGCGAATTTTGAGGCTGGGCGGTGTTGGTTCGGATGAAATTTCAGATTGTCTGAACAAAGCTGGGCTGGATGTGTCGGTCAAGGTGTATGGAAAGGATTGGCAGGACAAAGCGATGGCAGCGAAACCTTCTACGCCTGGAATGAAGTATCGGCATTACGCGCCATCATGTCCTGTGATCTGCGTTCAGGCCGATCCAAGAGCCTCTTCTCCTTTGGCGACCGTGATCCAGTCCTACGTACAGACAGGTGCCAAGATCGGTCTTCTACATCTCGAGCCCAGTGCTTTGCCTTCTTTGCTGCAGTCGCAAGAAGTTATTTCCTACTCGTTCGGACCAACAGATGCCCCATCATCACATGCCGCAAAGCTGTTCGACGGCCTTCGATCACTGGAACAGCAAGGTGTTGATGTGATATTGGTGGAGCGACCAGAAGAGGGAGCGATATGGGAGAAAGGCATCGGTGCAGCAGTGTGGGAAAGGGTTGGAAAGGCTGGAGGCGGTCTGAAAAGCAGCTTGAAATTCAAGCCTTGAGTGGACATGGCTTCCTAAGTGATGGTGGCTTGATAAAGCATTGCAAAAATGCCAGCAAGAGCGAAGGTGGAGGGCAGGTCACTTAAGTATTTTTTGCCTGTGCGACGGAGTTTGTCTTTCATCAATCGCGGCAAGAACAAAGCTTACTCGTCTAATCACAGGTGTCATAGAAACGCAGCTTCAACCTCAAATGAAGTGAACGCTCCGATCGTCTCAGGCATCCTTCAAAGCACAAAGGCGCCCATGAGCTGCATCCGTTCACGAATATCCACCTTGATCCCGGTCGATTCTTGCTGCCTGACGTCCTTCACCAGCATCTCGGCCTTCTGCACGATGTCTCGGCTGGTCATATTGTAGGCAAGACCATTCAAAGCTGGCGAACAAAACATCAGGCAGGAAGAATGTGATGTGGGCCAGGTTGTACCTGAATCTAGCGATATGATTTCTGTAGCTTCTAATGCAGAAAAGACAAGTGCTATCGCCCAAATAGGCTGTCCCAAGACTTTGACTTAGTAGTGTGTATGCAATGATCTCGGCCACATACCCTGAGAGGATTATGCTTCGATTTGCGCTCAATTATGTGAGCTGCAACAATCCTATGAGCCGCTTGTATAGTTGATCTCGGCAGCACTGGTTGACCAGGTATAGGTGTCGACGATACGCGTTGCAGCAGCCTGTTGATGTAGATGATGCTAGCATTGTAGAGTGCTGAGCTGAGAAGTACATTCGTAACAGCGACCGAGAGACTCGACATGTTATCGTAGCTTGAGATAGACAAGAGCGGATCGAGGTAGGGAGGATCCAGCGTCGACGAGAGGTTGCAAACCTCCATGTGAATGGTTTGCACTTCATGCACCAATTGTAGCATATCCTGACGGTTTGTAGAAGTGTTGTTGCTTGATAGACGGCCGTACAAGCTGCTGATGCGAGCCAAGAGCCAGAAAACGCTGTTCATTGATCAGCAGAGAGTAATGTATCAGCATGATGACTGACTAGAGGACATTTCGTAATGTACCAGCAAAGTGAGCTGATGGATCTCCATCATCGTTGACCGGAGTACAAGTCGCGTTCGTTGTAAAGGTAGCTGTAGCGACCATCTGGACGAATCGACAAGGACCAAAGCCAAACATAGAGGCACGTAGGTCGAGAGAGGCAATGACGAGACACATTCGTTTTGCTGTCGGTCCCAAGCTGTCGAAGGAACAGGCTGGCAAGCAAGGTCATCATGAATCCATCTGTCTTCTGAACGCACAAACATACTTGGCATCCTTTCGAAAACTTTGCAGGCCAGATCAATCTGAGATTGCAGCTTGGCATGGCTTGTTGCGCTCGAAATCTCGTATTCGCAAGTAGCCAAGCTGGTCGCTATGAGCCATTCCAAATCTCTGCCAGACTGGCGCGCGCCATCTTCTGTTCCAATTGGAGTAGGTCCGTATAAGAGATAGCGATTCCAGGCTTCTGATGGTAATGTAGAGGCAAAGTTCTCGTTGCGACCAGAGCTGCCTTGAGCGGCGCGAGTCAAGTGCATAGCGCTCAAAGCTAGCAGAGTGCCGAACAGCGTTGGGTTGTGAACAGCTTGGCGGTAGATAGCTGAAGCGTAATCAACGGTGTGCCGGTCTCTGTCTTGTGCCTTTCGTGCCATCGAAAAGAGAAAATGCTCGACCAGTTGCTGGTCGCTAGGAATACTTGTTTCGACACTGGAGCTGCGAGTATCGATCAAGTCCGGTATGAGGAATTGCTGCCAGTCTACATCTATTTCGCTTCCAAGTGCGAATGTCGACTGCAGTTCCGGCGAAGTAGGTACATTGGTCAACGTATGTTGGAACAAGCTTGGGCTCAATGGCACATTCTCTTCCGGCGGAGAAAGCTTGGATGTCGACGCGACAGGTGCATCTGCTGCGACTTGACCGAGCGAACCAGAATGCGAGAAGGTCTCCCATGCTCGTGTAGAAATTGATCTGTGCTTGTTGATCTTTTGCTTTGGTGTAGGATATTCGCATGATAGCCCAAGAGTCATGCAATCAGCGCAGACTGGGCGCTCTTCGGTGCATTTGACACTGAAATAGCCAGGCGTAGACATGAGCGAATAGAAGGCGCATCTACCAAAGGCTGTAGACTGACTGTCGCTTCCTACAACTCGCGCATCCAGTTCTAGACCTCGTATAGCGCGTCTTCTGCCCGCTCGCTTTGGCCATTATGATGGCTTGAGGTGGTTGTTAGCAGAAAACAAAAGCGGTCTCTTGACGGTCACGGAGCCCCTCACTTTTAGCCCCGGTCTGCTCGCGGTTGGCAATACCCTATAAGCGTTCATTCAAGCGTTACAACTCGTTTCTAATATACAGCATTCCAATTCACTCTTAGACCTTTGGAAGGACGTTTGTATTCTCCAAGCGATCCTCTTCTGACTTCTCCATCTGTTCCTTCTCGTCTTGACCAACGATAATTCTATCTTGATCAACGCCATCCATCCCACGGACGACATACTTGGAGAAGTGTCGAGCAGGGACTTTGTTGTGGAACCTGTTATAATAATAAATGAGATACAGGTTGAGCACCAATTGCTCGGGACGCTCACATCTCGTCGAGCTCTTCAAGCGTCCTGTTCTGAGTTTCTGGTAGGTAGAAGACAAGCCAGATCCAGGTGACGAGGTTTGAAGGGAACCAGATCCATGCAAGCTTGCCGCCCAGGAAGGTTGCGCTTCTTGGGTTGACAAAGTAAGGTGTGGTGAATACAGTGAGCCAAGCGAAGACGAAACCAATAGCCATTGAGAAGCCGCTGAGTATTGGTAAACGCATAAGTAATTCGTAGCAGGGAGTTGAAAGGGCACTCACAAAGTCTGGGAGCGCAGTCTATTGCTAGGCATCTCTCCAGCAGAGACCCATGCCAAAGGACCAACGGAGATAGAGTAAGCATATTCGTAGACGCAAACAAAGGCGATCACTGAACTTGACATCAGCGTTGTAAAGGCCTCAGCGCTAAAGCCACTCACTAGCTTTACCGGCAGCTGCACTGTCAGGAAGAGCGGTGACGAGGATAGCAACCAAGCCCATGCTGATCGTAGTGGTTGCAAAACCGTAAATCAAGATATCACGGCGTCCAATGTAGCGAGCAGCGAAGGGCGCGCACAAGGCACCGAAGACGCCAATAGCTTTGAGGATAGTCGTATTGACGAATGCGTTACCCGAGCCAGCAACCTGGAAAAAAACTGTAGCGTAACCACTGAACACATTGTCAGCGCAGTCTGGCTGCTGCAAAGGATAGACTGACACAAGGAAGTTGATTCCAGAAGCAGCATGTAGTATAGCACAACCCACGCAGAGGAGCGTTCGCCTGAGATCTGGTCCGCGGAAAATGTCCATGAAAGAAGAGCCGGTCTTTAATTCGTTTTCAATGCGAACAGATTCGAGAATCGCTTGCAGTTCCATTTCGACAAATCGAGCTTCGACAGAGTTGCCTCTAAGTCTGACGAGGGCTTTCCGGGCCTTTTCGTTTTCGCCGCGGGTCGCGAGCCATCGAGGGGACTTGAAAAGCCGTCAGTGATATCAGTATGGGATGATGAGCGATCTTACCTCGGGCATGTAGAAGGAGTAGAACATGAACCAGACTGGCACGATGTACAAGACGACAAGCTGTAGCTGATAGCTGTGCTTGGTGAGATTCTGTTTCCATGCGTTGTTGATGATTGCACCAACTGGACATTCACATTAGCATACGCACCATGATTAGCAAGTCACAACGTACTCAATCCTCCTCCTGATACCATGGGCTGGAAGCACGAGACGATAGAACCACGTAGATAGTGCGGAGTTGTTTCACTGAGACAATTGTCAGGTGGGATCCAATGACACGGAAGAAAGTTGCTCACCTGATGTACATGACCACCAGGTTCACATACATTCCGTCTGGGCAAAGGCAAAAGTAAGAATAAGCAGATTGAAGGCTCCTGACGGGCTGCAGACTTACTTGCGATGCCGAGAATGAGTCTAGCAATGTACTGTGGGTGATGATCAGAAAGATTGATCGACCAGACCTTGAACACTCACGATTGGCCATTGAACAGTCACCAATTCTTGGATAGTAATGGAGAAGAAAGAGAGCAGGGAAGCCGCGACGAAACCAGCTCTTCTCCCAAACTAATCATTCATGTCAGGAAGTACGAGCGCATGATCGGATAAGCATACGAAACGAGAAAAGTATCCAAGCCCAAAGGAGGCTATGATCAATCCAACTTGCAGCAGACTGGTGATGAGCTGTTGAAAGACCGTTTCTATACCCCAGCGTCCAGTTCCAGCGTTATAGGTCCCAAAGCTGAATGTGCGTCAGAACAGTGTTGCTCTTGTATTCAGGAGATAGACTCACACTCTTAGGAAGCCTTGCATAGCTTGGAAACCGTTGATGATACCGGTATCAAAACCATCTGCAAGGCATCATCAGTGTGTGAGAAGCAAGAATAGGGCAGAGCATACATTGAAAGGTAGCAAAAGAAACACCGAGACAGAGGAAAAAGATACGCTTGTTCTCCCACAGAGATGTGACTGGGATGCCCTCAACAACGACAGATGTACCAGCTTGTCCGACCATCTTGTCGAGATAGAAGAATGGAGAGAAGATTCGTGGAGAAAAGGTGCGGGGAGAGTGAGCAGAAAGGAGGAGCAGAATATATAAGCCTCGAGTGATAGGCTGACTCGCTTAGGCCACGCGAGCGGACGAGGCTAAATACTGCCGACCCGCCTACGCGAGCAAAGGGCAGATGATCGCCTTGCGCGTGGAAAAAAGCATTCTCCGTATGCGAGGAGCGATAAATGCGGTCCTCCAAACAGGACATCTTGGCCATCTTTTGCAAGATATAGTATTCCATCATGAGCAAGCAATTCGGATCAGTTGAATGTCGCCCTCTTAGCGACACTTTTGGTGCGTCTCATGTCTTGTCCAGCAACAGTCAATTGCGCCTAACCTGCGGCCTTCCTTCAGGTGCCTCTGCACACGGTGTTGACTTCACCAAGCCGGTCCCTCAGGATGTCGTGGACGATGTGAGCAATATCGCCGTTCATGCAATCTTTCAGAGATATTAAAATCGCTCTGTCTTAGCTGGTCAGAGCACACAATCACTATGGCGTCTTGGTCTTCTACAACACTGGCCTGAACGATCAAACCCATTGCGCCTTCTCCAAGCAGCTCGGAGAGCTCGAAAAGTGAGTTCAAACATGAGACAACAGATCTCCTGCTGAAGCCTTTCCAGGTCTCCCAAATTCACTGGCCCAGATCAGCCTGACCGCTTCAGCGAGCCGTACCTGTTTGATGCCGGGAACACGCTCATTGATGGTACTCTGGTCAAGAAGGACTCGCGCCGCTGGCACTACAACAGTAAGCTCGTTCTATATATCTCAGAACAGTACTGACAGCGTATATAGAGGGAAACGCTCTTTGGCATGTCGACTCTTCCTTCAACCAGCGCCGCTCCAAATACTCGTTGCTTCTGTCGCACAAGGTGCCTAAGGCTGGAGGCGACACGTAAGTTCCTCCGTTATTCCGACGAGCTTTGGGCTGACTCATTCTACCAGTGGCTTCGCTGATGTACGCACTGCATACAACGATTTGCCTCAAGAGAAGAAGGATCAAATCGAAGATCTAGTTGTCGAGCACAATCTCTGGTAAGCCTGCTGCAAACTTATTCTTGCACATGAGCTTACTCTTCCATCAAACAGGCATTCCCGCAAAGTCGCTGCCCCTGAAGAATTTGCCAAAATCACCGAAACGGAAATGGCAGTCAAGCCGCCTGCCTACCACAGACTGGTTCAGACTGGACCTGACGGACGCAAAACTCTGTACATTGCCGCTCACGCCAAGAGGATCTTGGGTTGGCCTGATGACAAGGGTTTGGCTTTGATCAATGAGCTKCTTGATTGGTGCTCTCAGCCTGTAAGTCTGACTGCTTCTTCTTCTCTTCCAATATTGACGATTCGTTTAGAAATACACCATGACTGTCAAGTGGGAGCAACAAGTCGGTCAGCTCGTTTGGTGGTCCAACATTACCACCATGCATCGCGCAACTCCATTGTGAGCCGTTCTACTTCTTYTCTTCTGCTGTCGCTGATTGTGATGGTGTAGCTCTGACCAAATGGAAGTTCGTGATATGCGAAGAACGACCGTCTTCGATGATTCGCCAGATGCCAATGGTGTTCCTAATGCTCATGAACGCGAACTGCGCGGTCAATTACCTGCTGCTTGAGTAGGAGGCGGTGGACTGTGTGCTTCTTGGGAAATCTTGTACAATACCAATATGAAATGTGGACGTGCTTTGTATGCCTTCCCAAAGTAGCTTGTTTGACTGTTTGCTTTTGTTGCCACTCCAACAGTTGCAAAAGACTGCCTTTGTGAAGACAGCAAGCAAGTGACGCCGTGCTACCCCGAGGCTAGGCTATACGTATGGAGACAGACTGCCAATGAATAGAAGCCAATTGAAATGGCGTCTTAGCCAATTCTTGCATCATCTAGGCTGGACAAAGAAAACTATAACAGAAATGCTTCGTTGTAGAGATACCAATGCTGCTTTGGGCCATCCAAAAAGACCAAGGAAACTCCAGTCACGTAATAGTGAAGAGTTGGACAATCTGAAATTCAAGCAACATGACGAGGGCAGACAGGATAGGGTAAGCTTCTGCGCATTGAACAAGGGCGCAGACAGATGAGACTAGTTAACGAAAGGCTAGACAGATGGCTTCAGGCATTGAGAGCCTCACAGCAGAATTCGCATGCACAGCTCTTTTCGTTTGAACAGCCAATCAAGCACACAAACGGAACAGCCCGAGATTGAATTAGAGGCAAAGAACGACCAGACAAGCGACGTGATAGACCGGCGAAGAGCTACACACGTAGCTGGCAGCAAGAAGCCTTGATGACCGTCGTATCGGATCAAGTCTGCTTGAATACAGCTCGTGAAGTCCTTGCTAGTGCCACATTCTACCGCGAATCTATCGAAAGGCGTCAGGAAACGCCGCAAGATTGCCAGAGCTGTGACTCGTACAGACCTGACTGGTGCCGTCCGCTACTCCCAATCGTGATCGCGCTGCAAGACAGTGCTTGTACGCAGCCATGACCTCGTAAGAAACTGGAGAGTGACACTGTGTCATGAATGGCATGCATCGATTTCGCCGTGAAACCGCTTGAACAAGCCAATTCGCTTCGACTTCATCACTTAGCTAGTTTGACGCGTCTCCCAATATCTAGGCAACGCGCACATCATTTAAAGCCAAAGAACGCACTTCGTCTACTTCAGTTGCATGTCACAAAGTTGTGTAGTCGGTGACGCGTCATTCCAATCTGGCCTGGAAACAGAGAATGCGATAAAGCATAACCTTCTTGCTTCTGTTCCACAATGTGAAGAGATCTTGCCTTGTTATGTTCTCCTCCGTCTGCTGCACAAGGAAGTCTTGCTCTTGCTTACGCTCAGCAAGAAGTTTGCTGTCGTCGAAATTCCGTCGAAGCTTGCAACATACAGCAGGTATCCAATCACAGTGCAGAAGCTGAAGAAGTGCTGCTGATCTTGTGCACTCGATCGTAGCTGATATGCTGATTGCTCAAGACCTCTTGTTTCATTGGCTACACCTGAGACCGGGTTCATCCAGCCTATTGAAGAGCTGGCGCTTGTCCTTGGATCGTCGAACACACATGAAGAGCAGCGCTGTCAGATTCTTGCATCTCCAAGGTGAACCGCGTCGCTGCGGTATGATTGCCAAAACAATGCAAGGCTTGCTTTTGCCGCAGCGCCGAGCTCGGTCTAGCAAGTCCAACGATCACCGCGAGATGTACAGTACAGGAAGCAAAGGAGTGCAACCTCGATGCTAGCAGCTCCGTCAGGCCGGGTCGAGACCACGCAAAAGGCATGCTGGGGCCGAAAAGGAAGACTGGCAAACTTTAAAAAGCCAACATGGATTCAGATTGGTCACCAGTGATAACAGATTGCCGACCCGGTCCGCCAGATCCACCGCGTCTGATTGGCCGCGAGCAGTCGCGAGCTCGACAAGTCATTTATTTATCTCAGGGGCTCAGCAGCCTGCAGGCCGTACTCTCGAGCAATTCAGCTGCTTGTCGCCTTGTCGGTGATTTACTGTGCCTGTAAACCGTATATTGGCTAGAGGGACCCAAGTCAGCGGCCAATACAGTGGCAAGACCGAACTTAAAACCCCAGATTTCCGGCAACCGATGATGCAACAATCAAATCTTTTGCAAAAACCCATCTTTCGCTGTCTGCTGTTGAACAGAGACGACGGCTTGGCCAGCGACAGCAAAGTGAGATACCCGTGGTGTATTTGAATCACAAGAGACGATCTTCTCCAGACTTCCGCTCCTTGGCCGTCCCTTCTTCGCCGACCCGACAAACAGAAGGCTCGAGAGCGCTTTGATGTTCCATTCTCCCGCTTTTTTCAGTTCCACCACCTTGTCCAGTCGTCAATTTGGCCCTCCTTTCCAACAGAACAAGCTCTTTGCACTTTCTCAGGCATAGCTGCTTACACCGTCAGCCAATTACAAGCCAAACAAAGTAGTGATGCCTCTAGAAGATCTGTTAGCCGCAGCAGCAAAGGAAGGCTCAACAGCTACATCGTCGGCTCAGCATACGGACGACTATCAAGGGCTGAGGTTACCGCCGATTCACGTTGGCTCACCAAATTCGACATCCTCATTGCCGCCACAGCTACAGCGCTTGGCTTTCAGTCCAGAAGAAGCAGCATCTCATCAGAAACAAAGTTCTTCAACCAGCTCGTTAGATGAACATGATTTATTCGGCGCGACCTCTGGCTCGAAATTGTCAACACTGGCGGCTTTATCGGCCATGGAGGGCTGGCCATCACATCCGCAATCGCACCGGCAGCGCACGCTTCCAAGCCTCACGTCAGAATACACTGCGGCAACAGCGACTCTGCCTTCAAGCAGTCAATCATCGCGCTCAGCTTACTCTCGCTTTCCACCGCCTATCAGCGTACCGTCTTCCGCGCCTACACTACATTGGCCGACGTCGCAACCTTATCCGCCCTCATACGAAGACGGGTCCCGATCCCTCCCTTCTACCTCTGCCCCCTTCTCTAGCTACCCTTCAGCAGGTCCTTCGTCTGCACCTCCAAGAGCCTATGACGTTTCCGAATCCATCATTGAATCAGTGGAACATCTGCGACGAAGGCAGCAAGCGATGCTGCTGCCGGGAGGAGAGACTGATGACGGGTATAGTCGGTTTGCACCGCGATCACAGCGCGCCTGTGTACGTATCTGGTCACATTCCCGATAAAGTCAATCCTGATTGAGCTTCTCGTATAGGTGAACTGCCAAAAGGTACTGAGAATGATCTTGCTGCACGCTACAGCTAACTAAGCTTCACCCGTCTGCAGGCCAAGAAGCGATGTGTACCGACAGAATCTGGAATGCGGCCATGCGATCGATGTGTTCGCCTTAGGCTACAAGGGACCTGTTCGGACGCTCCACGCAAGAGCGACTTCGACTCTACCGCTTTACAGCAACCATCACGACCACACGACACAGACGACTACAGCAACACTGCAGCAAGTGGAAGAGATTTACCACAACCCACTTGGAATCAACCGTAAGAAAGCGTGAGCCTAGAGCTATATGGCATGTACACTAGCAAAACTCGTCTGTATGATAGCGCATAATAGACAGCAAGACACACATTATAGCATGTCGCATGTAGATTCACAAATCGTCTGTGGCACGATTACGTATGCATTCGTTCAGATACAAGACTACGAATCCAGCGTTTCATCTTGTTCCGAGTCTGTCCCTAGCTCGTCCACGTCGGAAGGCCCCATGCCATTCGACTGATTCGTACGAGGTATAGGTAGCGCAGGTGATCTTACCATCGTGCTGTCCCAGTGAGGCATCGAGCCATCCTTCTCTACATGTTCACCGTCACCATTCGCTTGAAAGGTGAACATGTTCTGATGCGATGTGTTGCTCATCAGGCTTGGCTCAATGACATCTTGCATTGGATCGCGAGCAGGTAGGTAGCTGGCAGACGGCACAGGCTGCTGTTGCTGTTGCGGCTCGGGGTCTGACTGACTGACACTTTGTAAGGCATATTCGACTGCTTTGATATCTACCGGTGCTGGACCAGCCAGCAATTGGCGGATAGTAGTGTTATCGCTGTATTGGCGTAACAGACCATAAGTCAGCTTGTACCTAAAACAAGAGTCAGCACTGCAAAAATTGAAGGTGACTGTCAACGCACGCATTTCGACCGGCTTTCTTGTGTGCCCATGACTGCGCAATGCCTCCATGCTTGACCAAATCCTCCCAAGTCACTGCATGCCCACCTATGGTCTCCTTTTGATGTAGCTCAATCAACATCCTTATTCGACCGACGAGAGTTCCCATGCTGGTAATGACTGAAGGTCGAGATCCAGACCATTGCGATGCTTCGCTCAGAGCTGCGATGATGGCCTTCTTGATATCCTCGTCTTCTACGGAAGTGCGTTCTGCTGGGCGTGTTAACCTAGTTGTAGGGATTTCGGGTAGATCCAATGGGGCATCAGCCTAAGGTAGAGCTCAGCATGTGTGGAATCAAAAGACAGATAGACTGACTGAGAACTCAGGACCTTGCTCTTCATCCCGCTTGCGTTTCCTGCCTGATCGTTGCGGCTTCACATCCGGCAATTCCAGCAATTGTTGATCCTCATGTATTTCGACGCCGTTGACAGAACTATTTGGAGCTGGAGTCGAAGCAGCAGAGGGAATCTTCGAAGTCGATGCAAGAGGTGTAGCAGGGTATTGATGCTTGGGCGGTCGACCGACGAGCACGACAAGAGCTACTTCCAAGTCGTCGAGAGTCTTTGACCGTTCAGAAGTAAGAAAAGGTTTGATGGCTGGGTTGTTCTGATGTGTGAGGATATCGGCATAGATGTGTCGATATGCTCTACGAGCTTTTTGTTCTGTCCAGGCTGTAGCTAAACCGCCGTGCTTGAGTAGGTCGTTCCAAAAGACCATAGGCATTTCTGAATCTCCTGAAGCGGCATCGGATGGACTAGCGTTTGGCAGAGGAATGGTAGGCGCATTCTTTTCGTAATGTACAAGGCGGTGGATTTTGACGAAGAGCTCGACGCGGGTGAGCAATCTATCGATCTGGATCAAAGGCGCAGGTCGAGTGCCAGACCATTGATTTGCCTTCTTCAGCGCGGTAATCACACATTCTTTGACCAAAGCCTCTTCAGCTGTAGTACGACCAGCAGGCGCTATAAGACGATCGAAAGGGATTTGTGGAAGATTCAAAGGCGGTTCTGTATTGGCTGCGCTGATTTGCGCGATGGGTGAAGGTAAGAACTGGCTCATAACGGGTGCATTTGTGTCGAAGGAGAAGCTTTGCCAGCTTGTAGACGCTTCTGCTGAAGGAGAAGTAGTAGATGGTATGGTCATTTGACCTAGAGCTGGTCCAGCTTGCGGAGTGTGTGTTGAAAGAAAGTCAGGATGTACCGCTAGAGACGTCTTGCTCGACTCGAAGGAAATGTCTGACGCCTGGCCAGCCCTTTTGTCAACATATGGGCAGTCCCTTGCGCGTGAAGGCTCACCTGTAGTTCCATCACTATCGGATTGCTGGCATGTCCAACTTCGCCAGGTCTTGTCAAGCGCAAGTCAATTTGCACAAAGCTGCTTTGTCCGGGCGAAGAGCTTGAAGGATTGGGAAGCTTGATGTTCAGACGAGCAGTGTAGACGTAGTGCTGACGTGAATTCATGATGCCTTCCATAGCCAGCGGAGGGCACGGTCTGGGGGTATCACAGCAGCCGCAGAGCGCTTCTCCAATATGTCTGGCCCTGCAGTCCTTCTTTCTGCTTGGTATCAATTGTAAACACTTCTGCAAACGATGGTCCCGTGAGAACCAGTAAATGGCTCATTGTTGCTATATACACATGCACATGCTGATTGTCTATGATACACCATCACGACTCTTCCCCTTCAAGCGGCTCGTACACCTGGTCCCGTCGGTTCTCGTACACGCGCCAACCTAAAAGACCAAGGCAGACGACACCTACGAGCGTCAATGCTACCACGACAACGATCCTGTAGACAAGTGTTAGTGGCCAGCTGCTTGGAATGTTGAAGCTCCTCACCATCCCCAGCGACTGAAAGCAATACCATCAGTCTTTGTTTCATAGCATACAGAAAGACTTACTGGAACCAATCAGGCTGATAAGGTAACAGTACCGTATCAATCTGGCATGCACGTAAGTATGTAGCTTATAGCAAAAAGAGAATAACCTTACCGTCAGGACTCCTCCGCCATTGATGAGCAAGTTCTTCTTGTGCTTCATGACATCGACCATATCCAGCCTGGGCGGTGCCCTTCCAAAACTAACAATATGGGCCCAATCATTCTCCAACCTGCCTCTTGCGCCCTTGATCCCACAAAGGAACGAATCACCCAGCAAGCGGAAAGCGATCGTGCCATACTGACTCTTGCCTCCTTCCTTCTTACTGAGCAACGAGTCCATCTGCAGGCCATCTTTCAAGGAGAACGGTCGACCCATCATATCGTTCAATGGACCTCGAACCTTTTCTTCCGCATCTTGAGGGATGATGTGCAGTCGAATCAGATCTTGTAAAGCTTCAGGATTATTCTCGTAATAGGTTAAGTTGACTCTACTGAACGCGTGGTCCGACGGCGCGAGAAGTGTGTAGCTCCGTTCAGTTGCTGAATGCGCTTTCGATCTGGTTAGTTTGGCAGGCATATCCTTTCCATCAAGGATCCATGTCATGTTCGCCCGGCGAATCAAATGAGCCATAGTCTCTGCTTTGGCACCTTGTAGCAATTTACGGTTTGTTATCTGCACAGAGATGGGTAGCATGACTTGGTCAATCACATGGGCAACCCCGGTGGAAGTAAGGAGATCGCCAGAGGTGAGATTGGTAGGTGTGATCTGACCAGAGACAGGATATCCATTGATCTTGGGACCTTCGAGAGTTGTACAATTGTCTTCTCGGACGATATCAATATCAGATCCCTCAAGTGTGCGGAATCGGGTCGAGTCTTGCTGCAGATCGCGCAGGTAGGCGACACCGTCTAGGAAGTGATAACGAATGACAGAGCGGAGATCCTCGATTGAAGAGGGTAGAAGCAGATAAGAGAGGACCAAACCGAGTCGCTCGAAGGCAGTGTTGGTAGGCGCGACCAAAGTGGTCGAAAAGGCTCGCTTTAGCTTCTTGTCCAGGTCTGCAGCATAGACGGAAGCGACAAAGGTAGAAAGATGTAGGTCCGTCAGTGCTGTTGAGAGGAGATCACTCGGCGGCTCGACAGGCTGAGAGACGAGGTAGATGATTGATGAGCCCACATTGACTAGACTCTGGTCAGCTCTTTGCATCTAAATAGGCAGAAAATCGCTCACTTGGGTTGCCCTCGACATTTGCATTGCCAAAGCTAATCAATTCGCCCGATTCGCTCGAAGACTTGAACACTTGCAACCTCTGGCTCTCTCCCTTGAGCTTGTTTGGTCTCAGCGCCGTCTTGAGCAACGCTTGATCCTCTAAATCGCTCGGTTCATACTTGCCTTCGACGAAATGGTACCGGAGCAGAGTCTTCATTTCGCTCGAACCGGGTGAAGGTAGATTCGCCCAGTCGTACCATTCTGCAAAGACGTCGTCCTTAGGTGCGAGGATGGTGTATGCCTGGTCGGCGTTCTGGACATAGTTGGAAAGGCCGGCATCGCGAAGAAGCGTGACGAAGCGGGTGCAATTCAAGGCAAGTAAAGTCTTCTCGGCGTTAAGCTGTAAGGATCCTGCTGGTAGTAGAAGAGAGTCCATGATGTGTAGAACGCCTGTCTTATAGTTAAGGACATTCCAGCTGCATTTCAGTTTCGACATACCATTCGAAGCAAGAATGTCTTTTTCTATGATGGTACTCTCATTCACTTTGACATCATCTCCATCTTTGGTAATCTCGAGCGATTGATGGGAGATTGTGCGTGCTTTGCCTTGAGCGAGTAGCTGATCCACATACCCAACATGCTCTTGCCTCGTCGTGTGATGATCAAAGATCTCCTTCAAGTCGTTCTGCGCAAATCCGCTCTTCAAATAGCCCATCTCCATGTCATCCAAGTGTTGCCAGGCGTCATCATCCGGTGCGAAGAGTGTAATCTCGCTTTGATTGTCCATGCTGTGCAGAGCTTCTTCGGAATATAGTTCGCGAACTGTATTTAGCTTCTCGTGGGTGCGCAGGAGGTGACCAATAGATTTTGGACGAGACAGAACAGTTTCGATAGGCAGGATGATGCCGTTTGTTGATGTTGCAATCTTGTCGTGCACAACGGAAACACCGCCTTGACCGTACGCGTCGACGCCTACCGAAAAGGTGTGGTTGCCATCGTCTAAGGGACTAGCGAGGAATCGGATGACTTGAGAAGCATTGCCTAGCAGCGAGTGCACGTCAGGCGAATCAGGGAATGGTCCTCCAGGCTTCTCATTTCCTGCCTTTGTTGGATGCGGGAAGAGCATAGTGGGCAATAGTATTGGCTCGGTGATGTTCGAATTTAGTGGCAGGGTGACATTCAACAGATGATACAGCAGGGTAGCTCTCAGCTTGGCGTTAATGTTGTCTGTCCATGCACGAGTGTCTTGCTGTAGAGCGAGCGACCAGATAGAGTCATCACTCTCTTGCAACGCTGCGGCTTCTATCGCAGAATTAACAGGAGCGAACAAAGTCGAGCCATTATGCAAGCGATTGATGGTAGGCACAAGTCGTGAACGCTGTAATAGATACACGAGATGGGTATAATTGCCGTCCTGGCTGAGCAGATCTACGATTGTCGTTCGCTGTGCATGCACCGGTGTATCATCCTCAAGGGCTTGCAGGGGTATCTGACTTGCTTGAACTAGGCTGGTCGATAGCAGCAGCGCTACCAAAGAGAGCAGCGCGGCAGGCAGCTTCATGCTGAAAATCCAGTCGTTGTCCGAAACAAGGGTAATTGCGAATCGAGCAACAGCAAGAAGTGAAGGCTATTGGCACGCGCTGACTATCAAGATTCATCTGTCCATTTGGCGATTGTACAATTCATCGTTTCTTCATTCCACATTGACTACATACGGAGCACAGAAACGTCACGTCGATTACTTGAACAGACCAGAGCATCTCCCTTCAAGCGCCAACTTTGGAGAGTACGTGTGCGTGTTCAATACGATCCTCAGAAACGTCCATCTTCTCCTTCTCATCTTCACCGACAATAATCTTGTCTTGATCGACACCGTCCATGCCGCGAACGATGTACTTGGAGAATTGCCGAGCCGATACCTTGTTGTGGAACCTATAGAAAGGGTTAATAACGGAGCCGAAGAGATTGTGTTGAAGCAGGGACTCACATCTCATCAAGCTCTTCAAGAGTTCGGTTCTGGGTCTCAGGCAGATAGAGGACAAGCCAAATCCAGGTAACGAGGTTTGAAGGGAACCAGATCCAGCTGAGTTTGGCACCAAGGAAAGTTGCGCTTCTGGGATTGACAAAGTAAGGCGTGGTAAATACCGTAAGCCATGCGAAGACAAAGCCGATGGCCATGGAGAAACCGAAAGTTTGCGAGCGCAGTCGATTACTGGGCATTTCTCCCTAAGATGCGCATCAGCCCTAGCTTTCTGCAGATTGTGCAACGCAGACTCACAGCACAGACCCAAGCAAGAGGTCCGATGGACACAGAATAGGCGTACTCATAGACCATGATCATGGCAATCACTAACAGACTGATCAGCAAAGGTAAGTGCGACTATGAAACCTTCTCACTAGCTTTGCCAGCGCTCGTGCTGTCAGGCAAGGTGGTAGAGATGATGGCTACTAGACCCATGCTGACCTAAGGTAGTCGAAAGTATAGACATGAGCGAACTAAAGTTACCGACGAAAAGCATCTCACAGTTGCAGTTCCAAAGCCCCAGCAGAGAATGGTCTTGCGCCCGATGTAGCGTGCGATGAAAGGAGAACATAGAGCACCGAAGACGCCAACAGACTTTAGGATCATTGTATTAACGAAGGCATTGCCTGATCCAGCAACTTGAAAGAAGACGGTAGCGTATCCACTGCAACCAACGATTACTACGATTGAATTTCTTCAAGCACAAGAACTCACACCAAGAAGTTCATGCCAGAAGCCGCATGCAGGATAGAGCAACCAATGCAAAGCAAGGTCCGGCGCAGATCGGTGCCACGGAAGATGTCGAGGAAAGAAGAGCCAGTCTTGAGTTCATTCTCGATACGAACAGACTCGATGATCGCTTGTAGTTCCATTTCAACAAAGCGCGGTTCGACAGAGTGGCCTCTCAGCCTAATGAGTGATTCTCGAGCTTTCTGGTCTTGACCACGCGTCGCGAGCCAGCGAGGAGACTGCATCGGCCAGAATAAGCATGTAATGTATCGGTAATTAGCAGTAGACTCACTTCAGGCATGTAGAAAGCGTAAAACATAAACCAAATTGGGACGACATAAAGGACGACCAATTGTAGTTGATAGCTGTGCTTGGTGAGGTTTTGCTTCCAGGCGTTGTTGATAATAGCTCCAACTGCAAGACAAAATCGTCAGGAATGACACTGTCTAGCGACTGACCAGTCTTACCTAGACCGCCTCCGGAAACCATAGGCTGGAAGCACGAGACAATAGAGCCACGAAGATAGTGCGGGGTTGTTTCGCTATGAAGTCGTCAGCGAATAGACGAGGATACAGAAAGTCGCTCACCTGATGTACATGACGACGAGATTGACATACATCCCGTCTGGGTAACGAAAACATGCGACATCAGAAACTCGAAACAGCGACTTCCACAGATGCAAGCATACTCGCCGTTCCGAGGATGAGTCGAGCAATGTACTAAAGAAGCTTGTGAGATGTCAGACCTTGTAAAATGCAAGAAAACCTTACAATGGGCCATTGCACAGTCACCAGTTCTTGTACAGTGATTGAAAAGAACGACAACACGGAGGCAACGATGAATCCTGCCCTTCTTCCGAACTGATCATGAATGTCAAGAATTACGCTCGAAGAGTCACAGATGGGCTTACGAAGCGAGAGAAATACCCGAGACTGAAAGAAGCCACAATCAAGCCGACTTGAAGCAGTGAAGTGATCAGTTGTTGGAAGACCGTTTCGATGCCATAAATGCCTGTTGTTGGATTGTAGACTCCAAATCTATCACACGGATCGGTAAAGAGCTCGCGATGAACCAGCAAAACGCTTACACCCGGAGGAAGCCCTGCATCGCTTGAAAGCCATTGATGATACCAGTGTCGAAGCCATCTGCACCACGACAGGTCAGGTTACTCGTGCAGGAGACAGAGAGAAGCATGTACACTGAAACGTTGCAAAGCTTACACCAAGGCAGAGGAAGAAGATTCGCTTGTTTTCGCGCAAGGAAGTGACAGGAATGCCCTCAACCACAACAGAGTTACCAGCTTGTCCCACCATTTTGGTAGATGATTCCAGTGACAAAGCCGTGATAAAGCAGAGAGAGTAAGTTGAGTGCGGGGCCTAATGCGACTCGGCGATTGTGAGCGGTAACAGATAAGCCAGCACAATAAAGTTGCTCGTCTAAACCACGCGGCTCCACGAGATACGCGGGATATGCGAGATACCCATGCGCTAAATCTAAGGGCCGAAGAGACAACACGAGGAAAGCGGCTGCAGGGTACGGGGAATTAGAAACTCCAAGAGAGCGCCAATAAATGTACAGCGCAATTTCGACAAGTCCTGATAAGCCGCAGCAACATAGCAGACATGAGCAAGCAATTCGGATCAGTTGAATGTCGACCTCTTAGCGAAACTTTTGGTGTGCCCATATCACATCGTCGCGCACGGTCACCTTGGGCTGACTTGTTCTGCTTTCGTAGGAGCCTCTGTACACGGCGTGGACTTTACAAGGGCAGTGCCTCAGAATGTAGTCGACGATGTGAGTCTTTCGTCGTTTCTGCAAAACAGTCAGCTAATCAAGCGATGTGGGTAACAGCTGGTCAGAGCACACAATCACTATGGCGTCCTGGTCTTCTACAACACTGGCCTGAACGATCAAACCCATTGCGCCTTCTCCAAGCAGCTCGGAGAGCTCGAAAAGTGAGTTCAAACATGGTACAACAGATCTCCTGCTGACGCCTTTCCAGGTCTCCCAAGTTCACAGGACCAGATCAGCCTGACCGCTTCAGCGAGCCCTACCTGTTCGATGCCGGGAACACGCTCATTGATGGTACTCTGGTCAAGAAGGACTCGCGCCGCTGGCACTACAACAGTAAGCTCGTTCTATATATCTCAGAACAGTACTGACAGCGTATATAGAGGGAAACGCTCTTTGGCATGTCGACTCTTCCTTCAACCAGCGCCGCTCCAAATACTCGTTGCTTCTGTCGCACAAGGTGCC